>HG995344.1:1200000-1852026 GCA_905333045.1 Lysandra bellargus
TGTATTAACACAATAGAGAAGGTAATATGAACACAATATCTCTGATCACGCGTGAATTTACATGTTATTGTAAATGGACATTATAATAATATTATTAGGTCGCTTTCGTTCATTGAGCTGATTAGTGTTAAATATAATCGCATTAAGTTAACCGCTCAGTTGCATGCGTATTGTGTGTCATATAGTTTACGTTCTATTAACCCCTCGATCAATAAAATGATTTAGATAAGTAGAATATAATTGAAAGTTACTTTAAATATACTGTGATACATAAAAAACTCGCAGAAAAAAATTAAAGGTCAATTATTTGATCGCTTATGTAGGACGTAGGTACTGCTATATCTATATATATATAAAACTCAAATGTGACTGACATGGTGATCTATCAACGCACAGCCCAAACCACTGGACGGATCGGGCTGAAATTTGGCATGCAGGTAGATGATATGACGTAGGCATCCGCTAAGAAAGGATATTTGTCAATTAAATAAGGGGTTAATTTTATTTTATTTTATTTGTACAGAAAAACTTACAGCTAAACAAATCTCAATAATTACTAAGTTAAAAACAAATAGCCATTTACAAGTTTTTACATTCAGGTAATATTTTAGTGAGTATTGTTAAAAAAAGAAAAAAAAATAGTAGCATAACCAACGTACAATAATTGATAAGAAAAATTAATTAGCTTACTTTATATTAATAAGTAAACCTTTGGGTCACTGAACTGGTTTCATACCGTATGCATACATGGGTCAATTATTCAGGAGAAAAGAAGTCTTTATTAGCGAGTAATTTTATGTGTGAAGGTTTGAACGAAAAAACATCTATATTTGAGTGAGCACGGATGAGGTCGTTAAAAAAGGCAGAAGACCTACAAATGAACGAATTGCGGCGATAATTAGTGTTAAAGGGTGGAACGTGGAAAGGAAGAAAAGTGCGAAAAAACCTGGTGGGTACATTGATGGTTATTAAAATAAGGGATGAAAGTTTGTATATAATAATACTTCTTAACGCGAGCGAAACTGCGGGCAATAGCTCGTTTTGTATATTTTCCTAGCGGCCATTAGCCTATGTTTTTATTAGATTCTACCAATATTTTATTATTACTAGCTGTTGCCCACGACTCCGTCCGCGTGGACTTTAGTTTATAGCGCGCGGTGGTGGTTTCCGTAATAATGCCGATGCCGAGATAAAATGTAGCCTACATTATTGCAAAGTTTTCTCAAAATACATTTAATAAACAAAATTGGTATCAAATTGCCAACCTATATAAAATCTTTGACCTACCTGCTACCGTTCAGTAGTTTTCGCGTGAAAGCGATACAGATATACTGACAGAAAGAGATACTTTCGCATTTATAATATTAGTATAGACATTATATATAGTATATAATATTATTATTTAAGTCTTAACATAATATAGATGATGGTCATTGGTGAAGATGCTTTTTAACTGACTTCCAAAAAGGAGGAGGTTATGTTTTTCACTTATACGAACTGTAAACACTCAAGGGTCAGAGCGTGGTTGGTCAACCTTTTTAAAACCGTCTCCATAATTTCACAGTTCTTCGTTTTAAAGTATTATAAATTATATTACAATGTCTCCAAGCCCTCCAATGTCTTGGATAGTTATCACCGTTCGAATAGATCGCATTGCTATTCACCGTGCGTTTGATTTATCCGCTGAGCGGGCTCAGCTCAAGTAATTTATGTGTCCGAGGCC
This sequence comes from Lysandra bellargus, assembly GCA_905333045.1. Taxonomy (NCBI): domain Eukaryota; kingdom Metazoa; phylum Arthropoda; class Insecta; order Lepidoptera; family Lycaenidae; genus Lysandra; species Lysandra bellargus. Next base: position 1,201,724 of record HG995344.1, read on the forward strand.
TTGCCGTTAATTCTAGGAGGTGATAGCACCTTGTTTACAATACTCGGGGGCATCAAGTGTTTTTATTTACGATATTATAAATAACAGCAGCATTTATTGCCGGGAACACTGGCTACCTGATAATTTATTGTATCTCGTTGAAGATTTGGTCGATTTTATTACCCTGTTGAGAGTGGAAGACATTAAAATGGTAGGATAAATAAGGACTACTTTAGAGCTTCTGATCAAAAAATATAGGCACAAAATCGGATATCCACAAAAAGTAAAAACCTCCAAACTACAATATCACGAGTGCTTAAGCAACAACGTCTATTTACTATATTATAAAAGACCGTAATATTATAATTATTAGCATAGAATTTTTGTTAAAGTTGGAACATTTTGACCAAAAGTCGGATGATTTGATATTTGAAACGTGAAAGCTTACATTGTTTACTCGCTGACTTCATCTCCAACGAGGGATCAAAACAGTATTAACCCTTTTGAAGTCCTTGATAATAATAATTTATTCGAATTATTCAGGAAAACACCGAAAGGCTCTGAATAAAACGTATTTTTACTCTACTGCAGGAGGGATATGATGACTCTAGATTATTGCTTTATGAATAAAATATTTGATTTGGATTGTAGTAGATAGTGAAGTATTCAGTGCGAAAACACCTATTTAAAACACTATTCGCGATTGTAATTTTTTTGCCGTATTTTAAAATATTTTAAAGAAAATAAAGTATAAAATATTTTAAATAACTTAATTAGCTCGTAGCTAGAACAACCCTGGAGAGAGAGCTTTGCTTGGAATTCAAACAAAAGAAAAACATAACCCAAAAAGTTTATCCCGCATACCCCTCTACATATTTAATTTCGAGAGGATGAAGACGGAGACGAAACCCAATGTCAACCCCTAGGCAATACTTTTTTTTTTGTTGTTTCTGTATAGAACTGCCGCTCATAAAGGTATGGAATTGAGATGACATGACGTATCGAATGTCAGCTTCGTATTTTCCGAGTATTTTCGAACGCTAGAGGCTCAGTATAGAAGGCCTATCCTAAGTCACCGGAAGACGGTCAAATTTTCATCAATCTGATCCATCAATCTGGTAAAGGTTGACGAAAATTTGATCGTCTAACGGTTAGACGATCAAATTTTCGTCAATTTGACCGTGTAACCTGTGACTAACACGTCATGAAGATGTCACATAATACATAATAATTATTATGTATTAAGCGTCTCACAGACAGACGCGGCCACGCGGCCAAGTTATCCGACTGACCGCCCGCCACCGCCACCGCAGGCCGCGTCTGTCTGGGAGACGCATATTAAATATTAATAGCTAAATGCCGAACTTTACACACGTCGTTATACCTTGACTGACTGATAATAATTACACATAGACATAAAAATAAGAATTACTATGTTAAAGCACCCTAAATCAATAGGTGTGATATCTATGTGATAGTTTATCCGTAAAGTGTACTACAAAATGTTCAGGTTGTGGGAAGCGAAGCGAGCCCTGGCCATTTAGCCGAAACATTTTCGTTTTCGCTTCGTTCTAGAATCGCCGATCAAAATGTATGGAATTGACATAAGACGAGTCAAACGTCAACGTCATATTAATGAACGCTTATGTCAATCCCATACCTTTTCATCGGCGATTCTAGAACGAAGCGAAAACGAAAACATTTTGGCACACCCTCCTGATTATATTATTAAGCAGTTCGTATCGAATCATTTTTGGAGCCTCGTCGAATTTACGTCCGAAGCACTTGGACGATTGTCCCCGAAATAATCGCCGTAAATTCACCACTAGTTGCCCAACGGTTTTCACTCAATGCGCTTATGTCCACAGGCACAATCGAACCATTAACGCTTAATAGAAAGTTCGCTTTCAATGAAAAGTTTAATTTGAGGTCGTTTGACAGAATTGAGAATACCTCGGGTTTTGTTTAACACTGGGCTAATTTTGAAGAAAAACAGATATAAGGTGGAATATGATATTTACTTTTCACGGGAAATGCGCTGATGCTATTTAATTTGGGCGAACATTTTTTTTATGAAATAAGGGGTAAACGAGCGAACGGGTCACCTGATGGAAAGCAACTTCCGTTGCCCATGGACACTCGCAGCATCAGAAGAGCTGCAGGTGCGTTGCCGGCCTTTTAAGAGGGAATAGGATAATAGGGGAGGGTAGGGATGGAAAGGGAAGGGAATAGGGGAGGGTAGGGAAGGGAATAGGGTAGGGGATTGGGCCTCCGGTAAACTCACTCACTCGGCGAAACACAGCGCAAGCGCTGTTTCACGCCGGTTTTCTGTAATTGTAGCTAACTACAATTTATTATATTGTATTACTGCTAAAAGTACTCGTAGTTAACATTATTTTGGGAATCTTTCAACACAGGTTTAACGTGTTTTATCAATAGATATATAATCACATGCACAGTAATAATTCAATAACTATAGTTTAAATTGAACGATTCATCATTCAAACTGGACTTTAATTACAAATGATTTATATACGTAAGATGTTGCCAAAAAGGTTCCGGTGTGGCCGAGGACAATTTACGGGGAATCCCGGCCAGTCACCGGTTTAATTCCACGCATTGCCGCCAGTGCCGTACTTAGATAACAAAGTATCCCAGTCAAATAACAAGCCCAATCAGTCGCGACGCAACTCGTACGACGTTTTTATGTGAGCAAGGCAAACGGCTGTATTAAGAAACACGTGCTGTGCCAAATAACTTACAATTTAACATCTAAATTATAATGAATACTATGTTACTTACTATAATATTGAAAACATCTAAAACTTAAAGGTTGTAAATCAGAGATAAAAAATGCCCCTTGAGTTGGGGTCCCAGGGCACCACCCTACCGTGCCCCTTAGTAGCTACGCCACTGAGTGCAGTCTTATAACCGTCTCTACCGGATTTATAGCTTTAATCAAACAGTATGCTGACAAAAACGCTTAATGCGATATTGAGACTTGAAATGTGAATGCACCGGACGTAAAATCAAATTGCCCACGCTCGATGTTCATTTTGTTTTATTAGATTTTATGATATCGTTAGTTGCGTTTTTAGGGTTCCGTAGCCAAAATGGCAAAAAACGGAACCCTTATAGATTCGTCATGTCTGTCTGTCTGTCTGTCCGTCCATATGTCATAGCCACTTTTCTCCGAAACTATAAGAGCTATACTATTGAAACTTGGTAAGTAGATGTAGTATGTGAACCGCATTAAGATTTTGATACAAAAATGGAAAAATTATTAAAAATTTTAGGGATCCCCATAGGTACAACTGAAAAAAAATATTTTTTTCGTCTAACCTACGCGTGTAGGGTATCTATAGATAGGTCTTTAAAAATCATATTGAGGTTTCTAATATCATTTTTTTTCTAATCTGAATAGTTTGCGAGAGAGACTCTTCCAAAGTGGTAAAATGTGTGTCCCCCCCTTCTAACTTCTAAAGTAGGGACATGATAATTCTAAAAAAATATAAGATGTACATTACTAAGTATAAAAACTACTAAAGGAAATTGATTTGCACAATATCTATCAAGTAGTTTTTTTATACGTCATACATGGTAAACCTTAATTTAACTTTCATTAAATCAACTAAAATATAAAAATAAATCAAAAACCTTTTAATTTTATAGAAATAAACCTTATTGCTGCTGCGGAACCCTTCAGTGGCGAGTCCAACTCACACTTGGCCGGTTTTTTATTGTATATCCGGTAACTGAGCTTTATACTAAACTACATCCTTTCCATTACCATTCATAGTGGCATTAAAATCTATCGTGATAATATTTATAAAAGATTTTTAATGCATTGGAAAAAAAATATGAATGGAGAATCCACTTTCAATAATACGATGATATCCTTCTGCGTTTAATGTCTAATCTCCGGATAGAGAGGTCCATTGAGTATTGACCATAGTTTCTTGTCTCCTTTCCACGGTCACTAATTAATGTGAAGCCGCCGATAGTATTGCTGTAGTATTAAAAAAAACCAACTACGTTAATATACACACTAGTATTATATATCACGTACAATATTTTAGGATGTGGGTAGTGGGTACCCCAATATAGAGTACACTGTGAAAGTAGCAGCGCTGAAAGAGAAAAAAAGATATACAAATAATATATAAAATAATATAATTTATAATATATAAAATAATATAATAAAATAAAATAATAATATAAAAAGGTAACATACAAATGAATGGGCAAGCGCCCCAGTGTCATAAATTTCTCCATACTAAGTTGAAAAAAAGTTACCAAGGTGAAAAGTAAAAGTAAAAGTAACAGCGCTGTTACTTTTACAGCGAACTCTATATTGTCGACCCATGCACACTCTAAAGTATTATCACTTAGTTTTGTTACGCCCTGTATAGTGTATTTTATTTTATAGGGGTCTATAAAAATTAGGTGACCCGACTCGACTTCTCCTATGAATATAGGTAGACAATATCTGGGGGCACGGGAGTGCCCCCGCCAAGATGAGTCAAGCGAAGCGCGCAAAGGGCACTACCTACATTTTCTCGAAACGTTTCGTCGTATTTTTGAACCCTCGTAACTTTGGTTTGGATAATGCCAGATACTTGAAATTTTTAGGATATAATGACATGAGTGAAATAATAAAATGCGTAAAGTTTGAATATCATAGCTATTATACTTTAGATTTTATAGGTGTCCAAAAACCCACAATTTTAACACTGACTCAACCTATCATCAAAACTGTTAGGGTACTTCCTGAAGTCTGAGAATGCTGAAATTTGGTATGTAACATACTATTAGTACAGAAACAACAAAAAATTATCAAATCCAACTTAACCTGTATCCGTACACTTATAGAGCAAAATTAGGCCACAAATTGTGTTTTTTGTATAGAAGCCCCCTTTTTATTTTATTTTTATTTTAATATTATTATTAAATATTAAAGTAGACATATTATTAAGGACTTTAAGAAAAAATCAAGTACCTACCTGTTGCCATTATTGATATAGAGCAAAATAGTGAGATCTCATGTAGAGCCAAGTTTCAAACCTTACACACTCAGCCCTAAATCTAAAAACCTTAATTTTACGCATAAATCGCGGCAAAATACTTGATATAATGTGTCAGCCGCACGAGAAGAATCTAAAAACTCTACACATTAGTCAAAATGGATAGCTTGGCCATGTTGTTATTGGTCATGCTAGGAGCTTTGAACTACTCTTCTGTTGTATTTAATAAATTTTATATAAACCGCAACAAAATGGCCAAGCCACCTATTTTGACTAATGTGTAGAGTTTTTAGATTCTTCTCGTGCGGGTGACTCATTATATCAAGTATTTTGCCGCGATTTATGTGTAAAATTAAGGTTTTTAGATTTAGGGCTGAGTGTGTAAGGTTTGAAACTTGGCTCTACCTGAGATCTCACTACTTTTTGACACCTCTCACTATTATGTTCTCATCTTGGCAGCATTTTTACATGAAAATGTTTTTTTGGTGGGATTATATTAGCAGATTTTTAGTTATTTCATAATATTCTACAAATTTTGAGACAGATCTCCTTTGTTTGGCCATTTGCGATTCTAATAATATCTCGCTAAGGTTTCTGCATTTATTAAAATGTAAAAAAAAGTTTGGGAACCTCTGCTGTAGACAATGTATTTCTGAAGATGATGAGGTATGGACTTAACACTCCCTATTGAACAACGCAGTCTGCATGATGGAGCATAAAAGCTATAATTTCAATCTGTCTTTGTCACTGTTAGTGTTTGGATAAGCGTAACTTGGGAGCAAAATATCATTTAAGTTAGCCGATCTATCTTACACGTCATAGCCTCTTGGCTGACGCGAGCTATGCAGGCGGAGCGTTGTAATTTATATAACAGTTAAACTTGCATTCCGCAACGTTATTGATATGATTTTCTGTTGAATACTCAAAACTTTGTATAGCATACTAGAAAATTGCCTACAGTACAGTGCATATCAGAAATTGTGTGTTCCCAAATCTCAAGATATTTGTTCGGTCGAATTAATAACCCTTCAAGTTTATTATTATTTATATTTTTGTGACAATAGAGTAGCCTTGATTGGTAATTAGTAAAACCGGCTAATACTTCAATATACAAAAATAAGTGATAATACTTTAAGGTGTGTACGTGTTCCTTGCAGAGAGTTCACTCGTAAAGTAGCAGCGCTGAAAGACGATTTTTCTTTCATTTTTGTTTGGCCAAGGCAAGGGCCCGAGCGTCACGAGTTTCCCCATAAAAAAGTGAAAACATTAGGTCTTTCAGTGCTGCTACTTTCACAGAGTGAACTCTCTACAAGGAACACTAAAGTATTATCACTTATTTTTGTTACACCCTGCAGAGATTTGATGGTATCAGCAATCAAGTGCAGTCGCCAGAGATTTTAACCTCCGAAAATTGTAATAGTGAATGGATTTTTGTTTTTGAGGTGTCAATTTCTTTTTTACACTATAACTTGCAAAGTTTACCAAAAAAATTTTTGTGCTTTTAATTTTTAGTTACTTAATTAAAAATTAATATTTCTCCATATAAAACCGGTCCAGAAAAAATATTTTTCTTGTTCCTGTTATTTAATGACTCTTATCCGATTGTTTACGATGAACATTAACCAAATACACAATTTACATTAAATACAACTATAATGTTTTTGCAAAGTTTTTAGAGATTAACGCTCGTCGTAACCAAGACAAAAGGGTTTGGGTGGATTTAAGGGTTGTAACGAAAAGTGTGTTAAATTTACTTGTTGTGCGTATTTAATTTTTAGAGAAATGATGACTTTTAAGTACTTAAAAACGTTTAAATATCTCCAAAAATGTGTAAAATAGACCGAAAACATTTTTCCATATTTGTTCAGAATTTATTTAAGCGAGAGCTAAAACATTAAATGCATCGACAAATGAAAGACTTTTTCTAGTCTTTGAAATATATTTAAACTTCCTACTTAAAGCCAGAAAAAAAATTGGGTGCTAGAAATCTCACGTACATACCAAAGACGCATGCTGCGACCTATGTTTGGAAAATGCTTACCTGAATACAAAAAATATCAGTTCTTAACCTAATTTGTATTTTTTTCCTTTAAGTATGTTTTAACAAATGTAATTAATGAAAAAAAATTAGTAAAAAATAAATTTTATTCTGTAAAAACCTAACCAAACGAAATAAAATACAGATTTTCTTCGAAATATCCGTGAAAAGTTAGTGCTACATTTTCAGAAAATTTAATAAAGTAAGAGTTAAAAAGTTATACACATTAAGAAATTAAAGGCTTTGTTAAGCCTAAAAAATATTTTTAAACTTCCTATTTAACACCAAAGAAAAATAGGAACGCCATTTACCTGGCGAGGCATACAACAAGCACATTTAGAGGTATGCTCATCTACATACAAAAATATATATATTAAATCTAAATTGTATATTTTTTTCAACTTATTTTATTTCTTTGGAATATAAGCAACGATACAAATCAAAAAAATAGTAGTATATTTTATTATTTTGCTATATATTTATAAGATAGAAATATGCAAATTTTCTTCAAAATTTTACAGTTTATGAGTTTACATGAAGTGGAAGAGAATAATTTAAAAATCAAAAGCACAACTTTTCAATAGGTAAACTTTATTATTTATGTTATCAGCTACACATTCCTTTTTTTCTTTTCAATTTTCATCCGCTATTGCAAAAATCGGAGGTTTGCACGATTTTTAAGCTCTGGGAACTCCACTAACTTTTAGAGTTTAGAGTTTTAGACCCTCGTTACAGAGTTAACGAAAATCTTTACTAGATGGCGTTAAGCGCGGCTTAGATTACGCTATCGCTTGTCGAAACTTTTCACACTACGTCTCATTCACCTGAGTTGAAGAGAAATTCTTATTCATATTCTTATTTCAATTTTTGCGGTGGATATTGTGCAATATCCCTATTCCCTATCCCTATTCCCTATGATATACATTATACAGTGTGTAACAAATTATTTTTTAACAAAAAACTAAAACCGACTTCCAAGATAAGAACAAAAGTAATACTTATTCTTAATCTAAAAAGAATCAAATAATTCTTATTCCTTATTATAGTGGCGTCTTCAGATTTCGCCTAAACCTCAACTATTTCTGTACTCAATCTTCTTACTTTTGAAATCGGTACCAGCCCGGAAAAGTTCTGAGATCCTTGACATAGCAATTACGCTAAGGTAAGCTGGTACCGACTTCAAAAGCATGAAGATTGAGTACACAAATAGTTGAGGTTTAGGCGAAGTCTGAAGACGCCACTATATTATGGAATAAGAATTATTTGATTCTTTTTAGATTAAAAATAAGTATTACTTTTGTTTTTATCTTGGAAGTCGGTTTTAATTTTTTGTTAAAAAATTATAATTTTACCCTTTTTAATTAGGTACATAATATGAGACAACAAGGCTATAATATTATAGCTTGTTGTCTTAGAGTTGTACATATTACTAGCGGTCGCCTGCGGCTCTGCCCGCGTGGATGTCGGTTACGGCTGCAAAAAGCCTACCAAGGAAAGACTCGGTCAGAAAAATAATTCCCAGGCCAAAATAATATTTAAGGTTCGTAATCACCTTAAGTATTTACTTATGGTGATTACGAACCTTTATCATAATAATACCAACACACCGGTTTCGGCGACGATATCGGATCAATTGGAACCAAACCAGTTATGCAGGAGTATTCAATTCAGTCAAGAGCCACTTTCTAAGCCACTGAACCACGGAGGTGTTAAGGTAGTAAACCTTAACGCCTCCGTAGTCCAGTGGCTCCAGTAGCTACTAGTACCCTCAGCAAGTAAGGAAACAGCATTTTAATTTGCGCCCCATTTGCAATCACCAAGCTTATTGATCGTTAAGTAACAGTTAAAGTTGAAAGTGAAAAATGGTCGTCAATCGGCGACCGCGCCAAATTTGTTGGTGACGGAATGTGGCCGTCGTTAACGAACCAGTTTTTCTCTACAACATTTGTTCGGAAGCCATCCTCCATTTGTCTCCATTCAGCTTACTCGCTTTAATGCTCAGGTATTCCACGTAGCGGTTAAACGAATAGAGCCTACATTTAGCCTTTTTTATCTCTTGATTTTTTGGAAACAAAAGGTGGTTTACGTTTTCTTTTTTAAACTGAATTGAAATGTAAATGCTTGTTCTATTTCAAATGGGGTAACTTGTTGATGTGTGTATTTCTTTGTTAGGTTTTTTCCTCGTCATTTAATATTGCTATATAATTCGTTTTTGTTTGGCAACTATTCGCTATTCTATTTTAAAGCAGTTATATTTTTAGATCCAATAATTTGAGTTTTGAAATGATAATATTGAACACCACTTTATCAGTTTTATGTCACACGATTTTAAGTTTGTTCTATAAGACAAGAGGAGGAGCTTGCGTACAATAACCACCAATAACGCACAGTGTTACCGCTAACCTTCCAATAAAGATTCACTGAGATTCACTGTCAGCGCTATTAGTCCATTGAAATGTTACATTTGCTTTGCATTTATTAGAGGACGTAATTTTATTTTTGGAATATGTTGGGAGGCTCAATAGAAGCTTAACCTCAAGTTTGTGGGGTTGCCACTTTTGTTCCCCGGCCGCCATCTTGAAAAAAGGGGTGACAACACTATTTTCGTGATATCTCAGAATCTATATGTCTTACAAAAAATTTGTAAGAACATAATTTGTTGCAAATTATTTTGCCTACAAATATGTTTATATAACTTTTTACCGTAAATTAAAAATTTAAAAAGTTATAAGCAAAAAAGTGAATTTTTTTTAGAAGGTTTATTATCACTTTTTAACTTTGTTTAACACATTTTACAAAAAAAAATACCTTAGACCAACCTTGTAGATGATCTTTTGAGAAAAAGATCCCCCGGTCCCATGAAATTAATTTTCTGCAGAAACAAAGGAAACTGTGGAACCATGTGTGGCTGCAGAAAAGCAGGCCTGAAATGCTTTATAGTATAGTAGGCATGTGCAGACTAGTATAGTAGGCATACTATGATATAGTTTGCAATTTGCATATATTTATGTAGTGTAGGCATACTGCAGACTGTGGCTGCAGAAAAGCAGGTCTGAAAAGCTTTACAGAATAGTAGGCATACTGTAGAGCATTTTAGGTCTGCTTTTCTGAAGGCACGCAAGCCTTCACAGTTTCCTTTGCATCTGCAGAAAATTAATTTCATGAGATCGGGGGGATTGGGGGATCTTTTTCTCAAAAGATCATTAACAAGGTTGTTCTAATGTAATTTTTTTGTAAAATGTATTAAACAAAGTTAAAGAGCGATAATAAACCTTTAAAAAAAATTATCACTTTTTTGCAACTTTTTAAATTTTTAAAATTTAGGGTAAAAAATTATATAAACATATTTGTAGGAAAAATAATTTGCAACAAATTATGTTCTTAAAAAAATTCTGTAAGACTTATAGTTTCTGAAATATCACGAAAATAGTGTGTCACCCCCTTTTTCAAGATGGCGCCCGGGGGACAAAGGCGGCGACCCTACAAACTTGAGGTTAAGCTTATATTGAGCCCCCCAACATATTCCGAAAATAAAATTGCGTCCTCTAATAAATGCAATATTCGGTCCCAAAATTGTAACATTTCAATGGACTATATCAGGAAAACATACTTTTTTACGCTTTTCTATGCATATTATAAAACAAAGTCGCTTTTTTTTCCCTCATGTCCCATTGTTCTCTTTAATCTTTAAAACTACGCAACTGATTTTGATGATTCTTTCAGTGTTAGATAACCCATTTATCGAGGAAGGCTGTAGGCTATATTTTATCACGCTAAGACTAATAGGAAAGGAAATAAAGGAAAATGTGGAAAAAACGGGGTATTATTTCCAGAAATGCCCAGTTTTTGTATATGTTAATCTATAACAGCTTCTGAACAAATGTGACAAATTTTAAAAGTGTGTGTATGTTTTTATGTTTGTGCACGCATATCTCCGGAACTACAAGTCCATAAATGATTACTTTTTTACTGTACTAGGTATTGTTCAACTTAGGGAATACTGCAAGTTTCATCAAAATCGGTTCAGTAGTTTTTGAGATGGGGAATTTTTATTCTCAATTACGTACAATTTTGAAGTCAGTTTTATCTTTTTAAATCACACTAAGACTAAAAGGAGAATGTGGAAAAAACGGAGGAAATTATTTGAAAAGGCTTATCTCGCGAACTACTGGAGCAATTTTTGTGTTATTTGGCACAGATAAGAAGTAGACCACGTGAAGGATCATAGGCTATCGTTCTTAAGCATTTTTTCAGTGGCTATATATTTTATACCCGTGCGATGCCAGGGCGGGTCGCAAGTTATATTATAAAATTCAGCCTTCAGCATCTTCAAAAACTTAATCGTATTCATGAAATAAAATTTTGCGAGTTTTGGCGGTTAAATTTTATGCTTACAGAATCCATTTTGATCTCAAATTTCAATGAATGGGAGTAGGTTCGAGCTAATCGGAGCTAGTAACGGGCGTTTTTAGTTAAATTAAAAAACTTTCATTCAGTTACCATCGCTTCATTACAGCGTATTCAGCGGTCCAGGCTACGTGGCAATCCATTTACTGCCCGACCTATATTTTACATCCAACATTAGTTGCATACCACTTCGAAAAAATACGAGTTGGCCGTATTATTTCAAAGTTTTTTTTAAATCGTGTAGTAAAAAATATAATGAGCTGCGCGGTTATATGACAGCCAGGCAGTAAAGTTTTGTTCACCAAGAGATTATCCACTAGCCTTAAGATCATTTCTGCTCCATTCGTATAAATAACACTAAACCAAATATTTCGTTAAAACACGTCTTTTCCAAATAAAGTACACACAAAATTGAACATTTAATTTTCGGTTGGTAGATAATATTGTTATATCTGCCGTAATATTATATTATATAATAATAATAGATCAAAAGGATTTTTAAGGAAAAAATCGTCTTCAAGTCAATACGTGATCTAATCAATAAGGATCCCTTGGGTATAGTTAATTAAGCAAATATAAACTTTCCGAATTCATCCTCAATTGGCTCCATTTGTTTTCGAATGTAAATTTCTAGTCAATTACGCATGTTTACTTTGTTCCCGATCGCTATATTGTACCTTTTTATTTGAATAATTTGACTGTCAATGTTGTGTAAAAGTCGTCGTTAGTCGATTTAAATGTAGTAAGATCAGAAAATTAATTTTTATAACTCTTTTATGTGATTCTTTAAAATTAGTGAGATCAATTCCTGACGGGAAATTGTTTTGTTAAAATCGGACAAAAGTACTTTTATCATCTTTTAAAAACTGTTGTGTTGAATTTTTCTTACTATGCCAATTTAAAAATCTTACATTATTATCACTATATTATTATGTTGTTTGGTAATTCTGGTAACACAAGTTTATTGAGAACGGACTACGGCTTGGCTAACGGCTCGGGACCAGACTGACATGGTGTGAGTTCATTCAATAATATAAAAAACAAAGAAAGAAACTTTATTTGGTACAACAATACAACAAAAGAAATAGTAAGATTTCAAAACCGAATCTACCAAATAGCTGCTTATTCAGCATCTGTTGCGACCATAGTCGCACCGCTGATTTTCAGTAAGCGCCTTAAAAAATAAAAAAATAAATTATTAAATTATAAAGTAGTACGAACCGTTATATTAAATTATAAAGTAGTACAAATCCGTTGTCCTAAGCCCAAACCTCGTATTGTCATGCAGCGAAACTTCAACGCAATTGACCTAGATAAGCTGAAAGATGACCTTTTGGCTATCAGCTGGGAGTCGGTGTATAGTGCTTCTACTGTGGACGAAAAGATGGAAGTTCTCAATACACTTTTGTTACAGATCTTTGATTTACATGCACCTTTACGTCCTGTTAGGCTAAAATACCTGCCTGCGCCGTGGCTTACTGACGAGATAAAAGGACTTATGTCTAAAAGAAACTCAGCCAAAATCAAATTTAGAAACAGTCCTTCTGAAGTCAACCATATAAAGTATAAGGAGCTGAGAAATAAATGCAGTAGATTGTGTAGGGATGCACAGCGACGCCACATACACTCTTCAATTAGCAATGGAGATCCCGCGGCTAAGGTATGGTCTTTCCTAAACTCCTTAGGAATTGGTAAACCAAAGTCCTCCCCTTCTCCCTCATTTGACCTCGATGCCCTCAATCATCATTTTGCCACTACTTGTTCCATCCCATCCTCCATTAAACAGCAATCCATAAATGCCCTTTTGTCATCTCCCACACCTGATCCTCCGTTTTCTCCTTTTGTATTTAGAGCTGTGTCTGTGCCTGAAATTGAGAAAACGATTGCAGCTATCAAGTCTAACGCTCAGGGTGTTGATGGTATAAGCCGAAAAATGATTACCCTTACCCTCCCCGTTACACTCCCTATCCTCTGTCACATTTTTAATTTCTCCTTCAGTTCTAGTACATTTCCAAGCTGTTGGCGCAAAGCGGCAGTCATCCCTATACCAAAAATTCAGTCACCTACGTCTCCTTCTCATTTCCGGCCCATATCCATTCTTCCTTTCCTATCCAAAGTCCTCGAGCGCCTTGTATATCAACAACTAAGCTCCTTTATTAATAACAACGGTCTGCTCAGTCCTCTCCAATCTGGTTTTAGACCCGGCCACAGTACGGTTACTGCTCTAGCTAAGGTCTCTGATGATGTGCGCCGAGCCATGTCAAATCAGCAACTTACAGTGTTAGCTCTACTGGACTTTAGCAATGCTTTCAATACCGTTGACCTTGACATACTGATAGCAATGCTAGGCGCACTTCACTTCTCTGATCCTGTTCTTGAATGGTTCCGCAGCTATCTTTTTGGTAGGTCCCAATGTATAAGGGCCAATGATCAGATGTCTGGTTTCTGCAGGTTGTCTGCTGGCGTGCCTCAAGGTGGTATTTTGTCTCCTCTCCTTTTTTCCATATTAATTAATTTCCTCACTCCCCTCCTATCTTGCTTCTTCCATCTTTATGCGGATGATCTCCAAATTTACACCCACGCTCCCGCCAATGATATTAAATCTACCATTGTAGCAATTAATAGAGATCTTGCAACGATCCTTCGTTGGAGTCAATCTCATGGCCTAATTGTCAATCCCACCAAGTCACAAATTATAATTATCGGAGGATCGAAACAACTTAACCGGCCTGATTACAATTCTTTGCCTACCATATCTTTTGATAATGTGACACTGCCTTACAGTGGAGTTGTTAAGAACCTGGGTGTTTATTTTGACTCGGCCCTTAAATGGTCTCACCACATTTCTCAGGTTAGTCGTAAGCTCTTTGCTGCGGTGGGGTCACTTAACCGGTGGAAGAATTTACTCCCTATTAAGACTAAGGTCGAGCTTGCTCAGTCCTTACTTCTACCAATTTTAGACTATGCAGACGTTTGTTCTATAGATCTTAATGAGGAATACCTAAATAAACTAGAAAGGTTGCAAAACGTCTGCATTAGGTTCGTGAATGGGCTGCGCAAGTTTGACCATATCTCTGAATACCGTCAGCGGCTTGGTTGGCTGCCCATCAGGCTCCGTAGGGAAGAACATGTCCTTGTGTTACTATACAATATCCTGTTTGATCCACGTACCCCCTCTTACCTTAAGGACTGTTTTTGTCTTCGTAGAAATGATCCAGGGCGTACGCTAAGATCAGCGTATAATAATAAGCTTCTTGTACCAATAGCTAAGTCCGGATACATTGCAGACTCCTTTGCTGTGAGAGCTACGCACCTGTGGAATGATCTTCCACGCGACATCCGTGATTCGAGATCACTTGCCATATTTAAATCGAATCTACATCGACATCTTTGGAACAAAGTCACACGCTAAATTTTTAAAATAATAATATAAGTACTAGTTATTTTTTTTATTTTATATAATATGTTATATATATTTGTAATACACCTTAATTCCTTATTTAATAATTATTATCATCATATACTTAAGTCTAAAAGATTAAAATATTATACTTATAGTTTAACTTATTATGTTTATTTGTCCGTAGTATAATATATATAGCCTAAACAATTATCTCAATGTAGTACATATTTTAAGTAATCCATTTATGACTTATAATTACCCTGCTATCTATTTATTTTTGACAACCCTGCCCTGCAGGGTTGCCTGGAAGAGATCGCTTATAGCGATAAGGCCGCCCTTGCCCACATTAATGCCTTAGTTTTAAGTACTGTAAGTCTGATTGTATACCCATTGTTTATGTGAGCAATAAAGTGTTTATCTATCTATCTATCTATCTACGAACAATAGAACTACCTACAGCAATTAGCAATATATACCTATATGTATAATACATGACATAAAGCTAAAAATCCTTTCAAATTATTTTTGTTAGGGAACGTAAAATATTTCAATAGCTTTTGTGTGGTACGCATATCGCGTATTCAGAGTTCAAGAAACTTGCTTCGAATAACATTGTCGTGTATGAATAATTATTGTCAAAAAGTTATTCAGCACAGTCTATTGAATTCATTCGTACTCTGTCCTCAATAGTAAAACAGTGTAGAAATAAAGAAAAATTTCAAATAAATGAAAATGTACACATACATAATGCTACCATTCTAAAATTTCCTTTTTATTTAGATTTTTTTTTATGAAACAAGGGGGCAAACGAGCAAACGGGTCACCTGATGGAAAGCAACTTCCGTCGCCCATGGACACTTGCAGCATCAGAAGAGCTGCAGGTGCGTTGCCAGCCTTTTAAGAGGGAATAGGGTAATAGGGGAGGGTAGGGATGGGAAGGGAATGGAATAGGGGATGGTAGGGAAGGAAATAGGGTAGGGGATTGGGCCTCCGGTAAACTCACTCACTCGGCGAAACACAGCGCAAGCGCTGTTTCACGCCGGTTTTCTGTAAGAACGTGGTATTTCTCCGGTTGAGCCGGCCCATTCGTGCCGAAGCATGGCTCTCCCACGTATAATATAAAAGATATTAATAGTTTGTCTCTCTATCAGTTGGTCTGTCTTAATTCTGTGAACCGGTTTTGATACCGGTTACCGGTTTGCAACAAAGTTTCGGACAAAATTTAATATCCATATAAAATTTTCAATATCAAAATGTAGTCGATTAAAATATCATATTATTGTCACAGCTTAGGGGAGCGAGTGTTCTTTAGAATATTCTGTATTGCAAATAAAATTCACCTGCACTTTGATATTGAAATGTAACGAAATGGAGCTTCCGATATTAAAAACTATTTGTTTGCTTCTTTTTAAAAATTGTATTTTTAAATATTTTTAAAAGAAATTTTTAAAAATTGTAATTGGCAAGCTTAAGCATTTATGCAATCTAATGATATATAGGGTGTAACAAAACTAAGTGATAATACTTTAGGGTGTGTACGTGTTCCTTGTAGAGAGTTCACTGTGAAAGTAGCAGCGCTGAAAGACCTTTTTTTCACTTTTGTATGGGGAAACTCGTGACGCTGGGGCGCTTGCCCATACAAAAGTGAAAAAAAATTGGTCTTTCAGCGCTACTACTTACACCTGAGTGGAACTTCTACGAGGAACACATACACACCCTTAAGTATTATCATTTAGTTTTATTACACCCTGTATAATTCATGAGCGACACACAACTTGAATGACATTCCAAATGTGCAGGAGTGTGACATGGTTGCAATGTAATGTGTTGTTCTTGTTCACCTTTTTTCTTCAACTTCAGTGACTTTGCAAAATGTCGTACTACTCAAACGCCCAAACATCTGTATATTATGAATGCATTATTGTTGGAGACAGTTTCGTGGTATAGGTCTACCAGAATCTGATGGCAAAAAGTGAGAAAATAAATTGTCTAGCAATACCGGGGTGATTGACATAAAACATTTTGATCCTTTTTTATTCTTATAGCGGCTGATTCTGTGTGTTAAACATGCAAATATAAAAAAATATCCAATGATCAAGGATATTTTTTGAAAATCTGCTGTAAAAAATTGCCATCAGATTCTGGTAGACCGTTTATAAAGAGATTAGGAATTTTAAGTGTTTGTTTCGCAAGCAATTAAAATAAATGTGGGAAATGTTTGAAAAATTCCGAGTTTCCATTGTACGAGTGGATTAAGGCTCTCTCTGAGACGGAGACGTGAGAGACATTCGTATTACCTTTTGAATTAAGTTGCTAGTCGTAGTGTAGAATGAAAAACATTTTATATAAATCTAGTACTTTAGTATACTTTAAAGTCTATTTGAATAAATTAGGACATCTAAGTTGGCTACGCTACATAAACTAGTCTAAGTTATTATAAGACTTGAGTTGGTAATGTTACATCTAAAACCTAATTGTAGAAATTATGTATTTAATATCGTGGAGCTTTAATTTTTCAGAAATATTTAAGGATTTAAAAAAATGATAAATGTACAATATAGGTGGATGACTTAATTAGTCACTGAGTGATTTAACCCCTTAAAAATAAAGATTAAAAAAGGCCAAGTACAAGACGCACTCGCGCACGAAGAGTTCCGTACCGTTATAGAGCATAAATAGGCCAAAAAATTGTGTTTTCTATAATAATTATGCGCTGCTGATATGGGGCTCACATACAACAAACAAATTTTTTGGCATTTTTGCTCGTAATCAACAATGGTAACAGGTCGGCACTTGAAATACTCACAGAATCCCTAATTATCTTTGTCTTTAATAATTAAAATAAAATAAATATTTATACCCTAGGTACAAAAACACTGTTTTAACGAAACCTTTCGTGCGCGAGTCTAACCTGCACTCGACTTACTTTTACACTTTGGGTACGGTCGCCTAAAAATATGATATCTTTTATAAAAGGAAGAAGTGACCCAGAATCAGATATTGTGATTCACATTACAATGCATATTTTAAAGAAGACTCGAAACAATCTATTTTACTCTTGACAATTTAACAAAAAAGATTCACGAATTAATAACAAATACAAGGCTTTTGTAGGAACTAAATGGTTGTTAAATGCAGCACAACGTTTGAAAAGCCTGAACGTAGTAAAGCACCGATGTAAAATTTTAAATTTCTTTTTACAATATGCGGTTGCTTATTTCGCCTTTTGTGCTGGGACATAAGGCTGAGATTCGCGTGTTCCACTCAA
This sequence comes from Lysandra bellargus, assembly GCA_905333045.1. Taxonomy (NCBI): domain Eukaryota; kingdom Metazoa; phylum Arthropoda; class Insecta; order Lepidoptera; family Lycaenidae; genus Lysandra; species Lysandra bellargus. The sequence continues at coordinate 1,219,843 of HG995344.1, forward strand.
ATTATATTGACGAAGCATCACGTACGTCGCTGGATTAACCCTAGTTCTCGAACGGCTCTTTGTTGACGGTGAAACAGAAAAGTTCCGTCTTAAAGAGAATTACGACATTGCTGTTGAAATCCTTAAGTGCTATAAATTTTGTCTAGACAAGTTCAGATTGATTTCGCCATCGACGAAATTGGCTTTAAAATAAATTGTTATTATTTTAAACGATGTATTTCACTTTACTAAGAATAAGAAACATTTGATGTTCACTTTACATAAATGACCCTGGCGTAATTCAATCAAAACTTAATTTATTTTTGATCTTTTTAAAAGTTTAACAGGTTATAATAATATAGTAACGTAATAAATGGTCAGCAGTTAATGAACTTAAATATAGTAATCCATACTTAATATTATAAATGCGAAAGTGTGTCTGTCTATCTGTTACTTACACGCTCAAATTGCTGAACTGATTTTTCTGAAATTTGGTATAGAGAGACTTTGAGTCTCGGGAAAAGACATAGGTTACTTCTGCCCGGGAAAAATGTACGGTTACTGCGCGATGAACTCAGAGAGTTCAGTTAACAACACAACTATTTTTAGGGTCAAAAGTCATGATCGTTGTCAAATTCATTAGTGAAAATTTGCACAAAACCACTATTCCTTTGTTTCTGTATCTTTCCTTATTAAACGCCGAAACGAAAGGATAGACCGCTCTTGACTTGTTAAGTCGCTCGCTCCTCGTCTGCATTCTCTTAAAAGGGGAGTCCCGTTTCACTGTTACGGAAATAGGAAATTATTTATTATAGTTTTATAGCCGCAATATAAATAACGGGGCCGGCTTCTTCAAAATAAATCTCTTTAATGCTCCATTAGATCTTGCGAGCTTATTTTTTTAAGCCGAAATAAAATATACTCGTCGCAAATAAGTTATTTTCGCATTTCTCGCCGTGAAGCAAAACATATCCGAGTTAAATCGCCGAAAGGCGGCGTAACTCACTTAAATCAGTAAGACGCTCAAAGGCATAGATATTATGAGGGGGTTATGCCGCAATCTCAATGCAATAAACATTGGGCTACGGCACGTGCCAACGACTCGCTCCGACCTCGTATAGATAGACCAAAATATCTCGTGCTCGTGTTACACTAACGATAAAAACTTTTTCTCTATAATAGGTGAAAGGAAAAAGGTGAGTTATAAAACTGTGTCAAGTATTTGCTTACATGTTTAAAATTGACATAATATTTAACGATAAAAATTATTTTTAATTTTATTTTCAATCCCAAAAACATTTAGTTTTGCCATACTATAGTAATGGCTAGAAATTATACAACGATCGTATTGCTTGAAACATCCCTTGTTTTGAACCAAATTATTCCTTGTCCTAATTAGTTATTTACTAATAACGAGACAAATCTAGCTACACCTATATAATTAGTCCACGAATTTCAGGTCTGAAAGCCTACTTGGAAACAAGAGGCACGGGAACATATTATATCGGTTTCACGCAGAGCACACATAACTTATAGCGCACATATTTCTCTCACCGACACATTAATACATATGTTCGTAAATCAATTTGATATTGGAATATTAATAGAATGAATTCTCTGCCAAACGGGTGACCGACCACCGCTTCGATCCTCGACCGATCGTCATGCGTCTTACGTAAGTGTTTATTTATTTTACACTTTTTGCACTATATACAATGGCAAAGTTAATGCCATAGAGCATTTTCTATCAACTATCGGGTAACAGAGATAAAATTAACACGTTGTGCAGCGACGGCGTATGGCTTTTATTAATAAAAGTATGGACTATCCATATTAAAACTAATATTATAAATGCGAAAGTTTATACGTGGGAGAGCCATGCTTCGGCACGAATGGGCCGGCTCGACCGGAGAAATACCACGTTCTCACATAAAACCGGCGTGAAACAGCGCTTGCGCTGTGTTTCGCCGAGTGAGTGAGTTTACCGGAGGCCAAATCCCCTACCCTATTCCCATCCCTACCCTCCCCTAATACCCTATTCCCTCTTAAAAGGCCGGCAACGCACCTGCAGTTCCTCTGAGTCTGCGAGTGTCCATGGGCGACGGAAGTTACTTTCCATCAGGTGACCCGTTTGCTCGTTTGCCCCCTTATTTCATGTGTGTCTGTCTGTCTGTCTGTTTCCTCGTCACGTCCAAACCGCTGAACCGATTTGGCTGAATTTTGGTATGGAGATACTTTGAGTCCCGGGAAAGGGCATAGGATACTTTTTATCCCGGAAAAATGTACGGTTCCCGCGCGATAAACGAATTTCGGCACGACGGAGTTGCGGGCATCATCTAGTACAATATAAATTAATGATATAAGCATTCCAAAAGTGTAATAATCTGCCAAAAATATTTTTACAATCGTATCATGGTAGTCCAAAGCTTCCTCTGCACAGAAATTCATTTTTAGTATCGTAGCCACACATTTTGCCGCAATAAAACTTATGTCCGTTATTGAACTCAAAGTATCAGATTGGCAAACATAGTTTTTCAAATTTGTTTCAAATTAACCCAGAAAATAATATAAAACAATATTTTTTAATTATTTGATTTGCATTTATAATATTAAATATGGATTAATTACGTACGAGCAACCGTTGCCAAATACTGCCATCACAAAAGTGATAAGTGAGATAACGTTAAAAAAATTAAAAGTATTTACACCACATAAAACGCTACAATTGAATTTACTAAAATGTTTGTGAGCTCACCACAGAGCTGTAACTACTAAGCGTATCTCGATAGTTACTCGTTCTAGTTGCAACTTTCAAACTCCAGACTTGCTAGATTCAACAAGTGATCGAATGTCTATTATAACAACTTCGGACTTTCAACTTGCTAATGGCCATACGATCTTGCTTAACTAAACTGTTTTGCACTTATAATATAAACGACCGAAGATCGACATCGTTTGAAGTGATTGAAATCATAAGTTAAATTACGTATTGTAGTCAGTGTTCAAACTTTAAGTCTCGCTAATAAAAGTTTCATTAGAATTAAACACACGTTTTGCCTAAATAAGAGTTTTGTCCCTGCATGTAAAAAATGTCTTGACAGACAGGAAAAAGAATTGTTTGACCTTACCTTATGTATGTTTACCCACCTTGTCAATAAGTTCTCAATATTTATAAAACCATGTAGATAATTTTTATTAGTAAAGTTATAAAGTTGAATAATCATATTAATTTTTATTGCTACGCGGATTCATACTACGCGTTCGCGTAGCAATGTTTTACGCTAATTTTAGAGTCACGCTGACCATCGGCGCTGACAGCTCAGCGCGTAGCTTGTCAGCGCTGAGGTTCAGCGCGAGACGTTTCAGTATCGTGCTGACCGCTTTGGAGTACAGACGCACAAAAATGAAAAAGGCTTCACGCTGACGGCGTCCACTCGGCTCGACACTAGAACGCTCACTGAAGACAGAGGCGCGCGATCGGCGGTGAGCGCCGACGGCTACGCGGCGTCGACGAGCGACGCGTACGCCCGCGGACAGGTCAGCGCTGACGTACGCGTTGATAGTTACGCGTTATTTTAAAACGCTTCCTAAAAGTTCATACATTTTGGCTGTCAGCGCTGACGGTCAGCGTGCGGTCAGCGTGACTCTAAAACCAGCCTTAACTTGCTACGAATTTCGTAGCACGTCACGAGTTTTCGGTGGCTCCGTAATGTTTAATCTGAAAAAGTTTGACACAAAATATATTGTAGTTTATGTTATAAGAAAAATACAGATAATATTAGAAATCTATATAAATAAAAAAAATATTAAATTTTGTTTAATAATGTAGCAAGAAAGCTAAGATTCGAAAAATGAATATTTCAAGACTAAAATTAGTCAAATCGGATCAGATTTAACTAATTTTAGTCTTGAAATATCTTTAGGTGGGAAGTGGTACGAAGTTCACCGGGTTATCTAGTACTTAAGTAACTTATATATGCTTAGAAGTTACTTAAGTATACTTAGAAATAATATAAAATTTTACACTATTATACATATCATATTATCGTAATAATGTGTGACCTGATCTAGCAAAACCTAACTACCAAATCGGCTACAAGCATGGCACCGGTAGTTAATTGCACATGTACGTGTAGGTAGGTAGTACGTATGTAGCACTCAAATAGACGAGCAAAAAACGACCCTTCTTGGCAGAGAGCCGGGATACGTCTGGCATTAATGAAAGAGATCTTCAAGAGGATATGCAGACTGTGCGAAAGTTTCACTTAAAATTACATCGAAATTATACTTCTATTTTAAAGAAAATATATATGTTTTATATTTTAAAATAATCTATACTAATATTATAATTGGGAAGAGTTTGTTTGTTTGTTTGTTTGAACGCGCTAATCTCAGGAACTACTGGTCCGATTTGAAAAATTATTTCAGTGTTAGATAGCCCATTTATTGAGGAAGGCTATAGGCTATATTTTATCACGCCAAGATTAATAGAAGCGAAGAAATAGAGAAAAATGTGGAAAAAACGGGGGAAATTATATGAAAGAGCTTATTTGAACGCGCTAATCTCAGGAACTACTGGTCCGATTTGAAAAATTCTTTCAGTGTTAGATAGCCCATTTATTGAGAAAGGCTATAGGCTATATTTTATCACGCTAAGATTAATAGGAGCGAAGAAATAGAAAAAAATGTGGAAAAAACGGGGCAAATTATATGAAAGGCCTTATTCGAACGCGCTAATCTCAGGAACTACTGGTCCGATTAAAAAAATTATTTCAGTGTTAGATAGCAGATTTATCGAGGAAGGCTATAAGCTATATTTTATCACGCTTAAACTAAACGGAGTGAAGAAAAAGAGAAAAATGTGGAAAAATAGGGGAAATTATATGAAATTGCTTATTATCTTAAGAACTACTGGAGCAATTTTTATGTTATTTGGAAAACATGAAGAGACCACGTGAAGGGACATAAGCTATTTTTTGCGGAAAAATGTACGGTTGCGTGAAATTCCTAAATAACGCAAGCGAAGCCGCGCGGAACATATATATATATATATATATATATATATATATATATATATATATATATATATATATATATATATATATAATAAAATCGTAGGAAAGTCAATTCTGTACATTGAATATTTTTGTACAATAAATAATACTTGGTATGTGATCTACTATGCTAACGCGAACGAAGTCGCGGGCAACAGCTAGTAAAAAAAATAAAAATCTAATTTGCTACATTTACTAGATGTTTCTTGAACATAGTTACTTACGCAGAAATTATTACAATATAAGGCGTAATTTTTTCCGAGGCAAAAACCGCCTAGTAATCCGTAGCTGTAGTCCTTTCCCGCCACTTAAAGCTTAAAGTTTCATATAAATCAGATCAGTGGTTTGAGTGTGCAAAGGTTGTAGACGACCATACAAACATATTATTTTCACATTTTGATAATATACATTATTATTTGATATTTTCATATAGCAGTTAAAGCTTTAGGTAAAAGTATAAAAGTCAAGAGTAAATTTTATTTCAACTTTTGTACTGAAATAAAAAATGTCTTTACTTATAAAAATTGTCCCACGCTTGGTGGTAAAATTTATCTTCCGGCATTAATTACGACAAAATAAACATCAAAGAATAAAATGTAACTTACACTCAGATTAAAATCTCTTTTATAAAATTCTTATACACTAAAAGCTTATACTTCTGAAGATACTAAAGAGCACCATTATTCATTTGCTAAAAGGAATTTGCATAGCTTTAATGGACAACACGGCTTTAACATTTTACATGGCAATTTCTTTATAAAATTTAGCGATTTTTATACTTGACCTTGTAGGGGTAAACGGTCTTTACATTTTCTTCCTTTCCCATTATATTTTGACTTCTTCGAGCAAGATTTGCATGTTTTAATAATATATTAATTTAATATTTTTATTCAGAACTTAATAATAATAAAAGAATTCATGCTATCTACGTTCTATTGGCGTTTGGCTTATTATTTACTAAGTTACCTCACAATATACACAGATGTATTAATTAGGTAATTTGGCGACACATTGGCGCATTAATTCCAAAACATGTATCTCATATATTTAAAATCTATCGACTTGCAAGTAGTGAAATTTACAGTCTATTTTACTGCACTTAACTGAATGTTCGGTAAACAGCTCAGTACAGTAGGAATGACAGATGCGGCCGACCGACCGCAATGCAAAAATAATGGTGTGGCAATCTATCGCTTGTCTATTGTAGTCCAGGCCACATGTGCACGCCATTCTACTGGAACATTGTAAATGTATTACGCTCACACTTACATTTTATTCATAGAATACAATTTACATTCTTATTGGTTGAACTGAGCGTCCGTGGCCCAATGGGTAGACCTTTGGTTCGCACTCGTGGAGGATGCAGGTTCGATCCCGGGTGGAGGCGTGTTCCAATGAGACATTTTCTGATCTCAAGTACATAATACGGACACTCATACGGTGAAGGAAAACATCGTGAGGCAACCCGCACATGGTTGGTCCCAGACGTATTGACTAGTTATATGTGCTTGGGCAGCCATACGGACATTTAAAAATCTTGTCCCAGGCACTGCAGTATTTGAGGAGTGGTTACTTCGCTCTGAAAATACTGTATAAATCATCCACAACGGATGCAAAGGCCTAGTTTTTTGGTTGGACTGTCAGGATTATCTTTTTATACGAAGCTGATTGATTCGCATTGATGATGAATGTCGCAAAGGTATTCTTTGCTATACTGACTCATCAAAGCATGGCGGTAGCGGTCATTGACTTCCTGTCAAAAACTTGTCATTTTCTATATAAGCCGCGATTGACAGTGAAGTGTCAGATGTTGTCAATCGCGGTTTTGTATAGAAAATGACAAGTTTTTGACAGGGAGTCAATGACCGCCACCGCCATGTTTCGCCGAGTACAGTATAGACTAGATGTCAGGAAAACCATTTCCCAGAGGTGAAATAAAAATTTAATCCTTAATGAAAAAGGTACTTTAAAATATTTCGGTCCAGTTGTAGATACATTATGTTCTTAATTTTCCATTCGACGAAGTTACTTATGCATGCAGCAGTACCAGAAATAACATGTTCTTGGCTAAAATGTTTTAAAAATAAAAGCGAAGCCTCCTCTTTCACGAGGATTAGGAATTTAAGAAGAATGAGTTGCAGAATATTTTATACCTGGAACGAAGACGTGTCTTTGTCGTAGCCCGGAGATAAGATCGGGTTTAATCCCGGTCTGTGTGAGCTCTTAATTTAAGTTACTCTTAAATAAATCTTAAGGTTCATTCGTTTTGTGAATTTAATTTACTTTTGTACATGGCTCTATCAATGCGCAAAAAAATCTAAATCAAAATATTTTATTTCCAAATAGGTTAACAAAGTTAACACTTTTAGAACGTCGTGTCTGGATGAGGCCTACCAATATTGATGTACATCGAATTTTGTTTATAATATTTTTTATAGAACCTCAAATATTAAGTAACGACAATTTAATTGAACATATAAAGATTAGGATAGTTAAAACCTTGATATGTCACTTTAATATTAATTCATCAAGCCCCATACGGTCACCGGTGAACGAGACCTAATAGAATATCTATTGTGTCTCGTTTTCCCACAATCGACGGGTTAAAGGTTAAATATTAGAGGCGATAGCTGTAATTTCTACGCTTTATATGAGTAAGATAAAATTCCGCTCTACCGGATCAAAAATCTATGTCTATTAAACATTCTAACTTAATTTGTCAACTTTATTAACTTAAGACTTTTAGCAAGAGCATTATTAACTTTGATTTTTCAGTCATTGTGTCCAAAAACAATTTTGGTGTATAATTTAAGTCATTCCTTATTCGTCCTTATTTCAGTTCGGTTGACTTACTAGAAGCATCCGAATTCCAATCACGTATCAGAAGCCGTGTTTCAGACAGTCCGATAAAGCGTGTTTCGTGAGTTGATTCATATTCCTCAAATTCATCTCGTTTACAAATGTTTTTACTAATCAAGGACTGATCGTGGTCTGGAATTATCTCGATTATTCGTTTTGTACTTTTGACACGTGTAACTTTCGTAACATAACACGTGTATAAATTATCGATTTACATCTATCAAGTAACAGAACTATTATTTCTAGCTTGCCATTGACACAAAAACCGAATATTTTATTATTGTTAGATGATGGTTATAAAAAACAAATATAAGTTCTTAGTTTACCCACGCACTTGTATTTGTCGACTCGTTGTTGGTGGTACGGTGAAAACTCATTCAAGGTACCGTGCATTCACAATTCTGACGACAAAATTAAATGACTCGAAACTTCGAAAGTTTTCTAAATTTATAGGTTTGTGAAGGTCTTTGGACCTTAAATCTTTTACAAAAAAATGTTATTGCTTTTAATTATTAGAGTAAACTGTGTGCTATGTCCTTTTCGTAAATTTTAGCTTGATGTGTTACTTACTGTACATACTTAATGTAGCACGCCTTCTGTTTGTCTAATTTGCCTATTAAATGAGAATGAAAACCGCACATTGAGTCATAACATGTCTACTTCAGTAAATCTTTTAAACTATACTATACCTTGTACGCTTAACATTTTCTCATTCAAGATAATAAACTTTCAACTTACCTACTTCCATGAAAGCAAGTAATAAATAAACGTTGCAAGCAAATGGTAAGACTCATCCTAGGCTGGTTTTATCGTGCGTTTCGGCAGCGCCGTTGGAGCGCCGCGCGTTCGAAGATGTATGGGGGTAGTAGTTGCGTTTCAGAGTCGCGCGCTTGAGCAGCGCCGTTCGTCCGTACGTTTTCTTCGTCTTGGAACGCGCGCGCTCCAACGGCGCTGCCAAACGCGTGACTGTAAAACCAGCCTTACTCCTATTCCTCGCTCACATTTTACTAGCAGTGACAAATTACGTTTGAAGTGAGTGTTCATATTTTTATAACGGAAAATATTATCGTAACGCAGTTTTCGTTTTTATTGACAAGAAAGATTATAAGAATAAAATCTGGTGAGTAATAATACATAATAATAATACTGGAATCTTATATGTGAAAACATGTTAATAGTTTCCTTGTAATACCTATTCCTAGATTAGTAAACTACCTTTGTAATGTCACTGTTTGTTTTCCAAATAGAATAAAGTATTTTATTTATTTATTTTATTCTATTTGAAAAAGAAACAAAAATAAAATAGGTAATTTATGAAAAGTCGGTAAGCTCAAATTGCTTTTTAGAGAATAGTGAAAACCGCTTCAAAATCTATCTAACAATACCGAACATCCTTCTGAAGTCTTTTCGATCTTTGCCAAGCGACCGCGGCCGATAAAACCTCAATAATTTAGTTGTTAAGTTTCATTACTTTTAGATTTTAGTGCACAGTATACCCTACATTAATTGTTATTGTACTCCTATACCAAAGGTTGCTTGGTAGAAATTGCTCAATAGCAATAAAGCCGCCTTTGTGTTCATGTGTCCTGGTGAATGTATATTTAATTATTTGTTGTACTACAACTTTTTGAACGCAATAAAGTATATTCTATTCTATTCTATTCTATTCTATCTTCAAAATCATGCTTAAACTATACGAAATTCATGAATAATTAATTACAAAGTCGACCCTTTAATTACTCGATAAATCAAATTTAGCGACAGTACAAGTCGATCGGCAGAGATTCGGAAGCCAAACACTGAAAGGGAATGCCTTTATGTAAATAAGTACAGACTTCATAGAGCTATGGCGGGTGGCGCTTAATCTTGCAAATTTATGCAAGTCGACGACAACACTGTCTTTGGTTCGGGAACGTGATCCAAATCCGATTCGCCGCGTCATTTCAGCTGTAAAACGCTTAGCAGTTGGCACATTTGTTGAGGAATCGCGCTTACTTGGCGACGTCCACGACTACCGAACAATACCAAACATCCTTCTGAAGTCTTTTCGATCTTTGCCAAGCGACCGCGGCCGATAAAACCTCAAATGAACATGAAAGCCACTTTATGACTTATGCTATAGGTTTCATTTTCTACCGACCCGCAGAAACTGAAACCTAGTGGCAAACTAATAAAAACAATGAATAAAGAAAACAACAACACAAGGTCTGCTCGTCTTTGCTTTAGATACGTTACATGTAAAACTAAAACAAACGGTCCATTAAATTATGGAAAAACAAACGTATTTCCTTGTCAATCACTTTTATTATTTCTTTTTACAAATAAACCCTTTTCATAACACCCATGCTAAGCCTGCTGTTTATTTGGGATGAATTAAAATACTATATTCCTATAAAAAACACCGGAAATATAGCTTTCGTGTAGGACAACTTTGGAGAGAAATCGTAACATCTTGACTTTACAATATCTAGTAGTGTGTACGCGCTTCAATCCTGAATCCCTTGGAGGCCTATAATACTGAGTTCAGTATTCATATTTGATATAACATCAGCAAATGTAAACGATGATTCTCCGTCTATATAATAATAATCGCATGAAATATTACTTTATTGTGTCAATAGCTTTATTTTAACTATTTATTTTAATTAAATGTTTATTCAATACTATCGGTTGCCCGCGACTTCGTCCGCGTTAGCATCTAAGTATAATAACGGAGATGGGTTTCATGTTCCTAACTGAAGAAATGACGGACTTTCATTCAAACTTTCAACCCCTTTTTTTTTTTTAGGAGGGGAAATACTTTACGGACCCAACACGATCCGTCCCCCCGTGGCCCCTCTCTTATTGGCCCCGCCCGGACATCGCCGGCCAGGCCCTCTCCTGCTCGTGCGACCGCTTCCACGACTTCAGCGGTCGTCACGGAGTAGTCAAGGCCGGCGATGCGCATCTCCGCGCATGCGGCTGGCCGCTCAACTTTCACCTCCGCAGGCAGGACACTCTTAAGCCTCGCGGCGAAGGCGTCCGCCTTCTCTCTTGCGCCCTCACCAGCTATGGTGAGAAGGCGCCCTCCGGTTCGGGCCCGGCGGAAGCGGACTTGTGGAATGTCAAGCTCCACAATGTTCACCGCCCACCGGGCATTCTCAATGGCCTTGGCGTAGGTCAAACCCGCCTTCACAGCCGACTCTTCTATTGTAAGAGCGACTGCCGCAGTGGCGGGGACCCGAAGCCTGGACTTTTTCTTCTTCTTCGGGACGGCTGTAGATGGTGCAGCCGCCCCTTTCGTCCTCTTGCCTTTTGGACCCACCGTGGTCCATGGCGTCTCAGTACGGGGGGAGCTGGTGTTCGCTCTCCCTTGCGCCGCCTCCTGAGCGGCCATTGTGGACCGCTTCTTCTTTTTCCTGGCCTTTGTAGGCCTGGGCGCCGTAGATGCAGCAGAGGCCTCTAGAGGGGCCGATGCAGCAACTGAAGGTTGCGACTTCTTCTTCTTAGCCGGTTACCCTTTCGCGTTCTGCAGAGGGGGTCCCGGCATTTCTTCCTCGATCAGCCTTATGTCCGACGCCAGCGAGGGTCCTGCAATGTGCAGGCTTGGGAGACTAAATGAAAGATGAGTTGTAACCGCGAAAGATGTTTAATAACTGACTTATGAACTAATTACATTATATTCTTATATAGCTAATAGCAGGGAGGTGTGCCGCACACTACACCTCCCCCGTTTTTTTTTTTTTTTTTTTTTTAAAAAAAAATCAACTGTTTTTGTTTTTTTTACTAAATACTATTCTATTATACTTTTAACTCTATTATATGTTATTACTATTATTTACTCTATTATTATATACGAATCATTTCATAATAATTATATCAAAAACTTAAACTATGTAGTTTTTTTTATCTCTAACTTTTCCTTAATCTAAATTATTACAATAAATACAAATCTGTGCTGCTTTATTAAATTGAATTTATTATTATTTTTTACATCAGTGATGGGTGGTTGACGATGTAATTTTAAATACCTACACAAAATAATAAAAATTTAACATTTTCTCAGAATTTTGATATAATTTTTCACAATATGGTTACTTTGCCTTTTAGATTTTTTACGCCCTTCAAAATATAAACTCTATGTATCTCCTTTATTCAATGTCTTATAAACTTCTATAAACCTCTATTGATATTATTATTATTACACAAAATACAATATTTTCTTTTATATTATTGATATAATATAAAAGAAAAATAAAAGATAGAAGAAATATAAAAGAAAATATTTACAATATTTTCTTTTATCTATATTATTAATAAATTCATCATTTTTTTTTCACCTTATTACTAGTTACTGTTTCATACTCATTATTACTCATTGATTAACTTATCAATATTTTACTAATACCCTTCATTAGTGGACTGGCCAGTCACTTACATTTTAAATTGTCGTTTCATATTAGGTATACCTTAATTCATTAGCTCTTAACTCTTTTTGTCATTTTTCATGCATGCATGCCTTTCATTTATTTAAATTACTTTCATAACATTACTGGTACATTTTATTTTTATTTATAGTCGACTGTTTTATTTATTTTATGGTACTTTTATTATTTTATATACTTTGTGCGCACTTTTATTTGGTACAATACATTTTATTTATACAACATTAAACGGGACCTTTTTTAAGACTAACCAACAACAAAAAAAAAATGTCTCCAACCATTTTACTTAAATGAAGGATTGTTCCCGCCGAGCATGCTCTAAGTACCATTTATTTTGTACCATTTTGTACCATATTTAATACCAAGGTTCTTTTAAGGCTACTTGACCTCCAACTATTCTCACAGAGAAAACTCGTTTACACCATGATCGAATGAAGGATTCCCTTGCATATTTTTTTTAATGCTCTCGGCATTTTATTTATTACTCAACGATACGTAGCATTTAAGCTAGTATTTTATAATGCTCTATGGCATTTTTAAACCTATTCTTTACCTATGCCTAACAAAAGACCCATTCCATAATTTTATGCAATCAATATTTAAAATATCCTTAACTATTGGGTGATCAGGCCAACAGCTACTAGACATTTTAAACATTGATGCAACCCTATCGACCTAAAAACAATCCTTTTTCAATCAAATACCTACTAAAACACTAAAACCCTTATTACTAACTTCAAAATAACCATTTCTATACCTAAATAATAGCTTTCAGCTATTTTGCAAACCAAATATCACATTCCTAATCTTTTCTCACAATAATATTACGTCATATCTCGTACGAACGTAAATATATTTTTTAAGTAAATCCGTGTAAGTCATATCCAGTGTAATTTCTCAGTAAATGTAGCTAATCAACTTACTTAAAGTAGTTGAAAAGAATTTAATACATTGCCAAGAATTGTTTCTCCTTTTCTCTATTTCTAACACACTTAAAACATATTTTTAATTTGTTTATATTAAAATATACTCAACTTCCTTTTATAACAATATGCTTCTTGCGTAATAATTATTAAGTATATTATTTTCTTTATTTTTCTCACTCTTCTTTTTCTAAAACATTTTGCTGTAAGGTATAGATATATACAAAGTAACCATGGAACCAAAACAATCTCAAAATTATCAATATTATTATTACCTCTAACTTTCTATCTTCTTATTGAATTTAATTGGGTTGGAATACATAGCAACATAACATTCTATAAAAATCATAACATCCTAATCCCCACTTAATTTATTTTAGTACTATTTCTTTAAAAAAAATGGCTCTTTTGTCTTTAAATAAAATATTTAAGTCGTTATTGTTTATTATTCTTTGTTATTATTATTTTTCTCACAAAATTATTCATTAATAACTTCTAAGTTCAAATTAAATTGAATTGATATACATATTGCATAGCAACATAATTATTTTTAAAATTAATTTTTATGTAAGTACGATAAAAAATGCACCTATTACATATTTTAAATACGCATCCTATCCTTTAGATTTTAAAATATTATATTTATTATACTTCATTTTTTTTAACACGAAATGTTTTTTATTTGTTATGTAAGTAATTAAGTTGTTGCGCATTTTCAGTTACTTAATTTGAAATAGTCATAAATTGACAACTAAAAATAAACCAATGTAAAATTATTATTAATAACTATTGAAAATAGATTTCAAAAGGGATTCATACTTCCTAATTAATTTTGAAAAATCAAACTATTTAAAATGAGTAATATATTTTATGAAAATTCAAAAATAAAATTTTAACTACCTAATTTGAAAAAAAAAATGTTATCAACTTCGTGACGTAGGTATAGGTACTAAAGTTGACGCGTTGTCAACGACCAGAAACAAAAATCATTTTAGAAAATTAAATGTATCTTACAGAAAGTTAATTTTAATCTATAACTAATTTTAAATGTTATTTAAAAACATACATTTTGTTATTAAAATATTCGTTCTAAAAAATTAAATAAAATTCATGCCCTGGAATGTATGCTAATTATGATTGTTAGTTTTGCAACAAATTACTGGAATTAAATTACTGGAATCATCATCACGTTTCTTTGTACCAAATATGATGCACGAAGTGTTTTGATATTGTTATGCGAAACCAAAATATGATGATCTCTTTTGGACCACCCATATTGTAGACTGTACGTAAGGATTAATTAAATTTTTGACTACTGTGACACAAAACAAAAATATTTTGCATTTTCACAAATAACAACAAAATAAATTTAACATTTTAGTTTTTAATCTAGTGACCCATTTGAAACTTTAACTGCCTTTACCAAGAATTCGAAAAAAAAATAGATAATACGTGACACAAAATAAAGAATGAAACTATTAGTACTATTGAATTTGAAGAGAATATTATAATTACTTAGCTAATTAAGTGCAACGACACTTTCAAGTCAGTTGTATTGTGGAAAAAAAATCGTAAAGTTTTCCATTAAAGAATCAATATCGCAACGAAATTTCTTACTTATACCTTTTTAAGGAATTTATATTGATTTAAGTTCTTTAAACAAAAGTCATACTTAGTACAAACCTATGAATAAAATATATTTAGCTGAACAAAGAACATCATCCTTTTTGTAAAGTCGGTTAGAAAATATATCTACTTACATTTCGTTGCGCGAATGCTGAGTTGGCATCGCGGACATTTGACGCTTTTCCCACAAAGGCGTTGCATACCGTGGAAACTTACCTGAGGTGTTTTAACCTACCTGCTTTAACCAACTGCGCATAATATTCGATTAGTTATGAGTTGCTATGTATTCCGCTATCAAAATTTAAAATCATTCAACTCTATAAAATTACCTTAGACAGTTAGATGTCTTTCACAGTTATCTACTTACAAAATTATTTTGTCAAAACTCATACCACACAATATTTATATTGCACTTTACTTTAAATCAAAATATTTTCGTACTGCTTATACCGAAACTTTCTCCATACAAAAATTCATCGTCAACACCCTATTTTTTAAATTTCTAAGTTTTGCTTTATTACACAATAACAGCACCAAAACACATTTTATTTTAGAATATTATTCCAATTATCATTATTTTCAATAAATTATTTTTTTTTGACATTATTTTCTTTAAACTTTTAAATTAACTTATCTTCCAATACCTAAATATTTTACAAGTTGCTAAGCTGCAGAATAATACCATTATTTATTTATTTATTTTTACTCTCAAAACATTAAACCAGACACGTAATCTCCAAAAAATAAATCTTTTCCAAAAATAATGCCGAATAATTTGATACCTAATACCTATTAAATCAATTAAAACAAAAATAACATGCAAACAAAAAAATAAATACTAAAATCTCTTAAATATCAACTGCAACTATTTTGAAGATTCCAATTAGTCAGATATTGTAAAACATAATATAATATGAAAATATTACCAATATTATAAATTTCGCAAAAACTTATTTATTTCTCATAGCAATCTGACTTTCCATTAATTAATTAACTGTTAATTTATAACTTTACTTATTTTTTACCGAAATCTTTATTTCTAGAAATTAAATTACTTGTATTCAAAATATTTAAAATCAAAATATTATTTACTTAATTGAAAATACATTTTATTTATACCTTTTACGTTTTATGATTATACATTTTTTTTATATATTTTGTCAAATTGCTTAAAATCATATTTTATTTTTCTAAACGGAAGTTTCTATGTAATTTTCATATCAAAATAAAATTAAAATTTAGACATAAATTGTAACATACTAATTTTATACATACCGCTGCAGTTACAAATAAGACATATTATAATTTATTTTTATATTTAAATTTAGACAAAACAACTTCAATCGCATTTTTCTATCCTCCTCTCTGTTCTCCCGGCTGCATCCACTTCCGACACGAACATCTCCCGGCCGCCTGCTCTACATTCCTCTCATCCGACTCCAACATCTCCCGGCTGCCAGCATATTCCACTCATCTGACACCATTATCTCCCGGCTGCCTGCTTTTCATTTCCACTCCAACATTATTATATTTTTTGACGATTTTTAGCAACTTTTATTTTTCGGTTTAATATTATTCTTGCAACTTTTTTTTTTTCATAACGATTATATTTAATTTTAGCAACAGATTTGCATTTACTTTTTATTTTAGTTTCTACAGTATATTTCACCCATTTTTACCTATACTATTTTAAATCACTAACTAACGGCCGTTAAGTCTCTATTTCTAAGTTCATTTTTAGCACCTTTATCGTCCACATTATCAAAGTTCACTTTCTAAAGAGTCACATTTTTGTTTTTCAATTTAAAGTCCAATTTAATTTAAACAGATTCCCTGTACCTTCTGCGCAGCGCTGCCGCAAGGCAGCACTGGCAGGGTCGCCATGCAATGTGCAGGCTTGGGAGACTAAATGAAAGATGAGTTGTAACCGCGAAGATGTTTAATAACTGACTTATGAACTAATTACATTATATTCTTATATAGCTAATAGCAGGGAGGTGTGCCGCACACTACAGTCCCCCTCTCGGCTCGGGTAGGAGACGGTCCTTCAACCCAGCAAGCCTGGCGTTGAGCATATTGCCAAAGGTCTCCACGTTTGCACTTGAGACTTCAGCCAATAGCTCACGCACGTCACCTCCAGTTGGCCGGGAGGTCTGTCTGCGCAACTCCTCAAGCTCCTGGCGTAACTTCGCCACTTGCTCTTCGAGCCGCGCATTCTGAGCCTCCAGCCTCTTGATCTCCTCCGATAAGGAACGATCTTTTAGTTCTTCGAAGACCATTTTAATGGTCGCCACCGATTCTTTAAGGTACCTTACGTAGGTACCCTTAAGATTAGAGGACTTCGTGGCGACCATTTCAATGGTCTTCATCGAAGTCTCCACCGTCCTCATGAGGTCAACGCCTGTCCGCTCCATAGCCTCTTCTCGCGAAGGAGAAGAAACGAGGAGTCCGGATTGGGAGCGGGCGGAGCTGATGGACTCTCGCGTTTCTCAGCGACCTCTTCCTCGGCCTGTAAACGAAGGGCCTCTTCCTTCTCCAGATTAAAATCGGCCTGTGCCTTCGCTAAGCCGACATATTTGCCGGTCGTCGGCGGGCGGCCACGTCCTCTCTTTGGTTTGGGCGCCCCTCAGCAAAGGGGCGGTGTCATGTCATCATCCGATCACCTCTTTCGGCGTCTCCTGTCCAGGAATGCGGGCAGGCCCCCGGAATCCAGCGACATGCCAGACATTTCGCTGGAGTCCGAGAGCCAGTCCTCACTGTCTAGGCCAGGAGTGTCTCGTCCGGGAATTCGAGTAGGGGGCGGCATCATCGCATCGCGTGTCATCAGGACACGCGGAAGATCTTTGCCACCCCTCAACTCCTTGTCAGTCCGTGGCTCCACCGCCGGTGCGGTAATGGGCGCCGGCTTCGGGCTGTCGCGCTTTTTCGCGCCGTCATCGCCTCCTAGGGCCGCCAAAATAGCCCTCTGCCTCGCCGCTTTTGCGGCCTACGACTCACTCAACGCAATTTGTGCCGCCCCCGTATACGCGCGGCAGACATCCCCTTTCGGGGATGTGCGGGATTCTCCGGCCCCTGAGGGACCGGGACCCGCCCGGGGAGTATTTTTCAAGTTGCGCTCTGCCATCTTAATGTCTCCGACACCCCGGGTCGCGGGCCCGTTCTTCATGCTGCGGGCGCAGCCAAACACACACAACAAGCACGCACACAAACACACGCCATACCGGCGTTCAGCCACCCCTCCCGTGTCGCCGTGAAAAAGCTCACGATGGCACGGGGGAGGTTCCCAGGGACACGACGTGGACGGACCGGTATCGCCCCCAAACTTTCAACACCTATTTCACCCCCTTCGAGGTAAAATTTTCAAAATTCCTTCCTTAGTGGGTGTCTACTCATCAAAATTTCGTGACTGTAACTTTAACAGTTTTTGCTCAGTGATGATGAATCAATCAGTCAGTCAGTCAGGACATGTAATTTTATAAGTATAGATTAACCTTAACCTTCAATATTAAATTTAATCTTTTCTGTACCCTGTCAGTTTAAGTAATTCTGGTATTATTAAAAGCTCAAGAGGGTTCAAAATAGACAAATCAATTTATTAATTTTTCTTGATGGATGTTATTGATGGATTTAATTGTTTTTGCAATCAAACTTTTTTTTAAAGATAAACATTTTATAATATTTTAAATTGAATTAATTCCAACTGGAATGGCGCTAGCGTGTAAATAGCTATTGCCAGCGGGGATAATACGAAGTTCTTAATTCGAACTTCCAAAAATGTGATTGAGCGGCTCTCAATTAATGCAAAGGGATGCGTCAGTGGACTCACTTTGATTGCAGACAGTATAGGGCTCCTTATTCGTAGCCGAAAGTCTTGAAGCACGTGGCCCACTCCGGAGTTGCTTGATATATTTTGGTCGGCCGACCACACAAAAGTTCACAGTGTTCAATGTTCAAAAAGGAAAGACACTTGAGATTCCAGCTGGAAAAATTAGCCTCTTCTAGGAAAATTATAAGGGCAGAATTTTCTCGTATGCGCGGTTCGCGGCAAATCGGCAATAAGTGAACTCGAAAGTTCTTGACATCCGTCAAGTGTCAAGAGTCGTGTCTTCTCCGTCTTCTTCAGCAGTGGTAATTTGCTATATTCTGCCAATAGTGGAGATCACACACAACACAAACCCAAAACATCATTTGAGAGCTTTATAATTATTAATTGATTAACAAAAAATATATTATATTTATTATGTGATGATAAAATTATGTGCAAACCACCAACTTCTTTCCAATACAACATTATTATTTTTAACAAAAAAATTAAAACTGACTTCCAAGGTAAAAACAATAGTAATATTATGAACTAAAAAGTATTAAATAACTCTTACTCTTTAATAGTGCCTTTTTCAGAATTCGTCTAAATCTCAACTATTTCTGTACATACTACAGTCTTCATTACTTCGAAATCGGTACCAGCTAATTTAATCGTGAGTTCAGTCAATGTCAGAATATCTGAAACTTTTGGAACTGGTACCGACTTCAAACTAATGAAGACTGTAGTATGCACAGAAATAGTTGAGATTTAGACGAATTCTGAAAAAGGCACTATTAAAGAGTAAGAGTTATTTAATACTTTTTAGTTCATAATATTACTATTGTTTTTACCTTGGAAGTCGGTTTTAATTTTTTTGTTAAAAATAATAATTTCACTCTTTTTAGTTAAGTATCTACAAAATAAAGCTTTATGCGTAAATAACCAATACGAATGTTAACTATTCACATTATGTTACTGTAAGCGAAATTGTGGTAAATGCTTGCAGTTATCTAAGCGATGCTGCAATTTCCAAACTTTTATCTTTAAAGGTTCAGGAGTTCTGTTCAGTGCTTTTGGACCAAAACCTTTGTATGAAATGTCTCTTATTCGTAACATAATATTATGTTTAATTTACTAGAAACAACATTTTTTACCACTATGTGTGTTTTGATAAATATCAAGGATTTCCCTCGATTGCTCATAGATCCCATCATCAGCTCACCACTTTCGTAATTGTTAAGTATACAAAATTAAGATTATATCCTATACAACAACACGAGAAATTTGAAAATCTGTCCTAAAACAGCGAACAGTAATTATTAGAACAACTTTATAATTTTGTACATTATGTAAGTTCTAATATTTATAATAATTATTTATTAAGTTTTTGCGATAAGTGTGTATTATAAATTATCTATCAATAAATACTCATAATATAAAAAAAAAACAGCGAAATTATCATCAAAAACATCTGCTTCGATGCAAAATATCACGAAAAGTGCCAATAATTGGGTCATAGTGTGATGAGCCAAGGTATAATTACGGTTGTGATGATGATGACCAATCAAATTGACGTGTTAGCTTATGCTTTCAGTTGTTTAAACAACGCCGAAATCCCCGAACCTCTACCTATAAGCATTCAAAAGTTCTGTTCTTATTTAGACAACCCCCATTACACAACTTTAGCTTTACCCATTTATCATTAGTAGGTTTAAGGTTACGTCACTTTATAAATAAAGTATGATTAGTGAGTTATTTAATAGCGTGTTAAACAATCGATACATCTTATAGAAAGACTTATGAGCAAGCGATAGCGAGATGTAGGCGACTCTTAGCGCCATCTGTTATAAATTTTTGGAACTAAATTAATTTGAACAAATTTACGCATTTTCACCCCCTTACAACCCTTTTTTCCACTTAAAAGTAGCCTATGTCCTTTCTCAGGCTTAAGACTATCTGTGTACAAAATTTCATTTCAATCGGTTCAGTAGTTTTGGCGTGAAAGCGAGACAGACAGACAGACAGACAGAGATACTTTCGCATGTATAATATTAGTATAGATTTTATTTATTTATACATACAATAAATATAAGCAGAGTCCAATGTAAGGATTCATTTCCCCGAGTATACAAAAGACGTTTGACGTCTAAGGAGCGATTTCACCAAAGAAATGGAACGCGTTCAAAGCACTCTGAACCGGCTCAAAACGTATAAACGCGATTATAACATCGAAATGCATTTCACCGGCGTAAACGGAACGCGTTCACAGCAAATCCGAGTTTTATCTTCTGAACGCCCAAAGTCCAAAGTTCAACGTCATAAAACCCGTTCAAGCCGTGGCGGAACGAAAAACATAGACAAAAGAAATGTCAATATGACAGTTTTGACACATGCGTTTGTAAGTTTATGTATTGTTTATTGTATGTATGTATGTATTGTTTACTGAAAACATGTAAAATAATTGCGTGACGTCACGTAAACTTAGATTTAATAATCGCGATCAAAAGAAGGTAGTGAAATCCAATCGCAACAAAACGAGATTTACGTCGCAGATTGAACGCGTTCAATGGAAACTAAGTTTTATAAAGCTAAGTTTTATGTGTATTTGGTGAAATCCCACCTAAATTGTCTATTTATAAGTTAAGACGAAGTTTCTAACTTTTGCCCTTAATCAGACAGTTAATTAATTTCCCAGATCTCTTTGTTCTGTCATACTTCAATAACAGTTTTGTTTGGTGATGGTCCATTTTTTATAATACGAGGGTTAAAATAACATTGGACCGATTGAACCTATAAAAATTACATAATTCATTCACTCTTCAGAGGTTTAGATACAACATTTTAATGGTAGCAAAATATATTTTCTTACGTTCTTTACTTGAGAGATTTAATACTTTTAAACGCTTACTCGAAAAACCACATGACTTAATTAATATCAACCAAGTAATAGCAAAATGATAGCTACATAAACAAAACACTAATGAAAAAACACTATGGAACTAAAGTAAAAAGTGTGTCAGCTCCGACGCACGACTACAGTTTACTCCTTAAGTACGAGTATTTAAGTTTTAGTACCATTCGCAAAAAGAGTTTATTCAACTGAAAAAAGATTAATATAATATGAAATCAGATGTTCCGGCAATATTATTATCTACACCCCTTTCTGCCATAGTTATTTCAAAATACTTTTAGTTCACTTTAGCCAGTATAATGATAAAAATTATAACTTCACAGTAACAATATTAATTATTGATATTTATAACAAAAATAGCAATATAAATACATCGACACTGATAGAAACAAACAAGCCCAATAACATATAGCATACAGGTATAGTCGCCTATACAGCATACCATATGTACGTGTTAATCATAAAGTTAATATACCTATCGGAATATAATATTATATAATAATATAATAATATTATTATATAATATTATAATATAATATTCCGATAGGTATATTACCTTTATGGTCTTAATACACTCACAGCCAAATTAGAAAGTCACCAAAAACGTGACACATTTTTTCTTTACTTACTTGTTAGTAGGTTTTACCCCTCGGATTTTTCTCATACCGGGCGCCTTATACAGGGTGTAACAAAAACTAGTGATAATACTTTAGGATGTGTACGTGTTCCCTGTAGAGAGTTCACTGTGAAAGTAGCAGCGCTGAAAGACCAAAAAATTTTTTCACTTTTGTATGGGGAAACTCGTGACGCGCGGGCCCTTGCCCATACAAAAGTGAAAAAAAATTTTGGTCTTTCAGCGCTGCTACTTTCACAGTGAACTCTCTACAGGGAACACGTACACATCCTAAAGTATTATCACTAGTTTTTGTTACACCCTGTATATGAAAATCGATTCTTAAGGAGTAAGCTCCAAAAACAAAACACTAATGAAAAAAACACTATGGAACTAAAGTGGTAGTAAGGTAATAATAGTATCTAGTATCATATTAATCCCTTACCTTCCACAATACAACGAGCATACCTTAGTCTATTTAACGCAACAATTCAAAGTTGGATTTTACGAGGCGACCGGGAGTGGTTCAGAATATTTGAAAAGCTATGGTGAGCTACAAATACGGGCTGGCTTACCGACGGTATATCATGGACGTAATTTGCAAACAATTTTGCAAACGATATCAATTTTTAATTTAAATTAACCATATCATACAATTATAAAAAGACCATTTGCAACACAGATGAAAGTTTATGCGTGACAAAATTTTTCAATTTCTTTTAGTAGTTCCTAAGTGTAGGACATTTTCTATACCATAAAATGATTTTAACAAAGCGACGTTATATTTGGCCTCCTTAAATCATGTTGGAAACGAGCGAAATTCCAGTTCCTCGAAAGCTAAAACCATATCCTAATTCTGCCATTTTCATAATATCGACGCTCATTTATAAATGCTCGCTCGGTTTCCTACAACGCTTAAGTGGTTCATATGAAAAAGTAGAGGTCATATTACCGAGTCACATATATTTCTACGCCTCAGCCCCGTAATCACTTAAGGCAAACGCAGGCGCCAGTGCCATATAAAATATTCAAATGAACTGTACCGGTGGCTTCACCTATCGCATTACGCGATTTTCTTCGCAACTCCAACCTTTTTTGTGGGAAGTAACCGTTTTATTGACATTCCTAAATAAACTTCAGTGTAACTTTTGTATTGAAATTGCAATTTATATACGTAATGGCAAAGTTTGCGTGCATTAAATATTCTTTGCGGAAAGGAAAGTTAATAACGGAAAATGTGCAAAAGATTTTTTTGGTATTCTTTATTTTTGGTATATGGAATATTCTTTTATGGGTGAGGCCGCCAATTTTTGCTGATATGACGCAGAAAAATTTTGCGAGAGAAAGAAAATCTACGCTGCTTGTGACGTTGGAACACCTAAATTGTAGGGAATTTATTTCTCTACGCTATCATAGCGTTGAGAAATATGCCGTTAGAACACCAAAATGATAGCGTAGAGGCTATCATAGCGTAGAGAAAATCAAACTTATCTCTGTAAATAATACACAATGCGGTTTGTATTATAGCCCCAAACATGGCCCTTTTGACTACTCACATGATGCATTGATAATTTTATGTGAGACAGTAATACTTTCATTTGTGTCACAAAAAAACTTCCTTTGAAAAAACTGTGTATACAGCCCGACTAAGGTTCAAATGTTAACTGTCGAGAAATGGAGAATTTTCCATAGAATACGTAAAAACTCAGCGTTGCCACTTCCCGAATTTACCTTCCCTAACACCCAACGATAACAATAAATCGGTATTATTTATGACGTTTAAAATTTGGGGTAGAATTGATGTTTCTAACGATTCATTTGATTTGAAAAAGTTTATAAACAAAGTTATCTTAAAATACTATAAGAATTAGATTAGGTTATAGCCATTTATATAAGTATTCATAACATATCAGATTTATCTTCAAATCTGTCATACTTACTGCTACAGCGACAGTTAAAGTGCACCTCTTCCACGGCGGATTGTATATTTTAAGCTATTTTCTTACCTCTTTTTACGTTTAATTGTAAATATATTTTTAGACTATTATTGGAACTCAAATAATTCTAATGCATGCTTGAGCACTTTGTTTTCTTCGTTAGAATCAGTTTTCGAGCATAAGATAAACACAATACTTTTTAAAATACAAAGGGCGGAGAAAAATAATTGCAAAATCAGCAAACATTGGCGGCCTCACCCTTATATTTAACTAGGAGTTAGTTGCACCACAGGCGGAGCTACATTTGATTAATTTTTAAAGTAACTATAACGATGACCACAGAACTTACAAATGTTTGTTGCACCATAATTTTTTGTTATCAGTTTACGCTAATAATATTATAAATAAACTGGTTTGATACTTCGTTATTGTTATAGTAAGTAAGTGCAACTCACTCTTAAGGTGGATTTACGATCCTTACCGCAGGCGATCGCGATCGACAAAATTCAAATAAAATTCCACTTTCTGGCATAAGTTATAAGTTTCATTTTGGTCTACTCTACAAATAAGTAGCTACGACATGGGTCGTTTGACCAATGTCGATAGAAAATGAAATGTATGACCTGTGTAATAAAATAAACCCTAGCGGCAAAGATTGAAAAGTTAATGTACATATTTCTTCATTAATAATCTCCAAAGTAATCAGGCCGAGCGAAGTGAGCCCTAGCATGACCCACAGCCTGACGGCTGACACATGTACATTTTGTGGTACACGCCTATTGATTTGTGCTTTAGCATAGTAATTTTTATTTATATGCAGAGGTTTTGTCATCAGTCAGTCAAGGATTTTTATATGTAGATGTGTTATCATCAGTCAGGCAAGTTGTGACAACGCAAGCCTTCACAAAGCTCGGCTTTTAGCTAGTATTTAAACTACTTTAAAAAAAATAACAAAATGTACAATGTAAAATCGACGAGAAATCTAGAGCAGTTTTATAATATAGTGTATTGAAAGTTATAATAACTACTATTGTCCGTACAGTTAACTTTATTAAGGTAACTGTAAAGTTTTAAAAGTTGGTAAGTTGTTTCAGTTAAGGTGTACACCACTTGAAAGTTGTTTATCGTCTAATGTAAATAAATATTTAATTAAGTTTGTGTATTTCAAGTACAATTAATATTCAAAACCTCAAATTCCTATAACCAACTTCCCAAACCGAACACTAAAACTTTTTCGGTTTTATAATATATTTTCTACGAATATTCAAAACTATTATTCGTAGTATATTAAATAGTTATTATTTATTATGAAATATTAATGAATAATAATCTTGTATCGTAAAAGAAAGTGGTGCTAGTTATAGTATTTTATTTTTAGTTTAGTATTTATGACTCAAGAACGGCTTGACCGATATTTCTGAAAATTGGTGAGGCGGTAGCTTAGAGCCAGGAAACGCACATAGGATACATTTTGTCCAAGTGTACGGTTACCGTACAATATACTTTTATGATTTGCGCGTAAACTATTCAATCGATTTTGATGAATTTTGGTATGGAGATACTTTGAGTCTCGGGAAAGGACAAGGGAAACTTTTAGTCCCGGAAAATGTACGGTTCCCGCACAATAAACTTTTATGATTTTCGCCTAAACTCTAAACTTGCGAGTTCCGACTTATCAAATATCCATATCCATCCATACTAATTATAAATGCGAAAGTGTGTCTGTCTGTCTGTCTATCTGTCTGTCTGTCTGTCTGTCTGTTACCTCTTCACGCCCAAACCGCTGAACCGATTTTGCTAAAATTTGTTATGGAGATACTTTGAGCCCCGGGAAAGGACATAGGATACTTTTTATCCCGGAAAAATGTAAGGTTCCCGCGCGATAAACGAATTTTGGCGCAACGGAGTTGCGGGCGTCATCTAGTAAGTCATCTAGTAAATATGATATTCATAAAATATGCCATTTAAAAAACTTCGATGGTATTTCCCTTTAGAAGAATCTCTATGAATAGTAGGTATCGGCTGTTAACAATATTGTCACGAAAAAATCCAAATACTGGAACACGAAAATGTAATTGAAGTAAATAGAGAGGAAAACTTAAATGGTTTTTGGAAAGGCACTGCATTCGTTCAGTACAGCCAGTCTCAAAGTTGAAATTGCTTGTTGGTTGCCAGCATTCGATACGGAACGGTACTTGAAGAAGATTTATAACTGCATTTTTCGAACTGACGAAGCAATCGGTGGGATGCAAACTTGACGTCGACTCTAATAACTAAATACTTCCTTGACTCAATATCGCTGACTCGCTGTACAACTTTTATCGGCTTCTGAAATGTTTTAATCCAAACTTTTTGACTTTTTGTCGGCTACGTTTTAAATTTCATAGTCATTTTATTTTAATGTTGGAGAAGCTATTTACTAAATACTATAGTATAAGTAGTACCTAATATAGTCTAATTATTATGTGTAGACGATGAATGTATGGACCACGTAGCTAATATTTATCTTTAATTTTTAGCAATTTTGCCGTATCTTTTGTTTTGAAACATTCTGAATGTGATGATTTCATCACGTAAGATATCACAGCGCTGTTATTTTTCCATTCCCTTTTCTTGGAATACTTAATATCCTCGGCCGAGGGATAAAAGTATCTCGAATTCGTTGATTACATAATGTCGTATACCCACCTACCGTTGAATTGAAAAAGTTACTTACTTCCCGGCGAAGTATAAGTTTGGCTGCCTTTATAAATTGTAGAATGTGTTCCCAGTCTGCCCTAACTCGGCACAAAGTAATCTAAAACAAATAAAGATGAGTGCGGATCCCTCAGCTCTACGCATATCGAGCTCCCCTCGCTCACATGAATAATAACAAAATTTCATGTTCACTTTATTTGAGAATAAGGATGAGTTCGCTCGTATTATCTATTGTATTTTTTACATCCGCCCTCGAGACTATATAATTCAGTTTTACGCGCAGTCTATAAATTTTAAAGAGGTATAAATTTCATAATCTCGCTGCATGATAGCAAACGTATACGGTCGCGTAAAATAATATAATCAAATGCAAACGGAAAATGATAATGCTCTCTGAAAAATAAGATACGTCATCTACTTATATTTAACAGCTTAAATCTTAATCAGCTTAGTCGGCGGCAATGGTGATAATAATTCAAGACATGAGTGGAAGAATAAGGTAAGTAGCATGAAAAAACTTCCCGTTTTTTTGCTTAAATGGATGCCTCCATTTAAGCAAAAAAAACGGGAAGCTTAAGAGTCCGTATACGAAATTTTGCCGATGAATACGAAATTGCAAAGGTTCACTACAGAAATATTATTAGGTTTTTTCCCCTTATTAGACTTAAAAACATATATATTAATTATTAGATTTAAAATATATTTAAGCGCGGAAAGCCGACTCGAACCTTGCGGCGAGCAATATAATGTGAGATTTAGGTTGTTTTGAATCGTGTTTTTTGGCACAATTTGTTTTTTTTTCTTTTTTCTCGAATTGGATAGAATTTTATCTATAGATTATTTTTTTTATTTTCTTTTTATGAATTACAGCTCCAAGTTGCCGAAATTAACAGCAATTCTTTGCCCATTTTCTCTAAAATTTTGCCGAGTTACATATTTTTTTACTCAACTATTTCATATTAAAGTTGTATAGTAATTCCAACATTTTATAGACGACATTTTCAACAGTACGTTGTATTTTTTTCATACCCTTAAGACGTCAATACAATCCATAAACAGGTGATATTCTAAACCTTTTACAGCAAAAATCACAAAACTGTCGCGGGTTTGAGTTGAATTATTTAAAAATACTTAAAAAAAATAATCTAGCTCCAACATTAGATTATAATTGAAATGATCTTACATATTGTGCATTAAAACTTAGAGAAATACTGTATTTTAACTGTTAAATCACGTCTGTTAAATCAGCGAAATCGGCAAATTTCGGTTTTTTTTAAATCGGTTTTCACCCGCGCACTTCATACCCCCCGCACTCGCCCAACGCATTCAAAATGTCATCGCGGCTATAAATTTGTGTAATTACTCTCGTAACCACTTTTTGTACGAACGTAGTATAACCAAATATATCAGATAAAATTTTGAGAAGTTCGAGTCACATTTTCCGTCTCTACTTTGAGAATCAAATTAATACTATTTAACCGACTTCAAAAAAAGAGGTTATCAATTCGACGCGTATGTATGTAATATTTCCAGAACTGTCCAGTTTTTGTATATGTTAATCTATAGCAGCTTCTGAACAAATGTGCCAAATTTCGAAAGTGTATGTAATATGTATGTATGTATGTATGTATGTTTTTATGTTTGTGCACGCATATCTCTGGAACTACAAGCCCGATTTAAGTGATTCTTTTTTTGTTGTACTAGGTATTGTTCAATTTAGGGAATGCTGCAAGTTTCATCAAAATCGGTTTAGTAGTTTTTGAGATAGGGAATTTTAATTACGTACTTAATTACGTACAACTTGAAATCGGTTTTATCTTTTTAAAATACTATTATTGCCTTATACACTAGTAACACTTTATGATATGTATATTTATTGAAATCGAATAGGCTCTGATACCACTGGATCGATTCTGGTTTAAGAATTCCTAAGCTGTTATAGTTGTTACAAAAATATAATAGTCGTGTTCGTTGAGTCTTTCAAACTGCGCATGCGCGGCTTTTTGGAGTGTCAGTGTGAGTGTCATATTCTAAAATACCCATCAATTCCTGTCAGATTTTATAAAATTCTATTATCTAGTATTTAAATTAGAACAAAAGATTACTTGAAATTATCTATAATATACCCATATATACATATAATAAAACTGTAGAAATTAAAATTATGTACATTAAAGATATTCGAAAAATAATAAGCGGGGGTGTCACTACATCGCTATAGAAACCAAAAGACTAAGAACACTTTTGTTTCCAGCATCACACGAAACATCATAATAATTAAACAGTATTCAGTGGTAGGTACAGTTATTATGATCTAGGTACATTAAAATAAATTATAATGCTGAGTGATGCCCGAAATTGGCCCCAGCTCAGCAAGCGAGTCCGCTGCACTGATATTCTGCGGGGGCCCCCGCAAAACTGTGGTTAGTTTTTTGCCTGTCTGTATGTTTGTTCATTAGTTTTCTTGTGATGCTGGATCACAAGACAACTAATGATCCGATTTGAATGCGGTTTTCGCAGATATATTTGTTCTCTTCCAACTTAACATCTGGTGTATAACATTTTTCCTCCCCACCCCTCTAAGGGGACAAAAGAGGGGATCAGATTTTGTATCAAACTTTTTTCTTTAACACGAAAATTACTGTTAAAGTTTAAGTTTCCGCAAATATATTTGTCTTCTTTCAACACAACATCTGGTGTATAAATTCTTTCCCCCCACCCCTCTAATTTTGACCAAAGAGAGGGTCAGATTTTGTATCAAACTTTTTTCTTTAATGGAGTTACTTCATATAATTAACTGTGTTTTCCAACTTAACATCTGGTGTACTTATAAAAATTTTCCCCCCACCCCTCTTAGGGGACAAAAGAGGGGGTAAGATTTTGTATTAACTGATGAAGTAGAAATACTTTAAATGGCAAAAAAAAAACGTTTGCCGGGACAGCTAGTATATATAAGAGCGTCCGTGGCCTAAAGGAAGAGCTTTGGTTCGCACTCTTAGAGGGTGCAGGTTCGATCCCGGATGATATGAGACATTTTCTGATCTCAAGTACATAATACGGACGCTCGTACAGTGAAGGAAAACATCGTGAGGAAACCGCACATAGTTGGTCCCAGACGTATTGACTAGTTCTTTTCTTTGGACTAAGCTGACTATGTTGCGACTTGCGAGAATGCCGTATGTGCTTGAGCAATTAAAAAATACACGGACATTAAAAAAAAATCTTGTCCCAGGCACTACAGTATTTAAGGAGTGGCTACTTCGCTCTGAAAATACTGTATAAATCATCCACAACGGAAGAAAAGGCCTTGTTTTATTATTGTATCGGAAATACAAATATCCGAAAGTTTTTTTTTTTTGTTATTTATAACATTAAAAATAAGCTAAAATTCTTTCATTTACGCTCTTTCAAATAGATTCTTTGATATTTTCAGATATTTCATAAGATCCTAAGACCGTCTTCATTTGTGTATTTGAAAAAATCGGCCACAAGCTCATGATTGGATTGGAGCAAGGCAATGATTGGAATTAGATACAAAGTTTGAAAGACAAAATCGTAGTAAATTTTAGTAGCTTTCTTAAAGTTCTTTACGACTTACTACTTTAAAGAGCTAAAAATTTAAAACCAGGAACTTTTGGCCTTAATTAGAAACTCGTAACTAGCTAGATTTATTTCTATATAAAGTGCTTTTATTCATAATTCGCCTAAAATTAATGTATTTTTCTACTCAATCTTCACACTTTGTAGGCGGTACCAGCCAACTTAACAAACCTGCGACGAAAAATGGTATCCGGTTGACATTTGAAAATGTTCAGCATGTTGGTAAGATTCTGGTTCGACACCAAAGCAATGTGCAAAACGAGAAATCACCACTAGAATTGTGATGGTCACACTTTGAAGTTTGGTGGTCTAATTGCCGATAGTGGGAAAACTTTTACCGGGATGAAAATTAAAATCGCGAGAGGCTGTACAAAATGCCTTGAAGAAGAAGTGTAGTCTGCCGTCCAGCTGATATTATCAATAAGGGCATATATACACTGCCACTGCGTTGGCGAAGGTACATTGATTGCAGGGGTGATCACTTTGATAAACAGAAATAAGTAAGTTCGAAATATACAGCCAAGAGTGAGTCGGACTCGCGCACGAAGGGTTCCGTACTGTAAAAAGCCCAAAAATTTTAATTTTTGTTTGGGAGCCTCTTTAAATATTTATTTTATTTTAATCCATTATTAAAGTACAATTTACAAATATAATTAAGGACTTTGTAAAAATTTCAAGTGCCTTGCTATATCCATTATTGATATCGAGCAAAAATATTTAAAAAAAAACAGGTTTTTTGTATGGGAAATTAATTTATTAATTTATTATTAATTATATTTTGTTTTTAGTATTTGTTGCTATAGCGGCAACAGATGTACATATTCTGTGAAAATTTTAGAAGTCTAGCTAAAGCCGTTCTTGAAATACAGCCTGGAGACAGACCGACGGACAGACAGACATTGAAGTTTTAGTAATAGGGTCCCGTTTTTACTCTTTGGGTACGGAACCCTGAAAAGAACATTTTTCACACAAAACGGCAATATTATAGGTATAAAAGACCTTAATAATATATTATGTAGTATATTATTATGTACTCTTCTAAATTCTTTCATAAATGTGCCGTCACCTTTGTTATTAATAGGTATATTTTATTATCAAGCGAATGGTCAAAGTACTGAATTTTGCATTTAATATTATAATGGTATCACTGTTTGATAATTTAATCTTATCATTTCAAAACCGTAGCGTTGTTCCAAAGAAATTTATTCGATATTTCCATAGTATCGAGTAGGACATTCATTGAAACGAAATCGATTTTCAAATCGCTGTCATACACTAGTTTTTGTCAAAACTATATCGATTTAAAGCCGATTAATTTTTTTAATCTCTATTGCCTCGACCGCTGATTCGTCGATCGTCATGAAGCTTTGAGCTATGAGACGATACCATTGGACGATACACGCAGATCGTCCAATCACGCACGAAGCACTACGCATGTGCGGTTGCAACATATGGGTTTGACAAATTATTTGTTACGATAATATTAATTATCATATTTGTAAACAAATATCGTCCCCGTAGAGCTAAAATTCACCAGATAGCTTTTTCATCATTTTGAGATACGAGCGTTTAAAGTTTTAAAATTTTCAAAAAATTCCTGCAGATTTCTGTTATGAGATATAAACTTTTTCTTTTTGCTATTGCTTGGATGGTATACCAAAGTTATTTGTGCATTCATTTTTAATGAATTTAAATGTATTTTTGTAATGAATATTCAATAAAAACTACTTTAGTTACTTTTAGCCCTCAATGTTTCTTTCGTTAGTGTAATTTTATTGCTTGTTAAGTGCATTTAGTGAGTTTTTGCATAAAAACTTAGGCCGATTTAATCTTTAATGGCATTCATAAATTAAGAATAAAAAAAAACTTTTGGTTATTAATTATTCAGTAAGTTATCTAAGGTCGACTTTTAGCATCATTAATAAATAATAATATGACAAATTATAAAACATTCAATAGTAAATGATAATCTACGATAGCAAAATTGAAGTAGAATATATTTTGTAAAGTTTATTCGGTAAGTTGATTTTTACGATGTGGTTTACCAAAACGATCCGATGTAGTAGCGACTGACAGCTCGTATTTCGTATATTTATTTGAACTAAGCTACGGCAAAGCAACCTGTTTGGTTAGTAAAAATTTAAAATGAAATATATTTTGAATGAAATTATAAGCCATATAGTTACCACAAACGAGATTGTAGAAAAGTGCATTAAATTATATTTTATACTGGAAAGGCTGTCAAAAAGCAATACTATTTGAATAACTTATTTTATTTTACTAATAAAATAAATATCTATACTGTACTCGGCGAAACATGGCGGTAGCGGTCATTGACTCCCTGTCAAAAACTTGTCTTTTTTTTTTCTATACAAAGCCGCGATTGACAACATTTGACACTTCATTGTATAAAATTTAATAAAAATAGATTCGCTTACACGGGCAATAATTTCGGCAATTATTGCTCGGCGACACGAATGGAGCGATCTGGAGCAATTAGTGGAGCAATACGGAGCAATTTATTTCGTATTGCTCAATGTCATATCGCTCAAATATTCGATGGCCACATCACTCAATATTGTATTGCGCAATATTGCTACATTTTGCCGCAAATTGCTTGATATAGTCGTGACGTCAAAGTTGACGAGAATTGACTGGAGTTAAGCAATTTTAGTTGCCCGTATAAGCGCGCCATTAGGAATACTATCATCAATGTCGCTAACGCAACAAAGCTAAAATTTACGCTTAAAAATTCAAACGCCTAGTTTCCACGTTCGCGCACAAGTCAATATGCATAAAACTCCGTCTTAAATAATAGGTTTTCAATAATTAAAGAAACCATCGGAAGCCCTCCATTATGAGCGAGGTCGGGTTTATTTAAAACTTCATTATAACTTCACGGATGAGTACCCCAGAACGACTAAGCGCTGTATATACCGCACCAATTTACTATTCCAATCTAAAATAGTTTTTAATCAATATTAAAGTTTCGCGCCTTATTAAAAGTTTCACTGTAACAAATTGCCTGATAATTGATATAACGCTGAGCTATCTTTGGATGTAATGCAAACCTTTGCTAATTTAGTAACTCGGTACCTTAATGCAATCCAATCAATGGTCACATCTGGATCAATGGCATCTTCACGTTAGACTATAGAGAATATAATCATATTGATGGACAAAATATATAGGCTATTATGAACACGTAAAGGGGCACATTCGTCGGATCTTTGTAGCTACCATGGCTTGGATGGCCATGCCTTTGACCAATATCTCAGCCAAACTGTACTCAGCCAAATGACCTTTCTCCATGTCCCATATTATATTGTACCATCGAGAAAAAGGATTCCAAGGCAGTTGACAGACCACCGTCATATTTTTTTCGGATCATGTCAATGTTATCTGTCGACGTAATGGCGCATTTTCACTGGTCGATAGGGCCCGCATGCGGGGTGCGGCCTGCGGGAGATTTCTAAAACGCATGCCTCGACCAATCAAATTGCGCCATTAGTTGTCATAGACTCCCCGTATGCTGTATACCGCACGAGTTAACGACTAATGAAAATGCGCCCTAACGAGACTAAACTACCTAGGTCCCCCATCTGCCTAGGAATCAAATTCTCTGATAGTACATTCATACTACTGTAAAAATAATACATGAGTTACATGTTTTACTGTTTTTTTTTTTTTGTATTATAACAATGCATGCCGGATGAAAACAATTAATCATTGAATTCCATACGCCGCTCGTAAAGAGCTTATCTTCGTTTTTCGTTAAGCTTATGATCAATGGATATTCAACGGTACTTTAGTTTCCGAACGCTAATATGGAAAAAATACGTGTGAAGTTATATGAGAAAAACTTAAACGCGTTCTGATTTTATTATTAGCTACTAGGTTTTTTAACGGCAGCTTCGCATAAAATAGTATAATACCTTATAAAAACAATATGTCTGTCAAATATAAAGTCTCTGACTTCAAAAACATACAAACTACGGTCACAGTATAGCAATATGTGCTACGGTCCCTCGTGTCCTTAGGGGTGAAATTTTGCAAAATCCTGTTTAGTACTACCAGTATGAGTCGCACTGTAAATTTCTAGAAACAACACTCATAGCCCAAAGGCCAAAACCAACATTAGTATGAGCTAGACATACTTTGTAATGGCCCATCAAGAAAGACTCCTGCAGAGATGAAGCAACAAATAGCACCTTTTGTTGTTTTTTCAGTCAAAGATGAAAATTTCGCCCAAGTGAAATCGCTGTGCGCCTATTTTAATACAGCTAAAACAGCATCAACACTCGAGTAAGTGCGGA
The DNA here is from genome assembly GCA_905333045.1 of Lysandra bellargus. Taxonomy (NCBI): domain Eukaryota; kingdom Metazoa; phylum Arthropoda; class Insecta; order Lepidoptera; family Lycaenidae; genus Lysandra; species Lysandra bellargus. The sequence continues at coordinate 1,254,587 of HG995344.1, forward strand.
ACCTTATGCTACCAGACTGAAATAGCTGAGATATTCACAAATGACTGAGTACCCCGTTAAGAACCCTACGCACTTAAGTCACAACCGCAGCGGATTAGACGCGTATCCGCACGACTGAAACGCAAAGACGAATAAAAAAAATGTACTATTTTAGGTGCAGCTTTCTACGGAAACAATATTTTAACCGACTTCCAAAAAACGAGGAGGTTATATGTTCGGCTGTGGATATATATGTATTTTTTTGTATATAGGGAACTCCTCGAAATTTATATGGAAACATATGGTGATTTTGGTTTTATGAGAAGCATCCTAAGCATATGCTACCAAAACGCAAGATTCTGCACCAATGTATATTATGGTTCCGAAGATACTAAGAGAACTCCGGATTCCTTATAGATGCAAGTTTGGGGGCTTAGGCGCTGTTTTAAGAACTGAAAGGATATGCTACTATAAATATTACATTCACCATCATCATCATCATTACCACGTCAGGGTCACCAATGTCACCAAAATTCAACATAACAAAATATTCAACCTTATCTCCAGAGCGTAAGGCACACATTTGACATTACTTCTGAGAAGTAAGTTGCTTCGATAATACAAGTAACATGCTAGAGTGCACAGCTGTCACACTTACCAATCGCGGCCACGGGCGGCCGTAGACTTCTCAAGCGATTCTATGTATTACAATAATAAAGATAAAGTTTAAAATCATATGACACTGAAAGCTTCGCCGCTGCTAAAATTCCGGTTTGGCGCGGCTCTAGCACGTGTCCACTTCGATTTTTTTTAATGTATTGTTTAAAATTATCTGCAGCTGATATTATATTTTGTAAGTGTGACTGTTAACAAATTGTAATAAGATACGTAGAATAATATACAGGTGTATTAGGGCCGATTCACACCGGAATGGCGGAGGCGAGGCGAGCAGTTTCAGTGTCATATGATTTTAAACTTTATCTTCATTGTTGTAATACATAGTATCGCTTGAGAAATCTACGGCCGCCCGTTGACGCTCGTGGCCTCTTGCGGCCGCCGGCGGTGTCGATTTCTCAAGCGATACTATGTATTACAATAATGAAGATAAAGTTTAAAATCATATGACACTGAAACTGCTCGCCTCGCCTCTGCCATTCGGTGTGAATCGGCCCTCGTCTACGTATAGTACGCGATGATTTTACTAGGTAACTAAAAAGAGTGAAATTATTATTTTTAACAAAAAATTAAAACCGACTTCCAAGGTAAAAACAATAATAACATCCTTATACTATGAACTAAAAAGTATTAAATAATTTTTCCTATCTCATGGTGCCTTTTTCTGAATTCGGCTAAACCTCAACTATTTCTGTACTCAATCTTCATAATTTTGAAGTCGGTGCCAATTACAAATGTTTCAAATATTCTGGCATCTGGATTCAGCTATATGGTACCGACTTCAAAATTATGAAGATTGAGTACAGAAATAGTTGAATTTTAGCCGAATTCGGAAAAAGGCACCATGAGATAGGAAAAATTATTCAATACTTTTTAGTTCATATTATAAGGTTGTTATTATTGTTTTTACCCTGGAAGTCGGTTTTAATTTTTTGTTAAAAATTATTAGCTATCTTACTTTTTGTTTATTACAATGGCCGATTGATATTTTTTGTTTTTTATCATACAAGATTTTTGTCAACCACGTCCTTAATACGAGTAGAGTATAAGGACTTGCTTAAGACGAGTTAATCAGTAAGTATGTTTTTTTATAAATACGATCCATAATAATTAATTAGTATTCAAGTATCAGACACCAAATTCAACTCAATGGGAATTGTATTTGAGTCAAGTCTGTGATTGAGTCGAGGCGCTGTGCGGTGATTAATGTAATGTAAAAAGGTCTTAAGACTCACGTGTAGTAATGAAACATCGGGATACACGTCTAAGCGCGTCTGCTCCAGCAACTCTCTTTGCTGTTTAAACATAAAAAGCTTTTAATTTATCCCCATACAGCTTCGCGACTTGTATGATACTATGTACACTACTCGTTATTAATATAGCAGGTATTTAAGTATTTATTTTTTTATATATTAATTTATTTATTTATAGTTGTATTTTCAAGTATTATTTACATGTGAAAATAAAAGAGTAAGAAAAAAAAATATTTGAAATATTTTTCAATATTTACCTGCTCATTTTAATATAGATTTTTGATGTTGTTTTTCTCATACTATCTCTATATAAAATTACGTCCCTATTGTGTATCAAAATTCAGTTTTAAAAATCAGTCGAGGAATTTCGTAACATTTAAATGGCACACGACGAATCCTTTATGGACAAAAAAAGTAACGTACAAAATGAAATTTTAAAAGGGTCACAGCACCGAGTGTAACGTTTTATTTTATTTGAAGAAACATTAGCTGTAATGGCGGGCGATGACTATGGAAAATAAAGTGAACAAACGACCCATGCTCATATAAAAAACTTGAAATATGTTACAGCTCGGCTATTAGAAAAGGTCGTTATGGGCCCGGAAATTACTGAATAAATTCGATTGAGTGCGGGGTGGCGTATTGGCTGATCGCCGATTTGCGTGCCCGAGTTACTGCCATGTTACTGCTTAAGAGCATCAGTATTACATGGTAAGTAAACTTCACAAACACGGGGTTAGGTATTCTTTAATGTTACTATTAAGTATTTTGTTTTCAATACTTCTCGAAATTTAAAGTGTTCACTGTTCATTTCACAGACACAAGCTGGTATTGTTAGCAAATAAATCGATTTAAAAATTATAAAAAAAAATATTGGGGTAGTGACTAATGAGCCCACTCGCCTATATAAAAGTAATAAAAAATAAGTTAAATTAGCAATAAAATAACTTTACAACCTGCCACGGTTAGGACCTAATTAAATAAAATTTCACTCTATATTTACCATAAACAAAGAAAAATATGTAATTTATTTTTACGATCATAATATTTATAGACTTTAAAACCTTATCAAATGAAAACGCCATAATTTTTGTAGTCGGCATTAAAATTCTAACGATAAACTTATTTCAGCGATCTTTATTGTTAGGTATTAAATTATACGGAAGGTGGTTGCATGTGAATGTGCTTTTCTACAACCCTTTAGCTTAACTAGGCTCAGCAATTTTATTTTGCTCGTATTAAATCGCGCGCGTCTACTGAGTAATTTGTTACTTACAATTTAATGTCGTGAAATTGTTGATAGTTTATTTTTCAACCCAAGAGTCAGCGGCAGCCAGACTTTCGTCATTTTATGAAAGCTGAAAGTTTTTGACGACCTCTGTGGCTCATTTGGTTGAGTGTGTGGCTCAAGCCGGGGGTCGCGGGTTCGAATCCCGCCGACGGAACAAAAAGTTTTTCAATGTTCTCGGGTCTGGATGTGTATTAAATATGTGTATAATATAATAAAAATCTTATATACGTATAGTATAAAAAGTATTAAATATATTTCCGTTGTCTGGTACCTGTAACACAAGTCCTTCAGGTACTTAGCACGGGGCCAGACTGACGTGGTGCGAAGCGTCCATAGATATTATTATTATTATTACCTGTTTATGCCCCTGTAGAGAGAAGAACGACAAATCAATCAAAAGCAACTCTGGACTTTTGTTGCGGTTACTTTATTAGCTATTCAGTTCTGAAGGTCTACCTGACCTTTGTTAAAGAGTAAAGCTCAATTTTTTATCATATTTCCTTCTGATAACTGTAGGAATCTGACGGGACGAACCACTGCCGGACATTTTTAGAGTTGCTTCCTACTGCCAGACACCCTAAGACTTCTTATAAGTAATAGATTTTACGGTGGTCTGGTAGTGGGAAGCGACTGTCAAATATTACTGATAATATTTTTTTTTTCCATTTATTTAAGGTCGCTTAGAACATCAAGGTTATCAGCGACCACAAGAACAATTACTTTAATTTAAATCAAATTATAAATATTATAACATTTGAGGAATCGTAGAACATTATACATATCCGGGTCGCCTAATATAAGATATCTGTCACTGCTAAGGTTAAATATTTGTCGGAATGAAGTTCCTTATCGTGTGTTGTAACGACACGACACAAAAGTGTCGGTATGTCGGTATATTACAACTAGAGAAAAAATGCTATATGTAGTTGTAAACTGTGCGGTAGCGCGTATTTCCCTCTGTCTCTCTCTCTCTCTCGTTTTTTTTTAGTGTTTACAAGTTTTTATACATAAGAAATAACTTCGTTCCATCCGGGTGTCCCTTGACACCTCTCAAGTTTTTTTGTATCAATATCTCTGTGGTATATTATATATAGCTTTGACAATAAACTTACTTTGCATGGGTATTATTTCTATAGAAACAAATAAAGGACAAACTAAAAACCAATACATTTTATTTATTTTCATTATCTAATGAAAATGTATAATTATGTACAATCAATAACATCCAATAATGTGATTGTACAATGAAACATTTTGCGTCACAGTTTGTGGTCGTCTCTACTGGAGCACTTGCGTAGTTTTTGGAGAAAACTCAATTAACTCAGAATAATTCACAATAAAATGAAGTTAACATCCAAAAATAACTTAATCACCAAAGAAATCATTTATTTATTTCTACCGTTGCATATTTTGGATTGTGCGTTTCTGTTGCCGAAATACAAAATGTCGTTCAGTGAAATAAGACCTCTTGGAGTTTTTTTATCAGTTTTGTCTTATTGTGCTTCTGTTGGGTATATTTCCATTATAGCATATATAATCTTTATGGATTTATTTTCAAACAAAACAGTGGCTGAAAAATTTTACTTAATCTTCAATGGCGCTTTCTACATGGTCGCTGCTTTTGCGACACTCCTAAACATAATGTACAAAAAAGTTAAAATAATTATAACCTTACAAAAAGTGCTAAATATTGTAAGAGTAGAAACTAAAACATGGATTCCTGTCGTTACGTCAACTTGGTTGCGTATGTTCCTAACCTTTATTTTTCATTTAAGTGTCATAGCCTGTTACTCCGATCAATCTTATGGATTTCTTGTGGACAGTTTTTTAATATTTGTTAATTTTATTTTGGAAATGATTCTAACTTACTTCAATACAATTATGAAAACTTTAAATTATGGAATGTCACGTTTGCTCATTATTATTGAAGAGAGCTTGGATGATACAGCTTTGTGCAGAAATAAGTTACATGCTTACAAATGTATCTTGAAAGTTTATAAAATCACTAACAAAATATCTGAACCCTATGTGAGTAATTTTTTTAGATAAAGTAGAATAGATTTTATACCTTTTGTATGTTCTATTACATGATCTTGATGAACTTAAATACAATTTTTACTTATTCCAGATGATGTTATATATAGTTGGTAATATTGTTGGCACAGTGATGGTTGTATATCACCTTCTCTATACAAATGTCGAATTTTCTCCACATTCTAATATGGATACGTTTTATGTAAGTAACGTAAGAGTAAAAAGATAAATTAAATATTATTTTCAATAAAAACAACTGCACTGAATATCCTTGACGTACAGTGTGGTTCACCAGCAGAAGAACTTAATTTATAATAAATATAATTGTCGTAATTTAAATTCGAGTGCACTTATCAGAAAAATTTCACAGACATAGACCTATTTGCTATACTGTGCCTATATATAGTTTGGTCGCGTTATATCAAGTCAATGTCACTCTTGATCAGTCGGTGGAGCTTGATACAGCCGAACAAATTACGTTGGTCATCTGTATCAATAAAATCTTCTCTTCTTTTTCTAATACTATCAGAGATAATATATTTTACAATGGAGTACAGTCTACCGTATTTATAAATTTACCTTTTGTCTTAAATCTTCACCTGTCGGCCAAGTACGAGTCGGACTCGCGCACGAAGGGTTCCGTACCGTTATTGAGCAAAAGTTGCCAAAAAATTGTGGTTTTTGTATGGTAGCCCCCCTAAAACATATATTTTTTTTATTAATTATTATAGAACAAAATGTATAATTAAGAATTTTGTGAGTATTTCAAGTGCCTGCCTGCTACCATTATTGATTACAAACAAAAAAGGCCAAAAAAATAACGTTTGATGCGAACGTTTGATGATGAACGGAGCCCCCCTTAAATATTAATTATTCTTATAGCGGCAACAGAAATACACAATCTGTGAAAATTTCAGAAGTCTAGCTATAACGGTTCTTGATTTACAGTCCGGAGACAGACGGACAGGCATCGAAGTCTCAGTAATAGGGTCCCGTTTTTAGCCTTTGGGTACGGAGCCCTACAAACAAAGCAAACTGAGACTTCATCACACTATCCTTTATTTCAATTTTAGATACATTTTGATTACGGAATGGTATTACTTTTGTGGTTACTATCGTATACTTGCTCTATATTTTTGAACACCAAAGAGTATCAAAAGTTCTACACCTTAATACGAGACATTGACGTGGCATGTTTAATGAAATTGAATCATTATGATGACGTACCAGGTAAATAGAATATTTTCAAGTTATTTAAACATCAGCACACTCATTGCCAGGGTATGAGTAATAAATTATTATATACGTCAGAGCAGAGGGCTCTACCAGCACATACAGGCTTGATACTATCTTCTAGGTATATATCTTGATAGGTACTATCCGTCTGCCCAAACGCGGAATTCGGCGGATTTTGCTTGTAATCTCGCGGTGCAGCCCCAAACCGGGCGTTTGGGCTGACGCATATAAAACCAGCCTCAATAATCCGACCAAATTCAGAAATTTTTCATATCAGAATATTAACAGTAAAATTGCCAAACGTCGAACAAAACTTTTTATTTACTGTCTGTGCTGGTGCTGCCTGTGTTTTTTATATCGTTGGCCTGCGTGCAAACATTTCAGTATTTAATATTTATATCATAGTAGATATTAGATCATGAAAAACAATCTGACGGCTGTTTACTTGTCGTCCACCTGTTTAACAATGGGCACAAAAAGGTTTCAACTCTTTTTTTCTAATTGTACCTACTCGTGTGAAATGTAGTACCCCTGTAAAACCTAGTCGACCATAGCACAGAATACATATTAGTGTAACAAACCATAGTAACACCTTCTATATAAGATACTGATTTTTTTTGTGCCCGTGGTTCCCGGTAGACTTTGTAGGTGGACAACCCGGGAGATTGTTTAAGTATTAATATCTTGGTCTCTTTTTATTTATTTATCTCCTAATTAGTCCAAACAAAGTTCCGTAGTCATAATTTCTGCTTTCGACATTTCCAACCAGAATCATTCGTTTGCTAGGCTAAAAGTCTAAGGGCCTGTTTCACCGCTTCCTGATAAGGCTATCCACCACTTGACACATAGAGTATGGAGAATTTGTCAAATAAACCTATCGGGCACCTTATCAGGAAGCGGTGAAACAGGCCCTAAATCACGAATCTGGTAACAATTTTACATTTCAAATTTAGTATTCGAGTCCGGACTATAACAACTTCTTTATATTTTCAGAGTGCACTAAAAGAATGTGCAAGAGCATCATTCGTCTGAACAGTGGCATAAGCCAGTTTGAAGTATACGGGCTATTCTCCGTCAACATGTTTCTAAATCTCAGCGTACTCTCAGTGATTACCAGCTATGTCGTTGTATTGCTGCAGTTTGTTTTACTGTGAAGAAGATTTTTGAACAGTAGCAAGAGTCAGTTCGAGGTCTGCTGCTCATAAGCATGCGACTGAGGGTCAAATCAGACCGCAAGTCGACGCGCAGGTGCATTTCTCAATTTGTACTGAATTGACAGATTTCAATTGCGTGAGACGTCTTTCAAATCTGTCAAATCCTACGCGTCGCTCTTGCGCATGCGGTCTGAATTGACCCAAAGGCTGCGTTTCCACTAGAACTAAGATGGGTTGCAAATTAATGCAATGCGACGCATCTTTAAGATCCAATAGAAGCGATGCGTTAAGCGGGGACAGCTAAATGAATTCACAGAACACAATATACCTCTCAACACGGCTTAGTTCAACTCTGGTGGAAACGCAGCCTTACTCTCGTTGTGAACACTGATCGCTGGACTCGCTGGGATCGATGTTTTTCAGCAGTTTGTGTGCTGAATTAGTCCCCTTAATTGCTGATTCGCGCTTTTGTTTTTGTTTGAAGGAATAATTACTCTATCGAGGTCTTAAAATGAATTTCATTTACCCAATAGCTTAAGATAATTTGAAATCATGTAAATAACTTAAATTAAGATAGGTGTACTCCTGTTGGTTGTTAACCTGTTAATAACGAGTATGGACTCGCAGCTCGCCTCATTGCGAAATCGCCTTCAAGTTTATTTTTCATCATTACTTTTCAAATACCTTAATGTTAAAAAAATTAAGGATAGATACTACAATATTCTCCTTATATTTTAATTACTGAGCCTCAAAGTAATCATGTTGAGCCCAACTACTTTGGCGGGAAATAAATGAATACAGTCTGTCTCGTCCCAGCAGCCGCTGAAAAATATTAGCCCTCAGTTAAAAATATTCCAGAGTTGCATTACACGAGTGTATTTAAATTAAATTTAAACGTGCGAAGCTATTTTTATGCTTCAACTTTTTAAAACTTTTTGTGTAATTACAGGTTAATGACCTCACTCTACACAGGTGCAAAGTTTTTACGTCTGCGCGCACTTTAGAATTACGAGAACGAAGGTAGTGTGAAGGTGTAGCCTACAACCTAGTGTGCTATCAGAGAAGTTGATTCATATAGGCAGATAGTTAACCTACGTAATTTAGTTGCGTTAATATGTCAAACCCAACTGACAGATCACGATTGGCATTTGGCCATTGAGATAATATAGACTAGGAGAGAGCCTTATATCGGTGTATAAGCGTCAAAAACGTGTAATGTTATGTCCTACTTACTAGGACATAAAGGAGTCGGTCTGCATATTTCATGTAATAAAAGTGTTAATAAAGGTTTTTAGTGAACATTTTATGCTAGATATTGTTGAGTTTGTGCTTCCGCTAAATAATAAACCATAAGAATGGCCAAAGAATGCCTCAAACACGTGGATTTAACAATAAATACGTAAATTTTGAACAACGTTTTTTGGGCTTTTCAATCGGTATTTTTGTAAGCTAAAAAGAGTATTTATAAGTTCAATAATCCTTTATTCGTGCTATTTAAGGCATTAGTGCTAAAAATGTCACATTAATTAATAATTTGTCTACAAAAATTGCATAGCTTTTTACGTGTGTTTACGGATTCTCATTACTTGAACTATAGTTTATCGATATCATGAACTAAATGACTTTATTTTCTGTATTATAATGTGATTCGAAGTGATAGACAAATAGAAATATTCAAGAAAATAAACACACACTACTTGTATGAAAATAAGCACAAAATGGCCACGCGATGACGGGCTAAGATTGACATAATCCGAACAAATGACCTGGTCCGCCACCTGCCTATAAATCAATTTCTTCGATGGTACATTTAATATGATATTATCAGATTGTACTCTTGAGCCTACATCTAATATCTACAATTTTGGAGTTGAAAGAATAATAATATGCCACCAAAAACATTTCACGTAAAATGTTGCCAAGACGACCACATAAGGTGTAAATCTTAATATGTGGTCGTCGGTGAAAAAGATATCAGATATCATGTAGAGCCAAGCTTCTGAATCTACAAGGCCTTACTCTACCGACCCTAACTTCAACAAATTCTACATATTATCACAATGAACCTAAGCCGACATTAGCCACATTTCTCTAAAAAAGGTTACAAAGCAACAAAAAACTTAGATAAGTACAAAATGTTTGGAATATGTTTCATTTCCAGTTGGTCGGCTCGATACGGTTACGCTGAACTTGTGGCACTAAACTTCTTATCAGGTAACTTTTGTACAGTTTTCCTTAGTTTTACGTGTATGCCGATAAAAAAACTACATAGAAAAGTTTTTTTAGGGTCTTACATGATCTCAATATCAGAAAAACGCTTGAGATGTTTCGAGAAGTTGATAGCCTAAAAATTTACTAAACACTTTTAGATATTATACGATAGTTTTTCTTTCTACCGGTTAACTTTATATTATGTTTGGGTTGAGAAATCTTATCATTTCGATTATGTACCACGTACAGATTCGATCTGTACAGTAAAGCTCCCACAAACCTTTTAACTCAGGGGTTCCCAAACTGTGCGCCGTGGCGCCTTGGTGCGCCGTGGAAAGGCAAGAGGGGCGCCGCGACTCGATCATCCATCATTATCCAGACCACAAATATTATAGAATAAAATTATAATATGAATTATACAAAGCAGGCAGATGATTAAATAATTATTATTTACTTGCTTAACCTAACTATAATCATTAAAGGTGTTTCGGCTCGAAAGGAGAAATACCACGTTCTCACAGAAAGCCGGCGTGAAACAGCGCTTGCGCTGTGTTTCGCCGAGTGAGTGAGTTTACCGGAGGTCCAATCCCCTACCCTATTTCCTTCCCTTCCCTTCCCATCTCTACCCTCCCCTATTACCCTATTCCCTCTTAAAAGGCCGGCAACGCACCTGCAGCTCGTCTGATGCTGCGAGTGTCCATAGGCGACGGAAGTTGCTTTCCATCAGGTGACGCGTTTGCCCGTTTGTCCCCTTATTTAATTTTAAAAAAATACAGTAATTGACGTCGATCATGGACAATTAATAATTATTATAAACGAATATGCCGTTTCTATTTCTAGACGTTCTACACGTTCATAATAATCGCTATATTAGGCTACCGCTTGTACAGCATTAATTGGTCAAAAGTTTTTCGCAGGAATAGTTCATACACTTTCCGGTTCGCCTTAGGGATTTACAGATCATAAATTTGTACACCACGAAAGTAATATTCAGAGTGGTTGTTATATTTTTAAATACAATATTGTGATTCGACTATTCACCTGGGATAGACTAAAGCTTTCCAATAAGGCTAGAGGAACAAAGGTCAGCCATAGGGCCGGGACACAAAAACACGGCACGACGTCGTACGGCGTCGTACGGCGCCGTACGGCGCAGTGCGGACGCGCGCCGTAAAGAACCCACGGTACGGCGCCGTACGGCGTCGTACGACGTCGTGCCGTAGAAACTCACGTAGAAATTCAAGATGAGTTTATACGGCACGACGTCGTACGACGCCGTACGGCGCCGTACCGTGGGTTTTTTATGGCGCGTCGCCGGACCGTTGTGCCGTGTTTTTGTGTCCCGGCCCTTATACTGAAAAACAAATTCTTGAATAAAGAATATAAAATTAATAAGTAGGTGTCATAATGGTATTACAGAATTAATTATTATCCTTCGTTATTTTTGTATGTTCTTATGTTGTCTGATATAAGTAACATTTGGGGTTGCAATTTATATTAACTTGAAATATATTATGAAATATATTATATACTCTATTATATTATATTGTTGTAATTAACTAACAATGTTATTGTTCTTTTATATTTTAACACTAACTTTCAATTCAAGTAACAATGGCTACAGCTAATATTTAGATTCCGATCGATCGACTCCACTAATTGTTACACGCTGAAATAGAACTACTAAAATAGCAATTACATTGTACGTTCGGTCAACCTTTATTTTTGTTGGCGAATAATTAAAAAAAGGGCTATATAATTTAGAATTGCCGTTTTAATCGCCAGATTGCGTGACACGCCTACAAGGCTGTGCTCTTTAGCTTCTTGATAAGAAAGCATGCGAGTGGCTTGAGTCGTTAAAGTGGTATTTTATGTTTTTAATCTACATTAAGAGGCACGGGTCCGTTCGCGATAATGACCGTTCCTGCCTTATAAGTAAGAACTAGCCGTCTAGAACTACACTCCGATCTGAGCGTTAAAGCGATTCGTTTTAATTATCTTCTAATTAATCGTATTATGTTCAAAAGATTTTATCCGTTACGTTTGATAATAATTAATTTAGGAACTTACTTTATTTAGAAATTACTTTTAGTACTAAGTCTTGTTAACGTTTTAGTTAGGCTTTTAAAGCTGACCATTTTCGTGTTAGTATACGAACATATATTTTTTATTATTCTCGTCAATTTAAAATTACTAAATATTTTATCATAAACCAACGTTTTATAAAATATGTTTTGGTTATGTCATAAGCATGTTCTTGTCTAAATAAGTTACACGCGCCATAAATAGATCTACGCCTGTTTAAAACAAAAGAACACTTTGAATCTTAAATCTTTTCATCTGAGTAGGCTTCAAAAGGCTGTTTTGTTTTAAAATTCTTTTCCGTGTTGTTTTATTTTGTATGTTATCCTGAGGGGCCGCTGCTTGTGGCCGCGTTAAGAGTTCGTTTTAATTGGTCGCTATTCATCACATTCATTTCTTGAAAATAAATTAAAATCGTTTTAATCTTAAAAATAATAATCCCGATTTAGCTACGAATGTTTATATTTCTTTCAGAGAGACGTCCTATTTACACCGCATTACATAGTGTCTTTATAATTAATCTATAATGAGCTTACTTATGTGTAATATTTAAAATCGTCAACGTGTTAAGTCTGCACATGTAAGGTCTACGTGACCCCGATATAAGAGGTTCTTGTGACTTAATGATTCATTAATTCATACAAATAGTTAGGAAGGCTATTTTTATATTATATTTCTCATACACACCCTATAAGCATTATCATTAGTTTTGTTACACTTTGTAAAGCCTTCCTAACACTGACTTAAAAAAGATAGATTGGAAGAGTTTTGCGGCCACACACAAAATTGGCGCTAAACAAATTTTTTTTTTGCGCAGAGTAGAGGCGCAGCAATGGCTAGGATTGAATTGTGAACCAAAATTGATACCGAATACGAAATTTGAAATTAATCCGAATCCGGACAGAAATCAAGGCCGAATAAATAAAAAACGTCAAGTTGTTGAATAAGATTTTTTTTTAAAGTGGGAACTTCGTTGGCACTACAATCACCGAAGTGAAAGGAAAGTAAAATTCATAAATGCGTGTTAGGTTAGGTTCACACGGCACAATCTTGCACGTTTCCTGCACGTTTTTTTGCAGAATACGTCTACGAATAAACAGTGGCCCATACAATGTATATAGAACCATTTACACGTCGATTGTACTGCACGGTTTGTTGTGTCATTATACATTGCATGCGCCACTCTGACGTACACTGCAAAAGACGTGCAGAATTGTGTCGTGTGAATCTAACCTTATAATATGAAAGTGACAGCGAACAATCTTGATGGAAATTCTCCATAAGGGTACCAACTGTCAAGTACCAAATGAATTTGCCAATCGATAATGCGAGTTCATGTTGTATTTTTAAGAATTTGTCTACTTTATGAAATTAGTAGATACGGTGAACTTTTAAACACTTCTGTTCTGATATTTTATTACTGCAACGTTTTCACGCTAGAAGGCAGCACCAAGACAGACAGTTGCATGATTTTCTTACAAGGTACGAGTAGTTACCGAGAGAATCTCTATTAGATACATTCGCTAAGTCACCATGCAGCACCACAGCAATAAACTTGTATTCGAATCAAAATCCTGGTTGTACGGGATATCGGATAATCCAACAATAACTCTTAATTTGTAGACAAGCCTTAGCTTGTTAGTAGTGTACACGACACAAGAAATTGCAAGAAAATAGTGAAAAATATTTTACTTACTTCTTTTTAAATGTAAGTGGTTATTTTATAAAATAACGACTGGGTAGATTTTCGTACCAATTAAAACGTTTTATATACATTTTTGTGCCTCGATTCACCATTTACGACCATATATACGTAGAAAAAAAAATTGTACACTTGATTTAAAAATAACAGAAGCTTTGCCAAACGTTTAAATTTTTTCATAGAATTGTAAATAGTAAGGGTAAGCGGAAAGTATTACCCAATATTCTGAATTTTGGCCAATTCAAAAAGAAATGCGAGATAAATTATGAATGATGTCGAATCCGAAAAGTCGGATAGTTCGCTCGGATACTTTGCATACTCATTTGCTAAAAAAATGGGGTTCTCTCGCGAACCACAGCCATTGATCTGCTGTAAGTGCTTTTGCGACCCGCGCCGAGACTGATGCGAGCTACATATTTATAAATTGACCTCACTATTCAGCTCAACTTGTATCGGTACAGCTTATCTACATAAAGCTTGCATTTTACCCCTACTTTAATATTTACTTTTTTACACCGCTTACTCAAACCTATTATAAATATGTGAGCCAAAATATTTAAAGTTTACATAAACACCTTATCATTTACTAACTCAATGACGCCCGCAACATCGTTGCGCCAAAATTCGGACGGAGACTGTACATTTTCACTAGTATAAAAATCAAATTATCTCTATACCAAATTTGAGCAAAATCGGTTCAGCCATTTGGGCGTGATGACTGAAGAGGCAAGAGACAGACACACAACCGCATTTCTAATATTAGTATGGATGACTGATGAATGATTTACTTAGTATTTTTTTTATAAAATTCAAGAGTAGTCAAACTACTACGAACTTACTGTCGGATTTTGCCTTGAGTGTCTCTACGTGCAGATCACCTTTATTTTAGACTACCCTAGTTCCTATCCCAAGAACACGGTATTACAGCTCTTCACTTAAAGTATAGAAAAGTGAATTCACAAGCGTAATTTATGGTGCTCCCACACCGCAGTTAGAAAATGTTCAGTAACGTTAGTAAACATTTGTTAGCAAACATTTAATCACAAATGTTAAAAAATGTTTTGTAAACGCAAGTTAACAAATAATAGCAAAACAATTTATAACAAAATAAAATATATTGTGTTACCTTTTGTTTATAAACCTTTTATAAAGGACGACGGGGAATGCGGTTAGCCAATACCAGATTTAAATGTTATTAAATGCTAGTAAACGTAAATAAACATTTTCTATTAGTGTAGGAGCACTTATAACATGTTCCTAACAAAATGTAACAATTGACAACATTTGTTAGTAAATGTTTTTATGTTTGAAAATGTTTACAAACATTTTGTAACGGCGATGTGGGAGCACCATTACATTATAAATAATTCAAGGAACCTCAATATCGGTCTGTCAATTATTATTTGTCTTTCAAATGTCAGCAGTTAATTATAACTGCCTTCGTCGCAAACTTCGAGTCCCATTGATAACTTGGAAAATCGAGTTATTAATACATTTCACTATGATTTTGGCATTTCAAATTTTGTGTTCAATTTACAACTATAGATTGAAGATTACATATTTTATACATTTATAGATTGTGTTGTCAATCGCTTTCAGTTTAGCTTTTTATTAGCTTTATCATATATCTTTAAACGAGCAATTATTCTTGTATATATATAATTGGGATCTCGGAATCGACTCCCAACGATTTTCATGAAATTTAGTATATATAGGGGGTTTCGGGGGCGATAAATCGATCTAGCTAGGAATCATTTTTAGAAAATGTCATTTTATTAGTGTTTTATCGAATACCGAGCAAAGCTCGGTCAAATAGCTAGTATGTTTTATATCAATAACTTTAATATAAAAGAATTTAAACTTAACCTTTTAAGCTTTTTTTCTCTTTTCTCGTGTACATAATATTTACATATTCTTGATAAACAAGATAGTAATCTCAAGAAGATGTATCCATTACTTTATAATATTAGCGACCTTAAATAAATAAAAAACCTTTTATTTCTAAAAATAGTATATCCTTATTTAAGTAAGAAAAATATTCAATTAGAAAAGTATAAAAATAATGAGCTAGCTAATTATTTGAAATAGAAAAATATATTTACATTAAAATATAATAAAATATAATATAATATAATAAAATAAATAAATGAAAAAATATATTAGTAGGTATACTAAGACTAAATACATTTTGCTCCTGTGCTACGATCTCTAGCATAGTCCGACTCGCCAATATAAACCTTTTTATAATATTTCACGTGTAAAAATATTCTGATTTCCGAGTAAAATGTAACACAACTAAAGGTGTGAAAAATTGAATAATATGAGCTTACATTAAATTCCCGTTCCCGCTTGGCCGCCGCGATAGAACTGAAAAAATATAAAATTTTGTTACGTTGCACCGTGAGATTGATACTAAAATGTTTTTATATGTGGCGACACGATTCTGAACGTGCACACGTTGTTTTACTTGTTTTCTGCTCTTTTACAACATATACAAGGTGTCACAAAACATAGAGATAATATTTTAAGGTGATTATTGTATACATTATAATATAAGGTACACAATATTATGTTATCACCTTATAGCAGGGGTTCCCAAACTGTGCGCCGTGGAAAGGCAAGAGGAGCGCCGTGAGTCGATCCTCCATCATTATCCATAACCACAAATATTATAAAATAAAATTATAATATGAATTAATATACAAAGTAGTCAGATGAATAAATATTTGTTTATATTTACTTACTTAACCTAACTATAATTATTAAAGGTGTTTATTTATGTACTATGTTTTTGTTATAGCTAGGTAGAGTAGGGCGCCGCGCCGTGACAAAATATTGACTTGTAAGTGCGCCGCAGGCTGAAAAAGATTGGGAACCCCTGCCTTAAAGTATATTATAGACTTCATTGTGAAAGTACCAGCTCTGAAAGAGCAAAAAGGTTTCGCCCCAGCGTCATGAATTTTCTCATACAAAATGAAAAAAGTTACTCTTTCAGCGCTGGTCCTTTTTCACTGAACTCTATACAGGGGACTGATACACATCCTAAAGTATTATCACTTAGTTTTGTTAAACCCTGTAGTTTTCGTATCTTATACACTTTTGTGAAAGCAGTCAACAGCGCACGTGATGCATGCCCGCGACGCATGCCCTCTGACCGTATCCAAAACTTTCACTTTGTTCTTTTTTTCTGGAATTTCTTATGACCAAATAAGGCGTACATATTCCACCCAGTAAAAATATGTTCTCGTCGCACATGATATAATAAGCTGACAGACACTGCAACTGAACAAAAATGATAATGTTGGCGTTGCGTTCGTTGACGCATTCAATTATTGAATGCACCAATACGAAAGTTGAATGAAAGAAGATGACGAAAATTGAAGATGAAAGTGCACAGTGTGGACATAGTTTATGATTCGTTTTAACGCATGTGTTTCAACTTAAATAGAAATAAGCAGATCAGTAATATTTATATGCAGGGCTCGAAAAACGTTATTTTTTTCGAAACGTTATCGCCTTAAATACCTAAAGAACGTTTCATTTCGGTTTCGTTCGGAACGGAACGCTATTCGGAACATTTTTTGAGAACGTAATGATTTTTTCGTTTTTAATCCTTAAAACGTTTTTGAACGGTTTTTCACGTTTCCTCGATGAAAAGTTAAATATATAATAAAAACTATTTTTCGGGCATTCGTTTGCGGCGAGCACGGCGAGGCAATAATAGACCAAGTGCGAGTCGGACTCGCTCATGGAGGGTTCCGTACCGTTACAGAGCAAAATAAGGTATTATTGTGTTTTTTGTATGGGATTAATTTTATTAATTTTTTAATAGTTTTATTTATTAATAAAGAACTCATATAGTCAAGGACTCTATGAAAATTTCAAGAGCCTACCTATTATCGTTATTGATATCGAGCAAAAAAGGCCAAAAAATTACGGTTGTTGTATGGGAGCCCCCCTTAAAATATATGAAATATATCTTGTTTTTTAGTATTTGTTGTTATAGCGGCAACAGATATACACAATCAAATTAAGTCCAGCTATATTAGCGGTCGCACAGACGGACAACCTTCGAAGCCTCAGTAATAGGGTCCCGATTTTACCCTTTGGGTACGGAACCTTAAAAGTCAGGTACAGCATAGATTTAAATAAAAATTTTTGATCGATTACGTTTTACCCTTTAATTTAAAATTGTCATACTACGTAATTGCGCTTTTAGGGATGGATTGATGGATTTTTTACCCCCCTTGTTTTTAATTTTTTATCCCTTTTCCTAAAAATGCAGATTTAACCATTCTGGCTTAACTAATTGTGTTTAATTACGTAAAAAAAATGTTTTTAATATTTGTATTTATGATTTTTTATTATATAACTACTAGCTTTCTCGACAAAATATGTTGTTTTGCCATATAAAGTGTTTCTACTTCATCACGAATAAACTTTATTAATATAAATAAAAAACTTATTTTTATAAAAAAAAAGCTCAGGGAAATTTTAATCGGAATAGAGTGAAAAACATTAAAAAAAACATTTAAAATTAAAATAATATAAATATTTGAGGGGGACTCCCATACACAAAACACAATTTTTTGCCTATTTTTGCTCTGTACCTAATGGTACGGAACTCAGAACTTTGCCAATTTTTTTGTATATTAATTACTTGCCTAAAAACAAAATACGTATTCACCTATAGCTCACTAATTTGAAATAATATTAGAAGGTATTTCAGAGTAGTAATTTGTTTTTATTGACTTCTTTGGTAGTGACCGACCGAACTTTCGGTTTCGGTTTCGGCCAGTTTCGGCCAAAAAATCTAGTTTCGGCCTTAGTTTCGGTTTCGGCCAAAATATAGCCAAAACTTTCGGCCCCGCCGAAACTCATGCGTCCTTCGGTAAATCGTGCTTACTTGCCAGCGAGGCCTCGGCTCAGTTCGCCACCATATATTTAATCGTGTTTTGAGATAATGTGTTCCAGATTAGTCCCAAATCAGAAATTAGCACTTTGTTTTATTTTAATTAAATTGTCTAAACTTATTTTTATCGAAAAAATATTATTGAATTTTATTTCTACGACAAACACAGGCTTATTTAATATACATAACTATTGGCAAGTTACGTATTATTATAACAATGTTTCCCAAACAATCGATTTAGTAAATGCTATGAAAAATTATTGATTACATTATGTGTGAACTTTATTTAGTTAAGAATTTTGTTTGACTGTGAGATTATAGGATATATTAGTAATTAGTATATATCTTGCGAGATTTATCTAGTAAATCATCTCACCTCACTCTTTTCCTTTTACCACGCGTTTTATTTAAATTTTTAAAACTAACTTAACTATGGACACGCAAGGGCACTGCAAGCTCAATAAACACCTAAACAGAATAGGTGTTAGTAGCTTAACGACTTGCAGATTCTGCGAGGAGGATGAAACACCTATACACCTTCTCCTTTACTGCCCTGCTCTACTACAGAGCAGGAACAGACACCTTGGTTGCTACGAATACACATCCACCGAAGAAATTCGTGGCACCAACCCCAACCACATCGTTCAATTTATGAGCAGCATTGGGTTGGGGACGGTAATCGAATGCGAAGGAGTCACAATAGATCCTCAAGGGTCGCAGTGACATCAGGGCTACTTCAGCAGTGACAGACCTGCCTTCAGCAAAAAAAAAAATATAAAAAAATGGACACGCAATCTCTTAGACCGTTCCTACCCTGCTAGAATCTTATCAAGCCCACTTCCCCGTAAGCTTCACTCTTGCGGTCTTCAGTATATTTTTCAGGTTTAGTGGCAACTGCAAGTTTGCTTAGTAATTTCGTTTTGAATTTCGACCGCGGTCGTGTCCGTGTTTCCCATAAAAATAATAATAAACTGCAATTGATTGTGTTTTCAGTAGTACGTCGTTAATGTCTAAGGGAGGATTTCACCAATCACACAACTTCGTTTTATAAGATTGAGTTTTCGTTAAACGCGTTCCTACGGGGATGTAAATCTCGTTTTGTTTCAAATGGATTTTTAACCAACTTCCAAAAAGGAGGAGGTTATATGTTCGTCTGTATATTTTTTTTTTTGTATGTTCAACCATAACTTCGTCGTCTCTGAGCCGATTTTCATGATTTTTTGTTGTTGTACAGGGTTGAATCCGAATTTGGTACCATGTTTACAAAAATGGTGATCTGATGATGGAATCTATGAGGAATCGAGGGGACTCCTTGAAATTTGTGTAGAAACATAAAGTGATTTCGATTTTTTCTGAAGCATTCGAGGTAAATACAACCAAAAAGTAAGACTTCGCACCAGGTTATACCCTGGATCCGAAGATACCGAACAGAACTTTTGAATGCTTATAGGTACAGGTTCAGGGATTTCGACGTTGCTTATACAACTGAAAGCATAAGCCAGCACATCAATTTGATTGATCATCATCATCACAACCATAATTATACCATGAGTTATCACATTATGACCAAATTATTGGTACATGGTATATTTGCATCGAAGCAGATGTTTTTGATGATTATTTCGCTGTTTGTGGAACGATTTTCAAAATTCTTGTGTTTTTGTGTAGGGTAGATAGTAATTTTGTAAAACAATTACGAAAGTGGTGAGCTGATGATGGGATCTATGAGCAATCGAGGGAAATCCTTGAAATTTATCAAAACACTCATAGTGGTTAAAATGTTGTTTCTAGAAACTTAAACGTACGTTACGAATAAGAGAAATTTCATATGAAGGTGTCTGTTGGTCCAAAGGCACTGAACAGAACTCCTGAACCTTTAAAGATAAAAGTTTGGAAATCACAGCATCGCTTAGATGCAAGCATTTACCACAATTCCGTTTATATTAACATAGTGAGAATAGTTAACATTCGTATTGGCTATTTACACATAAAGCCTTATTTTGTAGGATAGGTAAAAAGAGTGAAATTATTATTTTTAACAAAAAAATTAAAACCGACTTCCAAGGTAATTATTATTTTAAACAAAAAATTTAAACCGACTTCCAAGGTAAGAACAATAATAACATTAATATGAACTAAAAAGTATTAATTAATTTTAATATCTAATAGTTTCTTTTTCCGAATTCGGCTATACCTCAACTATTTCTGTACTCAATCTTCATAATTTTGAAGTCGGTACCAGATAGCTGAATCTTCAGTCCTCTGACAGAATATTTGAAACTTTTGGAACTGGCACCGACTTCAAAATTATGAAGATTTAGGTGGGATTTCACCAAACACACATAAAACTTAGCTTTATAAAACTTAGTTTCCATTGAACGCGTTCATTCTGCGACGTAAATCTCGTTTTGTTTCGATTGGATTTCACTACCATCTTTTGATCGCGATTATTAAATCTAAGTTTACGTGACGTCACGCAATTATTTTACATGTTTTTAGTATTTTAAAGCCTTTTCACGTTAATTTAACTTCAAAATAGAAAGAAACAATACATAAACTTACAAACGCATGAGTCAAAACTGTCATATTGACGTTTCTTTTGTCTATGTTTTTCGTTCCGCTATGACAGGGCTTGAACGGGTTTTATGACGTTGAACTTCGGACTTTGGGCGTTCAGAAGATAAAACTCGGATTTGCTGTGAACGCGTTCCGTTTACGCTGGTGAAATGCATTTCGATGTTATAATCGCGTTTATACGTTTTGAGCCGGTTCAGAGTGATTTGAACGCGTTCCATTTCTTTCGTGAAATCGCCACTGAGTACAGAAATAGTTGAGGTTTAGCCGAATTCGGAAAAAGGCTCTATTAGATAGTAAAAATTATTTAATACTTTTTAGTTCATATTAATGTTATTATTGTTTTTACCTTGGAAGTCGGTTTTAATTTTTTGTTAAAAATAATAATATAATCTTCTCTTAATCACGATTAATAAATCTAAGGGTGGGTTGCACCAGAGCCGTGGTTAAAGTTAAAGTTATGGTCAACGTTATGGTTATAGTTAAGCCTAACTTAACTTTAACCTTAACTTTGATCACAGAAATTCACAGATGTCTGTTGCATTTATTTTTTTATTAGAGCTACAGGTAATGGGATTGAGAGTATAAAAAATTGAATTAATTATACGTAAAAATATTTATTATAATTGTCACTGAGAAAAATAGTAAATTTTCACGAAGAAATTTCGATATGAGTATGAGCGGCTATGGTAAAAGTTAAATATGACGTAAGAACGCCATATTTAACCAAAGATTTGATTTTTGCACTGTAGTAATAGTTAAAGTTACAGTTATAGTTAAAGTAAGTTGGTGCAACCCACCCTAAGTTTATGTGATGCCACGCGATGATTTTACATTGCTTTATCATTTTGGAGTCTAGTTACGTTATTTTATCAACAAAAAAAGCAAGAAACGATACATAAGCTACCCAAACGCATCATTTTTTTCGTCTATGATTTTCGATTCGCCACTACACTGATAGAACTTTAACGGCTTTTATGAAGTTTAAACGTACAAAATTGGACGTTCTGAAGATAAAACTCGGATTTGCTGTGAACTTAATGAAATGCAATTTGGTGCTATAAACGCGTTCATACTTGGAAATCTTGTAATCGTATAAAAAAACGGAATACAGTACAAAAAAGTTTCAAGGGAACAAATTCGAGTCTAATTATTATTTTTAACAAAAAATTAAAACCGACTTCCAAGGTAAAAACAATAACATCCTTATAATATGAACTAAAAAGTATTAAATAATTTTTCCTATCGAATAGTGCCTTTTTCCGAATTCGGCAAAAACTCAACTATTTCTGTACTCAATCCTTCATCATTTTGAAGTCGGTCGGATATAGCTGAATCTTCAGTCTGCCAAAATATTTGAAACATTTGTAACTGGCACCGACTTCAAAATTATGAAGGATTGAGTACAGAAATAGTTGAGTTTTTGCCGAATTCGGAAAAAGGCACTATTCGATAGGAAAAATTATTTAATACTTTTTAGTTCATATTATAAGGATGTTATTGTTTTTACCTTGGAAGTCGGTTTTAATTTTTTGTTAAAAATAATAATTTCACTCTTTTTAGTTTTTAGTTACCTTGTAAGTAGTAAACTATCGCGTACTATGTACTATCAAAGAAGTTGATTCCTATGCAGATCGGGGAGCAGTTTGGTTGCGTTACGTCAAACCCAGCCGACAGATCACAATTAACATTGAATTGACATATTCGACCAAATAACGTTGGTCTATCAATTATTGCATAGGAATCAATTTCCTCGATGGTACGTAAAATAATACACCTGTATTATATTATTTTACGTATCTTATTACAAGCTCACCGGTGAGCGAGACACAATAGAATAACAATATATTTCCAAGAATCCACGATCGAAGGATACAAACTATTAGCAACAAATCATAAGTATCGTGCAGAGACCGGTCTCGAACGCTTCAACTCCCAAGCGGCCACATTGTGGTGTTATACGAATTCGGACATCTATTAATAACCGGCCCCACTCGTACGACTCGTGCGATCTTTGCACGAAAAATTTTGAGTGTGAAGTTTCGAAAATAGACAAACTGTGTTACGCTCGTAAAAATCTCATTATTCGGTATTTTATTCGAAGATGAACTTTTCTCATGTTCTGGGAATTGGATCCCAGGTGCGCGAGGTCTACCGTCTATGGCGGTTGCATACTAAGGTATAATATTAATATATTATCTATCTCGATGGCCGTCGCCGCGCACCGCTGCGGCTCGGCCGCTAGTGCGCGCCCGGTCGCGAATTTACAAAGGCTATATCATTAGAGTGAAAGCGCAAACTGAACTGGCTTAGCTTTTGTTAGACAAAAACTTGACAAAACCCTTATCTGTTTTAGTACAGAAAATGACCGAAATCGCCTAGAAAGAGATTAGCTAAATTGTTTCTAACATTGCAGCAACATATTATGCTATTCAATTTGATACCGATATGGTAAATACATCGTCATTGTTAACTTTAAAAATATGTAGGTGGATAGTTATATGAAAATTGTTATTACTTATTATTTTAATGTTACAGTAATGAAATTACTTACTCGTTTCTATTCTGTATTTAAGGGTCCGTATACGAAATTTGTCGATTTCGCTGATTTTACAGACGTGATTTAACAGTTAAAATACAGTATTTCTATAAGTTTTAATGCACAACATGTAAGATCATTTCAATTATAATATAGTGTTGGAGCTAGATTTTTTATTTTTTTTAAGTATCTTTAAATAATCCAACTCAAACCCGCGACAGTTTTGTGATTTTTGCTGTAAAAGGTTTAGAATATCACCTTTTTATGAATTGTATTGACGTCTTAACGGTATGAAAAAAATACAATTCACTGTTAAGAAAGTCGTCTATAAAATGTTGGAATTACTTTTTACCACTTTAATATAAAAAACCGTTTAAAAACAGAAAACCTCTATCTGCCCGCTAACTTGGCGATCGTCCTTTTGACCTGGCACATGAAAGACGGGCGTGAGTGTGAAGAGAGCAGTAGAAAAGAGAATACGGGCTCTTAAGTGACAAAAAATACTACTTAATTAACTAACAAACTTTAATTAATAGGTAAGAAACAGGTATGTACATAACTACACACTTGTTGAGAGTACAAAATATAATTATAAAACTATCTTAGATAAATAAACAAAAGCTCATCTATTAGAGTCTGGCTCGTGACTCAAACGGTATAAGCCTTTGTAAATACGCCGCCCGGTCTGGTACCTGGCAACGCGCGCGCCGCGCCGCTCGCTTGACAGCCCTAGCAGATTATAGCAAGCGAGACGCCAGACAGTTAGTGTACTATGAACGCTAAGCGCAATGCAAAAGGTTGAAATTAGGTTGTTTCATGTGTTGTTTTGAGACATGCATGTTATTTATATTAATTATCGAAGCAGCTTACTTCTCAGAAGTAATGTCAAATGTGTGCCTTATGCTCTGGACTTAAGGATGAATTTGTTTTGTTCAATTTTGGTGACATCGGTGACCCTAATGTGGTAATGATGATGATGATGATGAATGTAATTTGCATAGTAGCATATGCTTTCAGTTCTTAAAACAGCGCCTAAACCCCCAAACTTGTATCTATAAGGAATCCGGAGTTCTCTTATTATCTTCGGAACCATGGTATACCTCGATGCAAAATCTTGCGTTTTGGTAGCATATGCTTAGGATGCTTCTCATAAAACCAAAATCACCATATGTTTCCATATAAATTTCGAGGAGTTCCCTCGATTACTCATGGATCCCATCATCAGGTCACCACTTTTGTGAACATGGTACCAAATTGGAGTGAAACCTAATACAACAAAACAAAAATTTCGAAAATCGGTTCACAAACGGCGGAGTAATCGTTGAACATACAAAAATAAAAAAAAAATAAAAATAAAAAATAAAAATAAAAAATCCACAGTCGAACATATAACCTCCTCGTTTTTTGGAAGTCGGTTAAAAAGGCCCATTCACTATCCTGCATTGCAGTCGAGTAGTGAATGGACCTTTTAAGATTAGTAATATTTATTTAATAAGAAATGTCGCAAAAAGTATAAAATTCAATGTGGTACTTTTTCTTTACTTTAAAAAGTTGTAATTTGTTAAAAATCAATAAATTTCAGTAAATAATCGTAATTTTGAATGTTTTATCAAGTTTCGGTTTCGGTTTCGGCCGAAAAATCAGTTTCGGTTGGACACTAAATAAGTAATAAAATATTATTTTTCGTAAAACTTATAGTTTTTTAGTTATTATGTTTATGTATTAGTATTTAGTATTATGAAAAACAACTTTAAGACAATAAGTATTTTTGTCACGCAAAATCTTTCATTATTTTCAAAAAATTTATCAAAAAAATTGTACATAACAAATTATTTTTGTGTCTATTGGCTTTTTTGTTTAAAAAATTCACCCCCGAGACGGGGTTGCATTCACCCCAGGGCAAAAGCGCAAGTAGGTAGTATACCACTTTTTAATTATCCCCTTATACTCACCAAAGAAAATCGATTGAGGTTCAACAAAATCGGTGGTGAAAACCTTTACTGACTGTCCTATGTTCCGCTGTGTGGACTTAACCGTTTTATTTAGGTTTTCAAAACGTTCTCAAATACGTTTTTGTTCCCAAAAACGTTATTGCAATGAACCGTTCCGAACGAATCAAAACCGTTATTTAAAATAACGTTTTCGAGCCCTGTTATATGTCTGTCCGTCGATTTGTCACTTTCAGGATAGATTTTAATCAAAATCACGTGACTAGGTATGTGCATACTGCATAATATAGTCTCACGATTTCGTTAATTTCATGTAAATTTTGACATTCGAATTGCAGTTGGGACTTAATAGTGAGGGAAGCCCTAGAACAATTTTTTTTGTGAATAACTAACAATCTTTTTTATTTTGTGAGTAGCATCATTTTGATAAAACAAACAACTTTTTAATCTGCGAAAAATCTTGAAAGTGGTAGCTAACAGAGATAGAAAGGATTTCATATTTTGATTTGATGGTCCCAAAATGTGGATTGTTCTGTTTGTAGGACAATGTTACTCTTGAATTATATAACTGTTAACGTACAAATATAGAAAAAATCAGCTGGCTAGGGTTTTGTTTTAGGGCACCGCAGTCAACCAAGTTTTGTTGATTACAGAACCCTAAAACGGAACCCTAACCAGCAGATTTTCTGTATATTTGTAGGGCTTTGTTCTAGGGCTCCCGTACTATAAGCAGTATAACTCTGAAGAAATTACCACTTAACCTTAATTTAACAATAAAATAATATGAAAGTAGAAATTTAATTAAATTAAAAAGTTCACAACTTATTGGAGCTTCATAACTTTATCCACTATTTCATAGAACTTGTAAAATATATTAACATCATAATGTAAAGTCCCATTGAACTTATTAAAAGATTCTCATAAAGTTGAAGTCTGAACGAAAAATATTTCCCAAGCGAAAATTTAATAATTCTCGAGGCTAGTTAAGATATGTTTTACTTCTACCCTCGAGATCATGTATTATACAGTTTATTGTAAAATATTAATAAAATATACAGATGAATATTGCGATTACAATAGAATAATAAACCTTCTTGTTACTATAGTTTTTACCGAAGAAAGACGGGAGAAGACGCTGCGCTACATTAAGATAGGATCGATCACGATCATTAAGGCGAGGATAAACCCCACTTTGTTATTCCGTGACTGCCGGTTTACCTAGTTCCAATATAATAACGAAATGTTAAAATATGAGATATAAAGCACAATATATACGTGGAACGAATGGGCCGGCTCGACCGGAGAAATACACGTTCTCACAGAAAACCGGCGTGAAACAGCGCTTGCACTGTGTTTCGCCGAGTGAGTGAGTTTATCGGAGGCCCAATCCCCTACCCTATTCCCTTCCCTTCCCTCCCGGCTCCCCTATTCCCTTCCCTTCCCATTCCTACCCTCCCCTACCTATTCCCTCTTAAAAGGCCGGCAACGCACCTGCAGCTCTTCTGATGCTGCGAGTGTCCATGGGCGACGGAAGTTGCTTTCCATCAGGTGACCCGTTTGCTCGTTTGCCCCCTTATTTCATAAAAAACAATATTTAAAAGACTTTAAACCATAAAGATTTTTATAAAACGTAATACTTTGGCTGGAATTAATTTACAAACTCACCTCCGACAAAAATCTAATTCATCGAAATATAAGTATTAACTAGGATAATTATACATTTTATTTAAATAAATTGTTAGTAAATCTATATTAAAATCTTCTGAACCGAACAATTTTGTTTTTTAATATTTATTTCCAGAGATATTTAAAAAAAAACATGAAAAATAGAGAAGATCCACCCCTAGTAACTACAGTTTTATGCTAAGCTAAAATAATGCGATGCGTATATGCTTGGTCTTTGGTTGTGTGCAAGGTTATCGTTTTGGATTGAGATTAATCCCTGCCTTAAGCTGTTTAGCTGATGGGTAGTATCTGTGTGAACATCCTCCATCGCCTCCGTGGTCCAGTGGTTCAGAGTTCGGCTCTTGACTAGGAGGTCGTGGGTTCGATTCCCGCCTTGGAAACATGTTATTTCCAAGTTTGGTTAGGATAATGCAGGCTGATCACCTGATTGTCTGACAAGTAAGATGATCCATGCGTCGGATGGGCATGTAAAAAGTCGGTCCTGCGCCTGATCTCTCGCCAGTCGTGTCGGTCTGCCGTCCCACTGGGTTATGAGAGTAAAGGAATAGAGAGTGCTCTTGTGTACTGCGCACACACTTGGGCAATATAAAATTACTCTAAGGCTAATTAATATAAAGCCTGGTTTCAATGAAACCGGCCACCGTCACCGAAACCGGTGTGGGAGCTATTATTATTTATACCCTAACACTCACCGGCCCTGTACAACACCCAACAACAGTGTATTTTCCTCGCAATATCATCAATGTTATTAATTAAGCGTACCCAATAACTGCAATACAGAAATAATTTCGGTTTTCTTATATCATGACCCGATATGATATATTAATTCGATAGGCAATTCCGTTTGAAAGGAAAGTAATTACTTTTCCATTTATTACTTTCCAGATATTTTTGCTTTTCACATTTTTGCTATCTAATTTGGCAGCGAGCATCATTACGACTGACGAGCCGACTCAATCTATTAATCAATTCGCCTCGAATAAATTACTTCTGACAATATTAGACGGCGAACAGGTCGGCGAAAATATTATGTGTATAATGATCCATTAAAACTTTTTCAATTTTATTCGATGCTGGACATTTGGTGTGCCGTGTGACTTTACGTGCTTGTAATTATACGCCATCAGGAATGGTTTCGAAAATAAATTCGTAAATTTTTGAAGTTTACAAATAGTTAATTTTTAGAAAGTCTTTCAAAAATTCTAATCTAGCAGTTTCGAATTCGAAAGTTGATAAACGTTTTGCTAGTTTTTAATGTACTACAAATCTACTGTTAGGTGTGTGATGTTCTACAAATCCGTAGGTATGACGAAAAAAATCATTTGCAAAAGTAGTCAAGTGACGAAACGTATCGAAATTAAGAGAGCCTTAATAAAATTCACTGTATCATAAAATTAATTGCACTATATATTTTGTCGAAAACATTTATTAAAATAAACAAGGATCGTCAATTACAAAGCTCGAATTCATACAATGGAGCCTTAATTAAGCTTGTCCTGTCCTCTTGAACTGTCCGACGTCAGCTCACAGAACATCACTAGCGATGAAACTCGTATCATTTATCGATGCTCGAATTTACTCGATACTCCCATTTACACGCTTGACACAACACTCGAAGTTGGAATACAAGATAATATTATTTTGTTGGCGCTTTTTTAAGTAATTTCGTATGTTTTTTTTTTTTTGAAAATCGAAAACATTTGGACGTAAGACTCTATCTACATTTTAAGAGTATAATATTGATGGGAAAATAGTACAACTTATCATCTAGTAATCTTAGAACCACAGCTGTTTCTAAATTATTGCACTATTTCTATACTTATTATAAAACAAAGTCGCTTTTTTTCCCTCATGTCTTTTTGTTCCCTTTAATCTTTAAAACTACACAACGGACTTTGATGATTCTTTCAGTGTTAGATAGCCCATTTATCGAGGAAGGTTATAGGCTATATTTTATCACGATAAGGCTAATAGGAGCGAAGAAATAGAGGAAAATGTGGAAAGAAACGGGGAAAATTATATGAAAGGGCTAACTTGAACGCGCTAATCTCCGGAACTACTGGTCCGATTTGAAAAATTCTTTAATTGTTAGATAGCCCATTTATTGAAGAAGGCTATAGGCTTTATTTTCTCACGCTAAGGCTAATAGGAGAATGTGGAAAAAATGGGGGAAATTATTTGAAAGGGCTTATCTCGCGAACTACTGGTGCAATTTTTATGTTATTTAGCACAGATAAGAAGTAGACCACGTAAAGGATCATAGGCTATCGATTTTAATATTTTTTTCAGTGGCTATAACATGTTTTTGTACCCGTGCGACGCCGGGGCGGGTCGCTAGTTATAAGATATCAGGCTACATAACACAATATTATAATGTTATAGAATTATATGACCGCTTCACTGGCCGTAAGTGCATTAGTTCCGGTTGTGACAATTAAATTATAAACCCTACTAATGTGATTGGGATAGCTGTAATTGTATAATATGCTGTGTCAACTATAATATCGAATTCAAAATACATTATGATATCGCATGTATAAAAATAAAAACGTTTGGTTATATGAACTACTACAAAAGTTAATATTGCAAATACTTAACATTGTTTTTTAAATGTTAAAAAAATAAAAAATCTAATCCCGCCAGTATATTTGATTTATTTCGCTCGAGAGGTTAATGAAAATCTTGATTTCAATGGAAAACGACGGACGCATTTTAGTCTGGAATAAAAAATACTTCGTGAATTTTTAGGTAAACGAAAGATAAAATAGGTATTAGGTACATGACTTACAGAGATAGAGACTTACGAAATACTGAAACATAAAAATATAGAATTACTAGCGACCCGCCCTGGCGTCGCACGGGTATAAAATATATAGCCACTGAAAAAATGTTCAAAATCGATAGCCTATGATCCTTCACGTGGTCTACTTCATATCTGTACCAAATAACATAAAAATTGCTCCAGTAGTTCGCGAGATAAGCCCTTTCAAATAATTTCCCCCGTTTTTTCCACATTCTCCTAAGCTAAGCGTAAAATATACCCTGTAGCCTTCCTCAATAAATGGGCTATCTATGATATGAAAGAATTTTTAAAATCCGACCAGTAGTTCCTGACATTAGCGCGTTCAAGTTAGCCCTTTCAAATAATTTTCCCCGTTTTTTCCATATTTTCCTCTATTTCTTCTCTCCTATTAGTCTTAGCGTGATAAAATATAGCCTTCCTCGATAAATGGGCTATCTAACACTGAAACAATCATCAAAATTAAAGGGAACAAAGGGACATGAGGGAAAAAAGTGACTTTGTTTTATAATATGTATAGATAGATGAACCCCTATGAGCCCCTTTATTCTCAGAATCTTTTGCACTACATCTCCGCCAACGAGATATCTCGTGGATATCTCACTCTCGTGTGTAGTTATATTGTCGATAACGTCATAATGTCAAAATCATTTTTTGACATTATGTCGATAGATTTTGACGACAGATCTACACGAGAAAACATGTATGTCATGTTAGGGTTAATAGAGATGAAGAGATAAACCAGTTAACATCGAGAAAACGTGTAGACAAAATTTTCTCGTTGGCGTATGCTAGCACGGCTGAATTCGATCTGAACCCGAAATTCCCGGATGACGGAGAGAAGTGAGTTATTCGAAGCCGGATCAGCCGGAAATCTATAAGCATTATTATTATTCTTCTTTAATAAAATTAATAGCAATCGGAAATAGTTCTACGCGCCTAGTTCAGACTTTTTTGTCAAATTTACTCTTTCTGTTAATGGTTAACACTTACCTTTTATTTACATTAACACAAAAAATATATGCCGCAAAATATTTATCCAGCGAAATTGATAGTACTACAAAATATAATTACTGTTTTGTGACAACCGAAATATTGTAATTGGAACATTCATGAGTGTTGACTTTGGAGTGAGTGGATTATTTAAACAATTAAAATAAAGTTTCGGCTTGATATTTTAAAATTGAAAGGTGCTAAATGAAATAACACAACACTTTTTTTCTTGATATAATTTAAAATGGATCTAGGCATGTGTTATGTATGGTCAAAGAATATAGATCCGGATGATACAAATTTTAACCAATAATAAAAATTCTTAGTGCTTATACCATATAACCACCGCATTTACATTTAAAAAGCCTTTCCAAAATCCGATCCTTCATTCATAAGTGAAACAAAAACATTAACAAAAGTAAAATATAGAAACTTTAGACGAACCTTTACTTTTACTCACATATCGTGTTAAGAGGGCGACTAACCCAAAAAATCAAACATCGTCTTTCTCTCTTCATACTCACGCCCGTCTTTCATATGCCAGGTGAAAAAGGACGACGCGGATTCATCGCCAAATTAGTTTTTCTCAATAACTCAATTAATATACAACATTTTAAAATTCCGCTAGGTCGGCTTCTCAATGATAAAATTTTATACTTACAACGTTTTAAAATATTAACTTAGTTCAATGCACGGTTATGGCAATAAATGAAAAATTCGTGAAAATTAGATGCATCTTTGTGATTTTTTTCTATCGAGAAAATTTTAAGATATCGTGTTTTTGCTCAGATCGAATTCTTGGAAATATAATGTAGTATCTAATTTTAGTAAATGAAGCAAATCGAGGCATTTATTTTTCTAGTATAAAAATGAATTATCTTATATATAAAATTCTCGTGTCACAATGTCCGTTCCCGTACTCCTCCGAAACGGCTTGACCGATTCTCATGAAATTTTGTGAGCATATTGAGTAGGTCTGAGAATCGGCCAACATCTATTTTTCATACTTACCAAAAATTATTTATATGGCAAAACAACATTTGCCGGGTCAGCTAGTAAGATCTAAAATTTTGGGTTAGTCGCCCCCTTAAGTCTTTATGCTTCTTAATTCTTAGCAGTTCCTGGTTCTAAAATTATGCAACATAGTATTAATTTGCATACGTGTCTCAGCTAAAGTGACTTGAATTTTAGATATATTATTAAAAGCTACTGTTTTAAAGAAAATCGTGTTATATTTTCTCAAAGACAATTTATTCGGACGATCCGGTCAAAATATCTTCAGCGATCAATCATAGATGTGAGCATGCGATTATCTATATCTTATATATAAAATTCTCGTGTCACAATGTTAGTCCACGAACTCCTCCGAAACGGCTTTACTGATTTTTACCAAATTTTATATGCATATTCAGTAGGTCTGAGAATCGGCTACTGGGTACTTTATATATTGATAAGTGCATTTGTTGAATAAATAATAGTAAATTATTACAACTCGAACTGAGGGCGACCATTGTTTGTGCGACGGGATAGCGATAGACGTTGTTATGGTAACATACTTATTTAGTTACTTCAAAAAAATAATATGGGCGAAATAGGTACTTTATATTATGGCAAAGCAACGTTTGCCGGGACAGCTAGTCATTATATAAAAGGCTTTGTCCTGAATGACATGAAAATGGAACCACGCCACGGCCTAAACCAGTGATTGTAAATACTTGAAATTTGGAGGGAGTGTTCTTGGTATAACGTAGGCATGCGATAAGAAGGGATTTTTAGAAATTCCTCTCCTAAGGGTGTGAAAAGGGGGGATGAAGTTAGTATGGGACAACTCGATTCCTTAGTCCAATCTGTTCGAAAATTCGCATCATTATTATTTGATGTATTTTATGGAAGATGTAATTCATAGTTTGTTGAAATTTATCCTTAAAAGTCGTTAAAAGCATGAACAGTTTACAGCGCTTTACAGCGGCTTGCAGCGACGCAGGGAGTTAGAGACGCCAATCACTGCTTTTTGCCACAATAGACATAATCTGTGTACTCTTTTTTTGCCATGCAAGTTATGGCTGGTTTACACGTATTAAGTAGAGCAGTAGTCAACTAAATTTTAAACTTATCACTTTATAATTACATAACTAAATTTGAACATGCTACCTGCTACTAAATTTATATAAAAACAATAATATCATAATAACTATATATTTGTAACAATTTATTGTTATTATGATATTATTGTTTTCTTATACTTTTGTAGAATTTAGAAAGATTGTCTTGAATGGAGATATGGATGGCTTTACATTATGTTTTGTGTGATAATAATGTTAAAAAAATATTGGCGTTCGAAATTCAAAATTAATTATTCCTGTACGAATTGGTGTTTTTTTTTTTTCATTGAGATTTAATTTTATGCACAAAATATTGTGTAAAGTGCCAAAAATATAAAAATATTTTTTTTATAAGAAATGAAGTTACACTTTTACTAATCTATTTAATTTATAATAATATATACATATTATCATATTATCAATAACAGGCTTTATCTTGAATGATATAATAATCATAATACTTACTTACTTAATAATTTTCAGTAAGTATTAATAATTATTTATACATGGTGAGGTATTAGCTTACAGTGTTGCCAGAATTAGTTTACCCTGTGTTTTAGGCGAAATCTAGGGTTAAGGCAATTATTAGATTATGAAAATGGAATTACGATAAAACCTAAACCACTGATCGTAGAGACTGAAAATTTTGGGGAAGTGCTCTCCGTATGACGCAGACATGCGCGGTGCGAATATAAGAAGGGATGTTCATGTTTCGAAAAAATGTTATTAAGTTTTATAATAATACTTACTGTCCCGGCAAACGTTCTTTTGCCATATAAAGTATTTTAGTGAGATGATTAATAAGTATGGTACCATGGCAACGTTCGTCGCTAGCCCGTCGCACAATGGTCGTCGACACTCTGGAGTTGTAGTAATTTACTATTATTTATTCAACAAATGCATTCATCAATATAAAAAGTATCCAGTAGCCCAGAAACCAGACATACTATTTTCTTAGTCTATGCAGTAGCCGATTCTCAGACCTACTGATATTACTTTATGCATAATACTTCTATACTAATATTATAATTGGGAAGAGTTTGTTTGTTTGTTTCAACGTGCTAATCTCAGGAACTACTGATCCAATTTGAAAAATTATTTCAGTGTTAGATACCCTATTTATCGAGGAAGGCTATAGGCTATATTTTAACATGCTAAGATTAATAGGAGCGAAGAAATAGAGGAAAGTGTGGAAAAAACGAGGAGAAATTGTTTGAAAGGGCTTATTTGAACGCGTTTATCTCAGGAACTACTGGTCCGATTTAAAAAATTATTTCAGTGTTAGATAGCCTATTTATCGAGAAAGGCTATATGCTATATTTTAATATGATAAGGTTAATAGGAGCGAAGAAATAGAGGAAAGTGTGGAAAAAACGGGGAGAAATTATTTGAAAGGGCTTATTTGAACGCGCTTATCTCAGGAACTACTGGTCCGATTTGAAAAATGATTTCAGTGTTAGATAGCATATTTATCGAAAAAAGCTATTGGCTATATTTTATTACGTTAAGATTATTAAAAGCTAAAAAATTGAGGAAAGTGTGGAAAAAACGGGAGAAATTATTTGAAATGGTTTATTTGAACGCGCTAATCTCAGGAGCTACTGGTCCGATTTGAAAAATTCTTGCAGTGTTAAATAGCCTATTTACTTAGAAAGGCTGTAGACTATATTTTATTACGCTAAGATTAATAGGAGCGAAGAAATAGAGGAAAGTGTGGAAAAAACGGGGAGAAATTATTTGAAAGGGCTTATTTGAACGCGCTTATCTCAGGAACTACTGGTCCGATTTGAAAAATGATTTCAGTGTTAGATAGCATATTTATCGAAAAAAGCTATAGGCTATATTTTATTACGTTAAGATTATTAAAAGCTAAAAAATTGAGGAAAGTGTGGAAAAAACGGGAGAAATTATTTGAAATGGTTTATTTGAACGCGCTAATCTCAGGAGCTACTGGTCCGATTTGAAAAATTCTTGCAGTGTTAAATAGCCTATTTACTTAGAAAGGCTGTAGACTATATTTTATTACGCTAAGATTAATAGGAGCGAAGAAATAGAGGAAAGTGTGGAAAAAACGGGGGAAATTATTTGAAAGGGCTTATTTGAACGTACTGGAGCATTTTTTATGTTATTTAGCACAAATAAAGAATAGACCACGTGAAAGGAAATAGGTTTTCTTTTTTTGCGGAAAAACCGTTACATTCCTAAATTAGGCGGGCGAAGCCGCGCGGAACATCTATCATATCATAAAAGTTTGCCCCACACAATATACTTTTATGATTTGCGCGTTAACTATTCAATCGATGTACGGGAACAACTATAAACTAAAGTCCACGCGGACGAAGTCGCGGGCAACAGCTAGTAATAATATAAAAAGGCCCTAGATGGATATTTTGACCGGGTACAGAATAAGAATGTAATGTGCATTAATATTATAAAAAAAGTCAAAAAATAACGGGTTGACTTTATTTGACTCAAGATACCACTTTTATTTACCAGAGTATGTGTTAAGTGATTTGTAAGAGTTTACCTTGTTAGGTGTTAAATGAGTTTCGTTTTATGGCTGGCTTACATTATTGCGTTCCAGTGATCCAATTTAGTGCTTTATTTGCAAAATTGCATTCTAATGCATTCCAGTGCCCGTCTGAATTTTCCAATAGTAAGCAGCGCTGGATTACAATGATGTAAACCCTTGTAAATGTAAAATCTTAGATCGAAGGTGTAGATAATGATTGAGACGAAATCCGATAAGTAATTAACAATTAACATTCTTGACGTATAAGACGGATATTACAGTTGAGTGCGACGGTCTTAATAACGTCACGTCATCCAATCAAGAGGGATCAATAGCGGGATAGCGGGATAGACATGGTGTTGAATCAAGAGACGATGTTGTCACTGAGACACCATGGTGTGAGGATTACAAGATATGTTAACCTGTATCCCGATTCTAACGTTAATGCAAACGTCCGTTGTTTGTTAAACAAGCTTGTTATGAAGGTAAAAATTGGTATTCTTATGTAAAATAAAACAGGAATTTTGACGTAAATATTTATTATAACCTAGGTTTTAATATTTAAATCTTTGCTGTTTAACATAACTTAGGTCAAACAGTGAAAGAAGTACATTAATGTGGCGCTGAAATAGTAAAAGTGAAGTACTAGTTAACTACGATTTATGAAGAATTTCAATGCATGAAATAAATTATGCTTGAGGCGTCTTGTGCGCGGGACTTTTCGAAATCGTGGTAGTCGGTACATTTTGCGATAGTAGCTAGTGAAAATGATAACAAACAGATAAAAATATATATTTCCTTCCAACGATAGAGAAGTATTTTATAGTATTTTTTCTGGTTACGACTTTTTTTAACAATGCGCAAGCAACGTTTATTTGGCGCTTATTTGGGACACCAACAAAGCCTCTAAAATAGCCAGACATAGGTTTATTAATAAAATGTATTTATTAATAGCTTATGGATAAGTTTTAATAATATTTAAGACAGACGCTTATTCGGTATTCACGGTAAAATGTTTGAAAGTTTAATAAGGACGACGCAGTATATTATGTAAGGCGAAACACGCGTCGTGGCTGAGTCTGCCTTTAATAAATAATTAAGTGTAGATCTGAGTGGAACACTATTTATAGGCGACGCCCATTTATATTATACCCCTGTAAGTAAATTCATTTGAGAGACATATCGAAGAAACTTATGTTATATATACCTATGATGCCTATGTTTATTCTATTCCTAGACTTTAATTAAAGCTGGTTGTGATTGCGAAATAATTTTAACCTTTACTTAAAAAATGAGAGGTACACAAAGCACAATACAATAAGCTATACGATATTTTTATCTTTTAAGAGACTTTTAAACACGTGTCAGAGGCCATTTTATATATATTTTTTCTTTCCTTATTTATTTTCTAAACCTATCTTAATGCCTACACGACTCCAAAATTTCTTGTTCTCACAATGATACTTACACTTTCTGATTCGTGAAGTCATAGCGTTGCATAAAAAAATTATTTATTTGTGAATCTGAAATACTTAATTCTTATAATTTATGTTAGTATACACAAATTTTAATATATGTAACGGACACTTCCGTTGCAGATATTATTATACAAGGCGCAGGTTCGGTCTCATATGGAATATTGTTCTTATCTCTGGGCAGGAGCGCCAAAATACCAACTGCTCCCTCTGGATCGCATCCAACGAAGGGCCGCTCGAATTGTTGACTGCCATAGTGTTTCAATCAGCTTGGACCCCTTGGAATTACGCCGAGATGTAGCTTCACTCTGCATCCTGTATCGGTTGTATCTCTGAGGAATTATTGTTCGAAATCATACCACCTGCAACTTTTCGCCATCGTCCCACGCAAAAATATAGCATCCTTATTCATCACCTTGATGAGTGGCAGTCTTCCACCGTGCGTTTCTCGCGTAACTTTCTGCCGCGCACTGTAAAACTCTGGAACGAACTGTCAACAGCAGTTTTTCCGGACCTGTACGACCTGCAAACCTACAAGAAGAGAGCGTATTCCCTCTTAAAAGGCCGGCAACGCACCTGCAGCTTTTCTGATGTTGCAAGTGTCCATGGGCGACGGTAATTGCTTTCCATCAGGTGACCCGTTTGCTCGTTTGCCCCCTTATAAAAAAAAGATATTAAACTAGTGTCACAAATAGTAGTAAAGTAACAAAGGAAAATCTAATATAACGTCCAAACCTCGTATCGTATAGATAGGGAATGATATCTCGTTGCCTGATATGCATATTGGTCCTACTGATCTCGATGCACTACCGTTGCCAACTTGATTGAAGTGCTGCCAACATTTTTATTTTAACTCGCTATCCAATTAAATTTTATTTCGTAATCAATCTATGTTACGACTGCATTTTTATACCCGCAATAATAATGTACGTGCTTTTGATTTTTTTTTTATTATTAATACTTTTTCATTACTAATGATAATAATCGAAAGTATGTTTATTACCGACTAATTACTGACTAATTCTTTAGTCCAGAAAATCCGTGATACAAATAGTTGTTTGTCCTTTTACGCGACTCAAAACATCTTACTTGATTTCATCATTATCGATTCTGGCCTCTGGGGTATAAGTGACAAGAGATTGTAATTATTGTGTCACAGCTCTGAAAAATTTAAGAGCGTTTTTGGTATGAGACGTGTGTCTAAGATACTATTCCACGAGGAGCTTAAATGGATATACGCAGTAAGTTTTCATTCCCTTGGGGCATTATTATCTTAAGAACTCAGTAGATTTTTGGTAATGCCTATACTAAAAATGTATTGAAATTAATTATTGTGAAACATCCTAGAGAAAATCCGTAAAGACTCTTAGATAAAAAGCACCCCACTCTCTCTTCGTCGGGGATTGAAATACTGTTAACTATCTAGATATTATTCGTTTATGCATCAAACACAATTTTACTAATGTTAGAATATATATGAAACATTAAAACATTTATTCATCTTAAGTATCTGTTAATGTCGCTCACAAGAATTTTGTAAAAACTTTGCTAATTTGTGAGATGTTTGTAAATTTAATATCAGAGCGCGCGGTGAAGAGGAAACAACAGCCACGAAAAATAATAAAGTAACGAAACTCAGTTTTCAGAAATTCCAAATGGATCAGACATTATATGAAATTTTTTATAATTTCTCAATTCGGCGCTCACAAAATTAAACTTTGTAAATTTCCACATGATTAGAGCGACTCTACGTTAACAAAACATAAGCAAAATCATAATTTGTATTAATTTTTATTCTACTTTTAAGTTGGGGACTGTTACATTTGCAGGCTTTTCATCGTATGTCGTATTTATCTAATATCGGTAGTAAAAATCTAGTCTGAAGCGCAAAATATGGTCTGCATCTAAGCTAACTTCAATCGCAGTTTACGAAGACTAAACGTGCTGGTTGGTAGTTAGCTCCTCAATTTGTCAAAGTAGTTAGTAATCCGTTAATTTGACCTCTAATTTAATTTGCGTTAAGCATAACAAATAATATCAGGTTTAACCTATTAAATGTTGTATGGAGGATAAGGTCAGAAATAGACGTTAGACCAGTGATGGACCAATTCTGTCGCATGGAGAAGTTGCATCTAGGTATCTGCACATAATATTATGTTGGAGTATCTCGCTGCCAGCAATCGTACGTGCGATGCTGGGCAGCGAAAATTCCTGGAGAGCAGTCGCGACATTTGCCAGCCTGGTGATGTCAGCGAAAGAGGAGTCGGAGCGTCGACGCGAGGCAGAGTCACTCGACCCTCGGAGGAGGCCAAGGCGTAGGCAAAGGGTCAGACATGGCCCTGACGTTCCGACTTAGCTGGGGAGCTCGAGGTGACGGCGTGGGGTAGACTCTGAGTTGGCCGCGTTACGCTAAGTGTTCCGCGCATCGCGTCGTAGTACCAGTGTGGGCCTAATGGCCATGCACAGAAGCCTTTAGGGGCATCCGCTGGCAGGGTCGCGGTTGTGTATTCCGCGTAGCAGGAACACCGTTTGGGGTTTTAGTGGGCGGCCCGGGCGCGGCCCGCCGCCCTCAGGGAGTCCCGCATACCCCGGTAGCCCTCCCCAGACTGCCGGGGATGCGTAAACGCATTTTCCCAACAAAAAAGAGGGTATCTGCCCCTATGCAACATATTATGCATTATGAAGTTATAGCTTTTCATAAGAAGGTAAACCTATATTATGTTTCGTAACGCGTCATATATTTTTAGATCATTGTTCAAACGGTATCTTTACACCCCTATATATACATACTTATATATATATATATATATATATATATATATATATATATATATATATATACACATACACATACTATGTATATATACATACTACATACTTTCTATATGTATAGAATATATATAGAAAGTATTATAGTAATACTAGACGACGCCCGCAACTCCGCGCAGACCCGCGCGGGAACCGTACATTTTTACGAGATAAAAAGTATCCTATGTCCTTCCCCGAGACTCAAAGTATCTTCATACCGAATTTCAGCCAAATCGGTTCAGTAGAGAATCGAGATTTCAGCCAAATCGGTTCAGTAGAGATCGAGAACACTTTCGCATTTTTAATGTCAAGTATGGATACGCACCGCACCGCATTAATCCTGTCTGAAATCTATGTTTGCCAGTCGGTCCTCTGGCGAGACCCTTACGGCATCGTCTCTAATCCGTATCACATATCCCGATCGTGAAGGCCAGTGACGCAACACTGACGTATTATAGCCCGGCCGGTACAGCGCATGCATCAATCAACCAGCAGAAGTGGCCTTCCAAACGGGGCTTTTTGTAAATATATCAGAGTCGCTGCGAACATATATTATTTTGTTAGGTTTTATGCGTTATAAATTTTTATATGTTTACTGATAGTTTTGATATTTTTGTTACATTACATGAGTGCATTGACGAATTAGGCTCAATTTAGACCGCAACGCGACGCGTAGACGCATATTTTCTAAATTTGTATGGATTTAACGTGGATTTAACAGATTTGCAAGACGGCTCACGGCTCACACAATTGAAGTCTGTCAATTCAGTACTTTAGAAATGCATCTACGCGTCGCGTTGCGGTCTGAATTGACCTTTAAGATGCTAGTTTCTTGACTAGGCATTGATATTATATAGACTGACTTGCACAATATTATGTTTTACAAAAAACTGTTTCGTTTACAGGCAACGAAAAAGCTATGTCAAAATAAATGTGTCGAAAATTTGTATAGAGTTTGTAACGCAATAACGTGAATTGACACAAACGCAAAACAGCACACGACTGTTTAATTGTAACGAACTTGCTAACTATCGAGTTTGTATAAAAGTTGCAACAATAGGAAGTTTACAGGCCATTCGTCAAATGTGCAAGCCTTATTGTACCGTTACACACGTTACGATAAAACTGTACAGTGTAAAACTGTCCAGTGTGCAAGTCACAGCAGAGACAAAATGTATGAAACGCTTAGTTAACGTGCGCCGATTCTGGCGGCTAGTGTGAAAACTGTAGTACTTTTTACCATAGGTATTAATCTCTATCCCTAGTCCTTACTAATATCACAAACACAAAATATATATATATATAGCAGACAAATAGCTATATATAGCTATATATTATATAGCTATTTGTCTGCCTACTTCTTCATGCTTAAACGGCTGAACTGATGTAGATAAAATTTGGCAGGAAAAATAGGAACATTTTATTTATTTATTTATTTATTAACACCTTCACTGCGGCAAGTAAAAT
Organism: Lysandra bellargus; assembly: GCA_905333045.1. Taxonomy (NCBI): domain Eukaryota; kingdom Metazoa; phylum Arthropoda; class Insecta; order Lepidoptera; family Lycaenidae; genus Lysandra; species Lysandra bellargus. Next base: position 1,296,021 of record HG995344.1, read on the forward strand.
CTTAAACCTTCGTCTGGTGCGGCGGCGGGCCAAAGTGTGCCCCCAATGATTATTCCACCAGTGCGTGACAGGCCTTTCTCGACCCACCAGCACAAGGTTAAATAACTATAACTTTACGAAAACATAATGTAGGTGTACAGTTTTTGGACTGTTGGAATAACCTTGAACCCAACTTCTTTAGATTTGATTCGCCCCGGGATCTGCCAAACAGGAAATGAGAAATAAACCACTGAAAGTGGCGGGTCGATGTCGACCCGAACCGCACTAGAAAGTATTTTTAGTAGTGATGGGAAAGACAAAAATAAGGGGATATCGAAAATATATTTTTGATATATATATATATATATATATATATATATATATATATATATATATATATATATATATATATATATATATATATATATATATATATATATATATACAAAGATTTTGCAGTATGTTTTAAATTTTTTTTTATTTATTTTTTGCTTCGACACTCCTCATAGTTTCCCGCAGTTTTTCATAGCACCCTGCACAATTTCGCTCATGTCAAGGACATGATCTTTTGTTTTCTGCTATCGTGCGTTGTTAATTTTATGAAATGAATAGTTGTATTTAAAAAACATAAAAACGACTTCAAAATTGTACGGAATTGAGAATCAAAATTCCCTATTTTAAGCACTACTGAACCGATTTTAATTAAACTTACAGTATTCCCTAAGTTAGACAATACTCAGTACAACAAAAAAAAGAATTACTTTAATCGGACTAGTAGTTCCGGAGATATGCGAACAGAAACTTAAAAAATACATACATACACTTTCAGATTAGATATGTTTTAGTCTATATCATTCAGATGCTGATATAGACTAAAACATACCAAAACTGGGCAGTTCTAGAAATAATACATACATACAGTTCGAACTGATAACCTCCTTTTTAAGTCGGTTAAAAAACGCAACGTATGTCAGTTACGATCTCTACGATGGATTGCACAACACTAACTGGCGAGGCGGGCGTTCAGTGCGGTATCGGGCCGCAATAGGCCCACTGCCGCACCGAGTTGATTTTTGACACCGTCAGTGTCAAAAATCAACTTTTTATAGGGAATACCTATAATTTCGAATACAATCTCAAATATATATTTGTCTCTGTCGTACCTTTAAAAACACCTGAGATAATCGTTCCGCACCGAGTGAGAGAACATAGTTTTCTTCGTCCACCACGCACCAGCTGAAATTCCGCGGCAGGCCGATTTCGGCCCGATCCGCAGTGAAGGTGTTAAGATAGTCTTCGTCGCGGATGAAAAATGTGCGGTTTCCGGGCGATAAACAAGTTTCTGCGAAATGAAATGCATCTAGTTGTTTTTAAATCTAAAACATCATAATACAAATATATTTTTTTTAATAAATATCGCATAATATTTTAGTAGCGGTACTCACAATTCGCCTAATATTCCTGCATCGCGCTATCGAAGTATTCTGAGCGCGTCGGTATATATACCACAGCTGAAATGTATCACGTGGGGCTTCGGCCTGACCGGGCATACCACCTCGCTCGGTCGGAAGATCTTCCTATGGCCTCCACGCATTATTCCCACATTGGTGACCCTCGACAGAACACGCCTCCTTCATCATCATCACTCCCCGCCCCTCCGCACCGCGCCAGCCAGCATCGCCTCATCGGCTACCTCGTCCACTAGCCGCAATGTACCGCGGCCTGGGCGACTCCGCATCGGCATCATCGGGCTTTCTCACTACACCGACCGGTCAGCAAGCAGAGCACATCTCTCCTGGTCAGCACGTAGCATCGGCCCCGCACGGCAGCTATCCGACTCACTGGATCCCGTGCAGCAGCTTACAGTTCCGACTCACTGGGGGGACTCACTGCAACAGTTCCGACTCACTGGAACTCACTGGCACTGGCGACTCAAGCGACAAGACTTCAAGATTCGACCTCCGGTCTTCGGGGGGGAGTGATGTAGCGGTACTCACAATACGCCTAACATTCCTGCATCGCGCTATCGAAGTTTTCTGAGCGCGTCGGTATATATACCACAGCTGAAATGGGCTTCGGCCTGACCGGGCATACCACCTCGCTCGGTCGGAAGATCTTCCTTTGGCCTCTCCACACATATTTCCCACAGTGTGTTATTATTTCTGAGTCCGAACTGTACAGTTATTTAGTTGCCGTCTGTAGCGGGCTTTAGTGGCTACCGTTGCCAATACATTGTTTTTCTACTTTTCTATTAAGCTCTACAAGCATGAACAAACTTTCACGTTTCGGTTCATTCAAGCATTGTAATGCGAGTAGTATTTGTTCGCTGCTCAATTTTTCTCTAAAATGGAAAGTATTTTTTACATGAATAACAACAAAATCCGTAATAATTTTGTAAATGCAAATATAGTGTATTTGACGTTTACGTAGAGATCAACTACGATAACATGGCGCGCCCCTCCAAAATTCAAAACGTTTGAAGTGCGTTGTCAAAACGTTTGAAGTGCGTTGTCTTGCGCGGTAGGGTAGTTATGATTAGCTGTTGACCAACAAATCTTGGTAATAAGTGACTTTAACTGAAATATTACGTGTACTGTGATTGGTTGAATACTTACTACATACAAACTCTTTCATAAGGATGTGACTACACACATTGAAACAGTTATTTGGAGTGGCGCGCCATAATATCGTAGTTGATCTCTAACAGAAAGACGATACCTAAATAAAGCTTCTTTAATTTAACATACTTTGTGAATAGTCGTAAGATTTGCAAAATATTTTCATACATATAGAAGAAGAAGTAATGTTTCCAAACGAGTACTATCATTATAATTAAATAATTTCGACGTGGTTAAGTTGTATCTATCCTACGAATAATAAAAACTAAGAAAGAGTAACTCCGACAAAAAACATGCTCCAAAATACTTGTCAAAATAATGTACCTTACTCACTTCTCATACATTTGCAATATTTATGTGACCTTGAGCGGTATAGAGGCTGACGTTACATGACAGGTCGAATGGAACTAAATTTAAAACTGTATTAGTATGGGAGTTACGTTTCCTTAGGTTTTATTATTCGTAGTATCTATCATTATAGTATCTGATACAATTGCGGCAGATAAATTAAAGTAAGTTGATTAAAAATTTAATAAGATTCGCTCTAAGCGCTTTCGCGAACAAAAGAGCACGATTTTAAATATGACGCTGTTGTAAAACAAAGATGTTATTATAATACTTATCAAGATTTTATTCAACGAAATTACTTATTCTAAGTGTGATAATATTTAGTTATGAAAGCCCGCTGGTTTTAAAAAATTATGTACATTACAAGGAACGAGTATCTTTTCTGCCCGCTGGATTTCAAATAATTTTTCTGCGAAAATTTATTTAATTTTACTTTTGACTTTCGACTGTTTTTAAAAATTGTCATAGAGTAAGTTAAACATAAGTTACAGTGGAGAATAAGCGCAATCATAACTTTTTGTTATTAATAATAATATTAGTGTTATCAGTAGAACTAAGGCTTGGGTGAGCGCTCGCCCTAAACGCAATAAATAATCATTACTTTGTATTATCAGGCTAAGCGTTAATTAGGCAAGTTCAAGGTGGGCATTTATATCAATAAATATTGTCATGATTGTTTGATCAAATCTATGCTTACTGAAATATTTATAACCTTAAAGGTCAAAAGAGCGAAAAGGTCGTACAAAATAAATAAATAGCTACGTAATTAATCATCCAGCATGCGATTTGGCGCTGAAATTCAGAGCTTTACGTACACTGATGTTAGTTGAATTATATTAAAACTACCCACGAAATAAAAAAATAAACATCAAACCAATGATCGTAGCAAGCAATTTTTTTTTTCAATCTTCCAATTCTTGTAGTTTATCGTAATATCGATAGCTGTAAGCTGCTATAGTTTAAGCTATGTCTTTCTTTATTTAAAAAAAAATATTTTAACAATTATTAATATAATATTTTTAAAAGTAAATAACACAGCAATATTTTTGTAACAAAATTGTGATTTTTATTAACTGTATTTTACAAAGTTTTCTTTCTATGATTTATTTATTTAATAGGATGTATCTTTAATCTTGTGTGTGTGCTTTAAAATTATTATTTAACTTATGTTGATAAATCATAAAATTTTTGTAATATTTTCCGTACATTTGAATAATATTTTCAGTTGCCGTGTGCAATTCATTCTACATTCTAATAACATTTTTCAAAATTTGTTTTCCAAATAAATTCGGTGCTCGAGGCAATTTTTGATTTGGAACCGATTCGAGATCGAATAGGGCCGGCCAGTTTTTCAGCAGTTTTCTGTTATGCTATTGTACGAATATTTTTTACGGAACTAAAAGTAAGTGAGTCAATCGAGCACAAAAAGTTAGAACATATTATAGCGGGCTGCGGGACGATTGAATTTGTAAAGCCACGTTCGAAAACTCTTGTTTTGTGACTGCCAAAAATGTACCCGACAGCGCGGCGTAGCCACTAAAACAGATGATTGACAATACCTGCATTTGAGATTTTTTGACGAAGTATTGACTAGCATAAATGCTATGCCAAGGTAAACCTTGTGTTCATAATATTATAATATACCCAAAAATCATAGTTTTACTTACTATAAATATTTATAAATTTGATTCCAAACCATAGTCACAGGTTACACGGTCAAATTTTTATCAATCTGATCTATCAATCTGATTAACGGAATATTGATGGTCATAAAAAGTTCATATTATTAAAAATTGATGGATTGATGGATTGTTCGAATCCATCAATCCGTAGGGTAGACAATCAAATTTTCTTCAATCTTTACCGGATTGATGGATCAGATTGATGAAAATTTGACCGTGTAACCTGCGACTTAGGGCCTGTATTCACTTTGATTAGTGCGAGTGCAAGTGATTAGTTCAAGAGATTAGTGATTAGTAGAAATCAAAGGACTTGCACTAATCAGTCGCTGTCCACACGTACTTTTACCTGATCACTAATCACCTGCACTAATCACTTGCACTAAATCTGAAAAATAATTTGCGTACATTTTAAACGACTGTTTTTTTAAACATACAAAAATAGTAGGTATGTTAAAAAAGTACATTAACAGGTTACCCTCCTAAATATCTTGACTTAGACTTAAAAAACTTAACATTTAATGTCGTAATTAAAGTGTGAGATCGCGTGATATCTTTATCTTGATAGTTCACGATTTCGTTAAGTTTATTTACGATCTCATAAATTTCGTTAAAAACAGAATTGAGTATATTCCTTGACTAAGTAATGCTTTAATTTGGTACTGAATAAATCATATTGCATTAACACGGTAAAACATTGAGGAAGTTTTTTATATTATGTATATTGTATACGGAGGAATGTAAAATTTGTCATCACATGTAGAGTTTAGGTCTGAAGTCTGAAATGAATTCCAGGACTGAAAAAGCTTATATATTTTCGTAAATAATGTTGAGCTTCTATTTTGTAGACCGTACTACCTACCTAAGTATGGACAGTACGCACTTCGTAGAAAAATATAACCCTACGTCTGCTATCGAGTGAAAATGGTTCATTCTCGGCTCGTACCGTATTTTGTACGCCGCTTGTACACCAGCTCGTAAAAGTACGGACGGACATATCCCGTTATAAAGAACGCTTTCAATTGCAAATGGCTTGTGAAGTAAAGAGACAAAATTTACGATACGGGGGAAATGGGAAGTTGTTTGTATTGAGAGAATGTTAGCGAAAATAACGTGGGTTATTGATAAGCGTCATATTGATATTTGCGAAGCATGCGATATTTTGAATATCTTGTGGTGCAGATTGCGCCGTTGGAAATTGTATCAGATATATCTTGTTTTACTACTGATTTTATATTCTTTATATTGCCACTGTATAGTGGCAATTATGACAGACTTATTGTTTATTTAGTGGTATTCACATGACATTATTAGGGGATAGAAAATATAACTGGAATTCGTTAATTTCAACTACTTTAGCTTCATACCAGGATAGATGTGAAATAGGTCTTAAGTGACACATTTCATAATAGCTAATAGCGACGTTGGTTCTGATTTCAGCCATAGGCTAATATGCTCAACATCTATCTACTTGAATTTCATATTATATAATATTTGGAAACATTTATATACGTAGGTATGTATTATTGAAGTGGTCTGTGCACATAATTTAAAAAAATGTGAGTGTCGCTTCATTTAATTAGGGTAGCAGAATATTACTTTCCAACCATGATACATGTATAATAATTTACTTCAGAAAACAATCCGAACGCTAACATTGGCCTTCTGCATAGCACTTGCAACTCGTTTCAGCAAAATGGTAAAGTGGCGTCGGGTTTTCACTATCCACATCATTAATCTCCTGTAATGGCTGCGCGACGTATCTCTAATGGACAACGACAAAAATACGTCCCAGTAATTAATGAACTTACTCCTGGATACGGCAAAAAATACCCCACCGTATACTGCAGGGTTGGCTCATAAATGTGGGTATTTATTAACATTTTTGATTTGGGGCCAGGTTACATTTTGATCATCTCCTAACCAAGTTAAAAGAAATATATAAAATTAAATTATATAATTATTGAGAAGAGGCGTCTTTTTACAAGTATGTTAGCATAATAATTGTATGTCTACACTTTAAATAATACATTTAAAACAGCAATTAAAAGTTTAACAAAATATGCACTTAAAAAGTATATTAAAACTATGTCGTAGATTATTTCTTTTCTTTAGTCTTTAGATTTATTTTCTTAAGAACCGGAAGGAATTTTTAATTAATTTTTACCGGATGTTAATTATTATTTAATTTGAATTCCGGATGTTAATTAAATTAATTTTAATATTCACCGGAAGGAAGTTAGTTTAAGCGAGCACCGTGACGTCACATCTTGTGGTGGTGGCGCCATGTGGACAGAGTCGGAGTGGGAGTGGTGAGACTTCTCATTTTGTTGAGCAGAATTATCGTGACCGTCGAGAAGTGAACACTACTTTGCTCCGAAACTGTCGGTTCGCATAGTTTAAATTAAATTAAAGTGATTTGTGCACTAAATAATAAATCAGTGTTAAACAAGTGTTGGAGTTTATTTTTCAAAATGAATCCTGATTTTCCTGCTGTCGATCACGACGAGAATACGGATCCGCCATCCCTGACTCCGTCATCAGAAGTGGGATCTGATACCCAGTGGCGCGCCCTCTTCGAAATGCAGCAGAAAAACATGATGCTACTTATTGAAGCCATCAAATCGCCGACGACTCCAGCTGTGATTATCCTTCCTGAAATCGACCCGGACCAACCAGATGTGGACGTACAGGCTTGGTGTAACACGGCTGAAATCTGTTTTGGTGACCAACCTCTACAAGGTTCATCCCTGGTTATAGCGCTGAGTAAAGCCCTGAAGGGCAGCGCTTCAACATGGCTATCACAAATTTCACATGCAGGTATGACTTGGCAACATTTTCGTGAGCTATTTCAGGCTCGGTACGAATTATCAGAGACGTTAGCGGCAACGCTTATTAATTTAAACAACAGCCGGCCAAAAGAAAACGAATGTCTTGCTGCATACGCTAGTCGACTTATGACGTCATTGACAACGAGATGGAAAAATCTGGACATTGAAGAAATAGTGACGTCATATGTTCTGGCCCATATTGCCCAGTATGATCCCCGTGTTTACCGTTTGGCGTTTACTACGGAAATCAAAACTCGCAACAAGTTGTTGCAGGAGGTGAAGGCGTGTTCGAATTTGAAACGGCGACTTGGCCCTGAAAACTCATCAGATGCAAAACGTTTGAAGATGGAACCCAGTACCCAATTCAAGTGCCATAATTGCGGTAAGCTGGGTCATAAAGCAGTCAACTGTCGTTCTGGAGTCCGCAAGACTGCCTCGAACATCGGGTCAGCAGTACAGACACAGACGGCAATCAACAAAGAAAAGCAAGTAATCTGCTACCGCTGCGGTGAAAACGGACACATCGCATCGAAATGTCACCGTGGCGTTACCAGCAAGCCGAGTGAGCTTCCCATGTCGAGTAGCAGAGCAGGCGTAGCTCATCCGACGGTCCAGCAGCGCGTGGATAGTTGTGAAGTGTCAAGTGTAGTTGGACAATTAGAACAGTCAGGTCAGTCGTATGATTTTTATTTTGATTCTGGTGCCGAATGCTCTCTCGTTAAGCAATGTGTTGCTAAAAAATTAATGGGTACGCATTCTTACGTGCCGGTGTGTATAAAAGGGATAGGTAGTTCGTTTACAGAATGTAGAGAACAGATTTTATGCGACGTAATTATTAATGGTCACTCTTTGCAAATTTTATTTCATGTTTTACCGGACTTTTCTTTAAAGTATGACATCATGATTGGCCGCGAAATATTAAAATTAGGTTTTCAACTCTGTTTAACTAGTTCTTCCCTTACTATTACGAAGCCAAAGTCAGTTAATTTTTGTAAACAAGTAAGCAATACTTATGCAAATTTTGATGACATCGATAGTGATATTGAAAATAAAAGCAAGTTGATTTCTTTGCTATCTGAATTCTCTTACGCTTTTATTAATGGTTTGCCAAAAACCAGAGTTACATCTGGTGAACTTAAGATCACACTTAAAGATCCAAATAAAACCGTTTATCGTCGACCCTATAGACTTAGCCAGAGTGAAAAAGAAGTAGTACGTTCTAAAGTAAAGGAACTTCTTGAAGCCAATATTATTCGTCCAAGCCACTCCCCATTCGCGAGCCCTATTCTTCTTGTGAAGAAACGAGACGGTACCGATCGTATGGTTGTAGACTATCGCGAATTAAATTCAAATACAGTGCCCGATAGGTTTCCGCTTCCTCTTATAGGTGATCAAATTGCTAGGCTATCGGGGGCATCCTTCTACACCTGTCTAGATTGTGCTAGTGGCTTCAACCAAATTAAAATCGAGCCTGCTAGTATTGAACGTACAGCCTTTATAACACCAGACGGGCAGTTCGAATACCTCGCCATGCCGTTTGGTCTTCGAAACGCTCCAAGCGTTTTCCAAAGAGCTGTTAGTAATGCCCTAGGTGAATTACTCCATTCGTATGTAGTGCTTTATATTGATGACATTTTAATACCTTCTGTGTCTGAAGACCAAGGCATCGATAGACTTCGTGAGGTATTATTAGCTCTTACAAAATCTGGGTTCTCACTGAACATTTCTAAATGTTCCTTTATGAAGCGCCGCGTAGAATTTTTAGGCTATGAGATAACAGCTGGTGAACTAAGACCGAACCCTAGAAAAATTGAAGCTTTAACTAAACTTCCTCCTCCTGATAATGTCCACCAACTTAGACAGTTTATAGGACTTGCTTCATATTTCCGTAAATTTGTTAAAGATTTTTCCAAAATTATGGCTCCATTGTTTTTATTAACTTCTAATAAACGATTTGATTGGAAACCGGAGCACGAATGTATTAGACAGAAAATCATTTCAATTTTAACAACGAAGCCTGTATTGATAATTTTTAATCAAAATCTCCCCGTTGAATTGCATACTGATGCGAGTGCTGACGGTTACGGTGCTATTCTTTTCCAAAAAGTTGACGACAGGCTTCATGTGGTAGAATATTTCAGTAAACGCACTACAAAGGCCGAATCTAAATACCACTCTTACGAGTTGGAGACTCTGGCTGTAGTGAATGCTGTAAAGCACTTTCGTCATTATTTGCAAGGAATTAATTTTAGTGTTGTCACTGATTGCAATTCGTTAAGGGCTTCCAAAAATAAAATCGATATTACACCCCGGGTTCACCGCTGGTGGGCTTTCCTTCAGGCCTTCGACTTCCAAATTTTATACCGCGAGGGTCCCCGTATGGCCCATGTCGATTTTCTTTCCCGAAACCCTATAGAACATGTACCTGACTCTACCAAAATTTTTGAAAAAGTAACGCAAAAACGTGTCGATCTTGCTTCTTTGTCTGATAATTGGTTATTAGCTGAACAATTAAATGATCAAGAAATACAGTCGATTATCAACAACCTTAAAAATCATAGTATACCTTCAGATGTTTCAAAAACTTACGAGATTCGCTCAGGTATTTTATATCGCAAGGTACAAAGAAATAATCGCACGCGTTGTCTTCCTATTGTCCCGCGCGCATTTCGTTGGTCCGTAATAAATAACGTCCACGAATCTATCATGCACCTCGGTTGGGAAAAGACCTTGGAAAAGGTATATGAGCACTATTGGTTTGAACATATGGCCAAGTATGTACGTAAGTTTGTTGACAACTGTATTACATGCAAAATATCAAAATCGCACTCGGGTCGAATTCAAGCTGAACTCCACGCTATTCCAAAAATCAATGTACCTACCATGGCACACGGTTCATGTTGATATTACCGGAAAACTTAGTGGTAAAAACGATCTTAAAGAATACGTCGTTGTGTTAATTGATGCTTTCACTAAATTCGTGCTACTTTACCACACAATAAGAATTGATACTGCTAGTGTAATAAAATCTCTCAAGTCCAGTATATCTCTATTCGGAGCCCCCACTCGTATCATTGCAGACCAGGGACGATGTTTTGCCAGTAAAGATTTTAAAGATTTTTGCGAAACCCATAAAATGTCTTTACATTTAATAGCTACAGGCTCGAGTCGTGCTAATGGACAGGTAGAGCGGGTGATGAGTACTCTGAAAAGCTTGTTATCGTGCGTTGAATCTTCGAATAGATCGTGGCAAGAGGCTTTAGAGGAAGTACAGTTGGCTTTAAATTGTACTGTCCACCGAGTCGTAGGAGCGAGTGCCCTAGAGCTTCTAATAGGTCGCGTAGCTAGACCTTTAAATTTGTTAACTTATGACGATACTGAAACTGAAATTAACATTGCCGAAGTGAGAGAGCATGCGGTAGCAAACATTTTAAAATCAGCTAGTTATGATAAAGCTAGGTTCGATAAAAATAAGGCAAAGCTAATTAAATTTCATGTAGGAGATTTAGTTTTACTTCAAAACGAAGAGAGAAATCAGACTAAGCTAGATCCAAAGTATAAAGGGCCTTTTAAAGTTGTTGAAGTGTTAGATAATGATCGTTATCTCTTAAAATCCTTAACTGGAAATAGAACTTATAAGTATGCACATGATCGTCTCAGAAAGATGCCTTTATTTAGTGTTCCTATTGATTCCGATCTAAGTGACAATGATGTGCCCGATACCGGAGATGTCGAGGCGAGTGTTTCATTACAGAGTTAGACACATATTCTGGCTACATGGTCATACTTACCTGTTTGTCTGTAGTCGTAACTGTGATTCACTTGTGAGTCATTCAGGGGGCGATGGGCAGCAAACGGTATAGAGAAAGACCTTGGTTTCTATAGAAACTATCGTTAAAGAGTCGTGGACTCGATATTTTGGATAGTTGGAATTATTGTATAAAGATGTCGGGCCTTAATATGTGATCTTATTAATGTTAAACAAAAATTGGAATGAGTTAATGTTGTAATAAAACTAAGTTAAAGTTGTAAGTTTGTGGTAAAAAGGCACCTTTCTTTGATGAATTCATGGCATAACAATTGTTAAACTCGGTCAGGCTGGCCGAGGTTTCATGTCCTACATTAACTCCAGATAGTTATTTGTTTCTTTTCAGATAATCACGAGGACGTGTGACTCGTCAGGCTGGCCGTGTCGTAGATTATTTCTTTTCTTTAGTCTTTAGATTTATTTTCTTAAGAACCGGAAGGAATTTTTAATTAATTTTTACCGGATGTTAATTATTATTTAATTTGAATTCCGGATGTTAATTAAATTAATTTTAATATTCACCGGAAGGAAGTTAGTTTAAGCGAGCACCGTGACGTCACATCTTGTGGTGGTGGCGCCATGTGGACAGAGTCGGAGTGGGAGTGGTGAGACTTCTCATTTTGTTGAGCAGAATTATCGTGACCGTCGAGAAGTGAACACTACTTTGCTCCGAAACTGTCGGTTCGCATAGTTTAAATTAAATTAAAGTGATTTGTGCACTAAATAATAAATCAGTGTTAAACAAGTGTTGGAGTTTATTTTTCAAAATGAATCCTGATTTTCCTGCTGTCGATCACGACGAGAATACGGATCCGCCATCCCTGACTCCGTCAACTATATGTTTTTGGGTAAACAAAGTATTAAATATAATGCAGGGTAATAAAGGAGTTCACTGTTCACTGTGCAAGGTGCAGCGCAGAAAATATTTGGATTTCTATGAGAAGTGCCCTACGAAGTGCCTATAATAAAATAATAATAATAATAATATCTATGGACGCTTCACACCACGTCAGTCTGGCCCCGTGATAAGTACCTGAAGGACTTGTGTTACAGGTACCAGACAACGGAAATATATTTAATACTTTTATACTATACATATATTTAAGATTTTTTATTATATCATACACATATCTAATACACATCCAGACCCGGGAACATTGAAAAATTTGTTCCGTCGGCAGGATTCGAACCCGCGACCCGCGGCTTGAGCTGCCACACACTCAACCAATTGAGCCACAGAGGTCGTCAAAAAATATGTCCAAACATATTCACCCATACGATAATCTACCATTTAACACTAGTTTATATATTTTTATAAAAGTAAATAAATAAATAAAATAATCTACCTTTTATCACTCATTTATGTTCCACCATGTAGATTGGAGTTTAAAGGGACTGATTGGTAGGCAGAATGATCTTCCCAACAGCTCTTTGAACCTTTGACCACCCAGTTCTGTATGTTTGTAATCAATTAGTAGACGGGAATCCAATTGCGATTTGCATTCACCACCTGAGGGAATGCCCTCCGATAGTTTATTTTAATCCTGTGATGAACTGGTCATACCAGTCTGAGTAGATACTTTGCATAAACTGAGCCGAACCATTTGGAAGGTCCTAGATCCTAGAGGAATATGAAGCGTGTATTGTAGATTCTTTTATAATACAAGTTTATAGTTTAAGTTTATTATTGTTTATCATTATTTTATTATAACATAGTAGATTTTCATTTGAATCCTTAATAATAATCCTTTGAATATGAATACTTAATTCATAACCTATACAAATGAAAATTGATTTTAAGTAAATTTTATTAGTCTCGCCAAAACTCAAGAAGGGCTGATCTAATTTAGGCAATTTTATTCTTAAAATGTTTGTGGAAGTCCAGGGAAAGTTTATATTGGGTGGAAAGTGATACAAAATTAACCGGGTTATCAACTTAATAATTAAAAAAGCAATTTTTTATTAAACAAATTCCAATAAGGCCAAAGTATTCAACCGATATCAATACATTTTTACAACTCGCGACGAGTTATGTTTCTTCTTAATAACTTTATGGAGAATGTTTTTGGCAGGGCGTTATCTCTTTGTAATAGGTAAACTTCATAGCGGCCCCGAGGGTCTTTATCGTGATAATTATTCCAAAATTGTACCTTAAAATTATACGCCACATTTTTATTAATAGCACTCAAGTGAAAGTGATTTTTACAATGCTCCGATAAGATTTTATAGGTTATAAAACAGCGAAAATTTCAAGTTATTAAAAATGTATTTGGATAACTTTAATAATAAAACTATAAATCCTAAGTAAAATTTAAGTCAACAGACGCCCTTAGCGATTACAAGAGTCACGAGTTACGAGTCACGACCCTGATAAAATTACTTTAATTTTTGTTATTTTGTTAGTATTAAAAGTTTGAGGTTACCTCTTATAACAGCGGTCATTACTTCTCGTAACTTTTTACTTAATTTTTTACGTAAGACCTTCATGTTGAACTAAATATTAATTAAGAATAGTAGTTTTAGTATGAGCCTTTGCTACTTATAATAATTTAAATGTTACATACTAACCACCAAATAATAAAATACGATGGCAATATTTTGGTTAACATAATATTTGGTCTAATATAGAAGAAAAGGAAATAAAACAGAATAAAGGGTGAAACATTTAGAAAAACCACAAAACCTGTATGTCAGTTTCGCAGGGCCTTAATTACAATGCATACGCAAATCGTGCGGTGTGCGTCGTTGTGAATGTACGCTCATTAGGCGGCGTACAACATACAGTCGACGCCCGAAATAGCAGATTAGAACCGCAGCCAACTACGTAGCGAATAGAAGTCAAATTCTCAGACTTGGATCGTCGCTACGATCGTGTTTATCGCGCGTTAGATAGCGAGTGAAACAGACTGCGCTCGAAGCGACACTCTAGTCATGGGAGTTGGCCCCTCGATCAGAAATTAACCAACTTCTAGCCAATTTTTTGCTATAAAATTAGGGGACAAACGAGCTAACGGTCACGTGATGGATGGCAACTACCGTCGCCCATTGTTGCTCGCAACACAAGAAGAGTTGCAGGTGCGCTACCGGCCTTTTGACACTTGCTACTACAAGTATCGTTATGTATACCTATTATGTCACTAATTTGACAATTAAACCAGATCAGACTGGATTTCTCCGCAATTTACCAATCGCCAGTTATTTTTGTGTATGTTCAAACAACAAATGGAGTTTTGTTTCAAATTTCCTTTGTTTGGAGTCAAAATTAGTTTATGGTTAACCCTCTACACACACACTCACACGTTAGAACGTTCAAAATATAGGCACACAGCCTTAAACCTTTTATCGTGCGCCACCAGTATGGCAAATACGACACTTAGCCATTGCATCGCAGATATTACGCCAAACAGTCATATTTGACTCAATTTATATTGGAATGTTACTCTACTATATATGTATGTTTAAATCCTACTCAAATATTTGCTCTAATGTAAGTTGATAGTATTTGTGTAGGGGAAATGTAGGCCTAAGGCTATCATAATATCAAACATGAAACAATTTCGATACATCACAGCGATGCGCCATCTCCGAATACAGTATATTATATGAACACAACGTAATGTTCTGGGTACATTTCAGACCTAAATTGGTACAGACAAACACACTTTTCCATTTATAGTATTAGTATGGGTTACATTGAATTAGTAAAAGAATGAATTGTATATTTTATTATCCGTGGGTATTTTGTGACGGAATGTTGAATTAAAGTTTATACCAATCTATGTAGATTGGTATGTACCAATACACTTTTATGCTTACCCTTTTTCATGACCTTTGTATTCATTACAAAGGCCTTTACGCTCATCGGTAGTGTGACTGTACGGTGCACTGTAGGTACTATATTATTGGCACGTACCAAAACTTTGCGCCTTAGAGAGTTCGAGTCGAGACCGCCAGATTTATATTTAACTAACTGTACTAGCTTCGTCTTCGGAACTTTGGAATTTAATGTCTTTACTTGAGCGCTTTAACAGACCTATCTCATAGCTTAAGTTCACTGACTGCATATAAATTGTATTGAATAACTCTCAATTGACTTAATATCATTAACCAAGCCGGGATTTTTTCAAGGTTAAATGTTAGCCAAAAAGGTGTCAGAACTCATTTCCCATTGAAGTTGATAAAGTTCAACGAACTTATGGGGGGTTAGCAACTTTGTTAACAATCTCCCTTAAGTTTTTAGCAGAATAAGGCCGTGTTCACACCAAACCGACTGTGAGCCGCCGAATGTGAGCAGGCTCACTGTGAGCCCCAGTGTGAACGTGAAAATATACGGTATCGAATGTCCGCGCCTACGCCTAGCGTAAGGCCCTGTTTCCTCCTGCAAAACAACTGTCGCGAGAAGTGTCTGACAGTCTGACTGACAGCTTGCAAGTGTAAACTCCGTAAGCAAGTGCTGTCGCGACAATTCGACAATTTGTCAAGCGCTTCCTGCGAGTAGTAGCGACAACATCTCTAAACATGTTTGCGAGGACTCGCGACAGATTTCGCTGCGGGTCACCGCAGATATACAGTCTAGTTTCGTATGGCATTTACCCGCGAGCTTCTCGAACGACATTTATTGCAGTAATAAATTGCAGGAATTAGTATGAAATGTAAACAATATTGCAAGAAACTCACGCAAGACTTCCGCGAGTTTGCTTGCAGGTGGAAACACGGCCTAATAGCGTATTGTCAGTTACGTGTGAACGAAAAAGTGAATATGTATGGAAATACAATAAGCTGCGTAACGTTCGCTCACATTCGGCAGCTAACAGTCGGCTTGGTGTGAACACGGCCTAATATTATTTTATTATGATCTGAACAAAAATGGATAAACTGATTAGACTATTTACTAAGCGGTTTATTAATTCTCGCTCTATTAAGACATTTTTTGTCGAGCGATACTATTATATTACAGAGATCTATTTAATAGCGAGATACATTATAATTTAGAAAATTATAAAATGAGATGAGCTGGCAACTTATTTAAACATTTACTATTCCTACCTCTAGACTATCAAATTTTGCGTAGCAAATTCTACTTACCTATAATAACCTGTAATAATAACTTACCTGTATACTTAACCAATTCGATTCAAATTTGATAAAGAACTGAACGTGAACAATTTTACAATACGTACACGCAAATTATTAGCTGCGGTCGGCCGGTCTGCTGCAGTGACGCCGAAAATACACACCATTTTAGAAACGGTCCACTATTCCCCCATTTGATAAATATGCATTATTGTGGTGAATAAATTACAACAGTAAAATAGTATCGCTGTTGTTCGACAGTTTGTTGTATCAGTAATTACCTGGACTGTATTTTAAGGTAAATTTTGTGTATGTTCGAATACGCAAATAAACGTGTTTGTTGTAAAAAAAATCTTTTTTTAAATAATTTATTTTAGGTGGCTATAAAAAGCTTGTTTTATATGTTTTGATTGAATAATAATCTGTACTAGTCAATAAAAATATGTAATAAATAATAATATGCTTTTCTAAGTTATACTCTCCGCTGAACCCGTAGAGTTCACAAGGAGTTAAATTCGAAAACCAAGTTTTTTATTGTGATCTAGAACATAGCTTGCATATAAAAATGGATTTTCAAATTAGTAGTTAGACGCGCTAAAACTTGAAAACGGCTGAACGGATTGGGCTGATTTTTGTCTTAAAATATTCGTAGAAGTCCAGCTGGGAAGGTTTTAAAATGACACGAAGTTCACCGGGACAGCTAGTTTACTGATATAAACTGATTTGTTATTCTTTAAAATCTCTCGAAATATTCGATTCTATGTGATTTACTATAAATAAAGCTCAAATTTGGATAGCACAAAATAATCCAGAATTAGAGATTGTGGCGAACCAATTATATAGTATCAGATGGCACTGAGCTAAACTCTAAATGAACTTATTTAACTATGCAATGTTATATTTAGCCGTATCACTAGTTGTGTGGTGGGGTATAACTTTTCTGGGGACAAACTTTATATACCCGTTCTAACACCGATTGTACACAGCTTCAAATGTAAGTACGACTAACAAAATTCAGAGTTAATTGAAAACATTGTAACTGAGAGATTATTTAGTCGTAACAGTGTAAAACTAATACAGCTAACACTAAACTGCATGATTTATCTTTGCAGATACAATATTCATAGTGTATGTCATGAGTGATGAATATATTTTTCATACTTTACGCCATGTCATAAAATTTAAAAACGGCAAATTCCAAATGCAAGTAGAAGCCAGAACAAGTCTTATTGCGGTGTCACATTAAAGTTAGGTTGCCTGCTCTCACGGCCCACCCAGAGACCAGACCGAGTATTTTAAATCTCTAATCCTCGGTAAAAGCGCTCGGAAAATACTAGGAAAGTATCCTAATGGAAAAACTGCCAGTCCACATATTATTTTGTGGGGGCAATATCAACTGAATCTTGTTTTAGCGAGCGGTCAATATAAACTCTTGTTGATTTCAGTTCTTATAAAGTCAAATATTATTATTACTATTCTTTGGGTATAGGCTACTTATACTACACATTTTCGGTATCAACAACAGAATGGCTGATAACTTGAATCAACATAAGGCCTCTTAAAATATAATATTAATGGCGGTTTTAAACCAAGTATCTAAACAATTTAAACATAGAAATAAAAGTAATAAACCGGATTTTTTTTTATCTAGTAACGGGTTGCAATACGAACCAGGTAAGTATACAACATAATAATATGGGAAACCACATTTCCGTGCGTTTGCAATACAGCTGAATATTACCGGCCTACTCTACCGATGCTCCATAACGGTGAATGGAGATAAAATTAATTAATCCATACAGCAAAAATATATTTCAATTAACATTCGCCACTTGTAGTTTTATTAAATCAATATGAAGTTACAGATGCGGTTGGTCGTTAACGAAAGGTCCGCCCTGAACATCCAATAACGATTTTCAGTCTACCCACTAATTTATCCGAGAATATTTAGAAGCGAATCGAATATAATATTAAAACAAGGGACGTAAAAAATACGGACGGAGCATTACACAGTACACTATGAAGCATGCAAGGTACGACAATTTCGTTTATTGTACACGTGACCGACACTCACACACGCAACTAGCTACTACAACCAAACTACAACCCGCTGCCATTGTACATTGAATGACGGCGCCAAAGACACGCACATATCCTACAAGGGCGGCCACTACTATGCTTCACTCGTGATTAAACAAGGTTGCGTCCGTATTTTTTTACGTCCGTGATTAAAACGTATAGTTCTGAGATATTAGGTTGTTTTCTTGTTGCATTACGCTTTGGACAGCACAGGCCACAGGCAGCAGAGCTAGTAACCATGCGATAATAACCATTGCGATTAAAAAAAAAAAATATATCATATTATGATTCATAATAAGTATTATGATTCACCAAAGCGACCATTTTAGCCCTGCTGGTGTATTAAGGCATAGAGGAAGAAAGTAATAAAAGATTCTGTGGGCTGATTTGAGATTTTAAATTGGGGATTAGGCCTCTAAACTTTGTAAACGCAACCCTGTAATCGCAAATGAATTGAACGTACATTGTACAGTAATCGATGTTTTTATAATCAATAAAAGCGGCGGGAATGTATAATGAAACAACACATAAACACCGGGATAAATTGTCGCAAGTTAAGTCAGGGCCTGCGAAGTTTTAGGCGGTAAAAACTCGTTACGGCAAATCGACCACTAAAACTCGCGAAGCGAAAATTCTATCCAAGTTCAATTTACTTTTATTGTTCTTATTTCTTCTATTCGAAGGCAAACTTTCTGCGTCTTACATATTCTAAACACACTTTTCACACTAATTCTCACTAAAACGTTTCCGTTTTGGGTCCAGATAAAGAAATAAGAACAATTGATTTTATTTTACTACAAATTTATATGTTACCTTTGTACTTTTCAGAAAAATGGAGTTGCTGAATGAAGCTCACATCTGTTATGTGCGTTGAATGGTAGGTAGGTCGTCTTCTGTTTTATACAAGCCACTTTACGCAATATCACATCCGTAAATTAATTCTAATAGAACGTACATGGTATTAATAGCAATAATTATTGACTAGAGACAATTTAAAATACTACACAGATATTATCCACTATCACTTTTTTAATTTATTATTAATATGCATAATTATGAATTAAATACCTTTAAAATGACACTGTAAAATTCTATAAGTCCAACATTAACCCGTATAAAAGCAATCGCCTAGCCTAGTATACCGACAGCATTATTCATTAAGTTTCCCAATTAAATTTATAATTCATAACAAGCTCGCTTGATGTTTGACTGCAATTAACGCCAAATAAATAATAATAATTGGTTAACTCTATCGGATTATAATGTTATTGAAGTGAGTTATTTTGTAGCCACCGAGAGAGAACAATTATAATCATGATGCAAATGAGGAATCTTTATGATTTATTTAAATGATTACTCTATCTTTTTCTTTAGTTTCGAATGGATTGATCATTGATAGATTGAAGGGAAACCTGGGGTTAAATTCTTATACACTTTACAGTACCATGCAACCTAAGGTACGGTACCTACCTAAACTTTTTTAAAAGAAAATTATTTATACAAGTATTTTTTCTAATTACCGTTTTAACCCTTTCGTAATTTAATATCCTAATCTGACTTGATCTATCAAATTAGTGCCGACAAAATTTACACCTGTAAAGTAATTATTGACTAAAATACTCATTAGAGGTTAAAAAGGCGCGCTCGTGTGCCAGCAACATAAATCATTCGATCCGACGTCCATTGATTACAGATTAAACATGCATTTAGTAATGGGCTAATCGTTCAATTGCGTGCTCACTCGATATTGTTCAAGTTATTTTTAATAACCCCATGTCTTGTGGAGGGTTCAATACAAAAATGTGAAAAAACTTTGCGATTTGCCAAATTAATGGCAAGTTGCGATACTTGCTACTCGTAATAAAAACTCTTGGTCGTTAGGGATGGATTGATCTATAAAAAATATTGAGAAATATTTTAAAATATTAGATGACACATTAATATATTGTGCATCGCAGCATGACTTTGGATGAGTTGTTAAAAACAGGATGCGCAAAAAAATGTTGGATATTACACTTTTTGATTAATTATATTAAATCAAAAACCTAACCCTTCAGCTATTCAGAGTAACTATTTACAGAAGCCATTCGGAACTTTTAGTGAGCACGCTACAAATTGGCGCAGATTACAATACCGATTGTTTGCCGTTGGCTGCGGAATCCCAAAAAGTTCGTCAAAATGGACTGTCGCAATCGACCGAAGTATTGCGTTACGCAATACTTCGGTCGATTGCGTCGAACTAACACACTAGGGAACGGAGTGGATTGAAAAAATTTAAAATATTGTTTTTTTCTCGATGACTAAAAATATTTTCATGTTTTGGGAGTCACTCCGGGCTGTACGATTTTTATCTAAAGAAAAATAAAACTGCTTATGGCAGACGGAAAAATGTAACTGTACCTACCGTACATAATATAATATAACTAGCTGTCCCGGTGAACTCGTGTCACTTAAAAACCTTCCCTGGACTTCTACGAATATTTTAAGACTAAAATCAGCCCAATCGGTTCAGCCGTTTTCGAGTTTCAGCGTGACTAACACATTTCAAAATCCATTTTTATATATATATAAAATGTAAAAAAAATAATTAGCTAAGATCACTAGGTAATCTCAAGAACAAAATTGTGTATATTATTATTCTAGACTTTCCGCGTGGCTTCGCATATTTTCCCGAAAAAAAGCCTATATCTTTCCACGTGGTCTACTCTATATATGTGTCAAGTAACATAAAAATGAGCTATCTAACAGTGAAAGAATTTTTCAAATCGGACCACTAATTCCTGAGATTAGCGCGTTCAAAGAAACAAACACAAACTACTCCAGCTTTATAATAGAAGATACAGTGAAGATACACATTACACAAATACTAGGTGCATATGTGTGTGTAAGTAGGTACTGCAAAAAATATGGTATCTCATACATTTTTGCATTTGAACTTCTCGAAAAATTATGTAATGCATGTTATCTAAAGCGGCAAATATTAACGATCATAATAATCGATACGGAGATAAAATAAAAACAAAGATTGAAGCTGAGTACAGAGAGCATAATCTGCCTTGCAAATCGCGCACTTGCGATTTCGTGTTTAAGTGCAAACTATTTGAGACTGTTTAAGCAGTAAGCATTTTGTATTAATTGGTGTTGCAGCGGAATTAGTATTTTATAGTGTTCAGTATTTATTCATTGTACAGCAAACAACTTTCAAAATAATGCACCATGTTTTCAAATGTAGCTTACTTTGGTTGTTATGGAGATACTTTGAGTCGCGGGAAAAGACATTGAATAGTTCTTAATCCAGAAAAACGTATGGTTCCTGAGCTGCGCGATAAAAACAGTTTATTTAGTAAAATAATAATTATGCATTATGATATGCAGTATAATATATAAGTTACTAGCTGTCCCGGCAAACGTTTCTTTGCCATATTATATTAGGTATATCGCCCGTTTTATTTTATTGAATGAGTGACTAAAATATAAGTATGTCACCATGGCAACGTCCATCGCTATCCCGTGACCCGCGTCGCATAAACAATGGTCGCTCTTTATAGACAAATAATTTGCAATAAAATAAAATTGCGACTATAATTAAAGATCTAAGCTATCCTATCTCTCAAGTTGGAAAAAAGCACACATTAAAAAACAAAAAACATTAAAATCGGTTAAGTGGTTAAGGAGTCCATTGAGGACAAACATTGTGACACGAGATTTATATATATTAAGATAGAACGTTAACTTTCATAAATTGGATCAATACTGACTATCTTCTTTTATCTTATATCTTATATATAAAAATGGATTTTCAAATGTGTTAGTCGCGCTAAAACTCGAAAACGGCTGAACGAATTGGGCTGATTTTAGTCTTAAAATATTCATAGAAGTCCAGGGAAGGTTTTAAAGTGACACGAAGTTCACCGGGACAACTAGTCTTATATATAAAAATGGATTTTCAAATGTGTTAGTCGCGCTAAAACTCGAAAACGGCTGACCGGATTGGGCTGATTTTAGTCTTAAAATATTCGTATAAGTCCAGGGAAGGTTTTAAAGTGACACGAAGTTCACCGGGACAGCTAGTAAACACTATAAATTAATGCAGGGTCTTTTTTGGATTATTTTTTTACCTTCTACCCTCGTTTACTTTTTTTTTCCATAGTTTAGAGATTTTTCGTCATACAATATGAAATATTGTTTAACTTTTCAAACCCTTTTTTTGGTACACGTCTCAAAGTGCTACATTACTGTGAATGATATGTCCCGCCTTCTTTAGCGTTTTCAGGTTATACTTTAGGCAATAAGTTCCTTCAGGACCATTTCATGAGACGTGAAAAAAGGTCTCATATTATCATAAAAGCCAGACTTTCTCAAGACGTGTTTTAAAGCCCCATCTAGAGTCGAGTAGGTGTTAGAGTGCGGCACAGTGTTATAATATGTGGTGTCAAGATAGTCGCTTTTTGTGACCATTTCTAATGTTAGTCGCTATGAATTGCTAGGCGATTTTCAAATAAATTCTGTTTAAGGGTCAGTCACAACGCGATGCCCATTTATGCCAATACCACACTTCGAGTTTTGAATTTTGTGTTGCTTTTAGGCCTGTATAAATAATCAGTACTCAAGATGCATCTCGGTCTCAAGATGCGGTTCGGCTCTATGATTGGTCCAAATTTTGACAGCCAACCAATCACAGAGCCTGAACCGTGTCTTGAGACCGAGATGTATCTCGAGTACTGACTATTTATACCGGCCTTAATGCATCATTTTAATAGGACCCTAATAGGTAGCTAAATATGATAAATGTTTAAAATATTTCACGTGTAAGTTACTAGCGAGAGACTTATTTAGCTCAATTTGCCCACCGCGTCGAGTAGCGGTATATGGGGGTATGACGGCGCCTGAAATTTTAATGACAAGAGACCGTGCCACGTCAATGTTGGAATATTATATGATATGGAAATATCTGTATATTTATAGCTTTGGCTGTACTCTAGTCGAAATGCTTTGTTTATTTGAATTGTTCTTAAGATATCGCGTAGCTTTTAACCCGGACTTGGTACTACTAATATACAATGTGTCCCGACACTGGTGTCCGATCCTTTAATGTCATGATCTATGGCATATTTTATAGGTTGTAAAATGGCAGCCATTTTAGTTTTTCTCGGGCTTTGACACTAATCTGATCAGTACTTCTCATGTGAATATCCTATGAAGATAAAAAGGGTCTCATTTGATAGCTAAACTTGTGGACTACGCTTACACAGGCAATATGTTATGAATTTCGTGGAATTAAACATAGAAAAACCAATGTTTAAGAAAAAAATTTGTGTATTTTTTAATTAATGGCTTTTTGTGAAAAATCTAACGCATTGAACTGTCTCTTTTTGTTTTAAAAAGATAGAGGAGGTTTTCATCTTAAATAAATTCTTTACTTCAATGCTCTAAGTCAGATAGTTTAGAAGTTACAGTACCCGGCGATAAATATTGCACATCGACCTTTGGAAAGTGACAGTCGGCTAATTTCGGTTTTGTAGAGCGTTATCTCTTACGCACGAAATACAAAAAGTCCGGTATATATTAGGAGCTGTTAAAACAATTATGGTTTGCTTCTTTTGACAATTTTATTATTCTTTGTATAAAATACACCAAATTTTCTATAAGTTATGGCTTTAGGTTCGGGTAAAATAGAATAAAAAAGGGTGTTCAAATTATGTTTACGTATTTAAAATTCTTTTGGAAAATTACAGCTGTAGCAAATTCAGGGGTGTTAACAACTCTAGATATATATTTTGAACTGGACGCGACTGTACTCTATTGAATTTGAACAACGACTGACATAATGTCAAATAGGTGTGTGCTACAAAGATAACGCTCTATGAAACCGAAATTAGCCGATTGTCTCTTTCCAAAGGTCGATGTGCAATATTTACTGTCGGGTATTGTATAACGATTTTCCTATGAAGTATTATAGGTCAGATTAGTATTTTTTTTTTCAAAAGTTGGAGAAAGTCCTCTCAACATTATTATTGCGACGACCACCCTCGCGTTTGTGCATGCCTATATAGGTCCCATAGTGGTGACCCCGAGACGGACTGACTCCTTGAACACCTGCAAGCTGCTTCAGACTTAGTGCAGCAGCAGATCCCATCCGCGGAGATCATAATACTTGGCGACTTTCACGTCCACCACGCTGAATGGCTCAATTCCAGTAAAACTGATCATGCGGGAAGATCTGTCTGCGACTTTGCCCTTGCGAACGCGGAACGACTTAAAACAACTGGTTGCTACGCCTTCGCGAATCCCAGATGTAGACGGTCAGAATCATTCCCTGTTGGACCTTCTGCTGACTTCAAATCCATCATCAATGCCTTATTAGGAATTCTGTGCCACTTACGACGGTATTTCGACAGTGTGCTGTTAAATACCGTCGTATGTGGCACTACAACTTACAAGTTAGCAGATTGGTATGGGATGCGGTCATTTTTTGCATCCCATCCTTGGTGCTTCTCGCCGGATGATCCCGACAACACTGCCAACTCCGTTGCCAAATGTGGTGATGCAAGGGATGAAGCTTTTCATTCCGTCCTCTGTCAACTTGCGGCAAATTTCGTCTCTGGTCTGGTACATCTTCCAAAAAAGCATCTCGCCGGAAGCTACTACAAATCCTGGGCCAATGCAGTGTCTGCTCGGGATTTAAATATCAGGACATATAAAATAAAGTACTCAAGAAAGAGATCACTAGGGCAAAGAAACACCACGCCAATAAAATTGGTGACAGACTCGAGCGCCTCCCTTCGAGAACCCGTGCATTCTGGTCTCTGGCCAAAGCTATTGAAGGAAGTTTCTGCAAGCTAACCCTAACATCCCTACACGTCGAAAATGAATCATTGGCCCGTGACGCAAAAGACAAAACCGATCTTCATACCGCGATGCACGAGCGTCATGTCGAATATTTGGTTTCATCAGCGCTCAGTGCAAATAGCCCTCCGTTCCCTTGATATCCAAAAGTCGAATTCGCCTGACGAAATCCCTCCTATTGTGTTAAAAAAGTGTGCTCCAGAGTTATTTCTGATCTTAACAGGTCTTTTTAGGGTCTCCTGTACTTCTCGCATTGTACCGGCTTCCTGGAAGACTGCCTTGATGTACCCGATGCCCAAAAAAGGTGATCGCTCAAATCCTTCCAATTACAGACCAATTGTTATAACCAATTTATAATATAATGAAATCAATAATTATTATCAATAGCCAGCTCCTTCGATACTTGGACGGCCAGAGATTACTAAGTGACAAACAGTACGGGTCCCGTAAGGGTCGCTCGGCTGGTGATCTCTTGATGTACCTAACTCGCATCGTTGGGCTCAGGCGATTGTGTCGAAGGGAGAGGCATTGGCTGTTAGTTTGGACATTACGAAGGCCTTTGATCGGGCTTGGCACAAAGCGCTGCTATCAAAAATCATCATCATATGGGCTCCCTGAGAGATTATGCAAAATATAGGTCAAGCGGGATCCGCGGATCCGCGTTTTGAAGGTGCGGGATCCAGCAGATTAATAATTGGCGCGGGATCCCGTGGGATTGCAATCCCTATTCAGCACGGTGCTTGTGTAAGTGCGACTAGACATACTTATAAAATTAATTATAATTGTATAAGTTGATGAAAAATGCTATGCAATCCGTTTTACTGCGGGGTTCGGACGGTTATGACTTATGACATTTGAGAAAGTGCAGGTATTTTGCAACAAAAATCTATTTTAATCATCTAGACACGCGGTCGCGGGTCAAGCCAAGTTCCAGCATAACAGAATGGCGAGCAGCACCGTGTGTAATATAATAATTACTTGCACTAGGCCAGCGTAAGTGGCATTGACAATACAAGAATATTATGTAAAAAGGATTTCTTACATTGGGTAGAGAGTTGTTATTTTATTAAGAAATATTATATTTTTTCTATTTTAAAGAACTTTAATTGATTTTCTCCCGAATAAGTGTTTCATTGCTTACGTTTATTAAATTGTCTTCTAATCAAACTACTTCAATATTCACATGCGACACCTATTTAATTAGCGTTGTCTCAGGTTTAGACGATATCTTATTAATTTAGTCTAGTCTGCTACGAAAATGTTTCTGTGTCTCACTTCACAAAATTACGTCTTGTTGCCCGATGATGTAGCAGTAAAGGGGGTGACAGACACGCGAGTAAGTACGCGGACTAACGGCTCGACGATCTTAATCGCCTGTGTGTCAGCAAAGAGCCTTACTTCCGCAAATAATAATACTGATATGTAGGATATACTCCTTATATTTTATAACCAACTAGATGATGCCGGCAACTCCATTGCGCCGAAATTTGTTTATCGCGTAGGAACCATCCATTTTCCAGGATAAAAAGTATCCTATGTCCTTTCCCGGGACTCAAAGTATCTCCATACCAAATTTCAGCCAAATGGGTTCAGCGGTTTGGGCGTGAAGAGGTAATAGAGAGACAAACACACTTTCGCATTTATAATATTGACTAGATATAATAATAGGTTGACAAACGATAGTATAATATTGTAATATCAGTTCTACTCCCACTTCAGTCTAATTAGAAATAATACTACTACATTCTAATTTGCAGTTATACAACCATTTTGTATAATTTATCTGGTGTTTAAGGGCATTTGGCGTATTTCATTATTTTATAATACATCAATATATATTTCTACACAACTATGTATACTTTTAGAGTCCTTGAGATTCCGCCTTCCTTCCATCGTTATTCTCCTTTTCCCTGAAAATTATTAGACATCTTGATATTTTCAAAATAGCCATGATAGTTCCTATAATAGCTATTGTACTACATCTAAGAATCACATTACATTAGAGTGCCGGTACTAAGTGTGTGGCCATTGTGTTAACAATCACTTTAGAGGCTAATTGCTTCTTTCATAGCGCGGGAACAAGAAAATGTTGTTAAGAATTCTCTATATTATTCCCTAATTGAAGTGCAGCCGCAGACTGTAGCAGCTAGGAGCAAACCCAATAATTAATGATAATATAATTAAAAGGAAACCCGTCCTCTGAAACTTCCGATATCTTCGTTTTGTCGTATAAAATGTGAAGCGCTTTTCATATTTTCTTTCACGGAATATTGAAAGTATCGTCATTTCTGTGGCATATATATTTTTATTCTACTGTAGAAAGTTCATAGTTCAAGCCCTAGAACATTTTTTTTATTACTGTCAAGCTAATTTTTTGTGAGTAGCTTCATTTTGATAAGACAAACAACATTTTTATCTGCGAAAAATCTTGAAAGTGGTAGCTAACAGAGATAGAAAGGATTTCATACTTTGATCTGATAGCCTAAAATATGGATTGTTTTATTTGTAGGACAATGTTACTCTTAAATTATGTAACTATTAACCTACCAATAGATAAACAAAAATCTGCTAGTTAAGGTTCCGTTTTAGGGTTCTGTAATGAACAAAACTTGGTTGACTACGGTACCTTAAAACGGAACCCTAACCAACAGATTTTTTATATATAATCAAAGTATGAAATCCTTTCTATCTCTGTTAGCTACCACTTTCAAGATTTTTCGCAAATAAAAATGTTGTTTGTCTTATCAAAATAAAGCTACTCACAAAAAATTAGCTTAATAGTAATGAAAAAAAAAATGTTCTAAGGCTCCCTGACTATCTTAATAATATTAATTTTGCGAATTTTACTAATAAATCATTAATATATTCTCGTTCCCCGTTAATCAAATCATCGCTCGGAGGCTGAAATGGTAATTACACGTATCAAATTCTGACGGGACTATTTAAAACTGTAAACGTGGTCTAATAACGGAACAATATTATGACGTCACGGAACAATGGCCGCAAAGATAACGAGGCAGGGTGAAAGGCGCATTAATTTCACAACGGTGTAAGGTTTGTTCTGACAGTGTTCATTAGGGCACAAAAGCGAAGTCTATCAGTAAGTTTCCGTAGCTCAAATAAAGCCGTAATGCCGGACCTCGGACAATACTCGCTACTAACCACTAATGTACCAGTCATTGCGACGTGCCCCGACTCGCTAACGTCTTCGTTAACCGACGATATAGTTTTAATTTGCTTCAGCTGATTGGCGGTGGAAGCGTTAAAATGACATAGCTGCAGTTTTAGTCATAAAGTTAATATACCTCGCTAGGTATATTAACTTTATGGTTTTGGTGCTGATGTTGTTTGCTTTATTCTTTCAGGATTACTGGTAGAGCATCCTGAGCATTAATCAAAGTCGTTGGAATACTGAACATCTCATTTCCCTCTTCCGAGCAAAAAATACTTTTACGTATTCGTTAACTAAAATAATATTTCCTTGTAATTTGATTTAGCAAAGGACAGCATTACACTTTAATAGTGAAAAGAAAAGAATACAAGGTACCAGGAAAAGGAGGGCAGAACAGCTGTCAGTGGAAATTTACGAGCGCTTCCTTATAATGATGTCCTGTTAATGAGACAGGGGAGGAAAGGATTAATAATCATTTTCTTGTAGTTTCACGGTCTTCTTCGTTATAATAATATTATATTATTGTTACAACGTTACTAATGCTAACTTTGTTATATAATTGATACAAAAGAGTAAGTATGTTATCCATTTGCTGAGAGACCTTCTTTTCTTCTGTTTACTAAGTCTAAATATTAAAGCGAGTAACCATTACATTTATCTGTAAAAAGTTTTGTAATAAAATTATTTTCAGTTTCCGATTTTTCTATTGAAATAGCAATAGGTAATAGGATTAAATACAAAATTCAAAGCTTATAGAAAAAATACATAATATTATAAAACTAGTTTTAGTATAGGCATGTATCCCAGTGAGCTACATGATGGGGATATACAGCTATTATTATTATTGCTACCTTCAATAATCGGTTCATGAAGCAGGGAATCGGTCCTAACTTATATACTTACTTAAATGTGTGCTATGTAAGTAACAACAGGAGTCCCAAAGTCTTATTTGATCCACGAATTAAAAGCATTCTCGTTGGAGTCGAAATGATATTGCTTACGGAAAAAATACATCGCTTGTAAGTGATAAGGTTGCCATCTTTATGCCCTACCGAAGTTTTATTCAATATCATAAGGTACGAAGTTATATTATTATAAGGTATACAAAACAATTATAATTATAAAAACTTATGCCACGACTTAATTCTCGTATAAATATTAAAACTCTTAACTAAGAAACTTAGAAACTTAAAAATAAAATATTTATTAGCGTAACAACCCTGCAGGCAAATGAAGTAAAAAAGTATGAAATAAAATTAAATTAAGAAATTTAAAAAAACCCCCGCCAAACAACTTTAAAATGTAATGAAATAATATTTACTGCCTTTAAGTTCAAATAATTCCTAACTTGTGTAAAGTAATATTTTAGTCCATAATTGTTGTCACGGTGTTTCGGGGGACCGCCAAGTAAACTACAACATACAACCGCCAAGTCGCTGACTATCTCGATTCAGTTCGCTGTGAATTGATTGTGAAATGAAAGCAAACATCTACATTTTTTTAAATTTCTTAATTTAATTTTATTTCATACTTTTTAAACTTGTATCGGTTATAGTGCAGAATAATTACTATATCAACAGAATCACAAGTATTCTCATGATTACCATCTATCAATGTCCTTTTCGATGAGACTGTTAATATGAGCCCAAACATGAAACCTCTACTTTAGGTTCATACGAATCTCGGTTCCTATAGAATCCAGATAATGCTGCAGCAGCAGCGTGTAAATATTTACTGTTTGTCTACTTCTTACTGGTTGTCGCAATTAAAATGAGCCCAAACACGAAACCTGTACCTACTCTTAATTGGCGAGGAGTTGGATATCCTATTGATTACCAGGTGATAGTGCTGCACCAGGCCAACTTTCCATTATTATGTGTATACTTATATTGTATATTCACAAATGTCATGAACTAGAATGAAATATAAAACCCATCAAATTACTACAAGTTGCTAACGGCCTTACATGAACCAAATAAACCCTGATTGTCCAGCACTGAGCAGGCTGATGATGATGAACTATAGCTATGAACACTCCCAAACATGTCAGCTTTCAAACAAAAGAAACTAGATCAAAATCGGTCGACCTGTTTAGATGCTACGATGCCACGGACATGAACCAGATAAACCCTGATTGTCCAGCACTGAGCAGGCTGATGATGATGAACTATAGCTAAGAACACTTTCGATCATGTCAGCTTTCAAACAAAAAAACTAGATCAAAATCGGTCCACCCGTTTGGATGCTACGATGCCACGGACAGATACACAGACACGTCAAACTTATAACACCCCTCTTTTTTGTCAGAGGTTAAAAAAAATTAATAAAACAATCATTTCCATTTAATAAAACACATAATTTTTATTCAGCATGATAGGCTCCGCTGAAGAGAGGCATTCCTTGGTACTTAATGTAGAAGAGATAGGGGTGGTCAGCCTTGAATATGTACTGCTGCGACGGTACATAGGCGCTCAAGTAGGCAACTTGGAATGCTGAAAAGATAAGAATATTATTTTAATGCATGCAAAAAAGAAGATATAGTATACAGGGAAAAGGTGGCCCCTGCACATATTATATTGCCCCCCCCCCCCTCAATATTTTAATTTTTAACAACGCTATCTAGTATAATTTTGGTGGAACTGGATGCTCGCGGCATGCTACTAATTTAGCACCGTACAAATCCAACAGAGGCTGTCAAGTTTGATTGTCATTCGATCAAGCTAAACTTGCGACTTGCGAAACTTTTAAGTGTGTGTGATTTTATTTCGATAGTTGTTAAGAAATAGAAATTTTTGGTTTTTGTGTTCAAACATCGGATGCATCAAACTGTTCTCCTGCGGAATTTAAAAGGTAAATATAAAATTATACATTTTATAAATATTTTTGGTACGTTTGTTTAAATATTAGCAATGATTGTAATTTGGCCCCCTCACATTGGTCGTTGTTCCAATGACAGAGCTGGAGAGCCATGGGTACAGTATCAAATTTATGACTAATGGGCTATGTAGCCTGTGGAAGCTCCAAAGGTGACTATTACATTTGTGATTTTTGCCGTTAAGTTTCACTTATGCAATACATTTAATGTGATATCCCCGGGGGGCCACATTACCATCACTTGATCTCAAAATACCAAATGTGATTGATTGAGAATAATTAAAACTTTCGATTATCCTGCACGAGTTTTATTTATTCCCTATTAAGACATGTTTAAACAAATGAATAAGAAGTCCCATAATGTATTTTTTAGGTTTCTGACTCCTATATTTTTTAAATAATGCTTGATAAACAAAGTGGGGGGCCACATTACCACCTTCTCCTATTATATTATACTAGCTGTTGACCGCGACTTCGTTCGCGTGGACTTCAGTTTATAGTTGTACCCGTACATCGATTGAATAGTTTACGCGCAAATCATAAAGGTAAATTTTGTGGCACCGTACATTTTTCCGCGACAAAATATATCCTATTTTCTTTCCCGGGACTCAAAGTATCTCTATACCAAATTTCAGCAAAATAGATTGAATAGTTTAGGCGAAAATCATAAAAGTTTATTGTGCCGGAACCGTATATTTTTGGGACAAAATGTATCCTATGTCCTTTTCTGGGACTGAAAGTATGTAATATATCTATACCAAATTTCAGCAGAATCGTTCCAGCTGTTTACGCGTGATGTCGTAACCAAGGGAAATATGGATTAATTTTTATTATTTTCGGAGGTTCCGCGCAGCTTCGCCCGCGTAAATTAGATATTTTACAGACAAATTAGTCCACAAAAAATAGCCTATGATCCTTCACGAGCTCTACTTCTTATTTGACCAAAATAAGAGAAAAATTGCTCTAGTAGTTCGTAAGATAACCCCTTCAAATAATTTCCCCCGTTTTTTCCACATTTTCCTCTATTTCTTCGCTCCTATTAGTCTTAGCGTGATAAAATATAGCCTATAGCCTTTCTCAATAAATGGCCTATCAAACATTCGAAGAATTTTTGAAATCGGACAGTAGTTCCTGAGATTAGCGCGTTCAAATAAGCCCTTTCAAATAATTTCCTCCGTTTTTTCCCCATTTTCCTCTATTTCTTCATTTCTATTAGTTTTAGGGTGACAAAATGAAGCCTATAGCCTTTCTCAATAAATGGGCTATCTAATACTGAAATATTTTTTAAATCGGACCAGTAGTTCTTGAGATTAGCGCGTTCAAACAAACAAACTAACTAACAAACTCTTCCGCTTTGTAATATTAGTATAGACTAGATATAAAAGATAATATATTATACATAAAAGAGGATATGATTGAGGATAGAGACATATAGCAAAGATGCTATCAAATTTTTTATTTTCTTTGAAAGCCAAGAATTTGGCTTCCTTGACTCCTGCTTCTATTGAGCAGTATTCTAGTTATAGTAACGAGTTGGAATATGTTCCAATTAATTATTTAAATTAGACCATAAGACAATGGAGGATGTCTCTTGCACTAATAGCTTAAGTGTGAAAAATCCTACCAAAACTTACTCTAATATAAATAGCAAGAATGTTATAAGCTTGGTGCATCAGAACTTTCAAGGAATGGTAGGTAAAGAGCTTGAAACTGAGTTATTTCTAAAACAATTTCAAATTGATATTATTTGTATTTCAGAACACTGGTTTAGAAAACATGAACTCATTTTCAATCTCAATGATCACCAGGTGGCAAGCTCGTTCAGCAGAGAGAATGCCATTAGAGGCGGATCACTTATATTAATTAGAAAAAATTTAAAATTCAAAGAACGTAAAGACATTGTGAACCTCTCTTCTGAACGGATAATAGAAGTAGCCTGCATAGAGTTAAGTCAACTAATTATTGTAAGCGTATACAGGCCACCATCAGGGTTATATGACTCCTTTGAACAAAGCATGGAACAAATATTATCAAAGATATGTGTATCTAACAAAAAAGTTATCGTTTGTGGTGACTTTAATATTAATTTATTTGACTTGAACTCTACTACTGTTAGATTCACATCTCTATTTAAATCATATAACCTAAATTACTTATTTTATGAGCCAACAAGAATCTGTGACACAACGGCAACTTGTATTGATAATATTTTTACAAATTTTTCTCCATGTAAAAAAGAAATAATAAATAAGCTTAGCTCTGATCACTGTGGGCAACTAGCCTCATTTAATATACATTGCGATAGTTACCTAGAGGAAAAGCGCGTGTTTGTTCCTGTGAATACAAAACGTATTGAGAAGTTTAGAAATAACTTAAGTTCAAGTATTCAACTATTATTGGATGAGACAAATAGCTCAGATGAAGCATTTAACAAATTGTTTAAGATGATAAGAACCCAATTTAATACTGTATTTACTCCTAGAACAGTTAAAAAAAGCCATAAAAATAATAATAATTTTACAGTGTGGGCAACTACAGGAATTAAAATAAGCAGACAAAGATTATGTGAATTGTATGATGAAAAATGCATGAATACTAGTGATAAATTCAAAACATATGTAAAAAACTATTCAAAGATTTTTAAAAAAGTTTGTAAACCCGCTAAGGCTATTCACATTAGGAATAAAATTAAAAATTCGAAAAATAAAATCAAAACTACTTGGAAAGTAATAGCTGGTGAGACTGGAAACGTCACCTGTCGTAGCTCTGATTTTGAAATTTATTTTGAAAATAAAAAGATTACCAATGATCATGAGGTTGCGACGGTCTTCGAAAAATTTTTTGCTGACATTCCGGTCTCAACTACGAAAAATTTAAACTCCTCACCTGCAGCTGCTGAAAAACTACTCAGAGACAATGTAAAGGAATGTAATGTCAATTTTAGGTTTAGAGAGATTGTCCCCAAAGATATCATTGATACTTTTAAATTAATAAATATTAAAGATACTACTGATCTCTGGGGCATGTCTACTAAAATTATCAAACCAATAATTGACATCATAGCTCCTCATCTATCAATGATTTTTAATGACTGCATAAAGAGTGGTGTTTTTCCTGACTTGATGAAGCACAGTAAGGTTGTACCTTTATTTAAAGCGGGACTTAAATCTGATCCAACTAATTATAGGCCTATATCGATTCTACCGACTCTAAGTAAAATATTTGAAAAAATAATTTTAAATCAGTTACTGTTACATTTTAACTTAAATAATTTATTGCACAAAAATCAATATGGTTTTACTAAGGGTCGATCCACAACGGATGCTGGTATAGGTCTTCTTTATAGTATATTTGAAGCATGGGAGGACTCGCAGGATGCCCTAGGGGTTTTTTGCGACCTCTCCAAGGCTTTTGACTGTGTTGAGCATGCTACATTAATCAGGAAATTGCACCACTATGGCATTAGGGACTCAGCACTCAACCTTTTGACATCTTACCTCAAAAATAGAACTCAAAGGGTTGACATTAATAGTAAAAGGTCCAATGGGACCAAAATAGAATTAGGCGTCCCACAGGGATCCATTTTAGGTCCATTCCTTTTTCTCATCTACATAAACGACTTACCTTATCTTGTTAAGGATAATGATAATGAGATAGTACTTTTTGCTGATGACACTTCACTTATTTTTAAAGTGAAGCGACGACAGTCAAATTATGACGAGGTAAATAGTGCTCTCTCAAAAATAGTACATTGGTTTAACGTTAATAACTTACTTCTAAATTCTAAGAAAACTAAATGTTTAAAATTTACTTTGCCCAATGTTAGGCAAGTTAAAACCAATATACTATTAAATGATGAGAAGATGGATTTGGTGGACACCACTGTATTCTTAGGCATTACACTAGATAGTAAACTACAGTGGGGTCCTCATATTGCTAATCTTGCAGATAGGCTCAGTTCTGCAGCATACGCAGTCAGAAAAATACGGGAAATTGCTGACGAAGACACAGCAAGACTAGTTTATTTCAGTTATTTTCATAGTAGAATGTCGTATGGCATCCTCTTATGGGGAAACGCTGCCGACATTAATACGATTTTTGTGCTGCAGAAGCGAGCTATACGTTCAATTTATAAAATGTCAGCTTTTGAATCTCTGAGAGAAAAGTTTAAAGAAATTGGTATTCTAACTGTTGCTTCTCAATACATTTTGGATAATGTTTTATATGTTAAAAAGAATCTTAGTAAATTTACAACCAAAAGTGACAATCACGGAAGTAACACTACAAATAAGTATAAACTAGAAATACCGGTGATCAGACTTAGTAAAGTTAGTAAATCTTTTAAAGGTCAATGTGTACGCCTTTACAATAAAATCCCAGAAAACGTTCAAAATCTTTCCATTAATAAATTTAAAAAAGTAGTCAAAGAACGTTTGTGTGCCAAAGCCTATTATAAGGTCAATGATTTCATAAACGACGGCACATCTTGGGAGTAGGATGGCTGCTTGCAAGGCTACTTCTACATTATTTTATGACTTACAATTATGTATGTATGTTGACATTGTATAATTTTAAGTTACAGCATTGTAAACTTTATTTTAAAAGATTAATTTTTTTCTCACTTTTTTTGGTAAATAAAGTGGGCCCCCTGCGAGTTTCTTACGCCGGTTCTTCTCGCCGGGTTAGTTCCCGAACCGGTGGTAGGCATCATGTAGACTTTCAGAAAATATTTGCAAAAATTTATTCTGAATAAAAAAATTTGAGTTTGAGTTTTGAGTTTGAGTTTGATATGATTATTAAGAGCTTGAACTTTCTTCTGGAATGGTTTTTTGTCATCAAAATCAATATAACTCAGTCATTATAAAAGTAATAAAAAGATACAAAGAAGATAGGTACTCCGAGATGAATAATTATTGTACATTTTTTTATAATATAGAATAATTGTTTACTCGCAATCAGTAATATTTGTCAATAATAAAATTAATCCAACGCAGATACGACCAACTTAGTAAGTACAATATTGAGGTTCTGAAACTTATTTATTAATGTCAAACTGAGTTGTAACTTATAAGTTGTAACCAAGGGTACTCTCGACGACATCTCCAAATATTTCGTTAAATATTGATATCACTGATATTTCGTAAAGTTTGACAATAAAGGTGATTCAGAACTTTATAAAATAATAATTTCGAGACTCTGGAACGTCTGGGTCAAATAAAATTCGGGATAAGTGCAAACAAACTTTTGCCTTCAAATATAATTAGCAACGCAATGCAAAGTAATAGTATAATATAAGTTACATAGAAGTGTAATATTATTCGAATATAAAAGAGCTCTCTCTTTTATTAACCGACTTCCAAAAAACGAGGAGGTTATATGTTCGGCTGTGGATATATATATATATATATATATATATATATATATATATATATATATATATATATATATATATATTTTTATTCGAATAATTTTATATTTGGCTTTGGCATTTAATAAGAATAATATAAGACTAATATTATTAGTAAGAGCAGTAGCTCTACTACGACTTATTGTTGTAGGTATCCCCTTACAATTGGGAAGCTATCGTTTCTGTATTTAATTTTTTTAATTAATACTAGCATCATTATTTCTAACTATTTACCTGGCAATTTCAGGGATAATAATTAGGTATAAGCTAAAGTTTACCTGGTTATTCTTTTGCTTAAAAACTGTCATAATTTTTTTTTGACTGAAGCGATTAATATATGTAGCGCTGCTACGCTTTCGTACTTAAATTAAAGTGGTTCTTAAATTATAATTTGTTTTTACTTATTTTAAAACTATTTTATTCCTAAAGCCTTCGTAACTATCTTAATAAAAAGT
Source organism: Lysandra bellargus (assembly GCA_905333045.1). NCBI lineage: Eukaryota > Metazoa > Arthropoda > Insecta > Lepidoptera > Lycaenidae > Lysandra > Lysandra bellargus. The sequence goes on from HG995344.1 coordinate 1,333,190, forward strand.
AGCCTATGTTTTTATGCTTACTCCAAACTACCATACCCAATTTCGTCTAAGTTCATTTAGTATTTTGCGCGTAAATAAAAGAAATATAATCTTGCGCTTTTGTTACATATTTGTACAATATCATCGTTAAAATGAACAATGCGGTAATAGTAAAAAAGGGGTTTTAATAAAAAAAGGTTTTAGTTTTTAAGTATAATTGTATATAAACCAGCGTGAGTATTACAAAATATCTTCAGATAAGTACAAATGACTGTTAATAATTCTCTTCTCTACGTTAATTCTCTTCTCTCCTAAGAATGATAAACTCCATTAAAGAGAGAGACCCCTTTGTGTCTAATGTAGAAGAGATAGGGACGATTAGCTCTGAAGGTGATCGGTACTGATGGTGGCAGGGCGGCTATGAACACCACTCCGAATGCTGAGAAATAAAAAAAAATCTACGTCAATGTCATGCCTCAGTTATTGTCATCAAACTAGATGACGCCTGCAACTCCGTTGCGCCAAAATTCGTTTATCGCGCAGTAAACGTATATTTTTCCGAGATAAAAAGTATCCTATATCCTTATAATTACATCCTTTCCCGGGATTGAAAGAATCTCCATACAACATTTCAGCAAAATTGGTTCAGCGGTTTGGGCGCTAAAAGCATTTACAATATTAGTATGGATACCGTAATAAAGATCATGAATGCAGAAAAAAGGCGGACGGAGTCTTATTATACACAGAACTGTGTCTTCAGAGTCAGCCACGCACGTCGCACACATTCTTACGCCTGTCAAATGGCATGGACTAGCGTAACAATGTGTGCGTGCGGACCATGAACAATGTACATGCAGTCAGCTGGCCGACTCTGAAGGACACAGTTTTTTGTATGGTGGGACTCCGTCCGCCTTTTTTATACGTCCATGATAAGGATAATATTATAACTTTAATGTATGCTAGAGGCAGCACCTGCATAAGCAGCAAACAAATAGTTTTGTTCGACGTTTCTGTCAATACCCTGATATGACGTGTGCAACATGTCGGATTTGGGTCAGAATATTTTCTGTATATGTTATTAGTCCCCTTTGCTCCGACCTTTGCGTAATATTTATTATCATCTATAATTAAAAGGCACTTAAACATTGTAACCTCTGAAAATAGTTTCGAAACCCTGAGCGCCTTTCTAGAGGCACCCGGATCGATCAACTTTCTAAGTTTTATTAAGAAATAGTTAAGAACTATACCAGGAATTTTCATGCGAAATCTAGCTTTCCGCCATTTTTGATCGATGCATCTAAAGGCTGTCACAGACAGAGCAGGTAATGTAAAGATGCATATTATAGCACGATACATCTCGATACATCTCGATACATCTTTCTATAGAAATCGTCAGGAGACCACACACAACAGCTATAATGTATATTAAAAATATACATTATAGCTGTTGTGTACGATTTCTATAGAAAGATGTATCGTGCTATAATATACATCTTTACATTAAGGCCTGTATTCACTTTAAATAGTGCAAGTGCAAGTGACTAGTAATTGAGGCAGTGGAATGCAGGTGTGTAGTGCAAGTAGTGTCCAATTCTTGTTTAGTGGCTCTTTAGTAATTTAATTTAGTAAATTCAGTAGTAGCTGTCAACACGAGCGTCCAAGTTTCAAAAATAAAACTGCCATTTTGACATGTCCTTCATTTTTAATATTGGTTTTATTAAAAACTATTTGACCATGAAGTATTTTTATATGTCCTTTCCCAGGACTCAAAGTATCTCCATGCAAAATTTCAGCAAAATCCGTTCTGACTTCTGAGGTATAAACGTGAAGAGGTAACAGACATACACACATTCGCATTTATAATATTATTAGTATATTAGTAAGTAATAAGTATGGATTAGTATGGAAATAATTGAAAGGGTGTCCTTTTGTACTTTTAATAGGTATATATAATAATAATATACTATAATATCTATGGACGCTTCACACGGCACACCACGTCAGTCTGGCCCATAAAGTAAATATACCTAGCGGAATAATAGTAACAATCTCGAGCTGTCAAACGAAACCAAAATAGGTTCTCATCTGTCACACACTAGCACTCGCAAAAAATATAACACGCTTTTAATCACGTTACTACGCAGCCGACTAGTCACTTGCACTAATCAGTCGCTGTCCACACTTACTTTCTACTAATCACTCATCACCTGTACTAGTCACCTGCACTTAATCACTAATCAAAGTGAATACAGAACTAATCACGTTACTACGCAGCTGGCTAATCACTAGCACTTAGCAGTCGCTGTCCACACTTACTTTTTCCTAATAACTAATCACCTGCCCTAATCGCTTGCACTTATTACTAATGAAAGTGAATACGGGCCTTTACCTGCTGTGTCTGTGACAGCCTTAACTCTTTTGTTCTTGGCCTTAAGGCCCGTATTCACTTTCATTAGTAATAAGTGCAAGCGATTAGGGCAGGTGATTAGTTATTAGGAAAAAGTAAGTGTGGATAGCAACTGTTTAGTGCAAGTGACTAGTCGGCTGCGTAGTAACGTGATTAAAAGCGTGTTCTATTTTTTGCGAGTGCAAGTGTGTGACAGATGAAAACCAATTTTGGTTTCGTTTGACAGCTCGAAATTGTTACTATTATTCCGCTAGGTATATTAACTTTATGGGCCAGACTGACGTGGTGTGCCGTGTGAAGCGTCCATAGATATTATAGTATATCATTATTATATAAACCTATTAAAAGTACAAAAGGACACCCTTTCAATTACTTCCATACTAATCCATACTTATTACTTACTAATATACTAATAATATTATAAATGCGAATGTGTGTCTGTCTGTCTGTTACCTCTTCACGTTTATACCTCAGAAGTCAGAGCCGATTTTGCTGAAATTTGGCATGGAGATACTTTGAGTCCTGGGAAAGGACATATAAAAATACTTCATGGTCAAATAGTTTTTAATAAAACCAATATTAAAAATAAAGGACATGTAAAAATGGCAGTTTTATTTTTGAAACTTGGACGCTCGTGTTGACAGCTACTACTGAATTTATTAAATTAAATTACTAAAGAGCCACTAAATAAGAATTGGACACTACTTGCACTACACACCTGCACTCCACTGCCTTAATTACTAGTCACTTGCACTTGCACTAATCAAAGTGAATACAGGCCTTTAGGAATTATCATTTGTTGCTGTGATATTCGATACTAAATATACGATCTAAATTTTATAATTTAGAATAATTATTTATTATATTACAATAAATGTAGCAGACGATAAATAATGTTACGGGCAGTTGTTTACGTGTTACGGATATGGGCAGTTGTTTACCTGCGCGCGACAGTTGCGCGTACTTTCTAGAAAAGTACAACCCTTGTTTATGTGAATCGCGTGTTTACGTAAACAATCCAAAATAGAACGCTCCAGAGTTCGATCCGAGCGATCATCAAGGCGACTTCAAAGTGAGAACAATAGTGAGTGATTGTGATAGTGAACTAACGACTCGGCTACGACCTAGGACAGTGATAGTGCTCAGTGATTTGGATCTAGTGCTTAGTGTTTGGACTTAGTGATTTGTGTGAGCTAGTGTTTGCGAATAAAGTCTTCAAGAGAGTCACCAGGTCTTTCTCTCCGAATCCTCGAACCCTAGCACGTAACAATAATAATCAAACTAGCGTCCAATGTTTAGACGGCTAGGAGGCATACCGTATAATAAGTGTTATTCGAAAAATGTGCATGTAAAATTTATCAATTTTATTAATAATGTATTAATAATTAGTAATTAGTATTCATCAAAGACAATATTTTTTACTCACTTGGAGTACCCATAATATTATTACATTAAAATCTACAGGTTTTTTTAAAGGGACTAAGCCACTGGTTTGGTTAAGACCTAAGTAGCTAAATCGGGGCTATAACTAGTATCTTGCTATCTGGTTTGGAGACAAATCTAAAGGTTGGACGATTCAAGCTATGGGTGGTATTAGGGAACCATGAAAACAGAAAACAGACGCGCTACGCCTTTGTAGCACTACAGTTACGTTCGTAGCGTGGCGTAGCTATGGACATTAAATTGTTACTTTAGTTAAATTAAAACTTATTTTCTTGTTGTTATAAAACATTCATTTACTTTACCTAAAATGTTGTTCAAATTAAAATATTGGAATACTTCACTGTAAAATTTAATTATGATAAATTTATTAAAAGTATACTTTATTCAATACAAACTTTAGCACCAAAAATAACTTTGTTAAAATTATTGTATTCGAAGATAATGGTTTCGTAATAGGTAACTTAAGTGATTGTATCAGTCGGTTTTGACGGAAAATTAAAAGAAGTTTTAGTACAAAAGTATGTATTTAAGTCTTCATAATATGAGGTACAAGTAGGTATAATTCGATAATAATCTCAAACTTTTTAACGACTTGAATAAACTCCGCTAAATAAAGGCAGTGTCTTCATTGTTATGAGGAAAAAGAACGGATGAATTGCTTTGAAATTTGTACCGGGCAGAGGCGCACTTGGCCGTATAATTTGAAATTCTGAAAGAAAATAATTTTGAATAAAACTTCCAATATAACAAATTAATTATCTTTAACATTTTGTTATTATATTATTTCAATTTTAAGGTGTGTTTAAAAAATTGTAATACTTGCAAGTAAACAGGTGTATGAATGGAGAAAGAACGAGTTATTTCAAGTATCTACTAGTATTACATGATTTTATATATTAAATGAAAGCTACAATAATTATTCATGTAACTGTTCTAAAGAGATTTTTCACAAAACTTTCAAGAGTTCTACTCTAATTCCATGAAAAGGCTTATTGTAATTTTTCAAATGAAGTTTGAATGGATTAATTATTAAATAGTTAATTAAATACCTAAGCTTTGTAGACGCCATTGAACAAAACTCTACCGCCGAGGCGCAAATAGAATACGAAGGGGTGGTCGGCTCTGACTCTGTTTATTAGCGATATGCGGTTTACTTGGAACTCTGCAAGCATTTTTAATATTATATACAAAACTTAATGTTTATTCATAAGTCAGGGTTTAAAAAAATGATAATACTGCAGTGTGTGAATAATGTATATTATGTCCCTTATGTAGAGTTTACTGTGAACGTAATAGCACTGACAGAGTATTTTTTGTGATTTGTAATGCCCCAGCGTCATGAATTTACCCATACAAAAGTAAAACAAAGTTACTCTAACAGCGATGTTACTTTCACAGTGAACTCAATACAGGAGACTGAGGGTACTTTGTTTTATTATACCCTGTATAGTTAAATAACTTTTTCTGTGACCGCAAGTTTCCTAGCTGAAATCTATGTTTTATACAAAAGTATTAATAATGTTATGAGAGTGCTGCAGGTTTGTTTAAATAGTTGTTGTTGATGATAGTAACATAAATATAATAAATCACTTAATTACTAAGTCCTAGAGTCTAGACCCTAAGCGTAAAAACCCTGCTATAAGTTTGGAATATTGAGTACCTAATTTTTTTTCTTATGTTTTTAAAATACTGCTAAATGCAATGTAGAATAATTCGAATGTTGATAATATAAATATAATTTCATCATTAGCAGTTGGTAGTTTAGATTGTGAAACATATTATAAAAATAGAAGTTAAAAAAAACATGTTTTTTTATATATTTTTTCAAGAATTTCAACTTATTATTGCATTGTCATTGCGTATGCAAAGTTAGAAATGAAATAGACTACTGCAGAACGAAGATAGGTTAAAAATTCTGTCAATACTCTGATATGACGTGTGAAACATGTCGGATTTTGGCGGAATTATTTACTGTATGTACTATAAGCGCCCTCTGCTCAGATCCGACCTTTGCGTAATATTGATTATCGAAACTCTGAGCGTCTTTCTAGTGGCTCTCGAATCGATCAACTTTCTAAGTTTTATTAAGAAATAGTTAAGAACAATAAAGGAATATTTATGCAAAAATTTAGCTTTCCGCCATTTTTGATCATTGCATTAAAAATATATTGTCTGGTTTCTTTCGTTCTTGGCGTTATGAATATTATCAATTTATAATTAATTGTTGCTGTGATAATAGGTACCTACTAAATATCAGAGCTAAAAATATAACTCATATTGTAACTTCTATAGCAATAAATGAAGCGGACATACCGTAATTAACCAAGTATAATAATTATTATTATTCGTAAAATGTGATTTTTTTATGTATTTGTTAATAATAATTAGTATTCATCAAAGTCAATATTGTGTGACTCATTGGAGTTCAAATAATCATTATAGTACGTCATAATATCACATTGATTTCTACAGGTGTTGCAGGATTCAAGCTATGGGGGTATTAGAGAACCATGAAAACAGGCCATTTAGCCGAAACTTTTTCGTTTTCGCTTCGTTATAGAATCGCCGATCAAAATGTATGGAATTGACATAAGACGAGTCGAACGTCAACGTCATATTAACGAACGCTTATGTCAATTCCATACATTTTCAGCGGCGATTCTATAACGAAGCGAAAACGAAAACATTTTGGCACAACCCCCAGAAAACTTAGACGCGTTACGCCTTCGTAGCGTTACTGCGTTCATAGCGTGGCGTAGCTATAGGCATTACATTGCTGTTAAAGGAAGAGTAACTCCGTCAAAAAACATGTTACATGCTCCAAAATACTTGTCAAAAAAGTGTACCTTAGGTTCACTTTTCATACTTTAGGTGACCTTGAGCGGTATAGAGGCTGACTTTACATGATAGTTCGAATGGAACCAAATTTAAAACTGTATTAGTATGGGAGTTACGTTTCCTTAGGTTTTATTATTCGTAGGCTGTTGAATATTATGTTGCTTGAAATATTGTTCAATATAAAAGTATTCGAATACTTCACTCAAAAATTTTATGATGATAAATTTATTAAAAATAATTAGTACACTATATCCAAAGAAACTTAGTTACCAAAAATATTTTATTCGAAGAAAATGGTTTCGTAATAGACAACTTAAGTGATTGTATCAGTCGGTTTTGACGGAAAATTAAAAGAAGTTTTAGTAAAAAAGTATGTATTTAAATGTTCATAATATAAGGTACAAGTAGGTATAATTCGATAATAATCTCAAACTTTTTAACGACTTGAATAAACTCCGCTAAATAAAGGCAGTGTCTTCATTGTTATGAGGTAAAAAAACGGATGATTTGCTTTGAAATTTGTACCGGGCAGAGGCGCACTTGGCGGTATAATTTGAAATTCTGAAAGAAAACAATTTTGAATAAAGCTTCCAATATAACAAATTAATTATCTTTAACATTTTGTTTATTACATTATTTCAATTTTAAGGTGTGTAATGTGAAGGTTAAAAAACTGTGACACTTGCAAGTAAACAAGCGTATGAATGCAGAAAGAACTAGTTATTCAAGAACTCATAAATTAAATGAAAGCTACAATTATTCATGAAACTATTCTAAAGACAATATCCACAAAACTTTTAAGGGCTCTACTCTAATTCCATGAAAAGACTTATCGTAATCTTTGAAATTATGTTTTAATGGATTAATTATTAAATACTAGATGACGCCCGCAACTCCGTTGCGCCAAAACTCATTATCGCTCGGGAATCGTACATTTTTCCAGGATAAAAAATATCATATGTCCTTTCCCGGGTCTCAAAGTATCTCTATACCAATTTTAGCAAAATCGGTTCAGCGATTTGGGCGTGAAGAGGTAACAGATAGACAGACGGACAGACAGGCAGACACACTTTCGCATTTATAATAATATTAGTATGGAAGTATGGATATGGAAGTATGGAAGTATGGATTTATTTAATTACCTAAGCTTTGTAGACGCCATTGAACAAAACTCTACCACCAAGGTGCAAATAGAATAAGAACGGGTGGTTAGCCCTGACCACGGCTCTGACTCTGTTTATTAGCGATAGCCGGTTTATTTGGAACTCTGCAAACATTTTTAATATTATATACAGAAATTATATACAGTAATGAATACTCATTCCGGGCTAGATATACTAGATATTTCATAATGAATGTGTTACAGCTAGAATGCAAAATACGTTAACGTGCACATTATCTAGGTAATCTGCAGATTCCCTTATACCATCCGTTAAAGTATGAAATTATTAAATAAAGCTTATTTTTGCACTTAACCTAGATAATTTGAATTCTCTTCCTTCGTAAAAGTTCCAAAAACTTTGACGTAAGCTTGTCAACCTAAGACTATTGTTGTTTTGATTGCTTTTATTCTAGTTGATACGAACTGTTATATTTTATTAGTGGAGTAAAATTTTACGTAAAATTTAATAATTTATTCCTTTGTTTATGTCCAGAAAATTATATTAAATAATTCTCTATAACTAAATAACATGTTTTATTCAAACAAGAACCTGTTTTATGTAATTTAATGAGAATAGAATAAACGTTTTGTACTTTAACTAACTTACCCAGGTAATCTGCAGAATACCTTGTTAATCTGCAGTCTAACTGGTTTACGCACATTAGCGGTAACAAATACACTCATAATATAAGTAACTTTTCTGTAACTTTCCAAGCTGAAATCTACTGGTTTATACAAAAGTAAACATTAATGAAACACACTTTTCTTGCACTATTTCTATAAATTTATTTTTATTAATATCAATTTTAGCATATACAACAGTGTGTGTGAAGAAAAGTCTGTTTCATTAATGTTGAATATGAATTCCCACCAAGAACCCACGGTATAATCAATTACATACATCAAACAAAAGTTATAAGTGATATTATAAGTAATTATAAGTAATATGAGTGTGTTCTTTCTGTAAAGTTTCGAAACGGAATAAAATATGTTCACTCTAGTAAGTAAAATGTTCACCCTAGTAAGTAAAATGCTCGGGGCATACGTGATTTTTATAGCTTGCTTACTTACTATTTTAAGTACTTATTAGATTAATTTGTTTCTTTATCAAAATTCTTAGAAGAACAAAGACACTAAAATCTTAAATTATTTTTCCACCATCAGAAACTTTCATTGAATTTTTACATTGGTATATTATCTAATATAGGTTTAATAATTTGTAACGGTAATTGTGTCCAGTAAAAATCGTTTTAGAAATAACTTTTTAACGTTATTATTATCATCAGCCCAAACGAAAAGATTAAGATAATGTTATAGTTAAATAAATTTTTGGGCTAAACGATTAGGATAATATATTTAATATTATATACTTAGTTCAATTATTAATTAACAAAGGATTGTCTGAAATAACAGTAGCAGAAACAAAAGATTTTAAAGTTATAAAAAGAAAGCATAAAAAATCTAAATGCGTTTTAATTCAATCACAATATAATACATAAATATACTGACGAAGACACAGCAAGACTAGTTTATTTCAGTTATTTTCATAGTAGAATGTCGTATGGCATCCTCTTATGGGGAAACGCTGCCGACATTAATACGATTTTTGTGCTGCAGAAGCGAGCTATACGTTCAATTTATAAAATGTCAGCTTTTGAATCTCTGAGAGAAAAGTTTAAAGAAATTGGTATTCTAACTGTTGCTTCTCAACACATTTTGGATAATGTTTTATATGTTAGAAAGAATCTTAGTAAATTTACAACCAAAAGTGACAGTCACGGAAGAAACACTAGAAATAAGTACAAACTAGAAATACAGGTGATCAGACTTAGTAAAGTTAGTAAATCTTTTAAAGGTCAATGTGTACGCCTTTACAATAAAATCCCAGAAAACGTTCAAAATATTTCCATTAATAAATTTAAAAAAGTAGTCAAAGAACGTTTGTGTGCCAAAGCCTATTATAAGGTCAATGATTTAATAAACGACGGCACATCTTGGGAGTAGGATGGCTGCTTGCTTACTTTACTTCTACATTATTTTATGACTTACAATTATGTATGTATGTTGACATTGTATAATTTTAAGGTACAGCATTGTAAACTTTATTTTAAAAGATTAATTTTTTTCTCACTTTTTTGGTAAATAAAGTGGGCCCCCTGCGAGTTTCTTACGCCGGTTCTTCTCGCCGGGTTAGTTCCCGAACCGGTGGTAGGTATCATGTAGACTTTCAGAAAATATTTGCAAAAATTTATTCTGAATAAAAAATTTTGAGTTTAAGTTTGAGTTGAGTTTACCTGTAATAGTTTCTTGTTTATTAATATAGCCATGCTAAACTATAAAGGAGATAGGAATTAATCGGATTTCAACTCTGCTAAAAAGAGTAAGTTTGTTCAGTAATTGTATGAGGAAGTAATATGGACGATATACGTGGGAAAGCCATGCTTCGGCATGAATGGGCCGGCTCGATCGGAGAAATACCAAGTTCTCACAGAAAACCGGCGTGAAACAGCGCTTGCGCTGTGTTTCGCCGAGTGAGTGAGTTTACCGGAGGCCCAATCCCCTACCCTATTCCCTTCCCTTCCCATCCCTACCCTCCCCTATTACCCTATTCCCTCTTAAAAGGCCGGCAACTCACCTGCAGCTCTTCTGATGCTGCGAGTGTCCATGGGCGACGGAAGTTGCTTTCCATCAGGTGACGCGTTTGCTCTTTTGCCCCCTTATTTCATTAAAAAAAAAGATCAACTCTAAAGACCAACGGAAAAATACTGGAATAAGGTTAACCTATTCGTTAGTCTATTATTATACCTAAAGGTTATAGTATATTTTCATTTAGGTCTGTTACATTTTTTTAATAACTATGGACGCTTCACACCACGTCAGTCTGACCCCGTGCTAAGTACCTAAAGGACTTGTGTTACAGGTACCAAACAACGGAAATATATTTAATACTTTTGTACTATACATAATATTATTACATATATATATATATATATATATATATATATATATATATATATATATATATATATATATATATATATAAGATTTTTATTATATCATACACATATTTAATATAATATATTATCTATGACCCAGGAACATTGAAAAACTTTTTGCTCTGTCGGCGGGATTCGAACCTGCGACCCCTGGCATGGGGTGCCACACACTCTTAAGAGCCCGGGTTACCCTCGAAATTCTCATACATACGTAATACCAAAATCATTTTGTCATACGAAAATATTCAACATGTTTGAGTTATTTTTCAGCTTAAAATAGTAATTACCTAGGTTCCTGAACAAAAATTAACTTCAAAATATTAAAACACTAAAAAAAAATATTTTGTGTATAAATTTTTTTTACTAAATTTACTACTAAATATTTAAACACTAAAAAATAGAGTAAAACACTAAAAAATATATAAATAAATAGTAAATTTACTACAAAATATTTAAATACTAAAAAATATTTTTTAGAGTTGAAATATTTTGTAGTAAATTTAATATTTATGTATATATTTTTTAGTGTTTTACTCTATTTTTTAGTGTTTAAATATTTAGTAGTAAATTTAGTAAAAAAATTATACACAAAAAAAAATTTTTTTAGTGTTTCAATATTTTGAAGTTAATTTTTGTACAGGAACGTAGGTAATTACTATTTTAAGCTGAAAGATAACTCAAACATGTTAAATATTTTCGTATGAGAAAATGATTTTGGTATTACGTATGTATGAGAATTTCGAGGGTAACCCGGGCTCTTAACCATTGAGCCACAGAGGACGTTATACTTTTTTAACTTACGAGAGGCGAGATTCAGGAATCATTTTGGTTTCATCGTAGTAGAGATAAACGATAACATGGCGCGCCCCTCCAAAATTCAAAACGTTTGAAGTGCGTTGTCAAAACGTTTGAAGTGCGTTCGTTGTCTTGCGTGGTCGGCTAGTTATGATTAGTTGACCAACAAATCTGGGTAATAAGTGACATTAAGTGAAATATTACGAGTACTGGTTTATTGGTTGAATACTTACTACATACAAACTCTTTCATAAAGATGTGACTACACACATTGAAACAGTAATTTGGAGGGGCGCGTCATGTTATCGTAGTTTATCTCTAAATCTATATTAGTTCCAACGTACTGATACAATTATGATGAAGAATTTTTTGTTATTCGTAAAAATTAATAGTCCGGATAATAAAGGCAGGCTGTACTATTTGAGTTGTTGCTGATAGTAACATAAATAAGAGAAAATATTTTTTCAAGAATGTTAACAAAATATGATTGCATTATCATTGGCTCTTAATGCGTATGCAAAGTTAGAAATGAATTAGACTACTGGAGATAGGTAAAAATCGTGCTCAAAAAAGTTACATACATACAGCCCAAGCTAATAAAAGCGTGTTAATAAAATCACTTGCAAAATCCCTCCCACGTACATACCTAAATAACTAGTAATATAGTGAAAGCGCGAGAAATAAAAGAAAATAGAAAATGTATGGAATTTATTTGTTCTTCACTTATAAAGATGGACGGGACGGGACACATTTCATTGGATGATGTCATCATTGCCCTTGATTCCGTTAAAGAGGGTAAGTCCCTTTACTTTGATGGCAAAAAAGAAGGGACGGTCGGCCTTAAACACTGGTGTTGGTACCGGATTGATAACCAGGCTGGTAGCGACTATACTGAACACTGAAATTAAAATAATAACGTGTTTTAATGTATACTAATAGGGCCTAAAACCATATTTCAAACATAATGTTAATTATATTAATTATAAATAGTTATTAAAGGTGACAAAACAGGCGTGCCTGTATATTTTAGTATCACATAACGTAGACTATTTGAGCATGTTGTTATTTGTTAAAAATAAAAAATATATTATCTAACATATTATCTTTAAAGTGTGAAGTGTGTGGGAACATTTTACCTGTAATTTACTTTTATATATTATTTATAAATGTAAGGGATAACAGAGTGATATTATAAAATTAGCAACGTGTACCAAGCACCAATATGTGTTTGAAGCAGAAACCAAATATTGATTGTAAAGCCCTCGTAATATTAAAAATATCACTTACTGTTTTCCTCCACCAAATTATGCAACTATTTCATATATTATAGTAACATGTTTTATACGGAAGTTAAATGTGAATCATAATGAGTTAGTTCGATTGTAATTTTTGTTAGAAAATGACAATAGTACATTACGCAAATAGGGCAGGAAAATAAGAAAAGTCTCAGATGTAATGTCTGTGAAAAAAAATGATATAAAACAAAGATGTGATCTGAGGCTTTCTTATTTACTACCCATGGTGCGTATACTATTTTTCTCCTTGACGGAGGCTGAAAACGGTAACATCGGTAAGCGCAGCGGGAAGAAAGTTGACGTTTTCCGCCCGGTCATTATTCACACTGATAACACAAATCTTATCAAAATCAGAACGTACGTTATTCGGTAACTTTGACACCAGAGAATAAGGGGATAGAACGACTTTTTATGATAAAGTAGAACGGTCTATCTGCCTTAAATAATGTCGGTGGGACTAAGGAATTACCAGATAGGGCATAACTTGCGAATCCTGAAACGAGAAATAGGTACGTTCTTGTTAATAACTCAAAACTAAAAGAGCGTCTGTACTGACTACTGACTACTTTTGTAAAAATTAAAACTTCAGACAAAAATCGTGACTGTGCGGCGTCGTGACGGAATATTATTATTATTTTGAGTTTTGACGCTCTTTTTTATGATGCATGCAACAATTTCACACTCAACGCGCCTAAAGAAGTTTTAATAATATGACTGCCTGACGTCAACATTTCCTTTAATTACTATAGGTTTAAATATTGAAGCTTTTAAATAAAAAAAAATGTTATACTTCGTTTTTTGTTTTAAAAAATAATAACATTCGCAAAACCTTCCGCCTACAAAGTCTATTTCTGGCCAAAGACATTGTACTGTACGCACAATTCTGACAAGTCTGTACCGAAAATTTAAGCGTATTCATAAACAATATATTTTGTTAACCAGAACGCAGTTTATTCGATAATGTTGACACCAGAGAACAAGGGAATAGAACGACATTTAATTGTCAAAGTAGAACGGTCTATCTGCCTTGAATACTTGCGGTGTTTCAAAATAAGAGGAGGAACCCTCTAATCCGAATTCTGAAACGAGAAGTTTGACTTTGGATTTAATCCTTGCTTAAAATATGCTTATGGAGCACTTATTACTACGAAAAAAAAGAAATGATCTACAAGTATCCTGTGCCACATGAATGACTTTAATGAGGCCATGCCACGAAGCAGTTGTTAAATAAATAAAATAATATTATGTTAAGGCGCTATATTGAAAAACTGTCCTTTTTGACGTAACACTATAGGACCCTCAGAAATGTTACAAATCTGGTAATGAGATATACATATCTTCATAGCCTTATCTAGGTTTGAGAAGAACTAGAAACACGATTAATGTATTTTGCCTCGATACATTTAATTTTCGAAATGACCTCTTAAAAATACGAAATTTGAAGATTATTTTTAAACGAAAATAGATGTATTGTAGGAAATTAGTCTAATTAATAGACACCTTTGCAACTCAAAATCGTATAGAAGCATTTTGCTTAAATGCTCCTAGTTATTTTTTAAATGATTATAATTACGTTTTGTCGCATGTTTTCCGAGCGATCCGATAGCTTCTGACCGCAGCGTATTCACGACTTTAAAATCATACAAATTAAGTATAAAATTGCCCTTGCGGTAAAATTACTTTCGTATAGCGCCTTAAATAAATTACACCACAAGACTACATAGTTTTAATTTCCTCCACTATGTTACTAAAATTTAATAAGTGGTATAGTAAAACATTTTAAATGTCGTAAAAAAGTATTTTATTAATTATTATTTAAAAAATACAACATAACAATAACAAAGAAGCAATAGATTAAGTGAGCAAATAGTTCAACAATTATTCAAAATGAGCATATACTCAGAAATTGTTAATTTCTTTTTACACCAGAAAACAGGGTTTTTGAGTTATATTTTATAGCAAAGTAAAAAGGTCTATCCGCTTTAAATACTGGAGTTGGCACGGAAGAAACGAGGAGGGAGTAGCCGACAATTGCGAATTCTGAAACGAGAATTACTTATCAGTGTATATTCTTTGTTACTCGCTTTAACGCCTTGTAACGACGAGGTTTTTACAATATACGAACAATAAAATTAAATTTGAAAAATCTCTACATCCGTTGTGGATGATTTATACAGTATTTTCAGAGCGAAGTAACCAATCCTCAAATACTGTAGTGTCTGGGACAAGATTTTTAAATGTGCGTATGGTTGCCCGAGCACATACGGCATTCTCGCAACATAGTCGGCCTAGTCCAGAGGAAAGAACTAGTCAATACGTCTCTGACCAACTATGTGCAGGTTTCCTCACGATGTTTTCCTTCACCTTAAATTTGAAATGTAAGAGTTTTTAAGAATTTTAAAACAATTAAATTCAAACTAGAGATAGAGACCAATACTTTGAATACTTATAATAAGTCGATACCTTTTTTCTGGAAAATGTACTACCTGCATAATAATCATACAAAGACTATCTTCCAAACGCAAACTGTCTCTTTATCGCCCACATAAAGTTTTCCTGCCCAGTGCAGTTGATAGTAGTCATGAACGTAGAAAAAAAGGTGGACGGAGTCTTATTATACACAGAAAAGTGTCTTCAGAGTCGGCCACGCACACAATCTTACGCCTGTCAAATGGCATGGACTAGCGGAACAATGTGTGCGTGCGGACCGTGTACATGCAGTCAGCTGGCCGACTCTTAAGGACACAGTTTTGTGTATGGTGGGACTCCGTCCGCCTTTTTTTATACGTCCATGATAATAGTATTGTGGTTCAAGTTGTAATCAATTTAAATTATTTTTTATTCACAGAAACTATTGCGCATTTGTAATTTTGTTAAAAAAATAAAAAGCAATATTTTTAGAAAAATATAATATTTGGTTATCAGCCCTATGAGTATTGTTTATTTTTTCAATAATGTATTTCCCCGCACTTAATTTCTTTTAATTCCAGTAAACAGTGGTACTGAATTCACTTTCAAGACGAAATAAAATGGGTGATCAACTATAAATTGTCTTGCTAAGCTCATTGGCAAAAAGTTCAGAACTGGAATAGAAAAATGAAAGTCATAAATAAAAATTAAATAACAGAATTGGAGATTGATTATTGGAGATACTGTCTGTTTATACGTCTGTGAAGCATAAGGGCCGGGACACAAAAACACGGCACGGCGTCGTACGGCGTCGTACGGCACCGTACGGCGCCGTGTTCACGCGCGTCGTAAAAAACCCACGGCACGGCGCCGTACGGCGTCATACGACGTCGTGCCGTAGAAACTCATCTTGAATTTCTACGTGAGTTTCTACGGCACGACGTCGTACGACGCCGTACGGCGCCGGTACGGCGCCGTGCCGTGGGTTTTTTACGACGCGCGTCCGCACGGCGCCGTACGACCGCGACGTCGTGCCGTGTTTTTGTGTTCCGGCTCTTAGGCCGTGTTCACACCAAACCGACTGTGAGCGATATTCATAAATATCGATATAGAACAAAATGTTTATTATGTTTTACATTCAGGGTCAATTAATTTTGTTATCTATACCGCAAAACGTATATAATATAATATGTACTCGTATCTTTGTGATTTGTCGGAAAAATTAAAAAATGCAATATTTTTGCGGAATAATTATACTTATATTCAACTTTGAAGTAAAATTATCTCATTTTGTAGGTTTCTCCACATTTAATTGTTTTTAATTCCAGTTAACAGTGTTAGTGACTTCACTTTAATCAAGAAATAAAATGGATGTTCTACTTTAAATACTTTTCGCTTGGACTTATACTTATAGCTTGAATAAAATACTAGAAAATCTGGAATAAAAACATGAACCATGAACAAAAATTAATACAATAAGGAACTACTTACTAAATGTGCAATTTATTTTAGTCAAGTGTCGGAGCTCATAGCCCATTATTGTTAATGTTAATAAGTATGTAGAAGTAGTATGGGCAAATAATACATTTACCATTATAAATGTGTTGGTTCATGGTTGTGCAAAGACATACACAGAAAGATAGTCAGAGAAATTCTTATTCCCATTTTACCTACAACTCGAGTAGGAATAGTGAAAGTATAAAACATTGTGCTTATACTTGTAGTTATCGGTGAACTACTTTTAAATATCTAGAAAACAATCATTTAAATAATCGATAGAATATTTACATATTAACATTATTTATAAGCCTTTACTAACAAGTGAGTCTATGTAACTTGGTTAATTAAACTATTAATTTATTTCATTTCATTACACTTTTCAGACATAGTTAATAAAGGTAAAAGCATTGAATGGTATTATAATTTATGTGTCTCTTAAATCGTTATTTCAAACTTTTAAAATATTTTTCATTATTAAATAATAATTATTAGTATTGTGAACGAAACAGCCAAGAAGAGTTAAGCTTCAGTATTCATGCACTAACTACTACCATAATATTATCGATTAAGTATAGAACACAAATTAAACATTTACCTATTGCATTTTAACGCCAGAGAATAAAGTCAAAGACTTGTGTTTTATAAGGAAGTAGAAAGGTCTATCTGCTTTAAATACGGGTGTTGGAACAGCAGGGAAATATGCCACCTCAGTTATCAAGAAAGCTGAAAGGTGTGTAAAAGAAAAATATGTAATAGGAATAAGGCGATAGTCAGTAGCGGCATTAGGGGGGGCGACGCTAGGCGACCCCTTAAGAGCGCCGGATAAAGAGAGCGCCGCGGGCACCCCCTTTTTAGCACTACCAGCACCCAGGGAACCGAAGAAATATCGCCCCAAGCGCTGGTAGTGCTAAAACCGGCACTGGTGATAGAATGAGCAAGGTATACCGCTTTTTGTGGATTTGATAATAAACAGAACAATGACTTCAATTCATGTATATTATATTATTTTAAGAATTATAACTGTAATAAAAAAAAAGATAAAACCGACTTCAAAATTGTACGTAATTGAGAATTAAAACTTCCTATCTCCAAAACTACTGAACCGATTTTGATGAAACTTGCAGTATTCCCTAAGTTGAACAATATCTAGTACAATAAAAAAAGAATCACTTAAATCGGACTTGTAATTCCGGAGGTATGCGTGCACAAACATAAAAACATAGATACATACACTTTTTAAATTTGGCACATTTGTTCAGAAGCTGTTATAGATTAACATAATATACAAAAACTGGGCAGTTCTGAAAATATTACAAACATGTGCGCCGAATTGATAACCTCCTTTTTTTGAAGTCACTTAAAAATATTGTACTTATAACACAAAAGTAGTTATGACGATAAAGTAAAAAAGACTATGTAATTTAAGAAGAGCGAAACTTTGTTTACTATATTTTATACCTTTATATGATTTCCGATAAAACTATTAAAACATAATAATATTCTATAGTTCATGTGTTAAATGTAAGTATAATATAATATTATATCGTGTGGTAGACTTTACGCTGTTTATGTAATTTAATTGAATGAATGGATTATTTTGGGGGATATGTATAAAAAAAAATATTCTCTCACAAATAGTTAAGGCTGTCACAGACAGAGCAGGTAATGTAAAGATGTATATTATAGCACGATACATCTCGATACATCTTTCCATAGAAATCGTCAGGAGACCACACACGACTGCTATAATGTATACTTTTATATTATAGCTGTGTACACTTTCTATAGAAAGATCGTGCTATAATATACACTCTTTACATTACCTGCTCTGTCTGTGACAGCCTCATAGGTATATTATACATGTCTCACAAACATTTGTGAGAGAATATTTTATGATGAACATATTATATTTTGTATGTTCTATAACAAAATAGTAGTAAAACTACGATACGGCATAACTTTTCTATTTTGAGAAAAATATGTTTAGAAGACTCAAAAATGGAAAATTTTATACGCATTACGCAATATAACGTATATTTGGTGAGCTGATGATAATAACATTACGAATTCAAAGAAATGTAAAATTGATACACTGTTATGACCTATCCCTACTAAGGTCCAATTTCACCAACGTACTCTGTTAGTTCTAATAGCTTGAAATGTCACGTATTCTCTTTCATCAGTATGAAAAACGAAATGTGATACTAATTCGAGCATTATCTTTAACAGACGTTGGTGAAATTGTCCCTAAACCTTTTTTGGTAATTTCGTCAAATATCTAAGAAATATGTAAACAATTAACATACCGTTAGCGGCAGCGGCCTCAGCACCTTCCTCATTGACCTCAATAAAAGCCTTTTGGATGGCGTCGCTGACGTATAGATCACTCTTTCCTTTCAGTAAGTTATCTAACCTGGCAGCGCCAGAAAACAGTTTCTTGATGTTCATCTATAACGAAAAATATAGTTCACTGTGGCGGTACCCACAATTCGCCTAACAATCCTACATCGCGCTATCGAAGTTCGGGCTGACCGAGCATACCACCTCGCTCGGTCGGAAAATCTTCCTTTGGCCTCCACGCCATTATTCCCACATCACCAATATTTTTTGTGCTCTTTATTTTTATTCGAGAGATTTATGTTCGATGAATACAATTTATACTCTCCTATGTCTACACACGACAGAATAATTAAAAACATTTTTTTTCTATATCTAAATACGGTGTGTGTGGCCAAGTTCAAGCTCAAAGAAGTTAATAAAAGATAGATAACCTCTTTATAATGTCAAACCTGTCCTTGAACTTGGCTCTCATTTCACATTTATGTTCTTGATAAAGCATACAGTAACTTTTACATTAGATGTACAAATTGTAACAAAACTAAGGGCCTGTTTCACCACTTCCTCATAAGGCTATCCACCACTTAACTTGACAGATAGAGTATGGAGAATCTCTCAAATAAGCATATCCAGCACCTTATCAGGATAATTTAGGATGTGCATGTGCCCCTTGTAAAGAGTTCACTGTGAAAGTAGCAGTTCTGAAAGAGCAACATTGTTTTTGTGATTTATATGGGCAACTGCGTCATGAATTTTTCCATACATAGGTGAAAAAAATACTCTTTCACGCTGCTACTTTCACAGAGAACTCTATAAAGGGACACCCTAAAGTATTATCATTTAGTTTTGTTGCACCTTGTATAGTGTACAAGAACTCACGTTTGACAAAACTTCCTTCAGGTTGGTTGTGGTTTCAATTTTGAATTTGGGCAGGTAGAGTTCGACTTCCCTCTCGTACATCTTCTTGGTGACTCCCTCCAAGATAGATGGGTCCTTGAGTTTTTCCTCCAACTGTTTGATGCCATCGACTTCCTTGGGCAGCACAATCAGCATAGAGGCCTCGTCACCGTTGTATGGGATTTCGATAACCTTGAAAGTGAAAAGAAACATTTTAGTTGGTTAGACCGCTTTGAAAAAGCAAGACGAGGGAAGGTCGCATAAAGAAAATGATAGCGGATAAAGAATACAGAAACATTTTATTTACTTGCTTCATATTTTGTTTATTACATTTTTTTCATGTGATTATTTTAGTTTCATTTGTTTTTTAAATACCTGGGCGTTCAATTCCTCGCTTTCGGCGTATTTGTAGTCCTCCTTGTTGTACATCATCTGTACTTTGACTGTCTTGTCCTTGCTGACATGGAAATCGTCTTCCTTAGTGGCCTCCTTCGTGAAAGGATATTTCCAGGATCCCTAAGGAAAATTTCAAATTTTTGTATTATAAAAATCTAAATATTTTAAATAACTAATCAAAAATTTTACAAAACTCCAAAATAAACTTCTTCAAAATTTCATGTTAAACATTAAATAATTATATATTAATTAATTAGCCGTTCTATACACATAAAACTATTACTAAAAAACTAATGTGACTTACCTTGAAGTAAATAGCGTTCACCAAAACGGCTTCTGTGTCGGCTCCCAGAGAGCTAGGGTCAACCAGATCCTTGATGCGGTGGTTTGTCTGGTCTTCAACCTGAACAATATTAAATAAATCATTATTTCTGCCATCCTTGTTTGGCATTCCAGCTTACTATAGAACATTATTATAATAGGAATAAAGTAAACAATCGATGAGAATATTTAAAAAAAAAGATCTTTGGCTTAAAATGAGTCTGTGAGGGTCTGCGTACACCAAAATGAAAAGAAAAATTAAAATACCAAGCAAGTATTCAAGTTTTTGAACCTTTCGAATCTGTTATATTTTCGCATCGCTATCTCGCTCTACGTAAAGGCGCTTCTTCACAATGGTCCATGCTGGCCCACTACAGGCCATTGACATTGTGTAGACGGGATCATATTATGATGGCGGACGATGTAAACACCAAGTGAACCTGCAGTGGGCCATTGCACTTGACGTTTCGTTTTGATATGACCTGACGATTCTAGACTACTTTAAGGGCCTGTTTCACCGCTTCCTGATAAGGCTATCCACCACTTAACTTGACACATAGAGTATGGAGAATCTGTCAAATAAGCCTATCGAGCACCTTATCAGGAAGCGGTGAAACAGACCCTAAGCCATACATTTGGAACATACCCATGAGTTAATTTCAGCAGCGCTCTCGGTGTTCTTCACAAAGTCGATGTTCTTGACTTCCGAGTTGAAGACGTCTCTGGAGACGACGGCGAAGTCGCTGTTGAGCTCGTAGTTCTGGGCGACGTAGATCTTGCTGGCCATCCTCAGGTCAATGTCCTTTGAGGACCTCAGTCTGCTGTTCAGTTGAGAGAACGTCGATTTGGTCTGGAATGAGAAGACGTGTTATTATAATGCCCATATCCATACTTCTATACTAATATTATAAATGCGAAAGTGTGTCTTTCTGTCTATATGTTTGTATATCTGCTGCCTCTTTACGCCCAAAGCCGATTTTGCTACGAAAATAATTTGAGTTTTTGGTACAAAGATAATTTGAGTCCCGAGAAAGGACAAAGGATACTTTTTATCCTATAAAAATGTATGGTCCCACGCGATACACGAATTTTAGCGCAACAGAGTTGCAGGCGACATATTGTAAGATATACCTAATCGTGGTGAGATATACCTGATCGATAATAACATTTTTCTGGTAAAGAACACATTTGATGAGATTCACGAGATTGATTCAAGAAATTCATGGATTTGAAAATTTACTGTTTGATTGATGGGCCGAGACACAAAAACACGGCACGACGTCGTACGGCGTAGAAGCTCATCTTGAATTTCTACGTGAGTTTCTACGGCACGACGTCGTACGACGCCGTACGGCGCCGTGCCGTGTTTTTTTACGACGCACGTCCAACACGGTGCCGTACGGCGCCGTGTTTTTTGTGTCCCGGCTCTTAGACTTAAGGGCCGGGACACAAAAACACGGCACGACGTCATACGGCGTCGTACGGCGCCGTATTGGACGCGCGTCGTAAAAAACCACGGCATGGCGCCGGTACGGCGCCGTACGGCGTCGTACGACGTCGTACGACGTCGTGCCGTAGAAACTCATCTTGAATTTCTACGTGAGTTTCTACGGCACGACGTCGTACGGCATCGTACGACGCCGTACGGCGCCGTGCCGTGGTTTTTTACGACGCGCGTCCGACACGGCGCCGTACAGCGCCGTATGGTGCCGCGTCGTGAGAATTCACGGCGCACGTCGTAAAAAACCACGGCACCACACCGTACAGCGCCGTACGATGCCGTACGACGTCGTGCCGTGTTTTTGTGTCCCGGCCCTTAGATGCAGTGCACGTTACTTTGACGTAGTGCATGAAAGTTTTGAAAATCCTAGTCAATCTATTAATAGTTGTAAATCAAACCATTAAATGAATTTACACAGACTGTTGTGTCTCCAATTGGCTTGGCAGACAAAGTAGACCAAAAAAATCTAAATACAAACTCTACTTACCACATTGTCATTTGGCATGCCAATGTTGGATAGGAGCTCGTCGTGCGATTCGCCAACTGAAGCCAGCGCGAGCTGAGCTAGCGGGGGCATCACGGAAAACGCAGACAGAACAACGCTCTGGTCAGGCTTCTCTTTCACTATTTCCTGTAACAAATATTACATAGTTAAGGGCCTGTTAAGTTGCGGGCCCATGTTGGATGCGAATAGCAGGAGATCGGTCATCTTGGCGTTCATTGAGAGAGGCCTATGTCCAGCAGTGGATAATATAGGCTGATATGATGATGATGAAGGGCCTGTTTCACTACTTACTGGTAAATGCCGGATAGGCAATCCACAACCTTTCTGACAGATAGTTTTGAGTATCTGTCAGATTAAAATTGTGAGTAACCTATCAGGAAGTGGTGAAACAGGCCCTTAGGATTACATTTTCTCTTAGTCTGTTTCTAAACTTGTGATTTTTCCATAGGATAAACTGTTATACAGTCTCTTCACGTTGTTTAAAGCAGTAACCTTAAGTTAATTAAAAAAAATAATGGTAATTAAGTTTTTCATCTAATTTATTCATCAATTAGTAAATTGTAATTATTTTTAATTTGAAATTTAGCACTTTGTGCGTAATATAATTATTTCGTCCCCAGGTGCCGGTAATTTTATCACACGATTAACTAAGTGGCGCATTGAAAACAAATAAATGTCATTAGTAACAAAACAATACAATATGTCTACATAGTTAACAATTCTATTATGTGCACTGTTTATAAATTATTTTTATCCTTAAAAAATATTTATAATGTACATGCTCGTAGTAATCATTCGACTTTCATATTAACATATTATTTTAAAAATAAAAATATTTGGCTTTTTCCGTTTACATGTTCCACTTGCAACAATAGCATAATATTTATTTTCTAATTCCCTTATCTGTTTTACTTCTAATGTTGACTATGCCAAAAACCCGAGTGCAAATGTATTATGTTAGGCACTATCAATATGACCACTTTATCACAATAATATTTACGTATTATTAAGGAAAAGTACCACATGTGATATTTTGTACTTTTCCTACGGTTCAAAACTTATCCCTTAGATTAATTAATGAAGTTGAGGAAAACTGATTACATTTTCTTTAAGGAACCAATAAAATAACTTAGCTTGTTTATTTTTGTATCGCTTTTTAAGATTTTTTGCTGTACACAGTTTCCTCGAGTTTGGCATATACGATTAATTCCTAAAAATGATTATTTGTCAGCAACACTGGGTGTTTTTGTAAAGCATTTACAAATTGGCAAATTATAATGCCTAAAAATTCTGGAAAAATAGTTTGTCCAGAATTTTTAGGCATTATAATGTTCTCGATCTATGTTCTAATATACTAAATCTAATATATAAAATTCTCGTGTCACAGTATTTGTGCACGAACTCCTCCAAAGGGGCTCAACCGATTTTAATGAAATTTTGTATGTTCTATCAGAGAAGTTGATTCCTAGGTAGATATAGCATGGAGAAATATTCTAAATAACATCAAACAAAACTCAACATTTAATGAATTTGCCCACACTGCTTTACAACTCAGCATCTGTTAACTTAAATACTTATTGACTTCTAGAGTGATTTCTTATAAAATTCTTATACAGTATACTACAAACATTTATTTAGATTATTCTTTTAAAGGATTAGAAGCTATATACGATTTAGAACTCGATTAAACCTACGTAGTTTGGTCGCGTTACGCCAAACCCTACCGACAGATCACAATTAACATTGCATTGACATGATCCGACCAAACGACGTTGTTTTCTATTCATTTTTAATTTTTTCGAGGTACATTCGTTAGGCCTGACAATATTTCTTATCTATAATTATTATTTTTAACAAAAAATTAAAACCGACTTCCAAGGTAAAACAATAGTAATATGAACTAAAAAGTATTAAATAACTCTTACTCTTTAATAGCACGCCTTTTTCAGAATTCGTCTTAATCTCAACTATTCCTGTACATATACTACAGTCTTCATTACTTTGAAGTCGGTACCAGTCCCAAAAGTTTCAGATATTCTGACATTACTGAACTCACGATTAAATTAGCTGGTACCGACTTCAAAATAATGAAGACTGTAGTATATGTACAGGAATAGTTGAGATTTAGACGAATTCTGAAAAAGGCGTGCTATTAAAGAGTAAGAGTTATTTAATACTTTTGAGTTCATATTACTATTGTTTTTAGCTTGGAAGTCGGTTTAAATTTTTTGTTAAAAATAATAATTTCACTCTTTTTAGTTAGTATCTACAAAATTAGGCTTTAAGCGTAAATACGAATGTTAACTATTCACATTATGTTACTGTAAGCGAAATTGTGGTAAATGCTTGCAGTTATATAAGCGATGCTGCAATTTCCATATCTTTAAAGGTTCAGGAGTTTTGTTCAGTACCTTTGCACCAAGAGACACCTTCGTATGAAATTTCTCTTATTCGTAACATATGTTTAACTTACTAGAAACAACATTTTAACCACTATGAGTGTTTTGATAAATTTCAAGGATTTCCCTCGATTGCTCATAGATCCATCATCAGCTCACCACTTTCGTAATTGTTATACAAAATTGAGATCATATCCTATACAACAACACGAGAATTTTGAAAATCGGTCCACAAACAGCGAAATCATCATCAAAAACATCTGCTTTGATACAAAATATCACGAAAAGTGCCAATAATTGGGTCAGAGTGTGATGGTATAATGGTATAATTATTATGGTTGTGATGATGATGATTAATCAAATTAATGTATTAGCTTATGCTTTCAGTTGTATAAACAACGCCGAAATCCCTGAACCTGTACCTATAAGCATTCAAAAGTTCTGTTCGGTACCTTCGGATCCAGGGTATGACCTGGTGCGAAGTCTTACTTTTTGGAAGCATTGAC
Organism: Lysandra bellargus; assembly: GCA_905333045.1. Lineage (NCBI taxonomy): Eukaryota > Metazoa > Arthropoda > Insecta > Lepidoptera > Lycaenidae > Lysandra > Lysandra bellargus. The sequence continues at coordinate 1,358,876 of HG995344.1, forward strand.
CTCGAATGCTTCAGAAAAAATTGAAATCACTATATGTTTCCATACAAATTTCAAGGAGTCCCCTCAATTCCTCAAGGATTCCATCATCAGATCACTACTTTTGTTAACATGGTATCAAATTCAAGTTAAACCATATACAACACAAAAAGAATTTTGAAAATCGGACCATAAACGGCTGAGTAATCGTTGAACATACATTGGAAGTCGGTCAAAAACTACGAATAATAAAAACGTACTATTCATAGTATAAAAATTAAATTATATGGCAAATCAACGTCTGCCGGTTCAGTTAGTATTATAATGATAAATGAATTGTGAACTTACGGAGAACATGCGAGCCGTGAACTGGTTGGTGGCTGTCGTCAGCAGCTCACTCTCCTCCGCCATGGTGGCGACCGCCACGGTACATACTGTCAAACAAACCATAATTAATTAACACTGTTGAAAGAAAAAAAAAACGAAAAATTTGAAAGAAGAAGAAAAGTACATGTCATCAGGGTTAGTCTTTAGGATCAGTTCAGACCGCAACACGACACGTAGAATATGTATTTCTAAAGTACTGAATTGACAGATTTTGTGAGCGTGGACATGCAAATCTGTCGAGACCATACAATTTTTTTTTTTTTTTTCTTATTATTAGGCTTGTGTCGAAACCGACAATGACCATACAAATTTAGAAATGCATCTACGCGTCGCGTTGCAGTCTCAATTATTGACCCAGGCTGAGTGCAACATAATATTATAGCTACAAAATATATAGAGGACGTATTCCAAATATCAAAACGATACAAATATGACATATAACAAGTTTAAAGTTATCCATTATTTACTATTGAGGAGAAATGTACGGATGCCCTATGATAATCGCATCGCGTACATTCTAATTTAAAGATAGCAAAGGAAATCTATATATATAAAAGAAAGTGGTGTTAGTTACACTACTTATAACTCAAGAACGAATGAACCGAATTGGCTGAAAACTGGTGGAGAGATACTTTGAGTCCCGGAAAAGAACATAGGATACATTTTGTCCCGGAAAAAGGGACAAAATGTATCCTATACATATATATGTATAATATACTTTTGTGATTTGCGCGTAAGCTATTCAATAGATTTTGATAAAATTTGGTATGGAGATACTTTGAGTCTCGGGAAAGGACAAGGGATACTTTTTGTCCCAGAAAATGTACGGTTCCCGCACAATAAACTGATTTTCGCTTAAACTATTTAATCTATTTTGATTAAAGGCATGGAGATAATACATTTTAATCTATTGTTCTCTTAATTATACCAATTCGAATTTAATAATCATCGCTAAGACAGGACAACGTCTGTCGGGTCAGCTAGTTCTATGATAAATTAAAACATTGCTAAGAATTCTTGCCCATGTTGACAAGATCTGTTATCGCATTTGTTGTTGTCAAGACTCTTAGTATAATTTTGTGGTTGTATTATTAAGTTTATCAAGTTATTAAGATATTAATAATACAATCCATTACACATATTATTATACTTCGTTTCCTTTTTAGTTGATATTTACTCGTTGTCTTCTTCTATCAAGAGACTTTTCAGATGTTCAGGAAAAGAAATGCCGACCTTACATTGTAAGTACCACAGTTAGTACTTTAGTAGTGACTTCAATATTGTAATTCCCAGCTTCATTGAACAAATTGATTTCGATTAGGTACTGTCTAAATTTCAAAAACATGTTTTGAAACTAAGAACACAACATGTGCAATGAATTGTGTGTGTACTACAGTTTGATGGTGATAATTCACTTAATCTTTAACGCTAATTACTTAGCCTTGCCCTTGAATCTAACTTGCTTACGTACACTTTAATCATTTTAATGCCGGTGACACAATATAATACTTCATTATTTTCTACATCGAGTTATCAGGGCCAGCTGCATCCAAGCAAGGATTTGATAATTTTGACAACGAAGTTAGAAATAAAACAGCAAAATTAAATGTATTAATTTTGCTGTCGAAATTATCCAACGCACTTAACCAGGCAAAAAAGGCCAACAAATCATGCAAATAACTGATTAATTATTATTATCAAATGCGAGCACAAACAAGACTAGATACCAAAATGATTATCCTACCTTTGAATAAAAAAACTATCAGCACGACGTGAGCATAGTATTAAATAGATATTAAGTATGTATGTAAAACGTGACTACAATTTTTTGTAATCAAACACCATCTACATTGAATGCCAAACAGGAATGACTAGATATAAAAAGTAAATAAAAATATAGCCCCAGGGAGCATCGCCGCGCCGCCGCACTATGGAAAATGGTAGAACTAGAGCATATCATAAATGGTTTTTAAAAATATCACAATTTGAATGAAATATTTATTGCATTCGATACTCTAATAACCAAATAATTCTAATCAAACATTTTTTTGTACTAAAACTGCATAAATATATTTTTTTCATAGGTTGAAGTAAGTTGAAGTAGCGGATGGCTCATTCAAATGTTTGCATACACATAATTCAAATGAATATTGTGAAAAAAGTATTTAGCACATGCATGCGGTTTTATACATTTTTAAAAAGAATATTTTATGTGATTATTAATGAGCTATTAACTTTTTTTAATATGCTTTTTATTTTTGAGTAAGTACTTAAAAATTGACATACCCTATTTTTCACTTTCTTTTTTTTTCGTCGAAGGTTTTCATATTTACCCACGTCTCCCCACGCGTAACTTTATGTGTTATTTGATAGCCTTACTATTCATAAATGAAAAATTAAAAAAATCTGCTGCGGAAGTTTGCGGTCCTGGAAGTTATGGGAAAAAAATGTGATAGAGGTCAGAGTAGATAATTCGGTATCTTTTGCGGTTACTGCTGACATACTTTTCAAAAATAATATTAACCACAATATTTTGATAGCTATAGCTTATTATCTATTTTGCACTCGTCCTGCGTGAGTAAATATGCATAACATTGACATTAGTACGTATTTAATATCTGAAAAACCAGTATATAAGGGGAAGCAAATATCTTCAAATTGCACACTTCAGCGTGTATTTAATATTAAGTGACACTTATTGAAATTGGTTATTTCCATTAAAATGTCAACTTTCAAGTGTACTAAGGGTGATTTCATCATTCCCTATATCGAGCGTGGCAGAACCTTGGAATCGTTGTCCATAGTTCTACAGCAAACATTATATGTTTCTGAAAACAACTTGTGTTTTGTAATTGGTGACATTCAAAAACATATTCTGCCTTCTTTCAATAAGCGCTGGGCTAAAGCATCACGGAAAAAGGACCAATTTATTCTGAATAATACAAGCTGGCTGGAGTCAGGATATTCAGTACAGTTTCCGGAGTCTGAAGCACATTCACTGCCATCAACTTCTGGTGAACAAGGAAGACCGTGCATTGCTTATGGAGACTCCTCAGAATCAACAAAGAAAAGGAAAAACACTCTTTTACTAGAAGAATATGGGTTTGAGCACATTTGTAACGCATTTTTGCAAGGACTGCGGGCCTTAGGTGAGTATGCAGAGGCTCGTCTTGTTGAAGAGCTAAGAAACTCTGAGAGCGAAAAGAAAAAAGTTGTCTCGACTACGTGGAAGGAGTCAAACCAAGTGAAGATTTTATCTGATACAGAAGCATTGAGTGCTTCTATTGATTTGGATCTAACTAAAGCACAATATATGTACCTAAGAAATTTAACCAACGGAAGAAAGTGCACAATGTTTCCCCCATATTACAAAATATAAGAAATAAAACAAACTTGCTATCCACCATCTTCTATAATCGAAATCACAAATACTTATGCTAAAGTGATTAATATACAAGACTTACTGGACCACACAGTTGCCAGATTTTTAAAAATTGATTCAGTTTTCCAAGAACAATACAGAAATTTAATCCTTTACTGTAAATGGGGATGTAATGGTTCATCTGGCCAAAGTCAATACAAGCAGAAACTGCCAGAAGAATCGGAAACTATTTCAGATGCCAATCTGTTCGTCACTTCATTAGTTCCCATTAGATTAATTGATGACCTCTCAAAGGCCATTATTTGGCAAAATCCAGTACCTTCATCTGTTCGTTATTGTAGACCCATTTCTATTGAATTTTGTAAAGAAACTCCTGAAAAAACTAAGGCAGTTGTAGACGAAATTACCAGACAAATTGAATCTTTACGCCCGTCATTAATAAACAAAGATAGTGTTGCAGTAAATGTGAAGCACGAACTTTTTCTAACAATGATTGATGGTAAGGTGACTCAGGTCCTAACAGAAACTCCATCGGGTTCTACGTGCACGATATGTGGGGCTACTCCTCGACTTATGAATGACCTATTAAAAGTGACTGCTAGACCTGAAAATGAAAGTGCTTACCAATATGGATTATCCACATTGCATGCCTGGATTCGCAGCATGGAAATGGCATTACACATTTGCTACAATCTTGACTTTAAGTCTTGGTCTGCTATAACAGAAGAAAAAAAGAAATTGAAGAAATAAAAGAAGGAATTTGTTCAAAAACGTTTCAGGGAAGAGCTAGGATTAATTATCGACAAACCTCGAAAAACAAAAACGATTTTAAAATTTTATGTATTTTATTATGCTTGTGTGATAAGTAATTATTTAAGTTTTCCTAATTTTACTCATATTAGTACTTATTTATAAAAAATAAACATATAACTACTCGTAATATTACTTTTTTTCTCTTTTCTTTTTTTTTACCTAAAATAAATATGTATACATTGAAAAAAAATACAAAAATTGATTATTTTTAAAATCTTTGTATATCACTGTATACATGTGCCAAATCTCAATATAATACGATGAAAAACCTTGAAGTTACAGATTTTTGATCCGATACGGACCCAAATTTTCCACTGTGCGCCGGTACGAACAATAAAATTAATAGAAACCAGTTGAATGACTCTTATTAATAGTCAAGAATAATTCCATTTAATTTAATATCCGACTAAGTTATTTACTGATAAAGTTTTAATATGTTTTGTATTTATATATTATTTTTATAGTATGTGAAGTATGGTTATTTCTTAATAACGAACTGGGAGACTGCGCTTTGCTTGCAAAGAAAGAAAAAAAACCCTAAAAATACACGGTTTCTCAGGTATAAGACCTAAATGGTATTTTTCTCTTCCAAAATCGCAACCTTTGCCGAGAAACAAATTACTATTATTTACAAGATATTCTCGATTATATAGGTACGAGTACGTAAGTATAAGAAACAATTTTCAATTTTACTCATGTAGCAATTTATATTAATGGAAATCGCACGTTATTATTACAGATTGGTGCTAACAGGTAATGAAGCACTCTGACCACTAACGGCTTATAGAGACAGACAAACAAAGAGATAAAAATAAACTTTTATTGACATACTAGGCCGTTTGTCCACTGCCGCTGTCACCGGGACGTCACCGACAAAAATTCAAATAAAACGCCACTTTAGGACCTCGAAAAAAGCCCTACCACTAAAACTTAGTGGTGCGCCCTTTCTCCGACGACGGAGCCACGGGTACGACACCGCGACCGCAACTCCACCAGCGGTCGTCTGCCTGGTGGTCGGCAGACCCCTCTTCGGAGGGGCGATTACTTACCCCCCAGCCACTTTAGGACCGAGGCTAAAGGTTTCATTTTGCTCTAGGCTACTCTATCGACTTACGAAGTAACTAGTTCTTGATCTGTGCTATCGACCCATGCCGCCGCTGCTTTGTAGTGGCGTAGAGCAATATAAAACATATAGCCTGGGTCAGAAAGTGCATTTTATTTGTATTTTTTAAGACCCGGTTACGGCGGTAGTGGACAAATGGCCTTATTCATATGACAACAGTGATGTAATAATTCGATTGAACTTGTGGAAGTTCAAGGAGATAAAAACCTGTTTAGTATGCAAGAACAAGTGAGTTATAAATTGCGACTTGACAAAGTTTAGTTCGATAAACATTTTTTGTAATCGTGTACTTGGCTTTATTTTGACTAAGCACAGAATAGATAATAAGTTTTAATATAAACAAAACTTGACATCATAGAATACTCTATAAAGGTTCGTCAACCGTATCTAAATTAATTTTTGCTGAGATGACCAGTACGATCAGCAAGAACAATATAGACAGCAATGTATGAAAAAAACTTTATATAAATGATAGCATTTATACAAAAATTTGATAAATTTAACAAAATCAATAACACAACCAGCACATCCTGCTTACCGCAAAGGCTAACAAGTAACAACTCAATTCGAAGGCGTTTTTTATGTAGCTCAACCCTTTAAATCTTTTGGTTTATTTAAGGTTTCAGGTATGTAGGTACATCCGAAAAATAGCCTTCTGATTTTCCGTATTTTATGGTTGAAATTGTCGTCTTTTTTGTTAATTGACAAATAAAATAAATAATACATATTGACATGGCTGTTGAATAACAAACGTTTCATTCACCTTAACTGTTCAATGAACAATGCTATTTTATCGACTGTACAGTGTACTTAACAGTTTCTTATTAATACACACAATCGTAAAACTAGGATTTTCATTCTATTGTGATTACATAGCAGAACTAATCTGAAAATTACTTATGTATCAAAACATTACTTCGTTTCTTATTATGTGAATCATATTTTATAGCTTTACGGAAGGACAATTAAATTACACAGCGATTACCTTATCACCATTGTTTCCGTCGATTGCTTGATTAAAAAATTACTTAACCAATAGCCGAGAGAAGAAGATAACAGCTAACTTTGCTGCATTGTTCACTTTTTGTGTAAGAAATGTAACGTCATTTCTTTACATAGTAGTATCAATTTACATAGTTCATTAAGTTTGGTGTCCATACTTTCATATTTTACTTACTAATATTATAAATGCGAAAATGTGTCTGTTTGTCTGTCTGTTACCTCTTCACGCTCAAACCACTGAACCGATTTTGCTGAAATTTGGCATGGAGACACTTTGAGTCCCGAAAAAGGGCATAGGACTTTTTTATCCCGGAAAATGTACGTATTACGTAATAGTATATAGATTGAATTAAATAATTAAATAATTAAATAAGTACAAATAAACTTACAAAGTAGTATTCTTAGCATGTTGTCAGTTCGACTGCCGGTGTCCAACTAACCAGTTTCCGTGGCTGCCGTTAAATAAATCATATCGTATGCTCCAGCGTAGATTACGCTTAATTTGACCTTCGATTAGATAAATTATACCTAAATGTTATTCGGTCTGCTTCGTGGAAACCTAGGGCGTATTTTTAGGGTTCCGTACCCAAATGATAAAAACGGGACCCTATTACTGAGACTTCGATGCCTGTCCGTCTGTCTGTCCGTCTGTCTGTATGTCTCCAGGCTGTAACTCATTACTCAAGAACCGCTATAACTAGACTTCCGAAATTTTCACAGATTAATTATTTATTTCTGGAGCCGCTATAACAACAAATACTAAAATCAAAATAAAGTTAATATTTAAAAAACAAACATTATTTTTTGGTCTTTTTGGCTCGTAATGGCAACATATAGACACTTGAAATTTTCATAAAATTCTTAACTAAGTATGTGTGTACTTTAATATTTAATAATACAATTAAAATAAAATAAATAATTAAAGGTGGCTCCCATACAAAAAAATACAATTATTTTTCCCTATTTTCGCTCTATAACGGTACGGAACCCTTCGTGCCTGAGTCCGACTCGCACTTGGCCAATTTTTTAACAAGAATAGTTGTAATATGTTTTACTGGCCATTTTACACTATTATGCTAAAATAAGTTTCAAGGGTTATGTTTTCATGAGAATGTAATATTATGTATTAAATACTGAGCCTGAACAGTTTTCGTTATATTTCAGAAGGTTTCGTTATATTCGCGTTTACTGTGACAGTGACACTATATATATAAAAATTAAAATTTAAAACTTAAATATCGGATTAATTTATTTAATTTAATAAATATAATTTAACCCAAAAAAAGTCAGTGTTTTAGAGTTCCGTACCCAAAGGGCAAAAACGGGACCCTATTACTAAGACTTCGTTGTCTGTCCGTCTGTCTGTCTGTCTGTCTGTCTGTCTGTCTGTCCGTCTGTCTCCAGGCTGTAACTCAATAACGGTAATAGCTAGAGAGTTGAAATTTTCAGAGATTATGTCTATCTGTTGCCGCTATAACAACAAATACTAGAAACAAAAGAAAATTAATATTTAAGGGGGGCGCCCATACAAGAAACGTGATTTTTTTTTGGCTTTTTTTGCTCTATATCAATAATGGCAACAGGTAGGTACTTGATTTATTCTCGAAGTCCTTAGTTATATGTCTTCTTTAATATTTAGTAATAATATTAAAATAAAATAAAAAATTAAGGGCGGCTCCCATACAAAAAACACAATTTTTGGTCTGATTTTGCTATATAATGGTACGGAACCCTTCGCGCGCGAGTCCGACTCGCACTTGGCCGATTAAATAATCATTAAATTTTTATTTTTGTGTAAGTACCTACTACTGCAAGCTTTCTCTGTCCATTAGTATGGTAAGCAATAGTAAGGTTAGCTATTACGAACAGACTAGCGATAGCACAGAATATACCTTAATACAGACTACATCAAGTAAATGCTTCTCAGGTAAAGAATTAGGGACTGCCCAAATCTTTACTTGACAAGTATTTGATATCACCAGGTCGTCAAGATAACTTTTTGATGCCTTTTATAATAATTACTTTTTTTTCTGTACAGTACTTATCAATGTTCCAAAACAGTATGCATAATATAATAACTATGACAGCACGTTAAGCGGTGTCATTTCTATATTATAGGAACAAGCTGTTCTTGTTACTATTCTTCGATATAACTTTTTAATCTCCACAGTAATAGCTAACAAAATAAATGACCTAAGTTACAACAGAATACATATTATAGTACCTTTATCAAGATGTTTTGTATTACATTAGTATCTATGCCGTTATATAAGGTGATGTTAAACTAATAAAAATAAACAAGATAATTAGTGTTTTTTTTTTTCTAATCATACCCTACTTTGATAAGAACTTATTGTTACCTACAAACAGAAAAAACGTCAGTATCGAGCGCAACTTTATCATCATATCAGCCTATATTCGTCACTGCTGGAAATAGGCCTCTCTCAATGGACGCCAAGACGACCGAACATGGACCTGCAACTAAACGGAGCGCAACTTGTGAGGTCAAAAGATCATTTTTGAGATACAGTTTTCTACAGGGCGTTTCAAACAAGGTATACTAAGCCGAAAGAAGGTGGCTCTGTGGGTGATTCTGAACAACTTTGTGTTCTGAACAACTGTGGACTTGTGTGAACAACACACAAGTCCACAGTTTCGGTGGTCTAACCATAAGTAACTTGTTTGTGACGTAGCCAGTATTTACGAACACCGCTTCGTGTCGCATCGGGTCTTATCGGCTGTATACGGCTACCGCCAGCGCTTGCACCGCGGTCCACTTTAAGTAGATAATATAATATTTCTTACTACCCACAGTAAATAGTGGCTGCGAAATTTATTATTAATACTTAATATCCATATTATAAAATGTGCTTGTTACACTGGAAGTAACTAGTACTTAAAAGACAGGCTAGGCCTAGTTTAAGTACTAGAACATCAAATTGTATTTTATTTATATGTGTCTTTTTCTAAATAAATAAATAAATAAATAAACTTTTGTTCTACGACTTTTGGAACTTCGTGAAAAAAAATCCTTTTCCATAGCAAAAACTAAAAAGTCACGTGACCGACAAAGTTTTTATGGAGAATCTATATTTTTCTTTTCGTGAATTTCCCACAGTCATAGAACAAAAGTTGTTCAGAATGACCGCCTGAGTCACCCCCTTTTGGCTTAGAGTACCTAATTTGAAACACTCTGTATAAATAAATCGTATAAAATTATTTTACTTTAGTCTGACACCACTGATACATCTGCTTACAACTACTTGGTATTTCCAATTTTAAAGTTAATTGTAAACAAGACGTTTGATATCTTCGACATAAATGTAAATTAGGGGTTTCATTCATTTTAGGACTCATATTTGCACGATAAAGATGTTTAACAACGTAAAAAGAAGAAGAAGAAGAAGCATTATTTAAACGCGCTAATCTTAGTATGAGTCAGTAATTACTGGTCCGATTTGAAAAATTCTTTCAGTGTTAGTCAGCCCATTTATCAAGGAAGGCTATAGGCTATATTTTATTACGCTAAGACTAAATAGAGGAAAATGTGGAAAAAACACGGGTAAATTATTTGAAAGGGCTTATTTCACGAACTTCTGGAGTAATTTTTCTGTTATTTGGCACAGATAAAAAGTAGGAACGTGAAGGATTATAGGCTATATTTTATTGTGGACTAATTTGTCTGTGAAATATCTAATTTACGCGGGCGAAGCAGCGCGGAACGTCTAGTAATATTATAAAGCTGAAGAGTTGTTTGTTTGAACGCGCTAATCTCAGGAGCTACTCATCCGATTTGAAAGAATCTTTCAGTGTTTGATAGCCTATTTATCGTGAAAGACTATAACCTATATTTTATCACGCTAAGACCAATAGGAGCAAAGTTACAGAGGAAAATATGAAAATAAAGCTGAAGAGTTTGTTGGTTAGTTTGTTTGTTTCAACGCACTAATCTCAAGAACTACTGGCCCGATTTGAAAAAATATTGTAGTGTTTGATAGCCTATTTATCGAGAAAGCCTATGAGTTATATTTTATCACACTAAGACTAATAAGAGCAAAGATACAGAGGAAAATGTAAAAAAACGGGGAAAATTATTTGAAAGGGCTAATATCTCATAGACTACTAGAGCAATTTTTATGTTATTTGACACGAATATATAGTAGACTACGTGAGACATGGGTTATTAATTTGTGAAAAATATACGGTTTCCGTGAAATTTCAGATTTACGCGGACGAAGTCGCGCGGAACGTCTAGTATTAATAATATGTTTATTGCTCCATTCATAATGCGGCATATATCCTGAATAATGCGGCTATCAGCCTCCTTATATTAAATAAGCCCTGTCAACAGCGTTTTCGTTGGTTGAAAATAATATATTCTAATTTTTTTATTTTATTTATTTTTACTATCTTTTATCTAAATATTATTCCAAAATTGGCATTTGAACATTCGATTCAATCGAAGATGATACCAAACTCGACTATATACCTAAATCCCACGCAGTTATCGAGCTCATACCTTGTTAAAGCTAAAAACCCCCCTCCACCACCTGCATGAAATATTCAGGTGGCTCCACATCGTAAACCCATCTTAGGGATATAAAGATCAATCCTACCAAAGGAAATCTTTGGTTCAGCAAAAGCCGTATTCCTTGTTTTTTGTCTTGTACGGCACACGACATTTAATTAACATTGAGTATAAATATTAAACAAGCAGCAATGATTCTTCGTAAAAATCGAGGAAAAATATACGACTAGCAAATACTCGAGCACATTATACATGCTTGAGTATTTACTAGCCGTATATTTTCCTCATTTGAATTTGAAGAAATTGAACAACCAAAAACATTAAACCGAATATATAAAAAAAAATTAAGGAATGTATCTCTGTTCCCTAACGAAAACAAAAAAAAACTTTTAATCTCGACAAAACGATTTTAAACAATGAATGCGCATTTGTCTCATGCTTTATTTTGCGGTACATTTTTGAATTGGTTGCATTACAGTGGCCCATTGAAACGGCACACTTATTTTCTGTTACTGTAAGCTCAGGAAAAGATTTTTATCTTTGAAATAAATATGGAAGGTAGAACTGTCCTGTAGTTAAAATATTATGTAAATCGCACTGTAGTATTCAAATTGGTCTTTACATATTTAAATGTGAATAAGTAGGTTCTTTAATTGGTAATAATTTTAGTGCAACTATTTAGGAGAAAAGCGCTTTTTTGAGACTAAATGACGCCCACAACAGCAAAATCAGTTCAGCGGTTTGGGCGTGAAGAGGTGATAGACAGATACACTTAAACATTTGCAATAGTAGTATGGATATGGACATTATATTAACTTACAATTGCATAGATGATATAGAAGTTGTTTTTTTTTTTTTTTTTTGCTTTAGTAAGTACACAATAATTTTACTAGAGGTTAATACAATACTTAATTAATTGCTACTAATACTAATCTACAAAATTGTCACAGCAGTTTTACAATTCTGGATTCTGCATGATTTTACGGTATCGTAATTAAATAATTTTTTAATTGATTGCAATTTACATTGAATAGGTTCCGAAAGTTTTTAAATTTGCCAAAGATAGGAAACGTAGAGAAGAATCACCTTTTTATGGCTGTTACATCTGCAAAATTTGTAGTGTATTTTATATCTGTATTTTATAGTGTTATAGTGTAGTTTTTATATATATTTACGACTATCCTCCCCGATTAAAGAATAAAATTATTTTAAGCGTGCATACACACTACACAGCTTCCTCACATTTTTGTAATTTTATCTAAAAGCGATACGTCTTCGAAATTCGGAACAACTTTTGTCAAATTCGTGGTAAAGTTTTATAACAAAGGGCCACTACATTTTGATGATAGATGAACATTTTATGAAAATATTAAGGTAGAAAAGAAAATTTCTTATAGTTTAAGCCAGATGTGATGTTAAAATTTGTATAAGGGTTAAAAATCTGATAAAATGTCTGTCTGTCTGTCTATTACATCTTACTGCCCAAAGCGCTGAATCGATTTGGCATGGAAATACTTTGAGTCCCGGAAAAGGGCATACGATACTGTTTATACCGGAAAAATGTGCGGTTTCTACGCGATAAACTATTTTGGCGCAACGGGGTTGCGGGCGTCATCTAGTAACATTATACGTATAAAAAGCTTCGATATTTCAAACGCAAAAGCTTTAATTAACCTATCAAGCCCCTTAAAGATGACCGGTGATCGCGACAACAATAGATTTCCAAGAATCCGCGATCGAAGGATTATTGTTTAATAAACTATTGACTCGATAATGGCGTAATGTGTTCCCAAATTCTTTCACAAGCATTTGAAACATCAATTTCGAAAGGGTTCGAATCGACCCCTTAGCCCGGGATTTAATGAATTCGCAAATTTTAAAATAATCTTCCACCAGTTGAAGGCCCCGTATACCAAAATACTTGAAATTTCGTGAGACCCTTGATTGTTTTCGAGTGATCACTAATTTAAATATTGTCCTTCTTGACTTTCGATCGACTTTCGGAGCTCGTGATCCTTGTGTAAACAATAAATATTAACGAAAATAAACACCGTCTTTTCTGAAACACTTTCCGAACATTGATAATATCTATTGTTCGAAATTGAAAACATTTTGACCTTCGTAACTAATTGACTTTCCTTTACGTTATTTAGGTATATTCACAACATATTATAAAACAAAGTCGCTTTTTTCCCCTCATGTCCCTTTGTTCTCTTTAATCTTTAAAACTATACGCAACGGATTTTGATGCGGTTTTCTTTAATAGATAGAGTGATGAAAGAGGAAGGTTTATGAGTATTTATTAAATATTCATTCATTAAATAGTAGAGAAATACTGTTATTTTTGGGGTTTCCAATGTGATGTCGTTATTATAATTTAAAAAAAATCCGCTTACATTACAGACGCAGGCTGAACTCTACGAGATTTATCAAAATAATGTACGAAGTATTGTACACGATGAAAAGGTCTACAGAAAACTCCGCGATGATATTATGTGTCTATCTCTGGATATCCCACAATAACATTTTTTTGTCATTTACTTTTGACTTTAAATAATGGCTAATTTTCGAAGCAATTTTCCTTATCCTCTGCAGCGTCGATTGCCGACCATCAAAATAGGTAAAGTGGTTTAAGCGTGAAGAGGTAACAGACTGACAAACTTTCGCATTTATGATATTAGTATGGACTGGTATGGATTTTGTAGGGTAAAAATAATGTTTTAAGTGTAGAAAATTCCTCCAAAAATGTAAGCGTTCTCTTTCCATTGAGGTAATCAATTACCTATATATAAGACGTTAGCACTTAATTTATAATCTAGAAGCAGAATAAAATACACCTGTCCATGTAGAAGGACTGATGAAGGACCAGTATAATACTGGTCTTTGGTGAACCGGTCTCTAGATTGTTATTTTGCACACCTTTTATTTGCTACTAAGCTAGCAAGATTGCTTTGTTAGTATCTTGTTACTCCGGTATGTTTTCAATACTGTAAATAATTTATTGATGTACCGTCTCAAATTGTTCATCTTTATTATAATATTATGCGAGATGCAAAATATATGCGACTGGGTACAGTGCTAGCTACTTCGTTGCGTCTAGATTCGTTAAACGTAGCTAGCGTATATTTTGCTACAATAAAAATACTTTTCGCACTCGGGGAATGCCATAGTTTTCGGTAAATTTACTATTCGTATTCGCATACTAGTCTAGTCTCACCATGCCGAAGTTATTGCCTGCATGTCTTAGCAACGCTGTGCCGGTTGGAGTGAATTGTGTTAGATTTTTTCGTTACGGAATTTCATGATTCGGTCGCCGTGCAAAGCCCGCGATAAAAGCTATGGAGTAGCTAATGGTCGATTTACACGAGTGACCAAAGCCACACGATTTTAGCCGCACGCCGAAAATCGACCCGTCTAAATGGTAGTTCGACTACGCCGCATGCTGCTAAAGCCGCAAGCCCCAAAGTCGTGCGACCAATGGCCGCATGCGGCTGGTGACTAAAATCGACCCTGCAAACGCTTAGTCGCAAGCTATCGCTTGCTGCAAATTGATAGTTTGTCGGCACTAGTCACAGGCGATTTTTGTAGAATGTGTAAATGGGGTGGCGATTCGACTTGGACAGGCGATTCGACTGGTGACTTGCCGGGCGACTAAAATCGACCCGTTAGTCACCCGTGTAAATCGACCATAAGGTTCAATTTTACCAACGTCTGTTAGTGTTACATACTTCTTGTTAAAATGTCATGTCTTCTCTTTCATTGATACGAAGAACGCAAGAGGTAACATGATACTAATTCAAGCGTTAACTTTAACATTCGTTGGTGAAATTGGGTTTAAAACTACCTGGCAAGCAAAGTATTTTTATAAGTATGATCAAATTATCGAGTACCCATTTAAATTCGCTCAGCGCGGTGGTTTAATAAAGCAGTACATTTCATGGGCGCCGGCAGAAATCATTTCCAAGGGGTGCAGATTTAAGTTTTCTTTCTGTTCTTTTCTTTTCACTTTTTACGAACAACAGTGACTGTCTATTTACGTCAACATGAAACATTTAGTGCCGAAACATTACGAACTATCCTTGTAAGGCATGTTAATAGGGTTACAAAATGCTTTTTATTTCAATAATTCCTGTTGATCCCGAGATTCCCAAGGGGTGCAAGTGCACCCCCTGGCACCCCCCTGCCGGCGCCCATGGTACATTTATAACATTAGCAGCTTTATTAATATTAGTATTAATAATATTAGTGTGGATAGTATAATGTACACTGTATACCTAACTCTTAGTTAATCTTTATTAAGTTGATAGTTTTTTCATGTTTTATGGCTTTGAAGCATTTACCTATGTGCTAATCCATAATATTTTTTTCTTGTTGAATTATGAATGCAATCTTGTAATTCATAACTCGATACGTAATTTTTTGTGTGAACTGATGATACACAAATGCTTAACAGCGTCATATACATTATACCTCTACCTATATAATATTTACCATTTATTAACACAATATAAACACGTAAGCGGCAAAACACCGATCCTACACGTGCGGAAGTGCCGGAAGCGTTTAGAACCGCTATCCCCAACCTGCGGCCCGCCGGGACTTTATTTGTGGCCCGCGTGATGACAATTTTGAAATTCACGCCCATCGGCAAAATAACGTGAAGTTTACGTGATAGTTGTTAAATTTTTTCCACTTTTAAATCGTTGATTTTGAAGATAGTTATTTTTGAACCCTTAAAAAATTTTTGTTGCGTCCCCCGACACTAAGACCAAAACACAGAGGGTAGACCGCCGAAGTTGTAACATTACGTGCTAACTAAATAACTCATAATTAATTAGTAAAAGTGTTATATTCGCATGGAATTAGTGATACAAGTGCGAGAAACTTAATAAGCAATCACTGTGAATATAAATTCAACAAAATTAATGGTGTTAAGGTAACTTTTTCTCAAGTGAACTCGATCAGTTTATTATACGCGTAAGCGCCGCGTAATTCCCTGGCACTTAAGACCTTTGGTTCGCGAGTATCTCGTGTGCCGATTGCTGAGTCATCTTAATTAACAGGACTTTAACTAAACTATAATGGAATGCAAAATATGTGCTTCCAATCTCAGTATTGAAGAGTCCCTAAAATGTGCATCTTGCAAAGCAGCCTATCATTATATTTGTGTGGGATTGAATGACGCGGATTACAAAAAGATTTTGCCTATGAATAAAGCGAAATGGAAGTGTTCTACATGTAAACAATCAAAAAGGGTGGCTGAAGGCTTGGGAACGAGCCCAGCGAACAAGTCTACCCAATCTACTGTGGAAACATCAGCTGATCAACCGCAATCTATTATCAATATTGATGCAAATTCTTTAATGTGTCAAATAAATCTCCGGTTTGATACTCTGTCAGATGCTATTAATTCGCTAAAATCACACTTTACTGAAAAACTGGAACACTTTTCTACCATAATTGGAAACTATGAGTCAAAAATATCTATTATGGAGGCCTCTCTTGTCACTGCTCAGGAGCAAATTAATGAGTTGACCACAGAAAAATTAGCTCTCAAGTCGGAAATTGAAAACCTAAAGACTAACATTAACAACATTGCTTTATGTAATAGTAGAAATGAGCAATGGGTAAGAAGGTCTAACATTCAAATCAATGGAGTTCCCGAGCGCAGAGATGAGAATTTACTTAAAATACTTAAAAATCTGGCTGAAAAATCTGAATTCCAGCTAAACATTGAGAACGATATTGACTTTGTCACACGCATTGCTGTAAAAAATGATACTAGTGATAAGAGGCCAAAGCCAATTATAGTTAAATTTTTAGCTAGATATAAGAAAGATGAGTTCCTATCCTCAGTACGTAAGTTGAAGAATCTCAAAACAAGTGATATAGGCTTTGTCGGATCTACTGGCCGTATTTATTGCAATGACCATTTATCTCCTACAAATAAAGCACTTTTTGCAGAGGCTAAAAGAAGAGTGAAGGAAAAAAAGTGGGCTTTTATTTGGGTTAAAAACTGTACGGTCATGGTGCGAAAATCTGAAAATTCACCGGTATTTCATATTACTTCTGAAGATTGTTTAAAGAAAATTACATAAGAACTACGATAGACGTTGTTTCGTATTTAAAATTGATAGGTTTAAAAAAAATATCACAACATATAAATATTTTAGCACTTTGCAGTAAAAGTTTAAATGTAATTTATATTATTACATATTATTTATGGCGAAAGTTACTTGTTATAACTCAGTTTCTGCTACTAATATGCATCGATCTGACATTTGTAACTATAAGAATATTTTATTCAAAATTAAAACTCACTAGAATTCATAGTAACATAAAGAATTGTAATACTTGTTTAGTTAACTTTGCAATAGAGTATAACTTTTGGCAGAAATGTGTTGTAAACACTCAGATAATTCTTGTAGATTATTGTATATTTGTGTTTGTGGTAACCTTTTGTTTTAAATTAGGTCAATCTAATAAATATTATGAAGGATACTATGGTAGCAATAAAACTATTTGTAGGATATTGTATTGCTTTCGGCAGTTTATAATTATAGGTAATCTTGTTTTTCTTACAGTCTGGTACGTTGAATTGCTATTTTATGAAACCTATTATTTTGAATTACACGAAAAGTATGAAAATTACTGTTATAGTCTTAACTTAATGTTATTTGTTATTGTTACTTGCTTGTGGCAGCGACTGGATATACTAGGAGAGATTAACATTTTATTTTTGGAATATGTTTTGATACACATCTCACATTTAGTATTGCAACATTGGAAAATCACTAGTAGCAAAATGTTTTATACTTCAATAACAAATGAATTACACTTTATTAAAAATGTAGTTGCAGTTACTATTAAGGCATAAACGTTATTAACTCACTATGAATATTAGCATTTATTATCAGAACGTACGAGGTTTGAGATCCAAAACAAGCCAATTGTATAGAAATATCCTAAAAAATGACTACGACATTGTTTGTTTAAGCGAAACTTGGCTGCTCCCGGGTATATCAGACTGCGAGCTAGTCGACCCTAGGTATACTGTATATCGTAATGATCGGGATTACGAACGTGTAGGGCTAACGAGAGGTGGCGGTACACTGATAGCCGTCCGAAAAGGGCTAACTGTCGATATGCGGCGCTCGCGACCATTACCTGACATACCTAATGCTGATATCACTAATGTCGTTATTGTACTGGACGGGAGTAAATGTCTAAGATTGTTTTGTTGTTACTTCCCTCAGAACCGGCATCATGAATCGTCTTGTCTTACATTTTATGAGTATATATCGGACTTAACTATGGATTTTACAGACGATTCTTTTCTACTGGCGGGTGACTTTAACATAAAAGATGCAATGTGGAATTTTTCTAATACTGAAAAAAATGTTTTGCTCCTTCAAAATCCCACAAATAGTAATATGGTAAACGATTTAATAGCATTTATGTCGTTCAATAGCTGGTTCCAATATAATGGCATTAAAAATATGAATGACAGATGTTTAGATCTTGTCATTTCTAGTCGTGAATGCGAAGTTGTGCGTACGGAACCACTCTGTCTGCCAGAGGACAGTCATCATCCTAGTTTTTATATCTCATTGAATTTTCAATTAACCAGTAATTCTTTGCAGCCGGCTTCACGAATTGTAAGACGCTTTTTTAGTGCCGACTACGACACCATTAACAGGGAGATTGCTAAAATCGATTGGCAATCTTGTTTATCGGGAGCAGACTTAGACTCAGTAGTAGACATTTTTTATGCAAAAATTAATGATATTATTAATTCATTTGTTCCATCGAGAAACGTGTCAGGATCAAATCGCTATCCTATATGGTACTCGAAACAACTAATCAGAATGCTAAATAAAAAATTTAGGACCCATAAAAAATGGAAAATATATGGAAGGAATTATGATTATGAAAATTTTTGCGAATTGCGTCGTTGGACTAAATCTCTTGAAGAGACTTGCTACAGTACTTATGTATCAAAAATTGAAACTAATATTCGATTTAGTTCTAAGCCCTTTTGGACATTTATTAATTCAAAAAGATCTGCAAGTGGACTGCCAGACACAATGTACCTGGATGATGAAGTTAGTTCCAATGGTCCTCAAATATGTAACATGTTTAATTCTTTTTTTCAGTCGGTTTTTGAGCGTGACTCTGAGGACGTACAATTCCATGTCCCTGAACCTAATAATGTAAATGTCATAAACACTGTTGAAATAACAGATTTTAGTGTTAAAAAATATTTGAAAAATCTAGACGTAAATAAGGGCTGTGGGCCAGATATGATTCCTCCATGTTTCCTTAAAAATACCCGCGAATCAATTTCACTTCCTCTTTCTATAATATTCAATAAGTCCCTTAAGCAAGGAGTGATACCATATGTCTGGAAAAGATCACTAGTTGTCCCCATTCATAAAAGTGGTGATAAGCATAACTGTAAAAACTATAGAGGAATTTCTAAATTATCTGTTATACCAAAGCTTTTTGAAAAAATTATTTACGATTCAATCTTTCCCCTTATTAGACCCCACCTTACCTTCTCCCAGCATGGTTTTGTTAGTGGAAGATCAACAGAATCTAACCTCAACGAATTTATTGACTACGTCTGTACAGCCATGGACAAGGGTTACCGTGTAGATGCCGTTTATACCGATTACGCAAAGGCGTTTGATAAAATTTCTCATAGAATACTTATTAAAAAACTGGCTTATTTCGGTATACATGGCGATCTTTTGCGATGGATGGAATCCTACTTGCGTAATAGAAGCCAAGCTGTTGCAATTAAAGGACACACTTCTAATTTTGTTCCTATCACTTCGGGGGTTCCCCAGGGATCTCATCTTGGCCCATTAATGTTTAATATATTCATTAATGACGTGGTAAGCTGCTTTAAGCACTCAAGAGTTCTTTTGTATGCTGATGACAAAAAAATTTTTTGTATAGTTCGCACTATAAGTGACTGCATTAACATGCAAAAAGATTTAGATGACCTATGTGATTATTGTACTAAAAATAAATTACATCTTAATGTTGATAAATGTCAAACTATATCCTTTTCTAGGAAGAAGAAATCATCATTATTTAACTATTCACTGTTTGGTAAAACTCTTAAGCGTGTCGATGAAGTCAAAGATCTCGGACTAATTCTGGATCGTGAACTAACTTTTGCAAATCATATAAGTAGTATTTGTAACAAATCATTCAAAATTCTTGGTTTCTTGTTTCGACAGGCTAACGATTTTAAACAACCAACAACATACACTATACTTTATAACTCGCTAGTCAGATCAGTGCTTGAGTATGCGTCAACTATTTGGAATCCCTGTTATTTTAAATATATTGATATGTTAGAAAAGATACAAAATAAATTTCTAAAAAGATTACAATACAAGTTTACAAATATTAACAAAACTAAAATATTGTCCTTGTATAAGCGAAGAGGTTTAAAAGATGAAATACTCTTATATAAAATTATCCACAACATGATAGATTCTCCATACCTCCTAAGTCAAATTCTATTTAGGTGCCCGTCTCGTACCCGTAGTAGCTCAACATTTGATACAGCTGTGTGCAGATCAAACTATGCTAAGAATCGCTTTATTGTGAGAGCGTGTGAAAAACATAATCTTAATTTTAATGAAATTGATATATTCAACTTAAAATTTAAAAAATTTGCTGCCACAATCAAAGAAATATAGTTGTTTTCTTATAATGTACATATTTATTGTTTCCAACAATAATGCATAAAATTGTGTGAAATTTCCTTAAGAAACTTTAACATCCTGTTATTTATAATAATTACTATTGATTGTCAACCGTTGCATAAACTTTTTGTATCACAAATTGTTGATCCATGTTACTGAAATACTTATCTGTGAAAACTTTATTGGCTCATATGTGCTACTTTACTATTTACAGTTGCTTGTATTAAAATGCTGTTTGTTTTCCAATAAATAAATAAATAAATAAATAAATAAATGTTTGTGGCCCGCATGATAAAAAGGTTGGGGACCACTGGTTGAGAAGATCCGCCTGCAAAATTTTTGCTTTTTACCCGATTGCGCCATACGAAAAGTTTTTGATTGGATGTATGTATATTGTATACTTCCCTGTTAGGCTATATAATTGTGTTACGTTTGAGCTAGAGAGGTAACATTACAATAATCATATCCATTATCCAATATTTTGACGCTAGAGGGCACCACCGGCATAGACAGTAAACAAAAAGTTTTGTTCGACGTTTGACAACGTTGCTGTCAATATTCTGCTATGACGTGTGCAATCGTCTTGACATGTCATCGCAATGTAGAGATAAACTACGATAACATGGCGCGCCCCTCCAAAATTCAAAACGTTTGAACTTTGAAGTGCGTTGTCAAAACGTTTGTAGTGCGTTGTCTTGCGCGGTCGGCTAGTTGTGATTAGTTGACCAACAAAATATCTTGGTAATAAGTGACATTAAGTGAAATATTATTACGAGTACTGGTTGATTGGTTGAATACTTTACTACATACAAACTCTTTCATAAGGATGTGAGTAGTCACACATTGAGTAATTTAGAGGGGCGCGCCATGTTATCGTAGTTTATTTCTGTGGTAGATTATATTTTGCTGTATGTGCTAACTGCTAGTAGCGCCCTCTGCTCCGACCTTTGCGTAATATTCTTTATTGCTAAACTACACACACTGGCTTAGTCATAGAAACCAGGTATTTTAATGGCCAGGTTAGACAGGCAAGTAACTAACCCAGGTATCAACTTAACAAAAGATTAGCATGCCAAGTTTGAAACCAAGTGCACGTCTGACTGATTCTTAGCTGTTTGTGAACTCCACAAACTAATCGATAACTATAATATACAGGTACAGACCGTCTAGTCTTTGGTCGGCTTAATATTGTAATCTAGAATTGCAACGGAGTATCAAAACAATAAACAATAGCCGCTAGCAAAGAACGTTTCTAAAGAATTATTCCATATTGCAATATTAATAATGCCAAAAATCAATATAGTTAACAGCCTGAAAAAGAACCGCCTTTTTAACACCGGATCCATTTCTGTCACCATCAGTACAGTTTTATCATTAGAAGGCAATCCAACCGGTTCACGCGAAACTGAGCTTTCACGACCGAGCTTAAAGCTCAAATTGCGCGGGAAGCGAATAATGTACAGATATGTTGTAAAATTAGCTTTATGCATCGTCGGCTTAATTGCGTACCTCGACAGCAGTCGGAAAAACAAGAGATCGAAAGTGCTTACTGAGGTTTAAAATTGGAATCGCGTTCATCAGATACCGGAAATTATTGGTTTTGTGCGCGGCTCGTATGGCTGATGGTTTGCGTAATCTCATTATTATATCACTTGACACATGCGATCCTTTAGTATTTAATAAACCCGTATTCCCAAGCGAGTGTTCATGAACTTTTACTGTAAAGCCGCGTTCACATGTGTGCAACATGATTGTACAATTATACGATAAAGTTATCGTTCAATGTGATTCTGAATATTGTGTAGCATAGAAGCAAGTGATACAAAAAGTAATGTTAACGATCTCCTTAAGAGATAAGTTAAGATTAGGCATGATGACTATTTTTTTTTTCTTAATTCTTCTCTTTTTGGTAATTGAAAGACCCTTAAAAATAGAAACATCGCTGAAAGAATGACTCTGATAGCTTAAAAATTCACCAAGATAATATGATAATTCAAACATCTCATAAAATAGACCTGCCCGAAACGCTCCATACAAAGTGCTACAAAAGTATGACGTCACTCTTTCGTAGTTTGTACGCAACGGGAGAGAACTTTGTTCGATATATTAAATATTGCGTTTATGAAAGTGGTTTCATAACAAAAGCTGCTTTTAATTGCATGAGTTATCGAATTGTATACAAATATAAAAAAAAATGAAAAAAAATTCGACTTGAATATTATCCAACATTGAAGGCGCATAACAAAAAAAATACAAATGCTATCAAGCTGAAATTTTGTGATTGTGCTGTGATTTCTTTATTTTATTAACAGCTAATCTTTTACCTTGTCGTCATCCCTATTATGGCAAATATTTCAATTATTATTTTAAACCAAATAGAAATAATCTTTCACGAATAAAATATAACAATGCCATAGCAAAATTACAATGTTCTTTCACTCGCAAAGTATGACAAAGCCGATAGCTTAGAATCAAATAGAAAAGGGTGCGGAACGGTTTTTTTTCAATCTATTTGTAGATAAAGAGGTCACGACAAATCTTACAGCGAATGGATAGTTTCAAATGGGATACATTTTGAACGTGCTGATAAGGGGGTATCAGTCAGCAGCTTTACAATGTGGCGGTATACGACACTTTACTGAATTAGATGTCTGAAATGATGTTGCGATATTTGTTTTACACTTGGTGCATTCCGTCAGTAAAAATCTTGTGGCTAATAAGTGAAAAGTGGGGCTTTAAATATATTGACATAATTAATATTTTAATATTCGGAACATAATATAGGATTTTTTTTTGCGGTAAAAATGGCTACAGCGTGATAACGTAAACACGTGTCACAAGAATTCTGAAAATTCTAATTCTTTCCAGAGTTCCGTTTGCATAGTAATTTACGAAGTATCCGTTTCGAGAAATTTCGTCAGCTTATATAGCACCCTGTCAATCCTCTTTTAATGCTCGCCTACGTTGTAACAAGGATTCCTGCTTAATATTTCAAGTCTTCAAATGGAATAGATTAGTCTGCGTTAATCATTTATTTCACTCTTGATTAATTGAATTAATTTATTGTCCTTAACTGTTTCATTTTTAACCGACTTCCAAAAAACGAGGTTATATGTTCGGCTGTGGATATTTTCGTAGGTACAATTTTTTTTTTTTTATTGAATAAGGGGGCAAACGAGCAAACGGGTCACCTGATGGTACGCAACTACCGTCGCCCATGGACACTCGCAACATCAGAAGAGCTGCAGGTGCGTTGCCGGCTTTTTAAGAGGGAATACGCTCTTTTCTTGAAGGTTTGCAGGTCGTATAGGTCCGGAAAAACTGCTGGTGACAGTTCATTCCAGAGTTTTACAGTGCGCGGCAGAAAGTTACGCGAAAAACGCACTGTGGAAGACTGCCACTCATCAAGGTGATGAGGATGGTATGTTTTTCGCGTGGGACGATGGCGAAAAGTTGCAGGTGGTATGATTCCGAACAATTCCTCAGAGCACTCCCCGTTATACAACCGATAGAGGATGCAGAGTGAAGCTACATCTCGGCGTAATTCCAAGGGGTCCAAGCTGTTTGAAACACTATGGCAGTCAACAATTCGAGCGGCCCTTCGTTGGATACGATCCAGAGGGAGCAGTTGGTATTTTGGCGCCCCTGCCCAGAGATGAGAACAATATTCCATATGAGGCCGAACCTGCGCCTTGTAGAGTTGTAGGCGTTGGTCCGGACTGAAGTACTGTCTCGCTCTGTTAAGAACACCAAGCTTCTTCGAGGCTAATTTGGCCTTACCCTCTAGATTACCCTCTAGATTCTAGTATTATAATAGAAAGCCGCTTCCATAGAGCTGCAGTTAGATAAATACCCACGTTACCCACGCCAGCTACATTAAATTATTATTATGAATTATGATGTCATCTCTTTCGTTTACCGTATTTATGGAAGAGAAAAACATATTATTAGACAGACGATTAGCCCAGACTGTTGCAAATGGCTCTTTAAACCTGCATAGATATTTTATACAAAACGTTATACTTGTATAACATGTGTTATACATGCATAAATATATCAAAACGAGCTGGATGAATTTATCTGTCGGCGAAACAAACATCCCACGATTCCCTTCATTTGTCTAGTCCAGAGATAATGAATCTTAATCACGGAGTGCGCGACAGCCGCGGTGAGTAACGGGAGTGGTAGGCAATAACATCACTGTCACTGACATCTGTTCGTGTTCTGTGGTAGCAAACACCAAGCAGATACAGAGGGGTTTATGCCTATTTTGTTTTAAATAGAGATAGATAAAAAATTATTTATCTTTATTTTAAATGTTATTGTTAAAGGGTTAAGTAAGTTTAAATCATATTATAATTTTATAATATAAATTGGTTATTGCATAACTTCGACTCTAAGAATGACAGCAATAATAATTATAGCCCGATCTAATTAGACGCAAAAAAATCGTAACCTCGGAATAATTCGCATAGAGCTGAAAATTGGTAGAGACGTTAAATACACCATTATAAATAAAATCTCAAAAGTCCCCGGCGATCCACCTTGTGCAAAAAAATTTATTCAAGGTCAAAGGTATGAAAATGACGTTTTTCCCGTTTTTTTCCAAACTGTACATTTTGTCACAAAAATAGGTAAGACAAGAGTGTAGATCATAGAATTCTGTATAAGAAATATTCAGATACTTTTTTTCATACGACTTACCCTTCCTTTTAAATGGCAGGCTTAAAGTTTGGGAAAAATCATTTCTATACTTGTATTATAAAGCTAAAAAATTTGTGGAACTATTGCTTCGAATAGAAGAATTCGTTTTTTGTTGGATAGTCTTATTTATCGAGGAAGACTTGAGCTATATAACATCACGTTGGTACCAATAGGAGCAAAGAAACAGAGGAAAATGGGGAAAAACGGGGAAAATTATTTGAAAGAGCTTATCTCACAAACGGCTTAAGCATTTTTTTATGTTATTTGGCACATATATAAAGTAGACCACGTGGAAGGACATAGGCTATTTTGTTTCTCGGGAAAATGTACGGTTTCCCTGAAATACATAATAACAGGATGGAGCGGAACTTCTTTTTCCTGGGGTATTATAAAGATGACAACAATTATTGTTGTCATCTTATATTGCTGTTGAAGACGTGAGTGGAAGAAGACAAATCACAATAACTAACAGTTAAAAATTTACCGTTTTTGCATAATTAGAGGCTTTAGGGTCAGAAAATGATTTGAAATAAAAAAATGCATTTTATGTGTAGCCAGATACATTTAAAGCCAGGTGATGGAGTAGATATTTTTTCAAATTATGAAGGAAAAAATGAGTAAATGTCCGTATATGTTACTAAGTTATCGTGTTTTTAACTCACGTCTTCAATTATTAAATTATACCTATTAATTGCATTCAAATATGAACATAATGAAACAAACCATTAATACTATGTAATCTTTTTAAATTGCTAATGTAATAATCGCTCTGCACTAATAGAGCCTTAAAAGAAACTAGCCAGAAATAGCTTTAGCCTCAGAATATATTTTTATTTTGTTGTTATAGTAATTTAGTACAAAAGTAATTGATTTTAATATGAAATTGTTCGATAAGCGTTTATATTATGAGAAAATTGCTTTGGGCTTTTCAGGAAGCTTAAATGTTTAAATCCAAGTCCTTAACAAAGAATAAATAACTAGTTTCTTAGACCTAACAAAGGGAAATTTACTTTTGATGTAAACTATTGCTTCCCCAACTTCAAAGTAATGAAACTTTTAACATAGTTCGTGCTTAAATTGTGGTGACTTTTGGACTTTATTTATTAAAGTTTGATACTATTTATGGAAGCAAATTTTTAACTGGAAAATAGAATTCCAATTTTCCGTTCAATAGAAATAATATAACTATTTTAACTATAAAGACATACCAACTGCAAAAATAGAATTTGGAGGTTATGTCTTGTTTAAGTTATTTAAAATCTTTTGAAATTAAAAATACGTTGCAACCTCTTTACAAAGTACAAATACAGCACGAAAACTCGCATTTAGAATGCAAACATTCATAAAATTTTAGAATACATTCGTCGCCTCTGTTTCTGCATACTCTTTTTGTTGTTAAAATGACTTGAATGCATGTGAGTGACCCGCGCTGGTTGTGATGTGTATCTGCAGTTTATGACTCTTTGTCTTTGCACTAGTCGAATTATGTCTGCCATACAAACAACTATAAACTACAGCGTTAATCTTAAATAAGATCTCAGTTTGAATGTAAGTAAAACTTAAAATTTTATACAAATTAGTTACAATAATAATGATACTGAAATTTTTCGTTGAGAGTCAAACTTTAACATTTCTTACACTATTTTTTTTTTTGGGTCCTTGAATATAGTTAGTAAATTATACAAATTTACGACATGATATAAATAATTTAATATTATTATTTATGATGCTACACAAAACATGTTTAGGTAAGTAATTCAAGCGTTCTAAAAATACTTGACTATTTTCAAGTTTATATATTTTAATAAGTTATTCATAACTTAAAAGCTAAAATAAATAAACGAGTAAATAAATAAACGTAGTAATTTTAGAAGTAAGTAGGTAAGTATATTATTTTTGGGATATTATTAATTCAGAAATTATACGACATTGCTGGATGACCTGAGTTTAGTTATTATGTCTGTCTAGATGTAGCAAAAACATCGCAATAAATAATTTCTATCTCATGTTTTTAAAGAATTAATCCGGATCATGGCTATATTTTTATATTGCTCTTCAAGGCAGCAGCTGTTATATAACATATGATATAGAAAATAGTATACACAATGTGAACATGACCTCATTCAAGAATGCAAATATTCCCTATATCTTAGTAATAATAATATATCCTAACATTTGTAGTGTAAGTTAAGCACGAATACGTTATGACGAAACTTGCAGTAAGACAAATCTTGGAAGTTCTTAAACAGAAAATACTACTTTTGTCACAGAAATTGATGCTAGACAAGTAAAGTTACTAAGCCCCGACGTAATTGCTAACAGTGGCTTAAAAGTTCTACTTCCGAGTGAAGTTGATCTAAGTATGATTCCCCGGTTGACACCGAAAGATGCTTACAAATTACAATTATATTAATTTGTACTTAGGCAATTTTAAGTAAATAAAACAACTTGAAGGTTTTAGTAGATTTGCATCCCCTAATGACCAACATGGCTAGGGGCTGTCTCTCACACTTTAAAATTTAAATTTCACCCACAAAAACATTAATAATAATTATGTTGTTATTTCCAGATTCCAGCGTGAGTCTCCGCGCAAATTATGCTTGACGCCCAACTTTTTTTTCGTTCGTTTTTTAGATCTAAGCTTGAGACGTCCATAGATTCTGATAAGAAGTAGATCATTTACTTACCCAAATATCCCTAATTAATTTTACTACACATTATATTAAGTTACAATAAGTAAGTTTACTGTTTTAAAGCTCAAAATGTTATTTTTAAAGATAAATAATTATTGTTTGTCCTGCTGAAAATATGCTAGCGAAAATTTAATTATTAATTCCTTGTGAAGCAAATATTTATTGGCTAAACTTAATCAGCTTCCTGTTTTTGTATTTTGAGTAGATGCTAAGCGTTATTATTAACTTGTTTACCTTACATTGAATATAACTTTATCAAAGTTTCTATTATTTAAGTTTCCTCTTCGACAAATTAAGTCGATAAGGCTCGCTATATTAATTTACAGTTTTTAATATCGTTACCCCCACCATTTCTCAACACTTTTTTGGAAAACATTATTATAATAGCTCGTGGTAATTTTTAGGATGATATATATTATAGCTATTAGATAGGCTAAGAAATTTAGTAAGTTGTATAAATTTAAATAGTAACTGCCTACATAATATAACATTGATTTTACAACGTTTAAAACAAACGGAAAAAAGAAATCTCCCGGTTCAAACGCTCCGCTATTCAGTCCTCCCGGGACCGGAGCGTTGAATATAAAATTCTTTTGGTGTTTTAAATAAAAAGCTAAGAGTTCATGAGCGATTACGTCATAAAGGATGAAAAATGAGTGAAAATCCGGCCACCACTCCGCGGCACCTCGCCGCACTCAAGATGAATTGTTGAAAATTGACGTGAATGATCTCCCGTAAAGCGGCCATTTACAATTTCCACCCAACTTTAATGACGTGAGAATTATTCAAACGTTATGCCGCGAAATCAACGGTGTAATATAGCTAATTTAATTGTTAACAATGGAAATCATTCTTGGTTGTGAGCTTGTAAATTGTTTTAATATATCTTGTTTGAAAAATAATAGTTTTTGTGTGCTGAAGGCAATATAATATTATACTGTATATGATAAATAAAGTATCCTAGGATTCTTTGTTCGTCTCGACGGCTTAAAATAGTGGCGGCAAAAGGTAGACAAGGATATTATTTTCTCTACTACATTGCGCCGCGCTGGACGTTTACCCTCCCGCCATCTTACAAATGTGCACTCCCGACGTAAGTTAATTTATATGCATCCTAAAAACATTAGCACAACGCCACAGCCCCGCGCCGCGCCGCCATGAAAGCTTCAAAAACTTCAAATAAGGAATTTCGTTCCAAAACTCTTCGTAGGTACTTTGTTACCACACACATATTTTATTGAGTCACGTGAACAAGCTATTGGTATGTCATATACAACAGGCTATTGCTATGTCATAAGCTTTGTCCACATTGTGCCTTTTTTTGTTCAACAATAGCATGCATTATAGCGCAGTCAACAGCGAACGTGAGGCGCGACCCGCGATAAAATCGTAGCGCTCGCTATGACACTTTTCTTTCAACACGGGTGGATTTTGACGCATGCAATTATTGAATATGCCAAATGAAAGTTGAATAAAAAGAAGATGACGAAAATTGAAGATGAAATTGCATAATGTGGACATAGCTATAAGCTTTGTCCACGCTGTGCATTTTTCTGTTCATCAAGGGCATGCGTTATAGCGCAGTCAACAGCGAACGTGAGGCATGCCCGCGACGCATGCCCTCTGATCGTCAAAAACTTTCGCTTTGTTATTAAAAATAACAGTTGGCGTTACGTTCAATTATTGAATGTGCCAAAACGAAAGTTGAAAGAAAGAAGATGACGAAAATTGAAGATGAAAGCGCGTAATGTGGACATAGCTTACCAACAGTATAGGGTTAATGTAATTGTAGCTGTGGAGGCAGTCTGTCTGCGGCTACTGTCACATTCTCCAGTCATTAGCGAGCACACAAATCATTAATGGACATCCAACATTTGTCACCCCGACCCGACCCGATAACAGATACCACAAGACAAATTACACCTAATATAAAGATAACACAAGTATTTCTGTATGTGTAAAAATAAATACAGAATAAACAGGTCCTAATTTTTTTTTTTTTGTAGTTGGTTAAAAACCGGCCATGTGCATTGTGCAAATGTGCAAGTCACACCTGCACACGAGGGGTTTCATGCATTTTTTTTTATTGAATAAGGGGGCAAACGAGCAAACGGGTCACCTGAAGGTAAGCAACTACCGTCGCCCATGGACACTCGCAACATCAGAAGAGCTGCAGCTGCGTTGCCGGCCTTTTAAGAGGGAATACGCTCTCTTCTTGAAGGCTTGCAGGTCGTATAGGTCAGGAAATACTGCTGGTGACAGTTCGTTCCAGAGTTTTACAGTGCGCGAAAAACTGCCACTCATCAAGGTGATGAAGATGGTATGTTTTTCGCGTGGGACGATGGCAAAAAGTTGCAGGTGATATGATTCCGAACAATTCCTCAGAGCACTCCCCGTGATTCCACCGATAGAGGATGCATTTATCAACAAACGAATTTACTATCGAGTATCAACAAATGAATTAATTTATCTTTAATGTCAGCTTACTGAAATACACTTTTTCTCATAAATTATAAGCAAAATTAAAACATTTAGTTTATAATTGTTACTTAAATAGATAATAATTGGTCAGTTGAAATACAAATACACATTATTACACGTAAATTATTGTATTTGTAATATTAGGTACGGATTAGCAACGGATTGATTTTAGGCTTCATTTAATTAGAACTAATGTAGATATTATTGTAATAATGCCATTGATAATAGATTATTATGTTAGTCCATGTAAAAATAGATTCACTGCTACCTACGAGTTAATATATGTATTTACATAAAATATGCATTATTAAAATGTGAAGAAAATTATATTTAAGTATTCGAAGACTACACAATATTTAAACCAGACCAGAATATAATATACTTAGAAAACAAATTGAGTGGCGTTCTAATAGATGCAACGATAGAGAGATTGCCTCAGAGTTTTATTAAGGCTGCTTTTATTTATGAAATCGTACATTTTGCGGTAATATAAGATTAACCTAAGTTGTTCTTTCACGTGATTCAAACACATAAAAGCTTTCATCCGAATTTATTTCGCGGCATAAGCTCGAAAACAGATAGACACTATTTTAAATTTATAATATTTAAACAAAGGATACTGAGGAAAGGGATTTAAAAAGGAGAGGCTTAAAGTAGAAGACACAAGATGAGACCTCTGAGTTTCTGAATGGATCTACGAATAATATAAGCTAAGGAAACTAACTCCCATACTTCAAACGTTTTAAATTTGGCACCTTTTCGCAAACTAAAATATGACAATTCAGATTTTCGCCAAGGTCGTATCCCAGATAACGTATCATAATATTGCGCGGACGACAGCCTGCGCGGTTATTGACATTGTCAAAGTTATGAAACAAAGCCGTTGACAATAATAATTCTCAAAAGCGGATAGTGTTATGCAGTATACACCAAGCACATTAGCTACTAACACGAAGAAAGGAGCGCATAATTATTATTTCAAAATCAAACATTTTCCTCTGATCCTAAAGTCATCGATAATAATAATATATAATACTTTTGAACAAACCTTGTACGAATCGGACGAATCTAAAATTGTCCAGAGCACCTAGAGAAGACATTTTCAGATAACAAAAATCTATGTGCTAAATTATTACAGAATTGAAATAAAAAACTGACGGTGCAATTAGGCAATGTAGATTTTCGTAATCTCTTAAATTTTTGGCCATTACTCATACAAATAATATAATCATGAGATTAATGACTATTAAAGTTACGCTACATAAACGAGTAATCTGGCTCGGCATCCAATTTGGTTCGTTTCTTTCTAAACGAACGGCAGTTATCCACTTTTTTCGTTGCATTGCATTCTTAGGATCTTAGGAAATAATACTTATGTCAGCCAGACCCTAAAATTTCATTTATGATTAAATTGTTACATCCATGGACGTATAAAAAGAGGCGGACGGAGTCCCACCATACACAAAACTGTGTCGTTCAGAGTCGGCCAACTGGCTGTATGTACACGGTCCGCACGCACAAATTCTTGCGCTAGTCCATACCATTTGACAGGCGTAAGAATGTGTGCGTGGCCGACTCTGAAGAAAAGTGAAGACACAGTTTGTATATAACAAGACTCCGTCCGCCTTTTGACGTGATAACGTCTTATAATTCGATATGGGGTGCGCGCCCGAAAAACATGACAGTTCATACGGCGTTACCTCTGAGGCGTTCCATATAAGGCTTGAAGTGCAAGCGAGAGCGTGGAACGAGCGACAAGGAAGCACAATCGGCCTTAGCGTTCGGCAGCGTTCGACATCCGTCTCTCTCCTAAGTCCTACTTGAGTGAGCGATGCTTATATTTTGACAGTTGATAATGTTACTCTTTCTAACTAACGATGCAGTAAGTTGAGTGAAAGAGAAAGCTCATATCGGTGTATAAACGTCAAAAGTTTGTAATGTTATGTCCCACCTAAATCCTAATAGGACATAACAAAGGAGTCAGTGTGCAATATTTCATGTTTAAAAAGTGCTAATAAAAGTGTTTAGTGAACGTTAAATGCAATATCTTGTTGGGTTTTGTGGTTCCGCTATATAATAAACCATAAAAACGGCCAAGGAATGCCTCAAACACGTGGATTTAATATAACATACGTAAGTTTTCAACAACGTTTTTTGGGCTTATCAATCGGTATTTTTATAAGCTAAAAAGAAAATTTATAAGTTTAATAATCCCATAATCATGCTATTTATGGCATTAGTGATAAAAATGTCACATCAAGTAATAATTTGACTTCAAATATTGCATAGCTTTTTACGTGTACTTTAGGGATGCACTCTACTTAAAGTATAGTTTATCGATAAAAATATTGTCATGGACTAAATGATTTTGTTTTCAGGATTTGAAAATGCTTCAAAATAGACAACGAACAGAAATATTTAGACGCAAGTTTCATGCAAGTTTTTAATTCTTACTCCCTCATGAAGGCATCATAATATTGGGATTATCATTTCAAACGTAAGTTTGAAACAATGATTTTATTGAAGTAAAAAAGTTCTAATGGAGAGCAAAATAATTGCATGATCAGCTCTCACACCTCCCCCCTGTAAGTACTCAGTTCGTTACTTAAATCTACTTTTTGAAATTTTATCCTGGCATTACTCTTTTTGACGTGATAACGTCTTATAATTCGATGGAGCCGGCTGCACGTACGAAAAAACATGACTCATGCGGCGTTACCTCGCTCTGAGGCGTTCCATTTAAGGCTTGAAGTGCAAGCGAGAGTGCGGAACGAGCGACAAAGAGGCACGTTGTCACGTTCAACTATCGTCAGTAAACCGACTTTACAGACAACCGTTTTTTTTCTACGTTCATGGTTACATCTTGCATAACCCTGTCCATGGCGACTTTGTAAAAATTTTGTAATTATATTATTTTTTGATTATTGCACTTTTACAATAACATGTAAACTTAATAAGACTTAATAAGACCAGCTTAATTTTATGCAAATACCCTAGCATCCAACTTAAATAAACCAAATTTTTTGGGTCGGAAAAAATACAAGTTTAAGCAATAACTAATTTTAAACAATTCACTTACAGATGAAAGGTTATTCCTGTTTTAGAAGTCGTATCTGTATGACATCTACACCATTTCACAGGGCATTTAGGCATTTTAACAACAAAAAAATTGGAAAAAAGCTAGTACGTAAATTGTAAGTAAACAAACTGTAAAATGAGTTTTACAATAATTATCATGTCAACCTGGTTGAACGTCACTCGAGTATATATACACGAAAAATGTGTACTGAACACATGCATAAATGTGCATGTATTCGGGTCACATTTTGTAGCCTTTTGGTGCACTTTTTTGACGGAGTTACTCTTCCTTAGTTTATATTATTCGTAGGAATATATTAAAATTATGTTTATGTGGATTATACGCAAAATATACAACGTCAGAGAGAAATTCTATTACATAATGCATATAATTATTATATTTAATTATCAATATACAGTAAAGTTTAGTGTAAAGTGGTTTAGTTATGATTATGTACGCTGACCGTCAATTTACATAGAAACGTATTCAACATGTAACGCCAATCTGCGCTAACAATTTCAGGACAGGACCTGAATAAATTATTTAATTTAAACAGAATAATAAAGTAACCTGCAAATCGCTTGCGCAAAATACTTTCAAGAAAAAAACCTCGAAACAAAAGATAAAACAAATTTTAGACGAATTAAACGGCCTCATTCTTTTACTGCTCACGATTTATAGGCTCGATGATGATGACTATTCAGAAACGAAATTAAATAATAAAGTATACAATTGTTTTGTTTCCATTTCGCCGAGTCTTGACGTATATTTTATTTGTTTTATTAAAACTCGTTTATAAGGAAGCCCGCAAGATATTATGGTTTATGAAAATCCCTTTTCTGATTTCGCTGAAATGTAAAAATAATGAATAATAAACTTTATTATTATTTCCTTATGGAACCCGTACTTTTAAATACGTTTAAGAAAGTTACATTACATTTCTTAATAAAGTACAGATGAAATGCTAACATTTCAACGAGTAAAAATATAATGACTAAAGAAATACAACATCAAATACGCCGAGAAAAGTTTGTTTTAACTATTGTCGCAGACAGATGGTACATTTCTACCGATTAAAATAAAAGTTAGTTATTCATATACATCTTTATATTTATTTACATTGAATGTTCATTATTCACGTGGAAATGGTTCAGATGAGTTTTTTTAGAGTTGCCTTTTTCTTTTTTTTATGAAATAAAGGGGCAGACGAGCAAACGGGTCACCTGATGGAAAGCAACTTCCGTCGCCCATGGACACCTGCAATATCAGAAGAGCTGCAGGTGCGTTGCCGGCCTATTAAGAGGGAATAGGGTAATAGGGGAGGGTAAGGATGGGAAGGGAAGGGAATAGGGGACGGTAGGGAAGGGAATAGGGTAGGGGAATGGGCCTCTGGTAAACTCATTCACTCGGCGAAACACAGCGCAAGCGCTGTTTCACGCCGGTTTTCTGTGAGAACGTGGTATTTCTCCGGTCGAGCCGGCCCATTCGTGCCGAAGCATGACTCTCCCACGTATAAACTTATTTTTTAATTATTATTATTATTGTATCTTTGTCATACAATAATAATAATTAGAAATCATGGAATATTTCGTGTTCTATATTAGCATGTAGCTAACACCTAGGACCACGATATAAAGTATTATCTACACATAATATCTACATCGCAAAACGACATTAGTATGTCATCGTAGTACATATTTACATCTCTATAGTACATCTACATTATTACGTTATCACTCTAGCCGCTATACTAGGTAAAACTTTAGTTCAGATTTCGATATTAATTTTACTGGCAAGTTGTATTTGCTTTCTTAGCAAGTCTTGCCTCAACTAGCTAAAGCTTACCAAAGTAAGCTTATAGTATAATGTTGTAAGAGTATATTCTATTAATTTTTAATATCTAGGTAATAAGTGTATCAAGGATAAAGTAACATTGCACTTCTTTAGCTTATTCTCAAAAGGATTAAGTCACATAAAAGACTTTTGTGAAAAATTCACATTCCACTCAGAGTTAAAAAAATATACAAGCTTTGAAATATACCAAACGAAGAAGGTATAATTTCTAATAAACAATAAATTGAGAGTTCTCATATAGCGGGGAATATTTAAACCCTGTGTAGTAACATCTCCCACGTTTATGTGACAAGGAAAATCAAGATATTAATGCCTTAAGGGGTTTTTATTTCGCGAGCTTTACATAACATTACGGGAAGCGAGTTCCAAGTAATGGTATAAGAGATAAGACGTATGCTCACAATAAAACACAACAACAATTTATATTCTGTCCATCCTTATTATTATATTAAAATATAGTTAGAGCGGTCCAAGTATTAAATATAAAAAACTTTATTAGTTTTAACAAATATTTTATTTTAATTTTTGGATCAATATGATTATTTTAGCAGTTTCGCAGTGTGTTTGGAGATAACTCGGAGAATCTACGGGACGCTTAATAAAAATCTTGCTGTACTTGTCCAGGCTGCACTGGTCCACGACGGTCGAGCAGGTCGTGGACTACATCAGGAGCAAGACCAATTCGTCAATTTTAGCTCCTTTGTGGTGAGAGTCTCCTTCGTGAAGGAGAAGTTCTGGCCGATTGAGGTCGTTTATAGGAGGTTCCAAGGACGAATTCCGAACACGTCGAGCCATGGTCGCGCCCCACGTCGCAGACAATACGTTTTTAGTGCTTAGTGTTAGTTTTAGAATAAATGTATGTTGGTCTATAAGATATATGTTTATCGCGCGAGAACCGTACATTTTTCCGGGATAAAAACTATCCTATGTCCTTTCTCGGGACTCAAAGTATCTCCATGCCAAATTTCAGCAAAATCGGTTCAGCGGTTCGAGCGTGAAGAGGTAACAGACAGACACACTTTCGCATTTATAATATTAGTATGGAAGTATGGAAGTATGGATGGGCCAAGATGCTTGATTAAAATAAATAAATAATAAAATAAATTAAGACGTTCTTGGCAATGAGAAAGCTGACTTGGCAATCGGCAATCTTGGTAATAACTTAATAAGTAATAACAAACTGTATTTACTGACCATCTGACAGCATCAGCTGATAATGCGCTAAGATACACCGGTATGCTAAGAGATCGGTGGTGGCTGACGCTCAAATATAGTTAAACTCATATCAAAAATCCTCAGATACCGGGCTATTGCCCCCTAATAGCAATTCCGAACCGGCTGTTCTCAGTGCTAGTGCTCCCTAGAGTGCTGCTGAATCTAGGGGCACTTTAGGGGTACTAGTGTACTCCCTAGAGGCATACTGAGTGGTCAAAAAGTCCACCGTTTCTTAAAAACCACTGTGTGGGTATGTGCCATTATGACTTTGTGCCATAAGTTTTTCCTCTAAAATATGAACACGGCCGACCGTAAATAAATCAAACGATTAGACTGAGCTTCACACAATGACCGCTGAAAATTGTAGCGGTGTCGCCGGTCACTCACAACTCATAATAATTTACGGCACGCTACATCGCGGCTGCGTGAAAAACCTGGTTTTTCTACATTCATCAGGTTGTAACTTTGTAGCTCCAACAATATGCTAGAGCCTTTACTACTTTTTCGAGTTCATGTTTTTTGTCGACTGTAAATATTTCTACAAATTAAAATAAATATAAAAACGAAAGTACACTAATAGAACTTGCTCTTATATAGTGCAGTTTTGTACTCCGATTAGATATTTTTAGATATCAATAATACCTTAAAAATTTAGCTATCAAATGTATTTTTATGGCTTCATGTCTATTAAATTATACCAGTCGACCGCCGCGAACAATCAACGTTTTATTACGTTACAAAGACGCTTACGTGAAGTCTTACAAATTGCAACACCTTTAATATCTATAAAGTAATTTTAAGTGGAGTTCGCGAGGAAATAATTTTAGAGCAGACGAGCACGAGGAAAATGAATAAAGCGGGAAAATTTTATACCTCAGGACCTTTACCGGGTTATAATTTTTATTATCTTATTAAACTGTCAGAAAGGTAAAGATTGCGAGGTTCCCGCGTATAATGCCGGCCGCCATGATTTACGTGACAAACCTTTATTATGTTAGTGGAGTTTGAGCGGGCAGCTGTTTTACACTTGATATTGACTTTCATTGTCTTTTATGTGTTTTATGTTTTACATTGTTTTGCGGTTAAAGTGGAAATACTTGCAAGTTACAACATAATAAAATATATTTACCTTTCTATAATACATTACTTATTGTAATTAAAATATTGATGTATGTATTTTGTAGAATTTAAATACTAAATTAATAAACACGCACATAAATAAATATTATTTTTCGCCTAAATTGCCTATAATTAACTTAGATTATTATAATTATTATCTAATAATAATTATTACACCAATACTGTTAGTGCAATACACACGAGCTGTTCGAAATGTAAATCAACAAACGGGTAGCTTCATTATTAAGTCAATAATATAGTAATTAATAATTAAGTACAAATTGGGTCTTAATTATATTTAAATTAAAACTCATTATTTGAGTGTAAAATTATAACTTCCAGTAATACAAAATTCAAATGTGTTAGACACTGTACATATAAATAATGCCGTAAAATTGAAAAACTAGATTTATCACCGTGAAATGTATATTATGGAAAATTTTATTTTGTCACAATGTACGCATTACGATACGATTTACGATTACGATTACGATTTATCCACAACCATAAACAATTTTTATCAAAATCAGTTAAGCAGTTTCATTGTGTTAAGGCGACAAACAGCCACACAAAAGGACGTACTTTCTCATTTATCTTACGAATAATATAGAAATATCGCAGTAGCAAATAGCCATACTCACGCTTGCGAATTTTACAGGAAATTTTAATACACAGGAGGAATTCCATTGGCAGTTTTATTTAAATTTGTTGCGATTTTAATCTTTCATCAAGTCGTTTTTATTGCGGCACGAATATCCAATTAAATGCTAAAGGTAGTCGTAAATTTGGGCGGGAAAACCTACGGACCTCCGATCCCCTTTCATTAAATCGATTATGGCGTCTGTTTGTACCTCCTTTATAGGTGAGGACTTTGATCACGGGATCGCTTTAAAAGCAACAAATTAACCCTTGCACATACGCTAAACACGCGAGACAAATATTGATCAACGACCATTTAACCCTAAAATAACCATTTTATTGGATAATGACTTTTACTTGCTGTTGTTTTGGGTTTTATGGCTCACACGGTGTTATGTACGCCGTGTGAGTTATTTTTATTTTAACCCCGTAATGTACCCTGTAATAAGCGCTGCCAGACGTCCCGATTTTGGCGGAACGTCCCGATTTTTTCATCAAAATTAAATGTCCCGCGCGGTACAGGCTCAGTCCCGCTTTTCGGGGAAAGCCCGAACGTGCGTGCAGTTCGCCGTGCTAAAAAAGAAAGGTGCGTAATGAAGATAAGAGTGTGGGAGGTAGAGGGGTGGACTTTCTTTGGCTACCTTAGCTATATATTGTCACGTAAACGTTATTTTAACGCAAATAAAAAAAAAAAAACTTGATTTTATCCATTTTTTTACTTTGTCCCGCTTTTGACTGAAGAATTCCGCTTTTTCAGTCAAAAAGTTCCAAAGTCCCGACTTGGCACAAAAAAAAATCTGGCAACGCTGCCTGTAATGCACCCAGACCAGATAAATTATGTTGCTTGTTTACTTGACGTAGCTCATGTCTGTAAAATACTAAGAGTGGGTTGCACAAGAGGCGTGGTTATAGTCAAACTTAACTTCAACTTTAACTTTTACCACAGAATCTGACAGATCTCTGTTGCATTTATTGAAGTGAAAACTTCTTTAGCGGCGTTGAGCACTTGTGGGATGGGTAAAAACTGTGAAACTCGCGTCAGATTTTCGTGTTGATCGAAAAACCAATAACCATAGAAAAAGCGTAAGACGGTTGGAGAGTAGTGTTTTGTGTCGAACTCGAACTCGAACGAAATGTACAGTCGGGGAAAATTGTGCTAAGCAGAAATGTACAGTCGGAGAAATGAGTTGTTTAGCAGAAATGTACAGTCGGGGAAATGAGTTGTTGAGCAGAAATATACAGTCGGGGAAAATTATGCTAAGCAGAAATGTACAGTCGGGGAAATGAGTTGTTTAGCAGAAATGTACAGTCGGGGAAATGAGTTGTTTAGCAGAAATGCACAGTCGGGGAAATGAGTTCTTTAGCAGACGCGCTGATTAAGGCCGCGTTTCCACCTGCAAGATAACTGTCGCGAGAAGTGTCTGACAGTCTGTCTGACAGCAGCTTTTTTTCGATTGTCGATATTTTTAATCGATTGTAAGGGTTTCGATTAATTAATTAAAACGATCGTTTTTTTTACTATTTTTTTTTTAATCGATTTTCATAAAAATAGGTTAAAAAAATAATGCACAACGTTAATAATCAAGTTTTCACTTCTGCCAGCACTCCCGGAGTGCAAACCGTCTTTTTTTTTGTTAAAGCTACAGTTAATGAGATTGAGAGTATAAAAAATGAATTATCCGTAAAAATCCATAGTTCACGAAAAAATTTCGATACTTGTTTGAGCGGTTATGGTTATCGTTAAATATGGCGTCCATCATTGACTTTAACCAAAGATTTGACATTTTTTGTTGTAGTTAATCTGAATTTCTGCATAATCCTTACACTTTCAATCAATAAGTTAAATTCAAAATATTAATACGTAAAATTATAAATAAGAATTAACGTATAAATTATTAATAATTGGTAGCTGAATTTATACTGTCGTATAATTATTTCAGTTTAATTGCCG
The DNA here is from genome assembly GCA_905333045.1 of Lysandra bellargus. Taxonomy (NCBI): domain Eukaryota; kingdom Metazoa; phylum Arthropoda; class Insecta; order Lepidoptera; family Lycaenidae; genus Lysandra; species Lysandra bellargus. The sequence goes on from HG995344.1 coordinate 1,399,547, forward strand.
AATAATTTACTCACATAATATCGATATAATTAATTTATTGTGTTTAAGCCTCTTATGCTCGTAATAATTTTCACGGGTATTTCCTGTACGTCTCTTAACGAAGACTGAACCCTCCGTGAGATCATATTTCGAACAAGAAATGATTAGAAAATACAAGGTGTAACAAAACTAAGTGATAATACTTTAGGATGTGTACGTGTTCCTTGTAGAGAGTTCACTGTGAAAGTGGCAGCGCTGTAAGACCAATTTTTTTTTCGCTTTCGTATGGGCAAGCGCCCCAGCGTCACGAGCTTCCCCATACGAAAGTGAAAAAAAATTTTGGTCTTTCAGCGCTGCCACTTTCACAGTGAACTCTCTACAAGGAACACGTACACACCCTAAAGTATTATCACTTACAGTAATAACATACACTCTTCATGCACTTTTTCCACTTTATTTAATTTATTTTATTACAATTAAGTATCACACGACCGGTTTCGATAAAATCATCATCAGGTGGTTTTATCGAAATCTGTTGATTACTGTGAAACATGAATTTCCACCAAGAAGTTACAGTACATTCAATATATCACTTAGTTTTGTTACAGCCTGTATATCCTTTATACAATTGACATCAATTAGTTTGAGTGGCGGAAATTTTACAATTTGCTATATTATAACTATACTGTATTTGGCGAAACATGGCGGTAGCGGTCATTGACTCCCTGTCAAAAACTTGTCATCTTATATAAACCGCGATTGATAATGAAGTATCAGGTGTTGTCAATCGTGGCTTTGTATAGAAAATGATAAGTTTTTGATAGGGAGTTAATGACCGCTACCGCCATGTTTCGCCGAGTACAATATAATAGTCAGACTTGAATTAAAATTTTAATATTTTCGGTAGCAACTCCGTTGCGCCGAAATTCGTTAGAATATTGATAAAAATTATATATTTTTCCAGGATACAAACTCTATGTCCTTTTCCGACTTTCAAAGTATCTCCATACCAAATTTTATCTCAATCGATTTGGCCGTTTAAGCGTGAAGAGGTATCAAACAGACAGACACTATCGTATTTATATTATTAAAATAAAAACCGGCAACGTCGGCAACGCACCTGCAGCTCTTCTGATGTTGCGAGTGTCCATGGGCGACGGTAGTTGCTATCCGTCAGGTGACCCGCTTGCTCGTTTGCCCCCTTATTTTATTTTAAAAAATGGTAAAGCTATATAGCTTTTAATATTAATTGAAGCAGTGACTTCGCTATTTTACCTTTACATTTAAAACCTCCGTTTCTCCGGGCGCTAATTTAAATAAACATTCGTAGTAAAAGAGACAAGTTACGCCTACGGCCACACACTAATTAGATAGCTCTAGTGGAAATCCCGGAATCCCGGAATATCCATAAAATATTCAGGTATATCCAGGGAGGGAATATCAAAAGAAATTCTTAGCATTTAAAACATACAGGTGAATTCGCGGGCCCCATTTACTCCTTGTACATTATTCATGACGCTGGTGTCGCCGTAACGAGTCGGCTCGAGACTGAACCCGCTGTCGATAATGAACTAAAGTTTTTATTGAAACATCATCATCCTTTCTTTACTCTCCTCTAATTTGTAATTGGATGAATCGGAACGTGGTTTAGTATTTTCATATTTAAATTTTTTGAGTGTATATTGGATTGTTCTGGGATATTTTATTTTGCTGATCTAAAAACGAAATTTAAATAACTGCGTTAAACTTATTAAGACGAGCTTACTAAAATAATTTTCCATAGCATCTTTCAAATCGCACACGCACGCACATACACACACATACCTTTCTTATACCTTAAATAGTTACTACACAATGTTCAAACTAACCTGACTTCACCATCTCTACCCTTAAAAATAAATAATTACTATATTATGTAATCCAAACCTGGAACATTTACTTCAACGATTCTTTTGTAGAGCTTCTTAATCTTGGATAGAGGTCTGGTGTCCTGGAATACAGGTTCACGCCCTATTTAGGCACCAGTCGCCCACATGAAATCTACCGATATATAATGTGCTATTGTCAAGCTATTTGTCCTATAATTATACTACCTTTAACCTTATCTATAATTATATTATCTACAATCATATTACTTTGTGTCTATAATTATGTACTTTCTGTATTATAATATTATGTGGTGAGAAATAAATAAATTATTATTATTGTTATGTTTGTGTAAGGTATTCCTTGCTCACGGGCAATTAAATCCCGGACTTTTGGAAGGCATTCGTGAGGCCGAAGTCAACACGTAGAGGCCCGTTACACAGTTTTATTCTAAATGTTATGTGACGCTGGCCGGCGACTCTCCCTGTCCGCACTATGGGAGTACGATCAAGGAGAGCCAACCGCCAGTGTAGGACTATTGCAGGGAATGGATATTAGAAATGATACCGGGCTATGGAGGCGAGGTGCTAGTGGACTGGGTAACTGGGACTATGGGAGGACTGTGGCGTCTGCCGATACAAAGTGGAAACAAGTATCATAAAGTTGGCAGACGGTGACTCGCCAACTCTTTAAAGGGCCCCTCAAAATGGTCGCACGTACGGTGCACCGAGGCGGCAACATTAAAAGAGCGGCTTGAGGCAGGAGAGGTGTCGCTGGACTTTAAACGTCGATCATTTGCACCCTCAGAGGGTCCCATCACTTCGCCCACTCGCCACTTACGCTTCACATCCTCCCTCCGAGCCGAAGCTCTCGCGACTCCACTCTGACCGGCCGGTTATGGCAAGGCAGAGGTAGGGCCTAATTCTCCGTCAGCGTTCACTCCACCCGGCCAGTGAAGGTAAGCCGGAGATGGAGAACAGTGGCTTCCCTGAGAGCACTCGGGTTCGTGGGGTCGGTACTCCCCAACAGCTCGCCACAAGCTGCCCTGTATTATTATTATTATCAAGGACAGAAAAAAACAATTTTCTTGCTGAAATACTTTAATGAAAAATGGAAGTCGATGGAGCGTATTTTCTTATATATTGAAAGTAATATAAATGAATATAAAGCTAATATCTGGGCGTAAATGAGATGGCGGCGGTTTAGACCTTGAGCCTTACTTCCAAAACTGATACGATTTCGATTTACGTGTCCGACTCGATGTCGCTCTTGATTCGCTTCAATCTTGATCCGCACAAACTTTCAACTTCTCGATGGTTACCTACAAAAAGGATATTATGTTACTGCAATGTTACTGAAATATTTCACGCTGGAACGCAGCCCCAGCATAGACAGTAAACAAAAAGTTTTGTTCAACGTTTGACAATGTTTCTGTCAATATTTTGATGTGATTTGTGCAACATGTCAAATTTTGGTAGGATTATTTAGATATTAACTACGATAACTTGGCGCGCCCCTCCAAATGACTGTTTCAATGTGTGTAGTCACATCCTAATGAAAGAGTTTGTATGTAGTAAGTATTCAAACAATCACAGTACTTACACGTAATATTTCAGTTAATGTCACTTATTACCAAGAATTTGTTGGTCAATTAATCATAACTAGCCTACAGCGCAAGACAACGTACTTCAAATCATCTTGACAATGCACTTTAAAAGTTTTAAATTTTGGAAAGGCGCGCCATGTTATCGTAGTTGATCTCTACTGTATGTACTATAATAGTAGCGCCCTCTGCTCTTTTGTCTTTGCCTTTGGCTAAAATTCCCTATTGAGCCACTACACGTGTGCTAGTGTAGATGTCGGGAGTTCCAAAAGCGACAGAGATCGAGTTGATTCGGTTCTCTATTGTGTCGGGACTCGGGAGTAAGGTGGCTTGTAGCACTGATCGACCTCCGACTGTCAGTTGCGGTTTCACCTGACCCCATATTTACCGTAAGGGACATAAAGTGCTTTAACTCCATTCAAAGTCATTGTTTACTAAGCTCATTTGTTGACATTGCTACAAATAATACGTATTATCACAATAGACATAAATACCAGTACTTCGACTGCTAAAAGACGGACGAGTATTAATATCTGTCATTTCTTTCGGGTTTTGCCAGAATAAGTTCTTTGGCTGGCGCGCTGGCTGGTATAATTTATTTTTAAAAATAAGATTTTGAAATTGAATTCTGGCAGTTTTTTCTGCTTGTGCCAAAATATAAACAACAACTAAATTTTAAGTAACGACCCTAGCGACGACTTTTGTCATAATACATCAAACTTAATTTTTTTTTACATCAGTTCTAAGTCGGCATTCTCTATCATTCTGTCTACTTTGTCATTATCATCATTTTATGTATGCGAGCGAGAGAGATAGCATGGAATTCAATTTAGAATCAATTTTAAATTTGACCCAGAATGGTACAGGTGAATTTTAGCATTTTTTATGTTGTAATTTAATGTTGACGTTTAAATTAAATTGAATCTGAATTCTTAAATATAATGTTTTGCATAAAACCTTTAAAATTATAGAAGTAAAAATTCATAGCCGGAGCAAATTTAAAAGTAAAACTATCAAAGATGGAGTAAGTAGGCTTTACATGTTAATGAGAAATGAATCCTACATTGTCCGCTGCTGACTTTTAAATGCACGTATTTTTGTCTTGGTTGAGATTTTTTCAAGTTTCTTTTGGAGGAGAAAATTAATGTTTAGTGAAAATAGCATGGCAGTATAAAAGAATATTACGGTAAAAGATTTTGGCAGAAGATGACCATAAAAGTTTGGCCACTGCGATGTTTGGGGCCACTGCTACAATGCCGTTATGTCTTTAAGGGCCTGTTCCACCGCTTTCTGATAAGGTGCCGGATAGGGTATTATTTTATTAGATATTATTTGACAGATTCTCCATACTTCATCTGTCAAGTTAAGTGGTGGATAGCCTTATCAGGAAGTGGTGAAACAGGCCCTTAGTCTTTTACTTCTACGAAACATTTTCTGACAAATGTACGTCATGGACCATGGTATATCTTATCGTGAGTTCTGAATTCTTAGGGCCTGTTTCACCGCTTCCTGATAAGGCTATCCACTACTTAACTTGACAGATGGAGTATGGAGAATCTGCCAAATAAGCCTATCCGGCACCTTATCAGGAAGCGCTGAAACAGGCCCTTAGTATAAGACATGTATAAGGTCATAATATGTTTTGTTTATGGTTAAAAATATATAAAACATAAACTCTATTTTAATAATAAAATGTAAATGGTTATTTAAATAAACGGTGTTCATTTCTCTTTGGAGTCGACTTACAAAGGCCCAAATTGCAACCTACTAATAAATTAAACAATAGGCACATGAAAGGTTACGGGCATCGGCTTAAAACCGTAAGGGCCCTTCCACGTTTTAAATGAAGGCATATAATTCAAGAGGGTTTTCTGTCGTCTCAAATTAATAACGTTCTCCTAAGCTTGACCTTAGGCGTATTGCACCTGGAACTTAAATGTTAATATTGAGCACCCCTACACCCGAGCCTGAGCAAATTTTATTCGTACACAACCAAAGAAATATAACACGTATGACGACGCGACACGGCTCGCATTACCGTGCATTATTTACTGTATTGCGTGATTAATTTCGTAAACCCGAACACATTTTACAACGTCTACTTAGTGTAATAAATTCTCATTACATGGGAAAGTCATTAGTTTGAGGCGCGTCCTTATAAATCTAATTATTTATGACTTTTCGCGTTATCGATGCTAATATTGAAAGCATTTTCTGTTTCACTCAATTCTAATTAAAGTTGCGTTACATCCACTTTATTTGTTTGTGTCTGTATTAATTGTCAGGGTCTGTTCATGTTGCGGCGTGATTTACGACGCAATGTATTTTTAAATGTGTCATTTTAATTAGGAATACCACCGTGAGATGCAAGTCTGTCTATTCAATGTGTATCTCCTTAAAAGCTCTTATCATAATATTGTATTGAATAAATTTTAGTTTTGATACCTCATATTAAAAAATGCGTCGCAATTCGCAACGCATCGTCTCGTCACGTTGTAAACCGGCCCTAACAATTTCCTGGTTGTTATTTCTACTTACTAACCAAGATTTAATAACATAATATTTTTATTTAATCACGATTCACGTCTAACAGGCGATGACAATTAGATCTACTGCCACCCAGGGACACCTGCGATACTAATAGAATTACAGCTGTGATTATATAGAGGAGATAAAGTATCATTGAAGAAATTCGTTCATAGGGAAATTTCGGACCTGTGAAATTTGGCCGCGTTTTGTCAAACCTAGCCGGCTCGGGTTATCAATTGACATAACCCGACCAAATAGCGTAGGTCCGCCATCTGCCTATGAATCAATTTATTCGATGGTAGAGATAAGCTACGATTACATGGCGCGCCCCTCCAAATTACTGTTTAAGTCACTTGTGAAAGAGTTTGTATGTAGTAACCTAGTAAGTATTCAACCAATTAACCAGTACTCGTAATATGTCACTTAATGTTACTAATAACCAAGATTTGTTGGTCAACTAATCACACTTCAAACGTTTTGAATTTTGAGGGGGCGCGCCATGTTATCGTAGTTTATCTCTACGTAAAAATTCGTCTGCGTCATGCGTCATAAAATGGCAGTTGTAATGGAAATTACACAGTGATGTGAACTATAAAACGTACAATAAATTCTCTCCCAGCACACGTCTAGACGAGAAACGTGACGTTGTCTGTCTGTCTGTCAGTATCGAGGCAATTTAATACCTACGAAAGTTGGACGCATGTCAAGTGGCTTGACGTTTACTTTTATTATAGCCCTAAAATGGAATATTTTTGCTGGAGGTTGGCACAATGACAAGTCGCACGGCCTGCAAGGGTGTCTTGGTGCGTGGAAGCCATGGAGTGGGGATGCGATGCAACTTTCATTCGAAATTATGAAAGCGTGAGTTTTCGTTTCGGCCACATGCAAAAAATACAGGGATGACATTGTCAGGAGTGTAAAACCACTATCAAAATCGCCACATTGTAAAATGTCATATAAAATTAGATATTAACAATGATTTTTCAGTTTTCCGACACGTGTCAAAAAGAGCCTCGTAAAATTTTACAATTTCAAAGAGAGCAACCTCGATTTTTCAGTCTTTTATTTTTCTTAAAATGTAACTCATAATAATTATTATAAAGTTGTTACTTAAAAGTGTGTGACCCTGAGATAAAGCAGAAACCTCGTTTTTAACGTATATTAGGCTATTATACGAGTAATATTCGGTTTAAAGATCTTTATTTCTCACTAAGACATTAATTCGTCACTTATATATGAGAACAACAAGAGAAAATATCACAACATTTTAAATTTTTGACAGTGCGAGTACTTATATTCCGTAAATTATGTATATTTAGGCCTGTTTCACAACATCCTGATAAGTACCGGATAGGCTTTCCACCACTTACCTTGACAGATAGAGTATGGAAAATCTGTCAAAAAATTTGTAGACAGCCTATCCGGCACTTTATCAGGAAGTGGTGAAACAGGCCCTTAGAGTTTAGACTATGACTGGCTGCCCTTCGCTGCATTTACTCTATATTCTAAAAACCTCAGGCTAGCCAAATAAAAACTTAAAAACGAAAACAATGCGGAGCGAAACAGATTTTTCCAGAATAATTGTACACGGTACGTGAATCTAGATCCGGCTCATACAATCAGTCATTCCGGAAAAAGTGGAGCTCCAATCAAGTTCCAGTAAATTTTCAGTCGATAGATTCAATTCTGCTGAATGTTGGTGCCACTTCAATATTGCCGTTCGCATACACACTTCACACTGAAGAAGTGAAGTTATCTTAAAGTGTATCGTGAATATAACTATGTTTATTGAGTGTGATAAACATAAGACTAGTCGCAATATTTAATACAGTGAACTGAAGTTTGTGACACTTTCTATGTGTGGTAGTAGTACATAGCTGATAAGTGATATTGATGTTTATTGCTTATTGTCTGTATATAAAGGAAGATGTTTTTAGTGTGACAATTATTTTTCTGCCTAAGCATGTTTAAAGGAGATGATGTCTGTATTGCAACGACATTATAACTGTTAAAAAGTTCAAAATATATTCAGCGATTTTAGAATCTGACTGTATTTGCTAAATAATTTACCAATTGTCTGATTTAATTTATGCGCTTAATTTATATCAAAACAATTCACAAAGCATTGTTAGCCACTTTATAAATATTAAACTGGATCATTAGCTACGGTTCATTTGAAACCAAAATTGAATAACGTTTAAAATATAACACGTGATGCCATTACATTATTAGTTTTACAATACATTATAGTAATTAGATGCAATTATTATTTATTGTAAATAGCTGCAATACCCATATTTCATATAGGAAAACTAACAGACGTACAGTACGAATCGTTGTTTTTAATAAATAAAAAATCATAACTTTATATATATATATATATATATATATATATATATATATATATATATATATATATATATATATATATATAACACAGCCAAATTAAAAGACTTTAAAATAATTTTATTTTCATTGAGTACATTTTTTCATAAATCAACAGAAGAAAACTCAAATGCCGAGCGATCCTGTTCCTAGCAATTTGGCAAAAAAATATATTACTAATGTAACATATTTTTTGAAATATAAATCAAAATTAGCAACTAACTCAAATCAACTAAATAACGTAACATAGTATACTGCAACGTCCGAAGGTTTTAAAGCTTTTTTGTAAAAAGATACCGCTGTCTAACGGATAGACTCAATCTAAATTTAATTCCCGGCTAAGCGTCCCGTACTTTCCTTAATAGACTTTCCCGTCGGGTTCTTTTCCGCAACGTTCTGACTCAAAGAAGAAATCTCCGGCTCACGCACTCGACACCGAGCGAATAATTAAAGCTGTAATTTACAAGTATTTACACTTAGCTAACCAACTTATTTTTCGAGTTTATTTTTAACGCGAGATTGCGTTGTTGCTGAAATTTGTTTCTAGCAATTACGAAGTTTCTTTATTTCACCCTTAGATATATGTTTTTCGATTTAAACCTGGGTTCTTCGCACTCATTTTGATAATCGAATGCGCACTCAAAGTTGTATGGAATTTCCAGTTGTAAACACATTAGCATTTTTAAATGGTGTAAAATTGTTTTCAAATCCTAGTGATAAACTTATTTCGAAAATCTCCAGAAAACTGGTCAAAAATCAAGTAGATAATATATATTTAATCACCCATTTAAATTGTATCATTATTAAATACTTTGATATTGTTACGTGCTAGGGTTCGAGGATTCGGAGAGAAAGATCTGGTGACTCTCTTGAAGACTTTATTCACAAACACTAGCTCACACAAATCACTAAGTCCAAACACTAAGCACTAGATCCAAATCACTGAGCACTATCACTGTCCTAGGTCGTAGCCGAGTCTTAGGTCACTATCACAATCACTCACTATTGATCACTTGTTCTCACTTCGACGTCGCCTCGATGATCGCTTGTATCAAACTGAACTGATTGCCGTCTTGTTTACCTTTTATATGGCCCGCGGCGTTTTCTGGAATGTTCCATTCTGGATTGTTTACGTAAACACGCAATTCACATAAACAAGGGTTGGACTTTTCTAGAAAGTACGCGCAACTGTCGCGCGCAGGTAAACAACTTCCCGTATCCGTAACAATATAATATATTTTATATCTTTAAACGAGCAATTCTTGTATTATATGTATAATTGGAATCTCGGAATCGGATCCAACGATTTTCATGAAATTTAGTATATAGGGGGTTTCGGGGGCGACAAATCGATCTAGCTAGGAATCATTTTTAAAAAATTTCATTTTATTCGTGTTTTATCGAATACCGAGCAAAGCTCTGTCAAATAGATAGTTACATTAATAAGAGTCTCAAAAATACCTGTGATTACAGCTGAAGATTGTTATCCCAATACAGCATAGATGGCAATCATAATAACCTTTTTATATACAGCTATTTGTCTCATGAAAATACAAGCATAGAACAAGAAAGTGAGAGACATTTTAGTGATGTAGTATGGTTATATAATATGAAGGAGAAAATAATAACTTGTCGCGTCTTTGTGAGTCGCCTAACGTGTACTCGGCGAGACACAGCGGGGAATTTTATTTTTATGATAACATCTACAATTCTCGTGACTTCTAAAACTTTATTTGACATCTCGTCCATAGCTTAGTGGGCCCCTAGATGATAAATTTTACTGTGCAATATTATTGAACAATTGAAATAAATAAATAAAATCTTTATTCCAAATTTTCAACATTAGATACACAACCACAAATTTAAAAAAATACAGAAGAAAAGAAAACGAAAAGAAAAGAAAAAGCGAAAGAAAATATTTTTTAATTAATTTGACAATAAGATAAAAAGGCGGGTGTGTTCAATATTAACACCAGACGGTGAATAATATTGTACAATACGTGATATTGCGCAATAAAATTGATCGTCTATTGATTGATTGATCGTCGATCGTTAGTAAAAAACTAAGTTTTCCAGCAGTGAGCAGGATACTCTCGATCATGCTAGAATACCGGATCATCGATCGTTTTATGTCTTCTCTATTGCGAGAAAGGTAGGCTACAAGTGATACCATAGTGAGAAGCTGATATAATGTTACTAGCGTCCCACCCTAATTTTATAGAGGTTCAATGGGGATACTAAACATGTACATACAATATTTCTCAGATAATTATATATTACTAGACGTTTCGCGCGGCTTCGCCCGCGTAAATTAGATATTTCACAAACAAATAATTAGTCCACAAAAAGTAGCCTATGGTCCTTCACGTGGTCTACTTCTTATCTGTGCCAAATAACAGAAAAATTGATCCAGTAGTTCGTGAGATAAACCCTTTCAAATAATTTCCTCCGTTTTTCCCACATTTTCCTCTATTTCTTCGCTCATATTAGTCTTAGCGTAATAAAATATAGTCTATAGCCTTCCTCAATAAATGAACTATTTAACACTGAAAGAACTTTTCAAATCGGACCAGTAGTTACTGAGATTAGCGCATTCAAATAAGCCTTTTCAAATAATTTCTCCCCGTTTTTTCCACATTTTCCTCTATTTCTTCGCTCCTATTAGACTTAGCGTGATAAAATATAGCCTATAGCCTTCCTCGATAAATGGGCTATCTAACACTGAAAGAATTTTTCAAATCGGACCAGTAGTTCCTGAGATTAGCGCGTTCAAACAAACAAACAAACAAACTCTTCCCAATTATAATATTAGTATAGATCAGTGTTTTCCTACAATTTAACGTGTCTCTGTTCCCTTCGTCTTGATGCTCCTAAACAGACAATTTCGATTTAGTTGTTCAAAAGCACTAAAGTACCTATATCATAGTAATCATTCATTGTCATAAAAGTTCGCGACTTACAAATACAGGTTACTTATTTCCGTATGATTCCATCATTATTAGCAGTCCATTAAAATTACAATTACAGTGCACAGTATAACAAACATCGAGCGAGCCGGGGAGTTGACAAGATTAAACTGTTGTACAAAGGCCCGGGTTCCGGACATGATTATCTTGTTACTCTACTTTGTTTTCTTTAGATGCTTTAAAAAATTAACTTCCCATCGCCAATCGTTTTAAAAATTTGTTAAGTGTGTTCCGGGAAGCCTTCCGTTTAACATTTAGCTTGAGTGTTTGTTGGTGAAACATTTTATTTCCTTATATATTTTTAATATTAATTTTAGTACGAGAACGCTGCGACGTTCTATCACATTTTTTAAGTAAAAGTGACCCAAAATTAAAATTTATTACCAATTCCAGTAAGCGTTGTTTATACCTTACTCTGAGTATTAACATTTAACAGGACCGATTTAATGAGGTTTTGAGTGCTTATCGGTAGTTCCTAGAATCGGCTCACATAATTTTTCTTAGCCGAAAAACCGCAAGTATATCAAAGCAACATTTTTCGAGTCAAATAGAGTAGTTATACAGTGTGTATAACTACTCTATAGTGGGCAAGGGCCCGAGCGAGCGTCATGAGTTTCCCCATACAAAAGTGAAAAAAAATTCGTCTTTCAGCGCTGCTACTTTCACAGTGAACTCTCTACAAGGAACACGTACACACCCTAAAGTATTATCACTTATTTTTGTTACACCCTGTATAAAGTACACAAAACAACCTTTTCATGGGACAATGTCAAAAAGATCCGTGTAGAAACTTCTTCATAAAATGTTCCGGTCATATAATACCGAAGGGAAAGTGCAAAATCAAGTAAGTGTCACACCTAACTTAAATGAATAGCCGACAGCGAGTCCGATGCAAAAAATTAATTCTGCGAAGACAATTTTACCATTAAATGCGAACTTCTCAACTTCGCTGAGATTCATTTAATATACTTATTATATTTTTTCATAATTGACACAAAATTTTAATACTGTGTAATAAAAATATTATCATAATTTATAGTCTAGAAGAAAAAGCAGATATTATATTGAAACACTTAAATTAGTCCCATAAACTAAATTATTATCATGGAGCGCCAACTTATTTTTTGTGAGCTTGAGAGCTTGATTATTTTAAAAGAAAAATGTTATTAACCAAAGCACTAATGAGCTACTCATAACAAATAATTCAACAGAAAACAATATCTTATCTTTTTAATAACCCTCGACGAACGCATGAATAATAAGGGCGCGAAATTAAAAAAGTGAAATATAGGCAAGTTAAAAAACCAACACCTAGCAAAAATGAAACGCGGTGAATATTTTTAAGCTTTTTGAAATATAGCTTTAATAAAATTTATGTTACCGTATCAAATAATGTACTTACCGCGGCAACACTTAATTCACTTAACGCTTACGGAATGAAAAAACCGTGAAAACATTCCGGTAAACTGCGGGATACGGAATAACATAATTACCGCCGAACTGTGCCGGGCTCGTGACGTCACAATTGTCTACCCTTTTATTACTACACTTAGGGTAATGTGGATTGTGCGGATTTTGATGTTGAACATTGGTGTTTGGTGCGGTGAGCAATACAAGTGTCATTAAACAATATGGTAACGACCTAGTTACTTGTACTTGAAGCAAAATATCATGTACCTACCCCTTTTATAAAACTTATGTACGGTAAGTACAGTAAGTATAATATAATATATCTGTCCCGGCAAACGTTGCTTTGCCATAATATATTTGCCATATTATAATATTGAAGTGACTAAATAAGTATGTCACCATGGCAACGTCGATCGCTATCCCGTCAGTCTCAGGTTGTAATAATTTACTATTATTTATTCAACAAATGCACTAATCAATATATAAAGTACCGAGTAGCCGGTTCTCAGACCTACTGAATATGCATATAAAATTTGGTAAAAATCAGTAAAGCCGTTTCGGAGGAGTTCGCTGACTAACATTGTGACACGAGAATTTTATATATAAGATTATCTATGGACGCTTCACACTACTGGATACTTTTTGTTGTTGCACCAGTTTGGCCCCGTGCTAAGTACCTAAAGGACTTGTGTTATAGGTACCAGATACATTTAAGATTTTTGTTATAATATCATACACATATTTAATACACATCCATGACCCACGAACATTGAATTTTTTTTGTTTCGTCGGCGGGATTCGAACCCGCGACGCTGCAACACACTCTTAGCCATTGAGCCACAGAGGTCGTAGCAAAGTAAAAAAAAAATGTATTTTACTAACTTTAAGTTATAGATATAATTTATATTCAAATAAAAACATGATTGTGCTTCAAATACCTGATTTTTAACTTAAACGGCAATCTTTCTACGACATTTACTTTGCAGATTTGACTTCACAAATCCTTTGTATCCTGCAAAAAGTACAAAAGCATGGAAACTTTTTAATTTAAGTAATGAGAAGTTCTTATCAATATTCCATCGTCTTTGTCTTTAAGCGAGTAACCGACGACGTTTCCTTTTCATCAATATTAATTAACGAATTCAAAATCTAAAGGTTTTTTGAAAGGCGAGCTTCATTATCTTCGGACTAGACGCTAGGTTGTCGTGTTGTGTCGCTCCGACGGCGACGGCAATAAATTCCGAACACTGCAATAGGGATGAGCGATACTGACGAAAAAAAACACCGATAAGGATGTCCGGTATTATCGAGACATCGACTGAAAATCGATTTTTATTAATACTGAATGTTAAACTCTGTGTATTTCCAATAATGAAAAATACACTAAACTGAGCCTTAGACTCAATCTATACTAACTCCATTTATAAAGGAAACATAATAACTTGGTAATAAAGAGCTATAAGTATAGAATAAATTTTAGTAACATTTTATTATAATTTAAAATTATTTTTTTTAGATTCCTTAAAACATCTATTTCAGTTCCCATTTCGTAGTATATAGTGTTAGAAAGCTGGACTTAATTATAAATTAAAGTAAGCAATAAATAATCACAAAATAATCTATATCTCAAATAACTAAGTCGAAGTTCTTTTAATTGTTTCAAAAGTGAGTAAAATGTCGAATCCTAGACGAACATCACTAGGCTGCAGTCTAGTTTAGGCACTATCATCATAGATTACCTAATAACGCATAACATCAATCTTTTAAGGTAACACGTTGCAAAAAGTGTACGTCGTGCTAGCGTCAGTACTGGATTGTTTACGGCTCTCTAGTCAACATAAAACCCTTAGGGTAATTTTCCATTGCAGCGTGAGAAGGCGTTGCGTTGTGAAGCAGTTTAAAATATCCCATTCAACCCTGAACTTAATTTACAACAAAAGAACATAAGCATTGAATTCACAGACTTGCCACCCGTAGTATTGGGATTCCTATTTCAATTTTTAATAGCTTTTTAACCCTAGAAAGATAACCATATTTTACCTTACACAAAAGATAACCATACGCTTAAGAAGCGCACAAATTCCCAATGCGATTTTTATTACTTTACAGTTAAAATATCTACAATTTATTTAGATATTTAAAAAATATATAATATGTGTATAAATAAAATGCATTGTTTTTATACTTATGAATTTTTTTTTTATATTATTAAACTAAAATTACAAAATTCTCAATTAAGACCTCACAAAAATGACTGTCTTCTGTTTAAAGGAACAAATCTTATGAATTTTTGTAAAAATTCATAGTTTTTTTTCTACAATAATCCGCCTCGCTATCACTTTCTCAGCATACATCGTCTTCATTTTCCTCTCACCTGTCCAATATTTGTCTTATTTCGTTGTTTTTAAAGGCCGTCTACTAGTCACGATATTCCCTTTATGTTTTGCCTATAACAAACCAATAACACGCTTTATACATAAAAAAATAAAAGAACAAAATACATCGTCAAAAGTTACGCAAAAGATAACCATACGCCTCGCGAGCGCACGTCAAACTCATAACTAAGAAACTATGTTACTTACCACTATGTAACAGCCGTTCCGCGAAAGGATAGATTGGCGACTTAGTTGGCCGGAACGCACACGCAGATTCGCCCGCTAATTAAAAAAATAGAGCATTTTGTTTTCTGCGCGGGCGCCTCTGCGACGTAGGTTATATTTCTAGGGTTAAATAAATATTGATAACTAGATGACGCCCGCAACTCCGTTGCGCCAGAACTCGTTTATCGTGAGGGAACCGTACATTTTTCCGGGACGAGAAGTATCCTATGTCCTTTCCCGAGACTCAAAGTATATCCATGCCAAATTTCAGCAAAATCGGTTCAGCGGTTTGGGCGTGAAGAGGTAACAGACAGACAGACACACTTTCGCATTTATAATATTTGTATGGATAATCGGTCCACAAACGGGAAATGTAATCGATGAACATACAAAAAAATATAATAATATATAAACACACGAACATATTATAATAACTACCTCCTTTTTGGAAGTCGGTAAAAAATGCAACGCTTCATCACTTGTGCAATGTGAACTGACCCTGAGTTGAATCTTTATCACGTTACTTCTCTAAGGTTTAATACGAATTGCGAGGTGAAGCGTAACCAATCTTTTTTATGTCACTAATCTCATTAAACCCGACTGATATTCTTAAAAACCATTCAGTTTTTTCTATGCAATGAAGATTATAATCAGCAAAGACGACCTCTGTGGCTCAGTTGGTTGTGTGTGTGTGGCAGTTCAAGCCGCCGACGGAACAAAAAGTTTTCAATGCTCCCGGGTCTGGATGTGTATTAAATATGTGTATGATATAATAAACTTGAATACCTATATACGTATAGTATAAAAGTATTAAATATATTTCCGTCGTCTGGTACCCGTAACACAAGTCCTTCAGGTACTTAGCACGGGGCCAGACTGACGTGGTGTGAAGCGTCCATAGATATTATTATTATTATTACTATAAAGGGGAAATATAATATCCTAGTATCATCTACATATTTGACTATCATTCAGCTGAGTATTCATGCGATGAAGGAACAAAGGTCCTCCTACTATACATATTATATACTGCATAAAGATGCAGTATATAATATGTATAGTAGGTAGCGATTGTCTCGAAATACTAATATTTGACATTCCGGACGACGAGATATAAAGAAAATCATGCACTTGTGACTTTAGGAGCTATCACACGATACGACTTTGTCTCTCTCAAAATCCAATAATAATAATAATAATAATATCTGTGGACGCTTCACACCACGTCAATCTAGCCCCGTGCTATGTACCTGAAGGACTTGTGTTACGGGTACCAGACAACGGAAATATATTTAATACTTTTATACTATACATATATTTAAGATTTTTAGTATATCATACACATATTTAATACACATGCATAATCCAGGAACATTGAAAAACTTTTTGTTCCGTCGGCGGGATTCGAACCCGCGACCCCCGGCTTGAGCTGCCAAACACTCTACCCATTGAGCCACAGAGGTCGTCAAATCCAGGTAATTATTATGTATTTTTTATTTTGGAGAAGAAAAATGTGGAAATACCCTATGATTTAAATATCGTAAATACTTGCTCATATCTACCACAAAAGTGAATTAGCAGTTTCTGTTATTTACATTTGAATTCCTTGTTGCAGAAGACAAAAAGAGGTAGAAAGAACCTAGGATTAAACCCTGTTTAATTATAGTGACATTTGTCATAACAATACTTTCTAAAAATCAATTATTCTTATTCTTAAAACGATCGCGCGTGTGTTTAGGCCCTTAGATATTGGACTAAATCAATAGCTGTCTCAGCCCCGGCTGGTATTACTTCTTGAGAGGGAAACATTTGCATTTTAACGTTCCACCGATGACGTGCAATATTCGGCATAAAGATAAAGTATCACGAACTTATCGAGTATTACGGGGTATTTTTTGATGAACCGAATTTTTTCGATTATAAAAACGCTTAAGCGAAAATTCTTCTTGCATTGCTTGAACTTAGCTTAAGCACAATATTTACAAATTAATATAATAAAATATGTATAATTTAATAAATGAATGTATTTAATATTTATCGATAACTTGTACACTTTAAAAAGTTCTTAGTTTTACAAGTTACAACTACAAGTAAATAGTCGTAGCTATGTGCTACGATCTTCGTAGAGGAGCTACGCGGGGCTACGTGCTACGCTGTAAAGCGCTTAGTTGATTTGAATTTCATCAATATTATAATTTATTAAGTACTTGCGACCCGCCCCAGCGTCGCACGGGTTTTATATATATAGCCACTGAAAAAATTATTTAATTTTTCAAATCGGACCAGTAGTTCCTGAGATTAGCGCATTCAAGTTAGCCCTTTCAAATAACTTTCCTCGTTTTTTCCACATTTTCCTCTATTTCTTCGCTCCTATTAGTCTTCCTCAATAAATGGGCTATCTAACACTGAAAGAATCATCAAAATCCGACGCGTAGTTTTAAACATTAAAGGGAACAAAGGTACATGAGGGAAAAAAGCGACTTTGTTTTATAATAATATGTATAGATATAGATTTCGATGCCAATATCAGTCGATCTCAGTCGACTTAACATAACATTTTCATTCGCCCACAGTGTATAAGTTCTAAAATATTTCAGCCTACATACTCGCGCTAGCCTCTCGTCTGTCGATATCATATTCATTACGCGATTTCAACTCGACGAAGCACGGCTTTAAAAATTTAAGCATCAATCACACTATCAGTGTGTACGGAACTTTTTTGAAAATCAAACTAGCCACGTAATAAATTAGGTTTATATTCGTGTGCATGTAGTTTTCCTGGATGCCGGTTCAATGTGGAAGCCTTTTTATTCCTTATCACTGACATACTGATGGTACGAGGAAATCTATAAATAAAGCATTCAATAAAATAAACAGATAACCCAAATGAACCTATTGTAACTGAATGTTTATCCAATAATGATTTCAATTCGACCTCGTTATAGCATTACCTTTGTTAATGAATTGGTTTATACTGTTTTATAAAACGGTGAATATCATAATATTGGAAAAATACTAATAAAAATAAAGTTAGTTACTTAAGTAAGAAGAGATTACTTGACGTACTTTGGCTCTTAAAGATTAAGAGGCTAGCTTTATTTCTTTATTCAATGGTGGACTCCTCCCAATACAGTATATTAATGTTTATCAGAGAAGGTCCGTCAATAAAGAATACAAGCGATAATAAGCATACTCGTACCTTAAAACATAAAATACTTGTAGGTCTGCTGGCAGAGATCTCTTCTAGAGATAAGCACACCCATGTACTCTATTAATGTATGGTATATTTTAAGCTAGTTTTAGAAAATTGTACATAAAGAATAAATAAGAGAAAGAAAAGAAGTTTTAGAAAATTGTAAGAAAGAATAAATAAATTGACGACCTCCGTGGCGCAGTGGTGAGCGCATTGGTAGCTCAAGCCGGAGGTCGCGGGTTCGAGTCCCGCCGATGGAACAAAAATTTATAGAGTTCCTGGGTCATGGATGTGTATTAAATATGTTTATCATATAATAAAAATCTTAAATATATGTATAGTATAAAAAGTATTAAATATATTTCCATTGTCTGGTACCTGTAACACAAGTCCTTCAGGTACTTGCCACGGGGCTAGACTGACGTGGTGTGAAGCGTCCATAGATATTATTATTATAATTATTATAAATAAATCAATAAAATAAATACTTGATAACACCCGTAACGTTGCACCAAAATTCATTTATCGCACAACACACAACCGTACATTTTTGCGGAATAAAAAGTATCCTATGTCCTTTTCTGGAACTCATAGTATCTTCATACCAGCTTTCAGCAAAATCGGTTCAGCTGTTAGGGCGTAAAGAGGATGCAGACACACTTTCGCATTTATAATATTTATATGGAAAGGTAATTGCTACCTTATGAAAAAGATACGAAAGCATCTGGCAGGCATTACAATATCTTTAACGCTGGTGCAGTTTACAACACATTATATCTTTCATGTCAGCATAATAAATAATAAAAAACGATTAAAAGATTGATGAAAAAGTACAAATGTAAAATGACGTAATTTTGCGGCGCCGGCGACACGACACGCGCGACGCCGCCGGCATAGCGAATTAATGCGCTGACCTCAATTATATGTTGTATATTATGCTGGCCGAAATGCAATAAATAATATAGGTTATTATAACCTGCATACAATATACATACATAACTCCACTATGGACTTATGTCCATAGTCATATAATATACTAGCTGGTGCCCGCGACTTCGTCCGCGTTAGCATAGTAGATCACGTCCCAAGTATTATTTTTCAAAAGTATTCAATGTACAGAATTGACTTCTCTACGATTTTCTAGCTCGTAGCAAAGCAAGGAGTGGAAATAGATACAAAGTGTAAAGGACAAATTTGTAGGAAATTGTGTGAGCTTTCATTTGTACCGGCCTTTTTTTTCTTTACGACGCGCCGTTTTAGCGATATGAGCAAAAAACTAAAAATATGGAAAATTGAGCCCCTCCCCCCACCCTAGGTGATATAGTTAAAATTTATAGCCTATGTGTTGACCCGACTTTTAAGTAATATTCGTGCAAAATTTGAAGTAAATCCATCCAGTACTTTCTGAGTTTATCCCGGACATACATACAGACAAACAGACAAACAGACAAAAATTCTAAAAACTATATTTTTGGCTTCCATATCGATTGTAGATCACGTCCCAAGTATTATTTTTCAAAAGTATTCAATGTACAGAATTGACTTTCCTACGATTTTATTATATGATTTTATTAGCTGTTGCCCGCGACTTCGTCCGCGTTAGCATCCCCTCACATCCCAAGTATTATTTATTATACAAAAATATTCAATGTACAGAATTGACTTTCCTACGATTTTACCATACAGGGTGTAACAAAAACAAGTGATAATACTTTAGGGTGTGTACGTGTTCCCTGTAGACAATTCACTGTGAAAGTAGCAGCGCTGAAAGACCAAAATTTTTTTTCACTTTTGAATGGGCAAGGGCCCGAGCGTCACGAGTTTCCCCATACAAAAGTGAAAAAAATTTTTGGTCTTTCAGCGCTGCTACTTTCACAGTGAATTCTCTAAAGGGAACACGTACACATTCTAAAGTATTATCACTAGTTTTTGTTACACCCTGTATAAAGATGTTCCGCGCGGCTTCGCTTGCGTAATTTAGGAATTTCACACAACGTACATTTTTCCGCAAAAAAAGCCTATGTCCCTTCACGTGGTCTATTCTTCATGTTTGCCGCATAACATAAAAATTGCTCCAGTAGTTCTTAAGATAATAAGCAATCCATACTAATATTGTAAATGCGAAAGTGTGTCTCTGTCTGTCTGTCTGTTACCTCTTTTCGTTCAAACCGCTGATCCGATTTTGCTGAAATTTGGTATGGAGATACTTTGAGTCCCGGAAAAGGACATAGGTAACTTTTTATCCCGGAAAAATTTACGGTTCCCGCGCGATAAACGAATTTTGGCGCAACGGAGTTGCGGGCGTCATCTAGTTTCATATAATTTTCCCGGTTTTTCCATATTTTCCTCTATTTCTTCGCTCCTATTAGTCTTAGCGTGATAAAATATAGCCTATAGCCTTCCTCGATAAATAGGCTATCTAACACTGAAAGAATTTTTCAAATTGGACCAGTGGTTCCTGAGATTAGCGCGTTCAAATAAGCCCTTAGCATGATAAAATATAGCCTATAGCCTTCCTCGATAAATGGGCTATCTAACACTGAAAGAATCATCAAAATCCGTTGCGTAGTTTTAGAGATTGAAGGGAACAAAGGGACATGAGGGAAAAAAGTGACTTTGTAGCTTTTTGATAGCCTTCCTCGATAAAATGGGCTATCCAACAGTAAAATAATTTTTCAAATCGGACTTGTAGTTCCTGAGATTAGCGCGTTCAAACAAACAAACAAACAAACAAACAAACTCTGCAGAATTATAATATTAGTATAGATGTACAAAAATTTTACCTCTACAATTTTACTATATGTATAGATATTGATAGATAGATACCTATAGATAGAGAAACAAACAATAACTAAAAAAAACGGTTCGGAAGCATATCCCAAAATTGATGGGGAGCGGCGGTGAGGGGGGAGGAGGGGTAAACACCGAATCCACACTGAGAAACCCCGCAGTATTGGAGCTACTCACCTTTGAAATTTTCGGGATTCTGAGGCTACATCAAGTTTTATTCTCGGCAATTTGCATAGCGTGTTTTGTGACGATCGCCGGCTGCTGCCGCAGCACAGTCACAGTTCTAACCTAACCAACTTTTGGACTTTCTGGATTGTGTTTTTGTTTTGGCGGGAGGCTGCGCCCCCGGGCCCCCCTTTTATTTTATAATGGTCGCAGGCTACTGCCGCAGCACGCTCAGCTCCCTCTGTGTTGTGGTCTAATTTCTAACCTAACCTACTTTTACTTCCAAAAGTAGGTTACTTTTGGACTTTCTGGATTGTGTTTGTTTTTGTTTTGGCCCCCCTTTCGTAGCGGCTGCTGTATCCGTGGTTAAGTAGGCCTTCTGTTAAGTATTTTCATTAATAATAAAATGAAATAAAAATGATGCCCTTGATACAGCGCCGGCAGTCATTTCGGCAACCTGCTGGGGTGGCTTTGTGAACCTTAGCCAAAAAAACAACTTTCTTACCTAATAACACGTTAAATACTCCGTTAACCTACAAAACTAAAAATCTATATTATCAGCACAGATAATTTTAAACTGATAAATTGAACACAAAAACTCAAAACCTATACTTAAATAATACCTAATAATTACACAAAAAATATATTTTTTTAAATTGATAAAGGAATTGAAATAATATCTACACTCAGAATTGAATAACACAAACTAAAATAAGAAAGCTATCGCCAACTATCGCAAATCACAATAATACAATTTGAAGATTTCAAAATGAGTTTCGCTGTCATGCATAAAATTTGAATTTCGAATTTAGAATGCTATTTTTTTTCAGCCAGTCAGGTCAGTCAAGAGTAAAGACATAATTTACTCATATATATACATATAATAAAATTGTAGAAATGAAAATTCTGTACATCATAAATATTCAAAAAATAATAAGCGGGGGTGTCACTACATCGCTATAGAAGCCAAAAATGTGGTTAGTTTTTGTCTGTCTGTATGTTTGTTCCACTATCACACGAAAACTACTGATCCGATTTGAATGCGGTTTTCGCAGATATATTTGTCTTCTTCCAACTTAACATCTGGTGTATAAAAAATTCCCCCCATCCCTCTAAGAGAACCAAAGAGGGGGTCAGATTTTGTATCAAACTTTTTTCTTTAATGGACATATTATTAAATATGTTTTC
Organism: Lysandra bellargus; assembly: GCA_905333045.1. Classification (NCBI taxonomy): domain Eukaryota; kingdom Metazoa; phylum Arthropoda; class Insecta; order Lepidoptera; family Lycaenidae; genus Lysandra; species Lysandra bellargus. Next base: position 1,422,221 of record HG995344.1, read on the forward strand.
CAACTTAACATCTGGTGTATGAAATTTTCCCCCTCACCCCTCTTAGGGGATAAAGGAGGGGTAAGATTTTGTATCAACTGATGAAGTAGAAATACTTTACATGGCAAAACAACGTTTGCCGGGACGTAAATAATAATAATAGTAAATTATTACAACTCGAGACTGTCGGCGATTGTTTGTGCGACGGGCTAGCGATGAACGTTGCCATGGTGCCATATTTATTAATCACCTCAATATAATCTATACTAATATTATAAATGCGAAAGTATCTCTGTCTGTCTGTCTGTCTGTCTCGCTTTCATGCCAAAACTACTGAACCGATGGTAATGAAATTTTGTACACAGATAGTCTAAAGTCTGAGAAAGGACATAGGCTACTTTTAACTGGAAAAAGGGGTTGTAAGAGGGTGAAAATGCGTAAATTTGTTCAAAATAAGTTAGTTCCAAAAATTCATTACAGATGGCGCCAAGAGTCTCCTACATTACGCTATCGCTTGTTCATACGTCCTTCTATAAGAGGTAGTACCATGTTAAATCAAGTTTTCTGATTTTTTCGATTGTTATACACGTTATTTAATAACTTACTATTCAGTAGGTACTTTATCTATGCAGTGACGTACCCTTAAACCTACCAATGATAAATAGTTTATGGATAAAGATAAAGTTGTGTAATGGGGGGTTATATTTAGCTTATTAGCTTTAAATTGGGTATAAATAAAGTTTAAATTAAAAATGAAATATTATGTGCACACTGCACAGCTATTTTTGGGTAGGTATTCTGATTTAAGGGGTACCTACCAGGGTTTTAATTTAACACCAATTTTGTTGACACCGCGCGCTATAAACTGAAGACCACGCGGACGAAGTCGCGGGCAACAGCTAGTACTTTATATGGCAAAACAACGTTTGCCAGGACAGCAAGTATTATTATAGAACTTAATAATAACATTAATTAAATTAAATAAAACAGGACAGGACTGGAGACTTGTGTGGTCTGTCACTCGCCTTACAGCCTGGATCCACTGAAAATCAGGGACTGCGAACTGTGGTCATTACCTGAGTGGATGCCAATTCAGTTTTTGACCATTACACTACCTGCCTTACTTTGTTGGACTTTAAAATACTTAAATACCTACTCGTATTATTGTGCCAATATTAAATAAGTATGTTATTGTTTTTTTTTTTTGTATAGATACTTTGTAATTACTTATTTTGTAATTTGTACCAGTTGTCAAATTTATATGTACGTACGTATGTATATTTATATGTGTATGTAATCTTGTACGTTCTACTTCTTCGGTTTTTTAATTTAATTATTATTAAGTATTATGTATTTTTTTATTTTTTTATTTTTTAGTTATAATGTCTTGTGGTGTAATGGTGAAAAAGGGGAATAAACGTTTATTTATTTATTTTAATTTGATTTTTCCAATCATCCCTTCTTATATCGCACGTCTGCGTCATACGGAGAACACTTCCCCAAAATTTTCAGTCTAGATTCGATCCGTGGTTTAGGTTTTATCGTAATTGCATTTTCATATCTATACTTAGTCTGTCAAGAAAGTCATGACAGGCGGGAATTTTTTTAAATAAAATAAAAAATATGAGAACTTTATTAATTAGAGATAAAAATGTGCAAGGTGACAATATTTAAAATGTAATAAGCGTTCTCTGTGAAAATACAAAAAAAATACACCTTAAAAGCGTGATTACGTTTAGAAAATTTTCCCGCCTGTCATGACTTTCTTGACGGACTATAATAATTGTTTTAACACTAGATTTCGCCTAAAACCATGTATAATAATTATAATAATACTGAAAATTATTAAGTAAGTACTATGATTATTATATTACCATTCAAGACAAAGCCTTTTGTTGATAATATTATGATAATATGTATATATTATTATAAATTAAATTAATAATAGATTTGTAAAAGTGTTAGTTCACACCAATTGAACGTACAGGAATAATTAATTTTGAATTTCGAACGCCAAATATTTTTTTAACACTATTATGATGACAAAACAGAATGTTTAATATAAGCCCTCCATTCAAGACAATCTTTCTAAATTCTACAAAAGTATAAGAAAACAATAATATTATAATAACAATAAATTTTTACAAATATATACCTAGTTAATATTTATATTTAACAACTTATTGATTACGATAATATTATTTTATTGTAATCAATTATTAAACGACACTCGAAATCGGTGAAGATAAGATAGATAAAAGCTCGTAGCAAGGCAAGGAGTGGAGATAGATACAAAGTATAAAGGACGAATTTGTATGGAACCTTATCAATAATCCTTATAGCTTTAATTGAGCGGCGAAAGTAACGGTAAAAACGCGTGGTTCGGGTTTCGCGTGATTTGCCGCAATCTACTGCGTGAACTAAAAATATATTTTAAGTGGTTAAATATTAATATTGAGAAAAAAAATTGGGTACTAAGTAGACATATCAATAAACAATAATCGGTTAACAAAAATAAATTATCATAATTTGCTTAAATAATATGCTTTTCTTAATTTGTTAATAGTCACCATTTTAATGTTAACATAAAACACTGATTACTATTGTTACTATTTACACTGTTATTGTTACTATTTTGTTTTGTTATTGTTAGAAGCCAGATAACAATATGTATTTTTTTATTTATAACTAATAAAATTTAAATAATAATTTTTATTGATGAAAAAACCCTAATTGCTTTATTTACATGAAAAATTCATGAATGCCTTTGATTGTTCATAAAAAAGTGAAATATCAAAATTGTTGAATTTTTCCAAAGTATATCTCTTCTAAGCCCTTTTAAGATTAGCTCAAAAGAATAATAAAAATTTCTAGATTTCTTGTTTTGAAATAATCAGCGTTTTTATGTTAACATTAAAATGGTGACTATTAACAAAATAACAAAAGCTTAACAATTATCAAATTGTGATATATTTTTTTTGTTGGCGAATTATTGTTTATCGATATGTCTACTTGGTACTTAACTTTTTTTATTTCATTAAATTAATAGTTAATCAGTTAAAATATTTTTTTCAATTCACGTTTCAGATTGCGGCAATTCACGCGAAACCCGAACTACGCTTTTTTACTGTTACTTTCGCCGCTTAATTTAAGTTATAGGGATTGTTAATAAGGTTCCAGGATCTAGGACTTTTTTTAGAAAATTTCCTGTTCTTTAAGGATCTATTTTCAAAATTTTATTATCTCAAATAGTTTTCGAAATATTAAAAAAAAAAACCGAATCCTTCTTCTTATGTTTACTTATTTATAACTTTTGCATTTTTGTCAGCCCCTCTCGGAATTTTGATAGAATGTTCTAGATTCTATTCCGAATCGAATGAGACCAAAATCATAATTTTCAGTGCATGAGATCAGGTTTTGATGAAAATGGCACTTGTTAACCAGAATAGTAGGCACTTGACAATATATGACTGCAAAATACTCAATTATTTGTTCGTCTTAATTTATTCGTTCCAATAGGTTCAAAGTAATACAATTACGTCCTCCATCTTCTCTTATTTTATCCTCATGGGGGTTGAGTTTACCAATATCTAGTCGTCTAAACTATAGTCTAAGTAAATGTCTAAAAATTTTCATCCCCTATTTCATCCCCTTAGGGATGGAATTTATTAAATTCCTTTCTGATGGGATGCCTACGTCGTAGTAACTTTGACGTAGGCATGTATGCATACACATTCTCAGCCCGATCGGTTTAAAATTAACAAAGTTTCATGCAAAATTCCATCTCCTATTTTACGCCCTTAGGTGTGAAATTTTTTAAAATCCTTTCTTAGGAAACGCCTACGTTACAGTAGCTTTATGCATGCAAAGTTTCAGATCGATCGGTTTAAAATTGTCAAAGTTTCATACAAACTTTCAACCCCAATTTCATCCCTTTGGGGGTAGAATTTCATTTATTATCAGTAGCCCAAAAATAAAGTTTCATCTTTCTTACTCAAGAAATGACGGACTTTCATTCAAACCCAAATTCACAAAAACACTTAAATACGTATCTATTTATTTTTAATCAGTAGCCCAAAAATAAAATTTCATGTTTCTAACTCAAGAAATGACGGATTTTCATTCAAATTTTCAACCCCTATTTCACTTCCTTGGGGGTAGAATTTCCAAAAACGCTTTAATATGTATTCATTCATTTTTATTCAGTAGCCCAAAAATAAATTTTCATGTTTCTAACTAAAGAAATGACGGACTTTCATACAAACTTTCAACCCCTATTTCACCCACTTCAGGTTAAAATTTCCAAAATTCCTTCCTTAGTGGGTGTCCACTTAATAAAACATACTTACCAAATTCCGTGGCTGTAGCTCTAACAGTTTTTGCTCAGCGATGATGAATCAGTCAGTCAGTCAGTCAGTCAGTCAGGACTTGTAATTTTATATATATAGAAGATAGATGTCCAATGTTCATAGTGGAATTCTGTTGTACGTATATTTGCATTGAATAGCGTAAACATAGTTGATCGATTTTAATGGGCATGACATGGGCATTATCTATATATATAAAAATAGATTTTCAAATGTGTTAGTCGCGCTAAAGCTCGGATTGGGCTGATTTTAGTCTTAAAATGTTCGTAGAAGTCCAGGGAAGGTTTTAAAGTGACACGAAGTTCACCGGGACAGCTAGTATAATATAGAATAATCTGTAAAGCAAAGGAAAATAGAAAGGCTGCCTTTTAATCCTTCAGGCCCCGCGCGAGCACCGGTGATCGCGACAACAATAGAATACAATAGCAATTCCTGAAAATTCCGACTGAAGTATTAAAAGTTTTTGTGGAAATAAAATGAAACAAAGTAAGTCACGGATAAATAAACAATTGAATAATAACACATTTAAACATTTTAAAGCATTTAAGTAAGTAGTTTGTTTTTATTGGAGCGTCTGTGAAATAAAGTTGATCCACCTTAAAAAAATCAACTGATGACTTATACCTCCAAACGTGCCGTAAATAAATATGAAAACTCGAAATATTCAATTAAAAATAATGTTACGGACACACAGAGCCATCTAACGTCGAACCAGCAAAACTTATTGATGGGACACACTACACAAACAACATAAATCCCCTACTCGAAACTAGATGGCGCTAGGTGTATGTTTACCTGCGCGCACTTTCTAGAAAAGTCCAACCCTTGTTTACTTGCTTAAGCAAATCGTGGAATGTTCTCGTACAGTCTATGGTTTGCCTCGACTCATATAAATAGTCGCAGAAAGAAGGGCCGTCAGTTCAGTTCGATACAAGCGATCTTCAAGGCGACTTCGAAGTGAAAACAAGTGATAGTGAGTGAACCAGTGAACCTACGACTCGGCTACGACCTAGGACAGTGATAGTGCTCAGTGATTTGGATCTAGTGCTTAGTGTTTGGACTTAGTGATTTGTGTGAGCTAGTGTTTGTGAATAAAGTCTTCAAGAGAGTCACTAGGTCTTTCTCTCCGAATCCTACAAACCCTAGCACGTAATAATAAATATTTAATACATTTTTAACAATTTCGTAGTATATTATATATGTTACGCTCAAAGACCGAAATCGCTCAATGAGCGAAAAAATGGCTCACAACGCGTTGTGGTCACAGTGAAACAGCCACGACGCGTTCTGGCAATCACAAAAAGGCCATAACGCGAAATTCGTGTCGTGGCTGATATGCTATTAATTTTTCTTGATTTGTTCTTGATTGATTAATCATCCAGAGGTATGGAAGATTATATTTAAATTACCACGCGTACTACAAAATATTTTTTCTTTTACAAAATCACTGCATATCAAATTTTTCATTATTATTGCATAATATCCGTACTAATATTATTACTGTCTGTCTGTCTGGCGCAAAGTGCTATTGTTTGTTAAGTATTGTTTTTTTTTTTTTTTTTTTAATATAAGGTAATCTGATTTTAATAAATAAAAAAGTATTTAGTTTTATTTTTATTTATATATAATTTAAATATAATACTACTAGTTGATGCCCGTGTGAGGTACGACCCACTTTACTCAAAATATAGATGAATATAAATGACTATTATTTCAATAATAGTCATAAATAACATGATGTATAATGGTAACAATGGTTTTGTCTTATTGTTTTGTTATTTAACTTGAAATTCTTACGAGAAGTACATATTTCAATAATTCATGTGAGTTGAACTAATTATTATTAATAATTAATCCATGATATTTGGACAACAAATATAATATTATAACATTATTTTTGAACACGTCAATTAATCTTTAAACAGACAATAATTATTGTTGTTTCCGGTTATGATACTTTTGTTACAAAAGATAGTACAGTTAATAAATTTATATAAAAGTGTTATAATTAAATACTTGATTTACAATGATTTTCAGGATGATTGTAACTATGAATCATTGTATTTATGATATTAGATGCAAATCTTGGTAGTCAGAGGTGGGGCAGAGTGATGGGTTGTTTTTGAGATGGCAGTATTTAAGGCGGGCTGTCTGATGGAAGGGACTCACTCTCTCTCTTGTCGTAAGCCGTCACTCTGTCTCCTGTCAATGTGAATTGGCTCTGAGTACTTCGAACAAAGATCGTTATAAGATAAGTATTTATTTGATTAAAACGCTTCTTGGCCTTTTGTGTAATATCAGTTCTTTCAGCTTAATAATTGGAAATGAAGAAAAGCTAAGTGAATAATAATTGTATTACGTATTTACAATACGTATAAACTACGTTTTATTTATTGGTGTTTATGATTTATACAATACTTTTATTTAGCAAGCCATTTCTGACACCCGCAACTATGTTGCGCCAGACAGACAGACAGTAATAATAATAGTACGGATAGTATGGAAGTATGGATATTTTATTAATAATAATGATAAACACGTTAAGCAGTGATTTAGTAAAAGAAAAAATATTTTGTACCTAGTACACGTGGTAATTCAAATTATATAATCTTCCATACCTATGGACAATTAATCAATCAAGAACAGATCAAGAAAAACGAATAGCACGACATAAATTTCGCGTTATGGACTTTATGCGATTGCCAGAACGCGTCGTGACCGTTTTCATTAGAGCCACGACGAGAATTTCGCGCCGTGGCTGTTTCACTGTTTGTTTCAAAAAGGCTCACAACGCGTTGTGAGCCTTTTTTTCGCTCATTGAGCGATTTCGGTCTTTGAGCGTAACATATACACATCTTTTAAACAAAATTCTTAAATCCTGTCGCATAGAACAGCAATCAAACTTAAAGACTCGAGCAGCAATATGCAGAGAGCACTTTATCTTAGAACAGCTGCAACACAGCAATATTAATCCCACTTTTAAAGGAACCCGGTACATCGAACATACGGAAAGCCCCCAGATTATATCTTAGGGAGCGCGCAGACGAGCGACTGATTACACGCTCCTGAAATACAATTTTCTAGTCACGATTTCACGTAGACGGCTACATAGTATATTATGTAAAATGTTTAAAAGCTACAGCTGGCAGTCGCTAGTTGCGATTGCTGTCGCCCGTCTACGCCCAGTCTTAATCTTACTCGGATCCATACAACCTGGATTCAATAGCTTTTGTCCGCGACTTCGACATGTTTTTAACATTTTACAACCATTTTCTAATTGTTTTTTTTTTCAGTAAACCTGGGGGTGTGCCAAAATGTTTTCGTTTTCGCTTCGTTATAGAATCGAAAACGAAAATGTATGGGATTGACATAAGCGTTCGTTAATATGACGTTGACGTTCGACTCGTCTTATGTCAATTCTATACATTTTGATCGGCGATTCTATAACGAAGCGAAAACGAAAAAGTTTCGGCTAAATGGCCTGGACTTACTTCCAAGTTTGTTTCTCGCGTATTGTTTTATATGGGGGAAAACCTTTTTAGATATGGCCTGTATCTTTAGTAATCTTCTCCGTTATAAGAGATTATGACAGTTGGAAATATACCAATTAGGTTGATCAACAATGGCGCAGGAGCCGGAGTTACCCGGGAGACCCATGATGGGTTTCCCCTGCGCACCAAAAAAAAAGGAGCCGGAAGCGACTAAAATGGAAGACCTTGAGGGAAGAGCCTTTGTCCAGCAGTGGGACAGCTCAGGCTAACAAAAAAGTAGGTAGTAAAAAATAAAGAGATTATTTCTTGGAACTTCGGAAAACAACCACAAAATATTCCTGTGACTATTCGAGCGTCACGTAGCGAAAATAAAATTTCCGAAATTGCGACTGTCGACGCGTTTTGGCCGCGGTTTATCACATTCGTCATCATCATCATTTCTTGAGTAAATATACATTTTTATTATTAGAGTTAAAGTTACATAATTCGTAATTTTATTTTAAACTTAATAACTGTATTCTACACAATATTTAATTAGTCATAATACATCGCGAAGGTGTGTCTGTCTTTTCGTTTGTCTATCTGACGGTTTCTTCTGATAAAATTTCAGATATACTTTGTCTATCTACAAATCAACTACATACATTTTATTCCGGAAAAGTGTACGAAAAATGAATATCGTGGCAAAGAAATTATAGGAAATATCTAGTTTTATTTGCGTGGCTAGCATAACTAGAATTCCTCAATTAAAAATCAAGAAAAGCTTTTGGTATTTTCTATATCTTGTCGTGCAAAATTAGCTTTCAACTTAAAAGAATTGAATTGAGTCCGCTTCATTGAGCACATAGAGATTATTGAGAGCCGTAGAGCTAAATTAATCGCTCAAGATAAATTGGAAAACACGGATCTTCCGACTCGCTCATACGAGCGATTTAACACCGCTTAAATATACGAAATAACGATTCACAGCTGCGTGTAACAAGCTCAAAACATGCACGTTATCTTTGTTCAATGATTAATGTAAGAATTATAATATTGTGTTTATTCGCATTATTTACTTAGGGTTGCCGACCGTTCTGTTTTTCCAGGACATGTCCTAGTTTTCTTGGTGTCCTGGGACGTCCTGGATAGTTTTAGGTAGTGTCCTGGCCTGGGTTTATTACAAATTATCCAAGTTTGAAATTTTGTTGTAAACAAAATTGTTTGTTTTATATTATGATAAATAATTTTAAGTATATTGTTTTATTGATAAAAAGACATTATTATTTTAATTTCCTAAACCTTAGTGTAATATATAATTGGACTATCTTCCTGAACTTTCACGAATATTTCAAGATTAAATTGGCTAAATCGGTTCAGCTGTTCTTTAGTTTTGGCGAGACTAACAAACTTTGAAATTCTATTTTATTTATACAGATTATATGGAAAATCTTTGTAAAGCTATTTTATTAAATACTAGCTGTTGCCCGCGACTTCGTCCGCGTTAGCAAAGTATAATAACGGAGATGTGTTTCATGTTCCTAACTTAAGAAATGACGGACTTTCATTCAAACTTTCAACCCCTATTTCACCCCCTTCGGGGTAAAATTTTTCAAATTTCTTCCTTAGTGGGTGTCTACATAATAAAAAACCCTACTCACCAAATTTCGTGGCTATAACTTGAACAGTTTTTGCTCAGCGATGATGAATCAGTCAGTCAGTCAGGACATGTAATTTTATAAGTATAGATAGATTTCGTATGCATGCCGCTATCTTATCACTTAATGTTTCCCGCAACTTAGTCGCGCAAAAAATTTGCTCATCGCTCTGGAACCATTAAATTTTTCGTGATCAAAGTTGTTTTATGTATCTACGAACCAAGTTCCATCAAAATAGATCCACCGGTTTAAATGTGTGATTGTGACGAATACACATTCGAATTTACAAAAGAATTACGGATTACTCTGCCTGACTTCCACTCAAAGATGGGTATAATCCGAAAGGATAGATAATAAGTAAATAAATCGATCGAAATAAAACGTTGAAAGGCCGATATCCACAGTCCAACCAGCTAGAAACGGATTGCCCTATTTGTAATAAAACATGCGAATGTGAGGAATTCGTATTTATCTTTTGATGTTACGTCATATTGATACCCATATAAAACTACCGAATGTCTCTGTACATAAAATATATGAGAAACGTTACGAAAATATTATTTTCATTGCTTTCATTAAATGAGATTATGTTATATTATTGCGCAATTGCGCGAAAATCCATACTAATAGTATTAATGCGAAAATGTGTCTGTCTGTCTGTTACCTCTTCACGCCGAAAACGATTTTTCTGAAATTTGGTATAGACATACTTAAAGTCACGGGAAAGGCGATATGATACTTTTTATCCCGGAAAAATGTACGATTCCTTCGCGATAAACGAATTTTAGCGCAACGGAGCTGCGAGCGTCATCTAGTTTAAACTAAGTATATTTTATTTATCTTCTCTTATATATAAAAATGGATTTTCAAATGTGTTAGTCGCGCTAAAACTCAAAAGCGGCTGAACGGATTGGGCTTATTTTAATCTTAAAATATTCGTGGAAGTCCAGGGAAGGTTTTAAAGTGACACGAAGTTCACCGGGAAAGCTAGGCAGTTATAAAGAAAAGTAACAATCTAATAAAATGCTTCACACCGTTCATTTAGTCGTTATAGTCATCTTTTTCCCTTGTCTGATAATATGTTACAGAAATGGCTTGACAAACAAGGTCAAAATATTGTATATCTAACGATAACATTTCTGTAATAGCGCCTCCTACTAAGCCGGCCCCAAACGATCAATTTTATTGTCAATATCACGCTTAAATTTTATTGAACAGTTTATTTGAAAATTAGATTGAAGGCGCGTGATGTTAAATATCAACCCTAGACAGTCAATATTACGCAATACGTGATATTGTTCAATATTATTGTAGGTCAGGGGGCCCACTAAGAGCGTGGCTTTCGTGGCGTTGACTCGGCTACCGGAAATTAACAACATACCATCGGCATCTGAATAATTAAAGCTGTAATGAAATAAAAAAATTGCTGATAAAAAAATAATTTCATATATCTATTTTGGTAAAACTTTAACCACCACATTTATCTTTAACGTTTACCATTAAATAAATGAAATCTAATTCTAAACCCAGTAAGCGCTTCCTTTTTGGTGTAAATATCCATCCTTATAGTTTGGAGAGCAGTCAATATTTTACGGACTCAGCCATAAATAGAGGCGGAACCGTGGCAGCATCTGGACGTAGATTTAAAACTCTATAAGCAGTCAGAGCTATCTGTATGTTTCGGCGAGATTTAGGATTATAGCTGCCACGAGAATATCCGAGTTTCCACACATAACTGCGAATTCACATCGCATCGCAAATATCTGCGATGTTCATAATAAAAAGGACATTACGATGCGACGTGAATTTGCAGTTTTGTGTGGGAGCCAATAGACGTAAAGCCATATTGCTCCGTTGCTTCGCGGTTCGCCACAGCGTTGACATGACGCACATATTTTTATAGTATCCGTCTTGTCACGTATCGCTGCAACGTAGCTATGTGACATACAATGCATTCCAACGATGTAACGCAAAAAAGTTGCAGATACTTAGCCGCCAGATCGCGTCGTGAGGTAGAGCATTAAAAGTAAGTAATCTGCCTACGCCGTTTATGCATTAGCCGCGTACCGACCAAGCGAGCAGCCTCGCGTGGCTGCCTCGTGAGGCGAATCCTCGGTCGGTCAACACGTGCCTCGCCCGAGCGTGCCGCGGCATGAGCTGAGCGTTGTCGGTTTTTGTCGATCAAAAGCAAAGGCTCAAAGGCGCCTCGGTGCGTTTCCCGCTTACTCAAGACGGTAGTGTTTTGCCTCGCTTATTCGTTGTATGATTTTCAAGTTAAACTGGGCGTCTATGCTGGCTATGCCCGGTGGCTCGGCCTTACCGCGCGAGGCATTCTCGGATTAGAAAACTTACAGACCGAGGCCGCCTCGCGCGGCAGGCGTACTGCGGCAAATGTCCGAGGCTGCCACGCGAGACTGCTCGCTTGGTCAGTACGCGGCTAATAGCTATACATATTTCATGCGAAAATTGGACTCCGGCGTTATACAATAGGGATGATGACAATGACAAGAATTTTGTTAGTAAAATAAAGAAATCACGGTAAAAAATAAGTGTTCCCAAAAATTCAGCTCGATAGCATTTGTATTTTTTTTTTTGTTATGCGCCTTCAAAATTGGATAATCAAGTCGATTTTTTTTTTCAATTAAATTTCTTAATATTTGTATACCATTCGATAACTTATGCAATTAAAATAAACTTTTATTATGAAACCATTTTCATAAACGCAATATTTAATATACCTATCGAACAAAGTTCTCTCCCGATCCATACAAACTACGAAAGAGTGACGTCAGTCTTTCGTAGCACTTTGTATGGAGCGTTTCGGGCAGGTCTGTTCTATGAGATGTTTGAATTGTCATTTCTTGGTAAATTTTTAAGCTATCAGAGTTATTTTGTCAGCGATGTTTCTATTTTTTAAGGGTCTTTCAATTACCAATAAGAAAAAAAAATTTGTCATCAAGCCTATTATATCTAATATACTGCCTGCTAAGTTATTTCTACCATAATATTTTCTCATACAGTACTAAGGGTACTATCAGAGGAATCGATTTATAGGCAGATGGTGGACCTACGTAGTTTGGTCGAGTTATTTCAAACCCAGCCGACTTATATTACACCAGTAGGGTTAGATTTTTTTTTAATTAATTATAGTTAGAAATTTTTTTGCACCAGTGTTTAGAGGAGGTCACAAATAGCTTAAATTCGAAAACTCGACCAGCCACGACGTGTGCGTTAGCCGCCATATTGGTTTTGAGGTCCAATCTTTTCTTAGCTATATCTCCTTTATTTTTATTTTTTAAGAAAATGATAAGGATGAAATTTGTCGAAAATTTGATTTTCTACAATTTTAGTCCTTATAACTTTTATTGTAAAATCAATATTTAAGGAAATAACTGCAAAAAACAAGTCAAAGTATAATTTCGACCTGTTCGACCTGTATCGCGATTATTGTCAAATACAGAAAAAAAACAGAAATAAACTTGTATCTCTTTACATTAACCACAATTAAAATTAAAACTTCGCTGTCTGTCCGTCTGTCTGTCTCCAGGCTTCAAGAACGGTGATAGGTAGAGACTTGAAATTTTCAGATATTGTGTATTTTGTTTCCCTCTATAACAACAAATACTAAAAAACATATTATATTTAATATTTGATGGGGCTCCCATATAACAAACAGGATTTTAGTGGCCTTTTTTGCTCTTTATAAAAAAAAGGAGCACTAAGACACTTAAAATATGCATAAAATATTTAATTGTATTTGTAGTTTAATAATTAATAATAAAATTAAAATAAAATAAATATTTAGCTCCCATACAAAAAGCACAATTTTTGTACGGAACCCTCATGAGCGAGTCCGACTCGCACTTAGCCATTTTTTTATGATTATTCAGGTGTAGGCTGTACCGTAATTGTTAAAAAGTCTAATTCATATTCAGTTTTATCCAGTCGCTTGGGTCCCGACTCCCGGTACATTTACCATAGGTGTAGGAGCTTAAATATTGATTTCTAAAAAAAATTCATAACAATCAAATGTGTAGGAAATTATTTTAATGATCTACCACCTACAACTTTGTTTCTACAATTATTTTCGCTAAATTCGATAATAATTGACATACAAGCGAAATTATACTTTGACTTGTTTTTTACATTTATCTCTGTAAATATTGATTTTACAATGAAAATTATAAGGACTCAAAATGTAGAAAATTAAATTTACAACAAATTTAGTTCTTATCATTTTCGTAAAAAATATAAAATATAGGAGATATGTCTAAACGAAGATTTGACCTTCGAACCAATAAGTATGGCGGCTAACGCACACGTCGGGGTTGGTCGAGTTTTTGAATTTAAGCTATTCATGACCCCCCCTAAACAATGGTGCAAAAAAAATTCTGACAATAATTAATTTCAACTTCCCATACAAAGCTGAACTAACCCTTCTGGGCTATATTGAATGGACATAATCCGACTGCGACGTAGGTCCGTCAACTGCCTTTGATTCAATTTCTTCGATGTTACATTAAGAGCCTGTTTCACCGCTTCCTGATAAGGTGCCCGATAGGCTTATTTAACAGATTCTCCATACTCTATGTGTCAAGTTAATGTCAGTGGATAGCCTTATCAGGAAGCGGTTAAACAGGCCCTTAGTATATTGAAGTGTTCCAGTCGAATATCGACAGATGCGTCTCTAGTTTGTATAAATATGGAATTCTATTTTCGTCCAGTCTGATGCCAATACGTATTGGTGGGTTTTGGCACTATTTCCGTACTTTGTAGGTCATATAAGATAGGTGGTGAGGTGTGGGCCATAAATGTTACATGACAGGGTGTATCTATTTACATTGCGTGTTCTCAACGTATTACCGATACATTTTTGAGCACAAAAACGTCTCAAAAATCTACATTATATTTCTTCGCTTCATTCTTCGATATATAATTAACCAAAAGTAGTACCTTTGCTTGTCTGCTAGGCAATCGCGTTTTTTTTAAAGACGTATGTGGGTAGTTTGAAAAGTTACCCGCTCGTGACGGTCACTCGACGTTCCGGCGTGCTCCATTATTTGTTAACGCGAGGCAACGCGAGCACGAATACTTAGTAACCATGCCAAAGCGCTGCAGCTGGTTATAATTATTATTAAAATGATTGAGTCAGTGTTGTAAGTAACTAAAGTCAGTGTTATTTTATCGTGTAACAAGAAAGTACATGTAAGTACTATTAAATACTTAAATAAACGGCAGGCACTACCGAGGCCTAGACGAGCCAATTATATTCAATAATTAACCGGCATGTACTGCGACTGTGAGTCAATAAGTACAGTGTGTTTGGACTGCGAGTCCTTTTACACAATCTATATTCCATATGCATCGGATTTTTTATTATTTATTTATTTATTGAAGTTAACAAACAGTAACCATGGCATATAATTATTATAAATATTGTATATAGTATAAACAAAAACTTAGTAACTACGGAACCAACAGCGTTAACTACAAATCACTTAACTTAAATTCTAGTCATCCAGTTGAGAATGAGTAATATACTAATATTTTAAAACATTATCAGTTCTGAACTTTAATAAGTACATATTATACTGTTTTAATGTTTCACTTTTTTAATTTTGGTAATTTTAATAAGAACATAATATTTTCTAATATTTGTAACACGTTGTGTTGTGACTTCTCATACAAGCATAACAATTTTATTACTAGAGATTGATTAATCTAATTACAGATAGAGTATACACATTGCCACTAAGTAATATCATTAAGTAATTTCATGATTTCTTCTTTGTATTTAGTTATTTTACAGCTGAAAATATCAATGGGAACAAAGTTCTTGTTGTAGGTACTAGCTAGTCTATTGAATGGAGAACGTTTACCAACATTAGTTCGACTGACTGCAGTAGCAAATATTTGATGTGGCCTTCGACTATGTGTTGTTATGGATATCCTATAGCATAATTTATTATTTAAAGATATACAATCGTATCTATTATGACAAAGGTCATAAAGGAGCATCATTTCTAGCTGAACACGTCTAGATGTTAGTGGAAGGAGATTGTATATTTCAAGAAGTGTGCTATAAGATTCTCGGGGATGACTATATCTGTAATGCATTGCGCGTAGAATTTTTTTTGGACCATTTCGATCGAGTCAATTTATTTTTTATAATAAGAGTTCCAAATAACTACAGCGTATTCGAGCTGTGAACGTATGAGGGATTTGTATACATGCAGATATGTTGAAGATTGCACAAACCCTTTACAGGACCTCATAACGAATCCGTACATTCTGTAAGCCTTACTTATAATATTATCTATGTGTATATCCAAATGTAGTTTTGCATCTAGTGTTACCCCAAGATCTCTAATAGAATCAACTTTCTCCAAATTTTCATTACACAGTTTATAAGAAAATGTACTAATATTTCGTTTTTTAGAAAAAGTTATCAATTTACATTTATTTAAGCTTAATGATAGTTTATTGCGGATCTCTGACGATGTTTTACCTATTCTATAAATAGAACTATACGTTTGCCCGATTGGGGGAAATAACTGCAAGTTAATTACAACAAGTGTTTAAATATATTAAGTTATTTTATAAACTGCCGTAATGTGTGGATTGACCGCGAGTCTCTAAACACAATTTATATGGATCGGAATTGACTGCGTGTCTCTGACGATGTTTTATGTGTTCTATAAATATAACTATACGTTGGCTGGTTTGCGAGCCAGCGAACAGCGAGCTATTTTATAAGCCGCCATAATGTGTGGATTGACTCGAGTCTCTAAACACAATCCTTATGCATCGGAATTGACCGCGGGTCTCTGACGATGCTTTATCTAAAAATAGAAGTATAATAATATGTTGGCTGGTTTGAGAGGATCAAGTGCGAGTTAATTAATATTTAAATTTAAAATATATTGATATATTTTAAATCAACATAATGTATGGATTGACTACGAGTCTCCGACAATGTTTAAAAATAAAAAGTAGCAACTACCGCGGGTTTTCCCGCACTCTTTTTTCTATGAATAGAATTGCATAATTAGTATTATTATATTAATATCTTTGCCGTTTTATAGAGAACAGCTATTTCGAGCTAACAACTAGATTGACTGTGAGTCTCATCAGTTAACAAGCTATGCGCGTCCCACGCGATCCTTTTGTTCTAAATATAGAACTACGATTATAATTTACTATGTCTGCCAGTATATAATTATTATTATTAAATAAAACTTGCACCAATGTTAGGACTCGGGATACACCGCGAGTGTATAACGAAACTTAATATCCTACGTAACGTGATAGTTACCCTCAATATTTTTGTAACATATTTTATCCACAAATAAGTCGATTATAACGAGCTACCCCAATATTTATTTTTTTAGATCACTAAGACCAGACAGTTGGGGAAATATCACTAAAAGTGACTAATATACGGGTCGATCAGGTTACGAATGAACCCGAAGCTTTCCCACTCCTAAACCAGGTGCCAACGGTCGATTCTGAGTACCGGCACCGATAGAACCGATAAATCCGGATAGATCCAAGGCTCCTACTGACGTTAGGTGAACCCTCGTTGGATTCGCCAGATTATGGTTTTAAATGATCCCAAAAACGATTTAGATAAGCTACTGCTTATAAAACGTTCCTGATAATAAGTGTTGCAGATCGATTCCATTTCAATCGATTATTATCATTATAGATTTCACCTGACAAAGTCTTGATATTATCAGACTTATCAACAGTATCTGACTTATCTCGATATAAATTATTATCAAACTTATCAGATAATATGTTATCAGACAAGACAACTTCGTAACGGAAACCTATAACACTCAGACTCGATAAGTCTTGTATCAATATTAGACCGAGATTATTATTGTTTCGCTGGATAATTCCAGTATTTGTTCTCAGTGACAAAGTAGTACATCCCAATCAATCGGGTACCTTTTGGGCTCTGGAAAACCCTTCCCGCTACCCGTCAAAGGGGGGGGGGAGAGCTGGTAACCGTCGGCTGGCGCCGGTAGCACTGTGATGCTACAATCAACCTCCTTCGAGTTCGAAGAGCGTTGAGACGACTAAGCGCTCAACACCGCAGCAGTAGTGCTGACAGTTATTTTTAGATATATATTTTATAGATGTTACTATTATAATTATTGTGGGCTTTATACAGCTATCCCCAACCCAAGCAATTCTTACTATGTATATATATATATATATATATATATATATATATATATACATAATAAGAATTGCTCGTTTAAAGATATAAGATTTAATACTAAATAAAATATGCAATGATAAATACGATAACAGAATCACAATTATTCTTGAATAATAATTGTTAAAATATTCAGCTTGGTAGACCGAGAACACAATATTCTCGAATTTCAATCATATTAATATGCAATAATCACATTATCGACGACCACAGAGCCTTACAGAACAGAACCTTATCCAAACAATTTGACAATGGCTGTAATACGATATCTTCTACAGCCATCACTGTGCACTGTCATTTTTTATGAACAATATTGACTTAACATTATTGGTTGGTGACATTGGCTCAGATGAATGTGTGAAGCGCTTTTTGAAAGAAGCTTTCCTATTAAAATCCTAGCCCATACCTGAGTAGTGTAGAACCCGGGACCCACTTATAAATTATTATTTTTTTCTTGCACTCTGTACCTACAGCTGAATACTGATCATTGACTTAAAACTTTCTGCCTAATGAAACTCGGCAAAATAAAAATAAAAATACGGTTTTAAATAGCGGTATCGAAATTTACATTACAAAGACATTTAACTCCCGGGCGTGATCGGATGTTATTAAATTATGTAACTCTTTTTTATAAAAAAAAAAAGAAGAAGAGGATATAATATTTAAGTTATTACGCCCTGCGATGGTTATTCAAGATTATATTAAATAGGATAATGCTACAGTACGGGTTATTATTGCTAAAGCTTAACGCTCTGCACAAAACAGTCACCTCCCAGTCGGTCGGTTAGCCGCTGGATAAAGCAGGTGCTGTGCGAGAGCGGCGCGGCTTCGCCACGAGCGTCAACACGGGGATTGATACTGGACACTATTAGTAAGACGACAGTCGACAGGCTATTTTCCATAACTATAATTTTATTGACGAACAAAGTTTCGCTGAATCAGGTATATAATCACCATGATCCCAGTACTTTATCATTTGAATCACAAGGAGGTTTGCTGCAGTACCCAAAGAAAAAAAGATTTTTTTGCATTACTTCTCTCCAAACATAATGAAGCACGCCGGAACGTCGAGTGACCGTCACGAGCGAGTAACTTTTCAAACTACCCACATACATCTTTTAAAAAAACGCGATTGCCAAGCAGATAAGCAAAGGTACTACTTTTGGTTATTTATATAATATCTTCGAATGAAGCGACTCATATAATAATGATTGAACTTCACTTGGTAAGTTTGTTTGATCATTTATAAATCTACAGAAAACTCTCTTGTTCTACAGAAATCACACTAGACGTATAAATTCCTTCGAGATTTGTTCTCAATAGATTATTAATAATAAATAATAATAATAAATAATAAATTAAATCTTTATTGAAAAACTAAACAAACCTTATTCTACTAGCCCGGCAAACTGCATAGCAGTTTGTCGGCGGGCTACGCCGAAACATTTTTGAGCACAAAAACTTCCCAAAAAGTTGTTCTACAGAAATTGTAGTAGTATTAATAATCTTGTTTATTATTTCTTTACCCAAAAGATACAGAACATAGTCTTTGTAACTTTTGCCCTAAAATAACGCATGGCGCATCGCGTTTAAAAGCTAGTTTCAGAATAAACTACCATATTTTTAAAGAAATGTGCATAGTGATGTACAAAAACTATCGATTGTTTCGATCGCCAATAACATATTAAACGTGTTTCAGGGGAATTGCGTCGTTAGGAATTCACAAGCCATTTCTCAACGTCAAGCAACTTTTATTATTTCATTTTTGAAATTTTCCAACAATAACCTGATAATCGCTGCACCATCGAAGATATTACTAAATCACGACAATGCCAAAAACTTTATATAATCGGTTTTCATCAAAGGAACTGTGTTGTTTATTCTATTACCTTTGTCCAGTATTGTATTGATTGTGTCTACGTATGCAGTATTAGTTATTATAAATCTATGTCTGATATATTATGTAAGAGTGGCTATTATATTAGAGCCGGGACACAAAAACGACGACGTACGACGTCGCCTCATCTTGAATTTCTACGTGAGTTTCTACGGCACGACGTGCCGTGTTTTTGTGTCCCGGCCCTTAGTGCATTGCATCGTAGCTTTATAATACATAGTTGCCACAGATTAGGCATGCGTTGATAGTTACAATTAAATAAAATGTATCAAAGTATTTAAGCCTTTAATGCAAATAAACAAACAGCAAAATGTGGGAAAAGAAACCTTAATACGAAAAATCCTTTGAAATTTGCCTTTTTGCCTTTTTCGTAGCATTTAACGATTGTGCGTCTAAAGGTAAAAAAGGTATAAGTGAAGCATTATCAGGTTTGAGTAGCGAAAAGGATTGGTTATCATATTCAGTTGTAAATTCAGCGGACGTAAAGCGCTTACTCGCGCACGGCTAAAGCTACTTCCGCTTTACATACACAAATAACAAATATTCCATTTTCGAAATATAAGATTTATGTGAACCTGTTTATTTTTTTAAACGTTACGCCTTTGTTTTTGTGTTGTTACAGCCCGTGAGATTTCAATGTATTTAAGCTTTAATATTTTGTTAAAATACTTTTAACAAATTAGCATATAACCCTAACAATTGTCCAAACATTGATGGACTAGTTACAAAATTTTATAATATCACAATTAATATGAAATTATATTATTATACCATAGTAGGTACCATAGGTTCTAAGGTTCTTCCCCATTATTAAACCTTAAATATTAAACTAGTAAATTATTAAGCCAGTAAATAAACCACCATGTGAAACAAGCAGAAAACAATTAAACATTTTTCTATTCCACAAGGGAGTTTAATTACATTATATTGGAGTATAAAAGACGGGAATAAAACTCCACCTCGATGCGGTCTGCTCCAATACGTGTAGGCGTGTGTGGATAATTTATTCATCGGCGGTATCTCGGTTCTCTGAAGGTGAATTTACTGCAAGGACCGCTTTTAAATTTTCAAGACCAGCCCGAGAACAAAGGACTTTATCTGACGCTAAAGAGAGTAAAATGTGTCCATTGCAGCGGCGCATAGAACGCTGTTTATAGCTTTCATCGGCCGCAGCCACCTGCCTGCTTTACTGTATCGCCTCGCAGCCAATAATGTGGTTTAGTTTATTAAGACCGTTATTTTCTGTCCCCGGTCGGACAATAATAATAAATTAGAATGAATATTCGATCCCCGTATTTACAGAATGGATTGTTGAGATAGTTTTATTCTTACCCTCGGAATAAAAAGATCGTGTGATACAGAAATTAAGCATTATTTTGTCTCTGTGCGATACGTTGGAAAGTGACTGAGACAAGGCTATTTTACTATTTTACTTAAGAGTATGACTATTTTACTTTAGTGTTTACTTATTTTTAGTACAGAACAATTTAAACTTTTTATAGATAAGAATGTTCCTTGTCAATCATTACTATATGACTTTTTGTAGGTATAAGATGGATCCAATCAAAAGGACACCAGAATATTGTAGTAGGTAAAAAAAAGATCTGCGGAGGACACGGTGCGATTTCGACCCCGCTCCTCCGCGTGTAGCGTTGACGAGGGCATGGGGGGGTTTTAGTCGGTAGACCTCTGCGGAGGGAGTCTGACATACCCCTGCCCTTTCCCCCGAGGGGGCGGGGAATGCGTAATGCATTTCCCCTACTAAAAAAAAGGTAAAAAAAACATTAAAATACACTCAAGTCTGTTCATTTTGTTGGTTTTCGTCGCCATTGTGTCCCGTTGAAGTATCACAAAATGATGACGTGTAGCGACACTTACATTGGACTAATTAATGACACTATAATATATACGTGTCCAGGCTGTACTGGTCCACGACGGTCGAGCAGGTCGTGGACTACATCAGGAGCAAGACCCACTTCGTCTTGAGAGTCGAGCGTTTGGAGTCCCGCCACAAAGTCAATTTTAGCTACTTTGTGGTGAGGGTCCCGACGCATCATCTACCGAGAAAGAGGAGTTCTGGCCGATTGGAGTCGTCTACAGGAGGTTCCGAGGACGACTTCCGAACACGTCGCGCCCCACGTCGCAGACAATACGTGTTTAGTGTTTAGTGCTTAGTGTTAAAGTATAAATGATATGTATGTTAGTCTATAAGGTATATAATATGGGCCAAGATGCCTGATTTAAATAAATAAATAAATAAAAATTATACTTCTTTACTAATATACATGCGGAAGTGAGTCTGTCTGTCTCTGACATTTTCACGCCCAAGCCGCTGGACCAATTTTCTTAAATTTGGTATGGACATACTTTGAGTCCCTGAAAAGGACATTGGATATTTTTTATCGCGAATAATGTACGGTTTTCGCGATAAACTAATTTCGGCGCAACGGAATTGCGGGCGTCGTATCGTATAGCTAAATAAATAAAATCGTGTTATTTAAATACATATTTCATTAGGTGCCACAACTTTCATTCAGTCTTTTTGTATTCGATACGAAATAGCAACAGGGAATTTCATTCACACTTTACTTTAAATCTGTACGGAAATATCTAAGCACTAAACGGTCAAGAGCAAATATATTTCCTCCAATTTTCCAATAAACTTTAGATTGACAAAGTGCAACTTACATTTTATCGTGACTCTTTCCGATAAGCCGTACTTTAATTTATATACAGACGGAAAAGACAGTGTACCTAAAGTATAATAAACAACATACGTTAAAAAGAAAGTAATATTTTTGTCGGTAGGACATAAAAATATTACTTTTTTTAACTTTACATGGTGACCTTATATTTTATGGTCGTAACAATATTAATTGTTTAAATTGTATAATTCGCGGTTCTGGTTTTATCAGGCCTTAGTTGACGCAAAAAGGTGTATCATCGTCAATTATTATCGTACCCCAAGACATCATTTATTTTTAAGCTATTCCCTAGCTATTTCATAACTTTTAACGCGGGCTTTGAGCGTGGAGAACGAATCAAGAAATTCCGTAACGAAAAAATCCTAACACCCCCTACTTCGGTCGGTGCGGCGTTGCCAGGCTTCGGCACAACGTTTGTGTGCGTACGACTAGACGTACGCGAATTACAATTGCATAAGTTGATAAAAAATGCTTGCAATATTTGCTGAACTGTTACCACGTCATAAACATTAGTGTCTAAACTCTAGACTCTGCCATTGAAAAGTCTAATACGAATCACGATATGCAGTTGATCAGCGGCGATCTCAAGCGACTAGATTTTTCCATGTTTTAGTGGTTAAACCGTAAGCCCGCAACAAAAAGAAGCGAGTAATCGACTTATCTTTCCCGTACCAGTATTGGTGCATTGTGTATACTAAATCCGAGGTAAGCCGGATATTTCGGACCACTCACTTTAATAACCGCTGTCCATTTTTATTGTTGCGTGTAAAATTTACGACTCTAATGCTCACAGATTTGTGCTTAATCCGCTTAAACGTAGCGCGAAAACGCTAAAAATAGAACATTCTAGAATATTATCATAGTATTTTAGAAATATTTCATGAAGTTACAATACTAGTATCAACCAAAGACTTATCTAGACATGTCAATTTCAAAGCATAAATTATTATTGCAATGCAGCATAAAATCATACAAAAGTGGGAAGTTGAAGTTAAAGTAAAAGACCACCAAACATTTTAGTAACAAAAAATTACAAAAATCTATTTCCATTTCGAAATCAAAGCAAATCAACAAAAAATATGTCAGTCCAATACAGTTCATTAAATGAATGAGCACATCCGAAGTTAAATTTTAACTTCGGATGTGCTCAGGGAAAATATTTTTGAAATAATATCAATTGCCTATCACAAAGCAGGAACACGGAAAATCGTTGCCGAATAAAAAACTGCAACTTTGTGTACTTAGTTCCAAGGAACTAAGGACACAAAGTTGGTTAATATTATAGTTACATTTCAAGAATGTAACTATAATATTAACCGGAAATTCTCAAACATTTAGATTTCTCTAAGAAATAATATTTCGATGCTTTACAAATGTCCAAAATCCTAATAGTATTTGTGATATTTATTACGTACTTCGAAACAGACTTCCATGACCACTGAAAAATTACGGAAGTGAAGTGAAAAGAGATGTTAGAATTCAGCGGAAACGGAAGTGGCGCCTTTTCTTTAACCTATTCCTCTTAGAGAAAATATTATAGATAATTTGCGGTACAGGTACACTTTACAATATTATGTAATGTATATTGTACAACATGGAATTTTATTCATGTAATACTCAAATAGATGATACTATTTATTTGTACAAAGCATGTCTTGCAACATTTATTTTTTTTAAGTAAAAATATATGCACTTTCCCATACAAAAACCTAGGAGGTTTATCCGTATGGGAGAGACGTTCTGATTACATATTTTATAACTACTCTTAAGTTAACAATTTATTACATAGGTACCTAGCTTAAGTATACAGTTTATTAGATTTTTTTTTCTTTCACATGTAGTATACAGTACATACAATATGCACACCTTACATTGTATAGCACAGATTATTAACTAATTGCTTAGTACACTTATGTTTTAGCTATTAATACTCAAGATTGGATTCTTTAAATAAAATTTTTTATATTTACCTTTGTACTTAATTGAGTTTGAATACATGTTTTGTAAATCGGCAGGTAATTCATTTAAGTAAAAAGGTATGATATGTTTTAATGTTCTAAAGCCATAATTGTTCGTTATTTTTGGTAGACAATACTTCTTAATATATAATACTGGTCTTAGGTGGCTAGGTCTTACATGTTCCTCTAAGTATTCAGTGATTCTCATTTCAGTTAGAATACAGAATTTTATTTTATCATACACATTAATGACATTACAGTATTCAAATAATTCTTGATCTTTATTTTTAAATTTTTTGACTATGTGTTTGGGTGTTATGGTCTTAAGTATTCTTATTTGTAGTTTGTAAATATCTTGGATGTATGACTTGAACGTTAGACCGTAACTACTAAGTCCATAACTTATTACAGAATCTGCAAGAGACATATACAGAAGTCTTAAAATTTTATATGGTAGCTTATACTTGAGAACTGCCAGTCTACTTAATATTGATCTTAGTTTTGTACAGACATGGTCCTTATGAGCTCCCCAGTTAAAAACATTATCAATAATGAGGCCTACATACATATGATTATTTACATTTTCAATTGGTGTGCATGCGCACTGTGCTGCGTTATGCAGGCACATATGAGTGTGAGCCACAATGAGGGGCTTGTATTGGACTTTATTGTGCGGTGAGTGTATGTGCATAAGTTTAGTTTTTTCTGCATTCAAAACAAGCCCCACATCGTGTGCCCACTTACATAAGTTATCAAATGTCTCCTGGAGTTTGGCTTGTATTTCCACAATACTACTCCCGGCAACGAGCAAGCAGGTGTCATCGGCAAATTGATAAACTGAGGCTTTGTTTATAACTTTATGCATATCATTCACATAGAGGAGATATTCTACTGGGCCGATTATCGAGCCTTGGGCTGTTCCTGTATATGTAGGAATACTAGTGCTGTTCTCGCCTGCAATCTTTACTGAAGTAGCACGATTTGTATGGTAGTTTTTAATTAGCTGTAGAAGATGGCCCTGAATACCATGTCTTGATAGTTTATCATATAGAGTTTGATATTTTAAAACATCAAATGCCTTACTGAAGTCAATAAACAAAACAAGAATGTGTTTTTTCTTATTTAAATTCTGGTTTATTTCATCAGTAAAGTTCCTAAGCAGTTGGGTAGTGCTTTTGTTTTTTTGAAACCCATACTGGTTAGGGTTTATAATGTTATTCTTCAACAAATAGCTGTTAATTTGATCACACAGAAATCGTTCAATTATTTTATCAAGGCAAGATAATATTGTTATTGGCCGATAATTATTATAATCTGCATGATTGCCTTTTTTATATATTGGTCTTACAATACCTATTTTTAAAAGATCTGGATAGGTTGAAGATTCAATACAGCAGTTTATCAAATGTGTAATTATTGGTACCATTTTGTTTGAAGCATACTTAATGTCCGCTGCTCTAATTCCATCAAATCCTGGGCTTTTTTTATCATTTAAACTGAGGATAATTTTTTTAATGATTTCAGGGGTTGCTTTTCGAAGACGCATGCATCTGTCTGGTACTGTGGAATAGGTATCTTGTGAGAGAATGGGTATCGAGCATGAATTGTTGTTAGTTAAATTTTTGACATTTTTATCAAATTCCTTTGCAAAATTATTGGCTATTTGGAGGGGGCTTAACTTGAAAGATTTTAAAATAATGGATTCGATGCTGTATGTAACTTTACCGGTTAAATTGTTTATAATTTGCCAGATTTTACGAGGATTTTTAAAGTTATCACAAATATTTTTTATTGTATAATTATTTTTTAATGACTGTACATATTTATTTACTTTATTTCTATATTTATTGTATAATAATCTATTTTTAGCGTTATTTTGATCTTTATGCCAAGTGTGAAAGAGTTCATCTCTTTTTTTACACATTTTTGAAAGGGTTTCATTACTCCATGAGCACCACTTACGTTTGCTTAGCTGGTTGCCGGGACTATTACATAATATAGTACATTTATCATATAACGTGTTAAAAATTTTGTGCATGTTATTAACAATATCATTTGGATTTTTTAACAACATCAAAGAATCCCAGTCTATGCATGACAACTCAGAACGAAGCTTCTTATTATCTAGTTTGGTAATCATTTGGGGCGTAGACTGCTTTAAGTTACATTGAGCACCGAGTATCGCACAACCGGTTATACAGTGATCAGCTGGTGCGTCACTGATAACAGCCGTATACACTTCATGCGCTGTAGTATTTCTAATAAGAATATGATCTATGCATGACTTAGTAATACTATCTCCGTATTTCTCAATACGTGTATAGTTATTAATACCACATATAAAACCCAAGCTACTAATCTTATTCAAGTATTTTGTGATAATAGGACTCGGCTTTTTTAAGTCCAGGTTCATATCACCCATTATAATAAAGTTTTGTTTACTGGGAAAGTTATCGACTAATCTAGACAA
This sequence comes from Lysandra bellargus, assembly GCA_905333045.1. NCBI lineage: Eukaryota > Metazoa > Arthropoda > Insecta > Lepidoptera > Lycaenidae > Lysandra > Lysandra bellargus. The sequence goes on from HG995344.1 coordinate 1,448,952, forward strand.
TTCTGTGACAAAGTTCCTTTTGTTTGAGTTAGGCGGCCTATAAATTGCACATATACTATATTTAGCATTTGATACATTTATTTCACCTGATACACATTCAAAGTTATTAACTGTAATGTTGGACTGAGTAAAGTTTAGTGAGTTATGTACATACAATAAGACTCCACCACCTCTTCTTTGGGTTCTCAATTTATAGAACATAGTATAGTTAGGTAAGTTATATAAATTACACAACTCCTGTTTTATGTTAGCTTCTGTTATCAAAATCAAATGAATCGGATGTGTAGAATTAGTAACAATCCATTCAAGACTATTAAAGTTTTTGTACATCGAACAAATATTCACATGAAAAAGTAGTAGTGATTCATTATTAAGAGGTAATTTATCAGTAAAGTCATTCCAATGCGTATATTTTAGTTCAGTTAATTTAACATCTATTTTGTCATCTAAATCCATCTAAAGAGCAAGGTTATATTTAAAGTACCTTATTTATTAGGTATACACACAAAAAAAAAAAAAAAAAAAAAAGAAACTAATGTTCTAATAATATCCATTTAGGACAGAGATTATCTTTTGAACACATTAAGGAAAAAAATTGATTAATACCTATGAAAGTATGGAAAAGTTTCTCAAACCGGTTTATTAGAGATTTTTTGGGCTCCTTTTAATGTAGCTATATCCGCCTCTGAGCGCACTATGAGTATCTTGCTCTTCTCATGTTGCCTAATCAGGACTGCACCATTTTTGCACCAGATGTAGGAGTACAGTTGTTTTAATTCTTCTTTGGATTTCCATAGCAGATATGCTGTGTTAGGTGCCAAGACTTCTCGAAGATAGATCTTGTCACTGTCCTCTCGTCCTATGTGTGAAGTGGATAGCGGGATGGATTTTGCTGTCCCCAGCCATTGGTTTCTGACTCCTTCTCGCAGGCACACTACAATAGCTGGTTTTACAGGTTTGGTATCCTTTTGTTTCATGGTTTTGGGCCGTTTTCTATACGCTTTAATTATGTTTTGTGGATTTTGCTTCAGAACAGTGGCTAGTTTTAAGGCAATTTCCTGAGGATTTTCGTTTTCGATTTCCGGAACACCACATATTTCTAATTGATTGGCTAGTTTCTCTTGTTCCATTTGTTGCAGTTTAATTTCAAGCTTTTCGTATTTTAGACTTATATTTTTGAGGTTATTTTTTACATCCATGCACTGGTTCTCGATCATTTTTAGGTTATGTTGGTGATTTTTCATTTCTGCGTTAAAATCATCGATTTTATCCGAGTAGTATTTCAACGTGCGCTGTAATTCTTCCGTGATAATTTTTCTAACCTCCTGTTTAATCTCCTTTAGCACTTGTTGTACAAGGTGTTGCTGCGTGCCAATTTTACTTGGTTCAAATGTAGATGGGGATTCGATTTGATCCTCGATGTCGTCTTCCTCGGGAACAATAAATGATAATCGCTTCGGTTTTATGGAATCAGTACAAATTTTGCACTTCCAATCCGCTGATTCCGTTGAAAGCGCTGTCAATTGTTCGACGGACATGTTGACACAGCCGGCGTGCAACCATTTGTTACATTTATTGCATGACAATCCCGGAGATTTTTTATTTATCACTTTAGAACATTTACTGCATTTAACCATTTTAAGATTTTATTAGTTTTTATCGCAAACACAGTTAGATTTCTGAGGATTTTAGCGTATTTTGGCGATAACGATGTAACTTAATGTGCGCGTGCTCCGGTGTTGCCAGAACGAATGACTCCGGTGTTGACAGAACTATGTTTGTTGGACTTGAAACATAAAAAATAAGTACATGAATCTACGTCATAAAGCAAGTTCTAATCTTTTGACCTGATTCCTGTGCTTATTACATACAAAGTTAGGTAAGTGGTATAGCGGCATCGTTTCACTAGATGACCACACCATAAACTGGAACTTTTCGAATCGCAGCAATCAAAAGTGCTATAAAAAGTTGCCGGCTGCCGCGCACCAAATCTTAGTTGGAGCCATAGAAAAGCACTTGTTGTTACGAAGTACACGCTGTAAGCTATCTAAGTTTGCTGGTCGCGAGCCGAACACACTTCAGCCCACACGTTTTCGCTTATAAAATCAATGCAGACTTAACAAGTTCGCTAGTTAATGGGTTGGAAGTTCGCGTGCTTAGCTCGATATTATGCCTTCTCATATAAGAAATATTCAGTGACTTTAAACAAAATTCTTTGTTGGATAAAATAGTTTGGAGCGTGTTTCGCTCGAGCTGTTCTATTATGCTAAGTTTGTGTTAGCAGATTGTTAGGTGTTTTAAGTTTAAATACTTTTACGCTTCAATCGAGATAATGAAGAAAATACTTTGTATCTGACGTACAGTGTTTAGCATAGGATGAAATAAACGATAGTCAAAGTTACGAGCATTCATTTTGACAATATACTGTGCGTCGAGTTTATAAGGGGACAGGGTTACTAAAATCTACTTATTGAAGGGATCAGTGACTAATTGATTTTAATTAACAAGACCGACACCCCAATTTTTCCCGTTGACTTATTTCGCGGCTTTTTAATGTGGACGCTCCGAAGTAGGAGGTTCATTCAGAAAGTTTGAAATCGAATTAAATTCGCCCATTTAACTAAACTCAATTTTCTTTCACGACTTCATTAAGCGCAGCCATTCCGGTGAGCCTCAGTAATGACCTCAAACGGCGTTAAATCAAGATCCTCGAGGAAGATAAAAGTAACTGAAATTTAATACTTTTATCAAATATCGGTCTTTTGTCTCTAATCTCCTTTTAACATAAAGGAATCGAATCTACAAATGCCGGCGTCTCCACAGCCCGCTCGGAGGAAAATCAAACGTCTCCGGAAAATAATTAACGACACACAAATTGAGATGTAGGTCTTTTTGCTTTCAAAACCGATTCGTTTGTTTTACAGGAAAGGAAATGGCTACTTAATTTACATTAAAATTTTAATGTAGACCGCTAGTACAACTAACACGTTTATTAAGTTTCGTCTATCCGTAAATGAATATAATGCGATATGGATATAATATTATGCGTTTCTCGCATATCCCTACAAATTATCTTAGTTTGGCCACCACTTACGTAAAGTGGCATACATTTATATTTTTATATCGGTTCAGGACATACAACTAAATATGAAGAAATAATGGTCTTCTAGCCTATTCTAACAACGTTCTACGACGATGCTACGAACTTACTGAGCGAGCTACGAGAATAGTGTTCACACGTTTCCTTTGTAATTGCTCGTCAATCTCATCCGTATTTGGAAAATTAATCTGAGATCGAATCTCAGATAAATTTTCCAAATATACGAGATATTTAGAAAACCAGCCTACTGCCTACGCTTTTCATATTCATTAAAATTATCAGTGATATAAAACAACCTATCTTTTTAGCAATCTCTTGAGGCCGGAATCATACGGCGCTTAGCAACTTTTTAACCGGCAAATACATAGTAGTTTCATTCTCCAATCACAAATAATAATTTCGTCATGAAAACGCTTTGATTGCGTATTGTGGGGCCGCGTTACTTCATTATACTCAATTCGTATCCGCGGAGCCTTCAATTTGAGAATCATCTTAAAAGGCCTGTTGAATAATTCAAATCTTGAATTTTTGACGAGAATCTACATTCACCGTGTCTAAAAGAGAATTTATGGAAATACGTCTCACTCAATAACTCTAATGGCTTCTAAATTTCAATATTTTCTTGGCGGGTTTCAAAGGCGATCAGGTTGTGGGTTTTGTTGTGACGACGAGGTTGCTATTTTAATGACGAAGTTTGTTCCAATATTTGTTACTCAACAATTATTAGCTTTACAATTCAACAGACAGCCGCTTCTTGTAATACAAGTAGAGATTCTTGTCAGTTGTCCAATACAAAGATTACACCATGGCTAGATAATAATAATTGCTCGCAGATGATAAAAGCATGGTTTCAATTGAGTACAGTTCAGCACATAATGTGATCAAAACCTAAGTGAAAAGATCTTTTTCTACAAACTTTTAATGTTGCATCCCAAGTATTAAGGCTAGAATTATGATATATTGCCACGGGCGATTTAAATTTAGATAAGTTGAAAGTATTTTATCTGCCTGGGAGTGGAGTTTAAAGAGTACTTAAACTAAAGTTAGGGTGTGCAGGTGTAGATTATGACGTTAACTTTATACACTCATAAACAAGTTTTTGATACGACGAGATTGAAACGGCCCTGCTGTGAAACTGTTAAAACTATATTTTTATGCATTTTGTGGCACAAAGTGTCCCCAATTTTAAAACTGGGGTGACGGCTCGTTTTAAAATTGCTTTTACACATACATCAAAGTATATGTAGTTTGAAATTAAATGGGTCATTCTGAGCTATCATAAATATTTATACATACACTGTAACAGAGATCACGGAAGAAATAAACGTGTTCTTCTGTAGTTACAATAATTGTTACAGTGCTAATTGTTACATAAAAAACTTACTCTCGAGCGTAATTCTCGGTTGAATAGTTTTATTTTGACTATGATGAAGTGCAAAAAAGCTGGATATTTTTGCTACAAAATAAAAAACAATATGTAAGACCGAATTCAACAGAAGCATGTATCGATGAAAACAAACAATACGGGCCAAAGTAACGGACACGTCGCGTAGTACAATATGAAAATGTATGCATGAATTCCATTTAAAACGGACACTCCACAAATATATTTATGAATTCACGTATTAATACAACGCCATAATGCATGTGCTTAACTTCACTATATTCGGTTATAACCACCACGATATCGCTGGCACAGATTTAACACAAAAGTAGTTTTAATTGATGTAATGAAAGAAAAATTATAACTTAAACATTAGTTTTCTAATTTTTTAATAATTAGATATTCAAGCACTCATTCAGTCATTTTCTTGTCCAGTGTGACGAAAGTTACATGGTTACTGTACAGACAGACACGGGGGGTGTGCCAAAATGTTTTCGATTTCGCTTCGTTATAGAATCGCCGATCAAAATGTATGGAATTGACTTGCGTGCCGGCCCTTATGCGTTCGCTAATATGACGTTAACGTTCGACTCGTCCTATGTCAATTCCATACATTTTGATCGGCGAGTCTACAACGAAGCGAAAACGAAAACATTTTGGCACACCCCCCGCGGAAGGACAGAGGCAGACAACGAATTTTTTCCGAGAAGTATCATATGCTTCCATACTAATATTATAAATGTGAAAGTGTGTATGTCTGTCTGTCTGTTAACTCGTCACGCCCAAACCACTGAACCGATTTTGCTGAAGATACTTTGAGTATCGGGAAAGGACATAGGGTACTTTTTATTCCGAAAAAATGTATGGCTTCCGTGCGATAAACAAATTTTGACGCAACGGAGTTGCGGGCATTAACGAGTTAATAATAAACATCACACATTATTATACTCCGTTTTTAGTTACGGTCTTCCCAGGCTGTAGACACTATATTAAAAAACTTTATTTCGTGCACAAATTCTTTCTAATATTAAAATTATAACTTCCAATATTGAATAAACATCGCAACAAAGAAATTTAATAACCAAAAAAGGGCAAAAGACAAAAATATTTGCAAAATAACGTTAACATAAATTACGAAACAATGCAAGTTCAAAGCGGCCCATATGTCGCCTGCCCCGTAAACAATGTTCCTTTGTAAAACTCGCGACATTATGCCATAGGACTCCCATTCCTTTGTCACAACTATACGGATAAATGTCATACGCAGCCCTGCCCCTGGCCCTATTCACACAATTAATTAGATCGTATTCATCATTCATGCTAGTTTTATATGACTTATGATTTTAGATCGGACACGATGCGCACTTTAGAGTAGCGATACGAGATAGAAATTGTTCCGTATTGTCCCACTTTACACGCGATCCTAACTGTAGACCAATTTCATACTAGACTGCGTAATAAGCATTTGAGCCCGTTTAGTTAAAGTTTAGTTAGTAAGATACCGTGCTCTAAACGCTCGATCGGACGTGCGCGTTTTCGCGTATTTTCCCAAACGCTATAGCATTTTGAGCTTCTATGCTAATTATTAAGCTTATTTTATACATTTCCACAAACACCGCGTAAGCTTGTAAAACGCGCACGTCTGAACGTGTGTTATAAGACCGCAGTCCTCAATCAATTATTGTATATTATATAGAGCCAACTACCATATCATCAATCATCCTATTTTTAACGCCTTTGAAAATTCTAGAAATCCCATAATAGGATTTTCTGTACTATGAACTCTTGTGGTGCCGATAATAATTGAATGTTTAACCTTATATTGAGATAAACCGCTTATTCCCAAGTAACATCCAAGGAAATCTCATCGGAGTGAATGTTTAGCAGCAACGCTCGCCCGAGCTCTCCTCAAAACATAACCGAGCCAAACGGTAAATTCCACGCACAAATATTTGCCTGCCGACTACATTCATAATGAGAAGTCAGCAACCGGAGGCGTTAAGCCGAATGTAAAGGTCTCCCCAGGACGAGGAATGTCAAATATTATTGTATCCACTTGACAATTAAACCTACCAATTCCAAGAAAATGCAATTCAGTTCCAAGAGAAATGTACATAGATCAAATTTGAAACTAAATCCTGACAACAAAACTACTCGTACTTATCTAAATAGATGCAGTGAGTAAATTAAAATTCATCCGAAATATCGTTGATAAAGAAAAACCAGGAAGCTTCCTCTCCAAGAAATAATATTTTTTAATTGAATCTCAACAGTCAATAACTGCATTAGTATTAGTCAATAATTGCTATAAGTAATTACATTGCATTGTGCTACAAAGTTAAATTATTCTGACACGATCAAAGGTTACAAAATATTTTAATTTTGATGGTTTCATTTAATTCTCAAATCGCCGAACCAATTTCGATTAAGCCTGTGCGGATACTTTGGATTCTAGAAAAGGACACAGAATAGTTTTTATGATGGAAAAATTTACGGTTCCTACGCGATACACATTTCCGCACGAAAGAAATTGCGGGCAACATCTAGAGTAGATATTCTATAGTTATTTAAAAATGCTCATTTTTATAATTACATATTTCATAAACAGTGTTCTTAATATAAAACATTTACACCTCCGTGGCGTAATATTTTCAGCATAGAGGATTAATAGGTGCGCCTCGATGCGTCCACAAAGGCCTGCAGCCTTTTTATACAGCTTTCATATACCGCACGCCATTGTACTGTGATTTCAACCGCATTGTGTTAAATAATAAAAAAATCTTCCCTGGAACTTTAAATGGAAGAATGAGTATGGTGGACGGCGCATACATAATTCACAAACGCGGGCTGTTGGACTACCTATTACTTAGTATAATAATCAAAGAGCTTGAATCGTCGCATTTGATCGTGTTTTAATTTGAACTTCATTACGAGTATGATATATTTTATGAAAATGTTAACGTTGATTTATTTGGTGGTGTAGTTATAAGTTTTTGTTTAAAGGCTACACAATTAGTAATTTTCGAATCCTCCTTTTTCATTTTCAAAATATCTTTAAGAACAGCCTTAATCGATAGGAAAGAGAACCAATGCGGTTTTCGCACAAACGATTTGTCTCCGGTCTCGTTCTCTGAAAGACTGAAACAAGCAATTACATACGACTCGTACAAAACGAGCATTTTTAAGAGACTGGAAAATATACCTTAAGTCAACGGACAGAATTTGTCTCGCCATTACAAAGTATTAAAGGAGCTCGGGAGGTTTAGAAAACAAAGGACTTAGCCTCGGGAGGAACGACAAAGTGTTTGTAGATTTTGTACCCGCTGTGGACGTTTTGGTGTGGACTCTGGTAAACAGGCATTTGTGAATTTGGAATAGTGCATTGTAGACGCGAGCAGCTTCTTTTGTGTCCGGTTTCTAAAGTGTTTTATATTTTCAATGGCAAATAATTCGTTAACTTTTTAAGCTTTAATTAAAGGGCTTGTGTAAAGGTGTAGGGTGTAGCTGCACTTGTCAAAAGATAAGAAACTGGACATTATAAGGTTTTAAGGGGCGATTTCATCATCCTTTCATCTACTTTGTAAGCAATCTAAGAGATCGCAACAGAACTTATTCGCAAGACAGTATGCCCACAGAATAACAGTCTTCTGCAAAAAAAATGAAATATAAAACATAATATAGCTGTACCCGAAGTCAGCTGGCGGGTGGTGCTGAATTAATACTAAAATATTGCATCTTAATTATAAAATTTTTAGGTATATAATTGTACTATATTCAATTATTTTAGGTTATTTATATATATTTTATATAATATATTATTTTATTTGTATAATGTCATTGTCACATAATGATTCCTTTGTTTCTGTGGAAAGTTCAAATAGTTCAACTAGCAATGATAGCTTCCATTCATTGATAATACTCTGGGTGAACTCTTGCAACAAAACTTTAACACTGGTAACACTAATAATCTCAACATAGTTCATATCAATGCCCAAAGTGTTCCCAGTCACTTTGACGACATGTTAGAAACATTTACAGGCTGTAACATTCATGCCATACTTATATCGGAATCCTGGTTGAAACCTCACCTCCCCTCCACAACATACAGTTTGCCCGGTTTCATCTTGATACGTTGTGATCGTGCCGACAGACGTGGCGGTGGTGTTGCCATCCATCTACTTATGCAGTGACCTTCCTTATAAATAATCGCATCTTCACCTCCTCAATATATGGCTATAAATGCTGAATATCTTTTCTTAGACGTTTGCGTTAAGGGGTCGAAGCTGGCTTTGGGAGTCGTATATTGTCCCCCTACAGTCGACTACTTTACTCAACTAGATACAATTTTAGAGTCCCTATGCACAGATTATTTACATCACATAATCATGGGGGATTTCAATACTAATATCTTAGACATCTCATCTCCGCGCTCTCAAAAGCTTTTGCACATAATAGAGTATTGCAGCTTACATTACCTACCTCTCCAAGCAACACACCATAATGTCAATGGTTACGTTGTTAGATCTAATTTTGACCTCTGATCCTTCATTGGTTTTTGCTCACGGTCAGTTTCATGCGCCTTGTTTTTCTCTTCATGACCTGATTTTTGTGCGGTATAACCTGAAACCTGCTAAATTTAAACCCAAGTGGTGTTTTTTGCGTATGGACACTAATAAATTGAAGCTCGACGCGGCGGACATTGATTGGGAACCACTTAAATTAGATACCTCTTTAGACAATAAAGTGCAGGTTTTTAATAATAAAATTAATGATCTGTTCGACACTCACGCGCCTTTTAAAAGGATTAAACTAAAGCATCAACCAGCACCGTGGATGTCGGGAAAAATTAAACTGGTTATGAGACGCAGGGACCGGGCATTCCACAAATATAGGTCTAATAGGTCCGAAGACAACTGGACCTGCTTTAAGGCTGCGAGGAATCGGTGTAACTAGGTGATTCGCAATGCAAAACGCCGACACATCCTAAATAGCTTAACATCTTACTCTTCTTCATCTGCTAGCATTTGGAAGTACCTTGGCACCATGGGAATTGGCAAATCACGTCATGATAATTTGGAAGGTTCTATTAATTTGAATGACATAAATCTCCATTTTTCCTCGTACACTGCATTGGACACACTAACGAAATATCAAACCATTATGTACATAAATAATTTACCATTTGCTAGCAATGAACGGTTCCATTTTTCACCAATTACTTCGGGTGAGATTAAAGCCATAATCAAGTCTATCGACTCCAAAGTCATAGGCTGTGACAACATCAGTCGGCAGATGTTACTGCCTATTATCGATGAAGTCTTGCCAGCCATTACCCACATTATCAACTTTTCTCTAGAATCTTCTTCATTTCCCAAACTGTGGGGTAAAGCTTACATTCGTCCTTTACCTACAATTCCTAATCCATTACAACCATCCCATTCTCGTCCTATTTCCATTCTTCCCTTTTTATCCAAGGTTCTAGAGGCATGTGTTCAAAAGCAGTTCTCCGGGTTTGTACTCTAAAACAAAATCCTCTCACCACTCCAATCAGGATTCAGACCTGGACACAGTACCACCTCTGCTTTCTAAAAATAACTACTGACGTAAGGGCTGGCATGGAGGATTCAAAGATCACTGTCTTAGTTTTAATATATTTTTCCAACGCATTTAATAATGTCGACCATGACATCCTTTTAACAATTATTTCTCGTATACTCTCACCCGAAGTTTTGAATTGGTTTCGTTCGTATCTTCGAGGACGCCAGAAGAGGAATCATCAACCGTTAAGGTTGTACTTGGGTAGATCTGGAAGCTGGTGTACCTCAAGGCGGTATTCTCTCTCCACTTTTGTTCCCATTATTTATTAATTTTATATCCCTAGTAATACTATTTTGTGTGTATCACCTTTATGCCGACGACTTGCAGCTTTACATCCAAGAGAGGGTTAAAAATTTACCCACCGCTATCAGGAACATGAACCGGGATTTAGAAGCGATATGCATGTGGTCTGCCAATTTTGGTCTACATATAAACCCCAATAAATGCCAAGCCATTTTGATTGGCAGTCCAAGTTTGTTAAGCCGAGTAGACGTTGGAGCCCTACCACCTATTGTTTTTGCTGGCAGTGTTATCCCATTTAGCTCTAGCGTTAAAGACCTCGGGCTACATATAGATGGTAATCTTGACTGGCGCACCCACGTTACCAACGTCTGTCGTAATGTTACCGGCTCCCTGCGTTCTCTTTACCGTCTGAAAATTTTTTTTCCTCACAATATAAAGGTATTGCTGGTTCAGACTCTCATAGTGCTGAAGTGAGCAAGGTCCTCGCGTCGTTGCGAGGTGAATCGCTTGCTCAACTTTCTTGCTTAGAAGGTGCGTCGGAGAAAATGATAAAATAGTACACTCGATATTCCAGTTGAATTCTTTTTTAATCTCCTCTCTAAATCTATCAAAAAGTAAACAAGTCAAAAAATCATAAATTATAGAGTCGTACAAAATAGTATAAAAAGGTTTTTATAAAAGAAATTAGATATGTACACTAGTCACTACATCACCCCCCTCCAGAGACCGTCAAGGGCGATAATAGTCAGTAAATTTGACACGACGGCCTGACCTCGTCCTTTTGACGATATTCTCATCGGCAGAAGGCAAATCATGGCTATCCGCATTTGGAGTGCTATGGAGAGTGTTCGTTTTGGGTAGTGACTGTAGTGAGTTTTGGCGCATGTTAGTGTTAGATGTGGACTGAGTGTTGTTAGTGTCACATAACATAAAGGCCGGCTTGATCCGGTCAATTGATACGGTTACCTGCTTACCATTTACTAAAATTTTGAAAACTTTGTCTCCTCTTTCCACGACCTTATGCGGGCCAGAGTATGCTGGCTTTAAACCACCGCCAGTACAGTCCCTTAAGAATACATGAGTAGAGGAAACTAAGTCCTTGTGAATAAAAGTTTTGAACCTACTGTTGTGCCTAGTCGCAGGTGATGGGCGGAGTTTCCTGACGATACTTCGAAGTTTTGACAAGTACTCCGTCATATCGCCAGTCTCATCAGCCTGAGGGTCAAAGAACTCACCCGGAAGCCGTATCGGTTGACCGTACACCAGTTCGGCTGCTGAAGCCTGAGCATCCTCTTTGAAAGAACTGCGAATGCCTAACAGTACTAGTGGGAGAGATTCCACCCAACTGTCATTTGCATGGCATATGATTGCGGCTTTGAGCTGACGGTGAAATCTCTCCACCAGTCCATTGCAGGCAGGATGGTATGCAGTGGTTCTGCGGTGTTGAAAGCCAGCAATCGTAGATAAGCTCTTAAATAATGCCGATTCGAACTGCCTACCTCTATCAGTAACGATATCAGATGGGCAGCCGAATCGAGCGATCCAACCACTCAGTAGGGCCTTTGCCACCGTTTCTGCAGTTATGTCAGCAAGCGGTATTGCCTCAGGCCATCGCGTAAAACGGTCGACGGCAGTGAGACAATAGCGAAAACCTTGGCACAGTGGCAAAGGACCCACGAGATCAATATGAATAAAAGCAAATCTCGATGAGGGCAGTTTAAAGTTACCCACAGGAGAGTACACATGCCTAGTGATCTTCGATCGCTGACAAGCTGAACATGATCGAACCCACTCGCGACAATCCTTCCGAATACTAGGCCAAACATATCGCTCGGAAACTAGTCTTATGGAAGCCTTTGCCCCTGGGTGACTAAGAGAATGCAGGCTGTTGAAAATAGCTTTGCGTAACTCTTGTGGCACATAAGGTCTAGGCGTAGCGGTGCTAATGTCACAGTAGAGCTGGCTACCCGAACCTGGGATCTTAAGACGCTGTAAGCGTAGTGAGGTAGCGTCACCTAAAAGATGCTTCAGTTCGGGGTCCTCAACCTGAGCAGCTGCGATTATTTCAGCGGACACAGGCTGAGAAATCTCCTCTACACGTGAAAGTGTATCCGCCACAACATTATCCTTTCCGGATATATGCCGGATATCTGTAGTAAATTGAGCGATCAGATCTAGGTGCCTGAACTGCCTTGGGGAACAGTTTTCTTTCCGGTTTCGAAAGGCGAATGTCAGTGGCTTGTGATCTGTATAGACCACAAAGTCACGTCCCTCGACCATATGCCTAAAGTATTTTACGCTCTCGTATATTGCTAGCAGCTCTCGGTCATATGGTGAGTATTTTTTTTGGGTTGGACTTAGCTTGTGTGAGAAGAAGGCGAGGGGTTGCCAGGCATCCCCATCGTGTTGCTGGAGGACACTACCTATAGCGTTGTCGGATGCGTCCGTCACCAACGACAGTTTGGCATCGCATCGGGGATGGGCCAGCAAGGCGGCCTGACATAGACCTTCTTTGCAAGCCTCAAAGGCCTTTGATGCTTCGCCTGTTATGTCCACTGGATGGGAACCCTTGACCGAACCCGTAAGCAACTCGTTAAGTGGAGCTTGGTGCTGGGCAGCTTTGGGAATGAAGCGCCTGTAAAAGTTTACCATTCCCAAAAACCTGCGTAACTCCCTTACAGTCTTCGGTTTTGGGAAGTTTTTAATAGCCTCTACTTTTTCTGGAAGAGGGGTAGCTCCTGCGCCCGAGATTTGGTATCCTAAAAATTTTACCTCCGTAACTCCAAAAACACACTTGGAAACGTTTATGACCATGCCATATTCACGTAACCTAGCAAAAAGTTGACGGAGGTGCTCTTCGTGAGTTTTTTGGTCCTTCGAGAACACCAAAAAGTCATCCAAGTACGCGTACGTGAAATCGAGTCCCCGCAGCATCTCGTCCACGAAACGCTGAAACGTCTGAGCGGCGTTACGAAGCCCGAACATCATGTACGGGAATTCGTATAGGCCGAACGGCGTTGTTATAGCGGTCTTCGGAATATCATCTGGGTGGACTGGAATTTGGTTATAGGCTTTAACCAGGTCGATGGTGGAAAATATGGTGCTACCTGCTAATGTATGGGTGAAATCATGAATATGCTTGATGGGATAGCGATCGGGAACCGTGCGGGAGTTGAGCATACGGTAGTCACCACAGGGACGCCAGCCGTTGTCTTTTTTCGGAGTCAGATGGAGCGGCGATGCCCATGATGACTCTGAGGGGCGACAAGTACCTGCCTGTAACATGGCGTCAAACTCAGCTTTCGCAATTTTCCACTTTTCAGGTGCTAACCGTCGCGGCGTACACGATACAGGCTGTCCAGGTGTAGTTCGTATATGATGTACTGTATTGTGTTTCGGAGTGTGGTGTACTCCGGGTGGACGTGTAATGTCGGGGAATTCCTGTAGTATGTGTGTATATGCGGAATCACCAAGACTCACCTTCACCGAAGACACATCACCACAATGACGGGCAGGCGACGCCGGGGCGGAAAGGCTTGTATAGTTATCGATGAGGCATTGATTTCTGCAATCAATAACTAAATTGTAAAAAGATAAAAAATCTACGCCTATTATCGCCCTTGTAACGTCGGCAACTATAAATCGCCAAGCAAATTCACGGCGTAAACCTAGATTTAAATTTAAATTAATAAACCCGTATGTAGGTATCGGTGTCCCATTGGCCGCACACAAAACGTAGGTGGTCTTCTCCAGTCGTCTAGGGATCGCCGATCGGGGGTAGACACAGAGGTCGCTTCCGGTGTCGACCAAGAACTGCACCTTCGACCTTCGATCAGTGACAAATATGCGACCGGTATTCGGGCAATCCTCGGCCGCCATTACAGATTGCCCCGTGAGTTTTCCGACTTGCGGTAGTCGCACGGCTTCATACACTTCCGGGCACGGTCTGCGAATTTCTGATGGTACCAGCATAGTGGAAACCTTCGATAGCTAGATTCCGACCTGGTTGAAAGGGACCGCTGACGGGTGCGACTGCGACTGCTAGAACGTCCTCTGGGGCGGGACAGTCGTTCCACTTGGCTTGTCAGCTTTTGTACCTACTCGGTCAGCGCGGCAATCTCAGGGTGGGCGCTCGAAGACGGTGGTGAAGCAGCTACAGCAGAAGACGACGGCATCCGGTGACCGACCGCGTCGTGGATCCTGTCGGCTAGTTCCGCCAACTCAGGGAGACCAGTCTTGGACTGCGAGGCTACGATGGCTTGGGTGCCTGCAGGAAGACTACTGCTCCAGATGCTCCGCAGGAACTCTTCGGGTACTCCCGGGCCAGCAAGATTGAGTAGGTGGCGGTAGAACTGCGAAGGCTTTCTGTCGCCGAGCTCCTCATGCATAAGAAGTTGTCTTATTTTCTTTTCCCGCGATGCCGAAAGTCGTTTAATTAGTTCGCTTTTCAATCTTTCGTACTTAGCCGTTGGTGGAGGGTTAGCTATTATATCCTCTACCTCAGCCGCGTACTGCGAGTCCAAGTTGCCGGTGACGTAGTGAAATTTAGTCTCGTCAGATTTTATGCCGGATAATATGAACTGCGCCTCCATCTGCGCAAACCATAACCCGGGTTTTTCACGGTAAAACGGGGGAATACGTACGCCAACGCGAAATGTTTCTGCCGCCGCGCCGTCCCTTTGTTCGCTGGTTACATTCTCGTTCAGATTCTCCATCCTGTGTTCCTTCCGGGGTCACCAATGAAGTGAGCAAGGTCCTCGCGTCGTTGCGAGGTGAATCGCTTGCTCAACTTTCTTGCTTAGAAGGTGCGTCGGAGAAAATGATAAAATAGTACACTCGATATTCCAGTTGAATTCTTTTTTAATCTCCTCTCTAAATCTATCAAAAAGTAAACAAGTCAAAAAATCATAAATTATAGAGTCGTACAAAATAGTATAAAAAGGTTTTTATAAAAGAAATTAGATATGTACACTAGTCACTACAGTGCCACTGCTCGATTATGGTGATGTATGCTGTTATGAACTCCGGGAGGAACTGCTTAATAAACTTGATCGTATGTCAAATAATTGCATTAGGTTCATATTCAATCTTCGAAAGTTTGATCATGTTTCTTATTACCGATCTAAATTGAACTGGCTGCCCATTCGTCAACGTCGTTCACTGCGTGCACTCTGTATGTTGTACTCTCTCCTTCACTCTCCCAGCGCTCCTCTATATTTAACTTCTCACTTAAAATTCTTCACTAACACCCACAGTCTGGAACTTAGATCATCTAAAAAATTGCGACTCCTCTGTCCTCCTCATAATTCCAGTATTGTTCACTCCTCATTCTATGTACAGTCCATTCGCCTTTGGAACGCCCTCCCCTTAGAAATCAGGATGTCCCCTAATAAAAATATTTTTAAACGAAGAGTGCGACAATTATATTTAAAATCAATTGAATGAATATAATAAAGTGTAATATTATTAATAAGTATAATAAGTTAACACTTGGAATTAATATTTGACAATATAATATATAATATATTTGTATGTCTATGATACATTAGCTCTGCAATGACATACTTTATGTAGGTATATTTATAGTTTATGAATATTATATATTTATTTATATTAATATTATAATATTTATAATAATATGTATTGTATAATATATTATGTATTTTATTGTTTATGTAAGTCTATTGTAATTAAATTTATAAATAATAGTTTTAATGATTATGTATCTCTTAGTTATAGATCAATTTATTTTACCGTTGATCCTTTGTGCCTCATTACCATGAATGCGCCTGTATTATACATTCTCAGTATCACCCTAAGGTTGGTTGGTAGAGAATGCCACAAGGCATTAAGCCCGCCTATGTAATTTGCATAAAGTGTGAATAAATAAAATAAATAAATAATATAATAGCATATACTTAAAGCAAATTCCTGAGTCAAAGAATTAAGAAATAGATCACGCAATCTACATAACTTCTACGTATAACGACGCTTACCTATAAACTATCTCTGGGCCTTAGCATAGAAATAGTTGGTGAGCTTCGGAACGCATATGCTGATACAATCTTTAATCATCGCACCTTTTACGGGCCACCTACATACATAATGTCAAGTGCGCTTTGTGAGCTGAAATGAGACCGGAGATAAGGATCTCATCAGGGGCGTAGCTACCGCCGAATCTGTCACATTAATATATATGGAACCCAGAGGCCAGACCACGGGGGCCCTAAAATTACGTAAGCAAAAATTACTTAAAGCGTTTCAAACATTTTTTATTTCGGAAATGACAAACGTTAAAAAAAATTTATGTTTCTTTGTTTAGCACGTAAAGCGTGCTTTCAAAAGTTGGTAGGATGCTATGCATATATTTTTCTTTTGTGAGAAATCTTTACCCTTCCAGAGGCCTCCAAACAAATGTTAGGGACCCCACTAAAGCACGCTACGCTTCTGGACCTCGGAGTCGTCTCGGGGATCTATTGCACTTTTAATTATGTGAGTTACGAGCCCGACCCTCGTGTTTAAGCGTTTTCTACATTTCGAACATTGTTCCTCACCCTTGTGCCTTGTTACGTTATGAATAGGTGTGCAATTTGTAAAGTTCTACGCGGTTTTGTGTTGCGACTTATTTTCTGAGTGAAACAGAATAAGAAAAATAATTTCACTACAGCTACAATAATACATGTTTTATTTGTTTTATGGTCCAATTTATTTAACTACATTATGCCTTACAATTTCGATTTTTACCTACATTCTTATGTACTATAAGTAATGTATAATATTATAAATACGAAAGTGTGTCTGTCTGTCCATCTATCCGTCTCTGTCTGTCTGTTAAACCTCTTCACGCCCAAACCGCTGAAATTTGGCATGGAGATACTTTGAGTCCCGAGAAAGGACATAGGATAGTTTTTATCCCGGAAAAATGTACGGTTCCCGCGCGATTATCGAATTTTGGCGCAATGGAGTTGTGGGCGTCACTACTTAACCCTAAAAAGATAACCTACGTCACAGAGGCGCCCGCGCAGAAAACAAAATACTGTATTTTTTTAATTAGCGGGCGAATCTGCATGTGCGTTCCGGCCAACTAAGTCGCCGATCTATCCTTTCGCGGAACGGCTGTTACATAGTGGTAAGTAACATAGTTTCTTAGTTATGACAGTTTGACGTGCGCTCGCGAGGCGTATGGTTATCTTTTGCGTAACTTTTTACGATGTATTTTGTTCTTTTATTTTTTTATGTATAAAGCGTATAATTGTTTTGTTTTAAGCAAAACATAAAGGGAATATCATGACTAGTAGACGGCCTTTAAAAACAACGAAATAAGACCAATATTGGACAGATGAGAGGAAAATGAAGACGATGTATGCTGAGAAAGTGATAGCGAGGCGGAGCTGGAGGATCACCTGTCGGAGGATGAGGTACAGAGTGATTATGAAGAGGGCTTCATAGAAGAACCTCCATCTAAAAAGGCGTTTCAGCAACTTCTGCAGGTATAAAAAGAAAAGTTGACGTTTGCCACAAATATCTTTAAATTTTGCTAATTCTTTTTTATTGTGATTTTTAAGACTGATTATACTATTGCCTACTTAATTGTAGAAAAAAAGCTATGATTTTTTATCAAAATTCATAAGGTTTGTTCCTTTAAACAGAAGACAGTCATTTTTGTGAGGTCTTAATTGAGAATTTTGTAATTTCAGTTTAATAATATTAAAATTTTTCATAAGTATAAAAACAATGCATTTTATTTATACGCATATTATATACTTTTAAAATATCTAAATAAATTGTAGATATTTTGACTGTAAAGTAATAAAAATCGTATTGGGAACTTGTGCGCTTCTTAAGCGTATGGTTATCTTTCGTGTAAGGTAAAATATGGTTATCTTTCTAGGGTTAAATATACTAATTTGACCACGTTTTATCGTATGGATTTTAAGGTCAACCACCTACAAATTTCGTCTATTTCTAATTTAGTCCCAACTTTAACACTAGCTGTTAAAAATGAAGCAGCAAGTTAAACACGCTTTGATGTGGGCAGCGGGCGACCCGCGGGCCGCGACGGGCGACAACTCATTACACCCAAACTCGGTGTCAACACTGACCCTAAAGGTTCATTCATACTGGCAGTGGAAACGCAATGAAGCTAAATTCTGAATATATTATGTATAATAGTTAATGACACCATAAAGTAAGTACATAATATTTTGTATGTGGCGATTTGGCAAATCAAGATTTCGGTTATAATTATTATTATTACTATGTAAATTTTAATATATGAGGCATGACGTCACAGTGCCAAAAACACACAAAAAGTTTTTTTTTTATGGGAAAAACGTAGTTTTTGAGTTTGAGTCCTCTTGCAATACTTAGGTACTTTATTTTATTTTTAATTATTTGTTGTTATAGCGGTAACAGAAATATAATTTGTGGAAATGTTAACTGTCTAGCTATAATTGTGGTTATTGAGATACCTAATATGGTGACCACGTGGTGACAGACGGACGGACGGATGGATAGACAGCGTAGTCATAATAGGGTCCCGTTTTTACTCTTAGAAGATGGAAGTAATTTACTGTTCAAACTTTACGAAAGTTGTAATTAGCCGATCGTTCATTATCTCAACAGCATTATTTATTACCTTAGCCGTAAAAATCTAATCTTTCATTTGGTATAAAGACAAAGGGGGAAAATAGGATCCCGCTACTCTCACTGTGTATGACACACGTATCGTCTAGCTGTATGTGTCTACTACTCTTTGTCTCATAAACAATGATGGAGCAGGATTGAAGGCTTCTCAGACAAGCCATAAAATCGGCAGTTTAAGCCTTTCTCCCTTCCTTAACATAACTAAATATTAAATATCATAATTTACTTGAATTTGCGAATAAAACCACAATGTGTTGTATAATAATATATTTATTGTAAAGAAACTACTAAAGTACTGATAGTAATAAGTCGCTCAGGCGCTTAACAAACTTTCATACGATCCTTTCTTGAGTCCCTTTCACGCTCTTCTTCAACACCTGAGCCGAAAATACGTGTTCGAAATATCAACAAGAAACTGTGCATATCATACAAGCAGTGTTACAAGCGTTAGGTGAACGACGTGAAGTTGGTACACTTGTCGTTACGTTTGGGCCGAAGTTAGCTGCGGTACGTATTAAAAAAATTACAATGTCAAAAATGGACTGATCCATGTATCAAGAGGTAATGTTTTTCACACAGAGCTTTAATCTATGTAAATTAAATAAGTAGCTAACTTCAGGCCGCTGCGACAAAAGTACGTAGAAACGTCGTCTTTATACAATATGTCCTACGTTAACACAGAGAAGATACAAGGTTTGGTGTTGATCCTTACATGTTGCCGTGACGGCGGTAACTACGAAACTAAACTATACAAGTGGGAGTCGCCAACTAAATCGCTACAAATTTAGCTCACTACGTAGATTTGTTCACTAATTACATGTATAATCTAGTAATATCTAATCATAATATCGTCAAAACATATAAGCCAATGGCGAAGCGAACGGTTAGGGTAAATTCACAGCTCGACGTATATTACTGACTAGCTAGGATTCGAACCCGTCAGTTGTGTACTCTCGATCAACAATTATAGATTCTTTTTACAACATTCAGATGTTCAAACTACTGAACGCGTCAGGTTTTCTTCGGAAAACCTGTCAGTAGCCCATCCGACGACCGTAATCGCGACCCGGGGCGAACGAAATCGATATTTACAACACATATTATGCAAACGAGACAACAACGAGAATTATATCGATACTATGGCTACGTAATAAATAAATAATTTATCTAAATAAAATTACTAATTAATAAAGAGAAGATATTAAATACTGAGAGTAATTAAATTCTGAAGTGGATTTCGTTAGCTACTTTTCGATTTAGAATTAGCGTGGTCTACGTTAGGTGTAATTAAATAGATGGTAATATTCGAAGGTCGTTTATAAGACGCAGAACTCGTCCAAAAGGTTCTTCAGCTCCTTGGTGTGAGCGGCCTTCGAGCCCGTGGCGGGAGAAGCCGCCGTCGCGCGCCCGTTGTAGCTGAAAACGACACATACATAAGACGTGAAGAACATAATATTGTAACTTGTACGGTTACAATGAAAGTGACACAGTTAAAACAGAGTAAAAAAAACTAAGGGTTGATTCAACAGCAACGCAACGCGTAGATGCATTTCTAAATTTATATGGATTTGACAGATTCACAAGACTTCTCACGCAATTGAAATCTATCAAATCCATACATGCCGCGCCGCGCCTCGCCTCGCCTCGTCGCGTTGCGGTCTGAATTGACCCTAAAGAGTATGTAGGCCGACTCAGAGGAGATCTCGAAATTTATACGTTTGACATAGTTGATAGTATGTCATATCGGCCGGCGCGCGCCGGACCATACAAAAAGTACCTATTTTAACAAATATATCGCTATTACAAAAATTGCAATATTTATTTTCTATTTTGTAACTTTGTAGCTAGTATTGTCTTATAAATATTGCAAGTACCTAATTGTTATTTTTGTTTTGTTTATATCAAAGACTCTGCTACTTTATTTACAGAGCATAACTTCTTTGCTATGTCACGTTTATTTGGCGGAAAGCCAAAGAAACGTGAAAATAACATTATGCCAAATTATATGAAACTATGAGGACATAATATTTTTAAAACGGTTGTTACCATACGAAACATGTAAAAATATTGCATCCACGACACGTTAAAACAGTTCAAAAATTTTATATTATTTCAAAACTTAAAGAAGATTTCCAATAACAATGATGTGACTGACAAGAACAATAATAATATATTATAATATAATCCAACCATAATATTGTAAATTGTAATGTATTAACACATCACATACTTTAAAGTTTAAGTTATACTAGTTTATATACCAAGTATAATACCAATGACCGTATTCAATAATAAATTTAAGGTAATAAATAACAATTATATATTATTTAGCTCTTTTAAATAGTGCAAAATACTAGCGAACAAACAGACAGAAGTGAACATAAAATTAATGTGCTTTTTAATAAAATGTGCTGTGAGCATCAGGGACATGGGGACATAATATAATAATAAAATATTTAAAACAGCCATTGAATTGCCTTTACCGACACCCAATATTAAAGATAATATACAAAATAAACTTGAGATGAACCCTCTAGGGGTAACAAATAATGTACAGATACAAATATACATACTACAATATAACATAGATATTGTATTAGAAACTTAAGCTATTTTCGCGCATTCTCACCTAATAGTGCGCGGCGTTTCTGTCTGTTTGTCGGCACTGTCAGTTTGTGCGGCGTTGGAGCTGCCGAATAGTTGACTAAACCAACCCCCCTTTTCGGACTTAGGCCTGCAACCAATGGCCGATGTTATGTTATGTGGGACGTTAGTTACGAAGGGGTTAAACATGCAATTATATGCAAAGTAGGTTGTAATTAGAAACTGCACAAATCGAAAAGAAATCAAAGACTTTGGAGTTGATAAAAAGGATAAAAATATCCACACAAAGCAAAGAGTATTTTGTGCCTCAAGATCTTACCTCAAGGTGGACTTTTTATGGATGGATTTTGGCATTGTTCTCATCTGTCACTTTAGTTATTGTAATTTAAAATTGCAGTTTAAAACTGTGCAACAAACTGTAACTTTTTAAATTTAAAACCACCTATTGTAAATTATTCTAGCATATTTTGACACGTAAAACTGTGCGTCGGTTTGGGAGATTTTTACGATTCTCTACTCTGTATGTGTGTTTTATTAAATTTAAATTAAGAAATATTTTAGATATTAACCCATCAAGCCCCATAAGAGCACCGGTGGTCGCGACAACAAGAGAATCCAAGAATCTGCGATCGAACGATTAAACCCCGTTAATAAGCCCCGTTTTTCCCAACGTTCATGACTTTTATTTTGTAATTTTAAAATACTTAAATAGAGTCACGCGGATAAGTTCATGCATCGGATTTAATATAACCGGCTCAAAAAAGAAAGCCAAGTTATCCTGTCACTTTTGGACCGGGCATTAGACATTTAAAAAGCGCTCTGATGCTATAGGTTGTAGAGATCAACTACGATAACTTGGCGCGCCCCTCCAAATTTCAAAACGTTTGAAGTGCGTTGTCAAAACGACTTGAAGTGCGTTGTGTTGCGCAGTAGGCTAGTTATGATTAGTTGACCAACAAAAGTGAAATATTACGTGTAGTGTGATTGGTTGAATACTTATTACATACAAATTCTTTCATAAGGATGTGACTATACATATTGAAACAGTCATTTGGAGGGGCGCGCCATGTTATCGTAGTTGATCTCTAACAAAGTATTACACACTAGATGATGCCCGCAACTCCGTTGCGCCAAAATTCATTTATCGCGCGGGAACCGTACATTTTCCGGGATAAAAAGTATCATATGTCATTAGTCGAGACTTAAAGTATCCCCATACCAAATTTCAGCAAAATCGGTTTAGCGGTTTAGGCGTGAAGAGGTAACAGACAGACAGACAGACAGACAGACAGACAGACAAACGCACTTTCGCATTTATAATATTAGTATGGAAAGTATAGAATTATAGTATGGATTGTATAATAGGCTACTTTTTTTTCTTCATTCTAATCGCTTCTTAATCATTCATTTTCACTAAAAAAACTAATATTTTAATATTTTAAACAGTAGAAACCCATAAAAATGTTGATTGAAAAATATGCCCTATATATGGCGCCGAAAACATTGTCCGCCATTGTGCCGCCATAGTGTGGCGTCATGTTTTTTGTATTTTATACTTTATTGAAAAAAGTTTTATGTGCTAAATATACGAGTCTAACAGTGCTTAAAAAATTAAAAAAGAATTTAGAAATCATTTGTAATGTTGAACACTTTTGTAGAAAAGTTTTGGCCATTTCATTTCCTAACTACAATAAATGGAGATAATATATAAAACTGATGTTTTATTTGAATTATTCAAGAAAATATATTTTATAAATCCTTCTAGGCTCATTCATATTATTTATGTACAAATAAACTTACATATAACGAGCGCGATAAATCAAAGATATTAAATTACAAATGGGATGACGTCACATCCAGATCGGAAGTACCGCAAAAGCGTTTTCGTCAGTACAATTCCTATTTTCATAAAATCATATTTTCAAATCGACTTTATTTATCAATCATAAGCTTTTATTTCACGATAAGGGTGAAATACAATTTCCTAGGCCAAGTTCTACTAGAAATATGCATTTTTTCAATCAAATTAAATATATGTCAAGTAGCCTATTACAAGTTTCGTATTGTAATTCTTTACTGATGTAATGCTCGACCCTATAACATTACATCACAAGCGAATACTCCCGGTGGTTAGTATATTGAGGTAATATCTCACCAGATGGCCTTCTGCCCCTGAAGCAGGGTGCGGAATCGCGGCTCGACGTAGCTCCACGCGCCCATGTTCTTGTGCTCCTCCTGCGACCACACGAGCTGCGCGTTCGGGTACTTGGCGATCTCAGCCTTCAGTAGATCGTAAGGGAACGGCGACATTTGCTCCACTCTGAAACCGATACACATTATATAAATAAGGAAAGGTCCATTATAATTTATAATACAAATAATAAACAGTACACAAAAGTTCTAGATACCATACTCCAGCAACATAGACGTTATGTTACCATAAAAAAAAAAAACTAATGTGTGCGTGCTCAAGATTCTGGCATGAAGAAGACGATGATGGTACAATAGATTGTGTTCTATATTAATCTCTGTCCTACCACTTTCTTGCTACTTTCGGCGTAAATTAGAAGGAAGGATAGTAGATAGTTAGCACTGAGGACGCAAAGGTTCGACACGTCGTGTCGGGTCTTTCTTTAGAATTCTCATCATGGATGATAAAACTTATTTTACGTAATACCAAAGTAATGAATCCATTTAAATGTGATTTAGGTTTTAGAACACTATAATGCCACTGTAAGACTTGTAAGTTGAAACATTTTAGGAATGACACGTTTATGCTATCTTTCTCTTTCCCTCTCTCTCACCTGACAATAGCGATGTCCTTCTCTAGGCCACGTTCGCGGCGCTCCTTCAGCAGGTCGTAGTACACTCGGCCGGAGCAGAACGCCAACTTACGGACGTTCTGAGCGTTCTGGGCCGCGGGTCCGTTGTCGGGAATCACTCTAAGGAACAAAATCATAATTTATTATTATTTTGTGGCGGCACCCACAATTCGCCTAACAATCCTACAACGCGATATCGATGTTTCGGAGAACGGCAAGATATACAACGTCTGAAATGACGTCAGTGGGCTTCGGCCTGACCGAGCATGCTAGCTCTCGCGGTCGGAAGATCTTCCTTTTCGGCCGCCACTAACGTTATTATTTTTTTTTAATAAATCTAAACGGTTGTCGCCAATTACATAAACTAACGTCGCGAAACGTTGTTATTCGACTACAGCATATTCACCTCTATTGTTCTATTATTTAAGTACAAATGTATGCTATGAAAATGTGCTAGCGGGCGTCGACGCGCGTCTCCGCGCAAAAATTTGACGCACGTCAACGCTTCGACTCTGCGCTAGTGTGAGTTAAGCCTAATACAAATATTGTGTTTAAGGGTGCGTTTCCACCGACGCGGAACGGAGCGGAGCTTAGCGGTAGCGGTAGCGAATTGACCAATCGTGCTATTCCAGCGGAAAGACAGCGAAGCGGAGCAAAGATTTCGAGCATGGTGATCGGTCAATTCAGAACCGCTAAGCTCGTCTCCGCGTCAGTGGAAACGAGGCCTAACCATCTTATCAATAGTTTTGGAAATTGAAGAAAAATTGACCGATAATGTATTAAAAAAAAGACTTTATAAAACCGAATAGCAAGATGGCCGCGCTGTTAAATCAAACTTGTTGGAACGAAGTTTCTTATCGCGCGTTGCGATAGGAGGCTAGAGGGAATGAAGCTTGACCTTTTTTAGTACCTGCGAAGTAGGGGTAGATGGCGTTGATTAGTATTCCTGTGCATCAACTAGATGGCGTTTTTGAGAATAAACATTTTTTATAACTTCGTTCCATCCGGGTGTCCCATGACACCTCTCAAGTTTTTTATATTAAAGTCTAGTGCTCACCTCTTGAATGTGGTGCCTTCACACATCTCGTCAAACGTGGACTTGCACTCGGGGTGGCGCAGCAGCGACTTGGGCGTCATGAGGATGAGCGGCTTGCGGAACGGTAACGCGATCTGACGTCGCAGGATGTGGAATAGGGAGGCCGGAGTAGAGCAGTTCGCCACTATCCAGTTGCAGTCATGGAGCTGGCGGACTGGAAAACGATATTTTCTTTTTATTAGCATGTTTGTGTTTGGAAGTAACTACTGCATCCGAAATGTTCTTTTTATATCATGTTTGTATAAAATATGTTATTGGAACTAAGGGTGAAGCCAAACGAGCGTAATTTGTGAGTTGTGAGTCGCAGAATTTCGGTCGCGTAAATATCTTTTCATACAAATCATGACTCACAAAATTACGCTCGTGTGACTCAAACAGGGCGTTTGTATGAAATTGAATGCTGCAGAATTTCTGTCAACCGAAATTCTGCGACTCACAAATAACGCTTGTTTGGCTTCACCCTAAGTGTTCAAGGTTTTTGATAGAAATTCATTCATGTTTAGCGGTGTTTTAACACAGATTTTGTCTAGTTCTTATATATTTTAACTGCTTACAAGATACAATCAAATAACACATTTTGGGCGATTTTATATCTTTTACATAAGGTTTTATGTCACATTGAAAAAGATAATACTTTACAAAGCCGCTACTTATCGAACATTCTTTTGTTATATGGATATTGGATATATTGTATTATTTTGGGTTGGGCATAGATTACACCATTATGCATTAAGTGGTTAAGATAACTTACCTTCGTAGTCGGGGCTCTCAGGGGGCATGTAGTCGGGATCGTCAGAGCTCATCTGCAGGAATCGCTCCAAGCGGGCGGACGAGTGTTCAGGTCCCTAAAAAATTAACAAATTATAATGTCACGGATACGGGCAGTTGTTTACCTGCGCGCGGCAGTTGCGCGTACTTTCTAGAATAGTCCAACCCTTGCTTATGTGAATTGCGTGTTTACGTAAACAATCCAGAATGGAACGTTCCAGAAAGTATGGCGAGCCATATAAAAGGTAAACAAGCCGGCAATCAGTTCAGTTTGATACAAGCGATCATCGAGGCGACTTCGAAGTGAGAACAAGTGATCAATAGTGAGTGACAGTGAAAGTGCTTAGTGTTTGGACTTAGTGCTTAGTGTTTGGACTTAGTGATTTGTGTGAGCTAGTGTTTGTGAATAAAGTCTTCAAGAGAGTCACCAGGTCTTTCTCTCCGAATCCAACGAACCCTAGCACGTAACAATAATTAATTGTCCACTTTTTTAAATGTTATTATCGTAAAACTTAATTTAAAAAAAGATATATAATCTTATGTAAAAATTTATTTTTATTATTATTATTAAAAATTCCACTACAATTAACATGCTTAGGTTATAAATAAATTTGTCTAATAGTAAGGTGAAACATCCTATTATGACTTATTATTTAAATGTAGAAGTCATAATTGGATGTCTGAACTGTAAATACTATAAGTATTCCTTAGTGAATAATAGTGTCAATAATGACTACTAACAATGGTTTACATTGCCCCATATAACACTATTTCAACTGAAAAATAATTTTGTCGTACTCACCATACCCTCCATACCGTGCGGCTGGAGGAGCACGATGCCGGACTGGCGCACCCACTTGGCCTGCCCGCTCGATATGAACTGGTCGATGATGCACTGCGCCACGTTGTTGAAGTCACCGAACTGCGCCTCCCACAGCACCAGCGCGTTGGGGTTGGTCACGGAATAGCCGACCTCGAAGCCGAGCACACCTTGAAACAAATAACATAGTTATATTATTTGTGTTGTATAGTGCAATAATGTCCTTTTTCGAGGCTAAAGGTATCTACTAAATTCGATCTAAAGGTGTGCGTCCACCGGATCGGAATCGGAGCGTACGCGGGCATTTTCAAAAAGACGTGTACCCTTGCAAAAATATGTCTATATTTTTTAAGGGAGTTTATTTACCTATATTTGAATGTCATATACAAGGAAAAATATTGAACTAATGGAATAAGTTAAAAAAACGCCGAAAACGTTATATTATTCTGATATTATTGAAACAAAATCGAACTTTCGCCGAAACAGATTCCGTTGTGTGACTAAATGTAAAATATAATTTAATACAAAAAATACAGCAATAAATGGATTTCTTCATTCATTTAATCTAGTGAAATGCATATTTAATTGTTTATTTAAAGAAAATATAGATAATTTCAAGGATCAACAAGAGTAGCAATTATTTTTAATCCGTAGTGTGACTTTGTGACCTACCCACTAGTTCATTTTTCATTTTTTTACACGAGCAGTAATATTTAACATATTTAAAGAAGTTTTCATAACACAAAAACCTTTTATTTAAACATTTTTATTGTTGCACTACTTATAAAAGTAGAAAATTCTTTGATTTCACAGATTTAACTTCATTAATTAGAGGGACGAACATCTCATAATCATAAAGATGTGTTCACATGTCTACGAATACCTAAGTTATTATAAATCTGCAAATATCAATGACACAAAATGATTTTCAACTTTACTAATGGAAAAGTAGTGGAAATAAAATCAAAATTAGTTAAGAAATAAAACTTTTAGGTACATTTTAAATACCATAGTCGTTATTGTTAAGTCGACGCCTTGATAATTTGACTGTAGCGATATCGATTATTCTCAGCAATGACTAAAGCTAAGAAATTAAAGTTCATTGTCAGTATTCATCATGTCTTTGTCTTTGAATTATCCATAACATAACACGATTGGTCAACTTTTATAACACAGAATAATCAATCAAAAAGACCTCTGTAAAAAAAGGGATTCCTATTTTTCCAACAGAGGAGAGTAATAATTTAAGCTTCCAAAATTTGTACATAGATTGATTCAAGCATACACTTTAATTTGCCCATAGCTTATATGAAATGTATTTGTGGTTTTTAAATTACGCGACAAAAACCATTTTGTCGCTTACGCCCTTTCCATTTTTTGCTGTTCCATTGCTTGTTTTCTATGAGAGGCCGGCCCGGCCTAAAGTAAAACTAGCAATCAACAAAACTAAAAAACAAGAAAATTAGCAATCTAAAACATATCCTACACGATTTTTTAGTTTAACGCGGCGTAACCTTAACACATAAGTAATAATAAAAATATTTGCACGTCAATCGTACCAGTTTAAAAATGTCCAATTTTCTTAATAAAATCTGTGAATAAAAAAATAATTTATTTAAAATGTGAACTAAGCCTTATGCTTTCCGCCTGTTGTGACTTGTCCGTTCCATTATAGGTGACCATACGAAAAGTCACAAATCGGAAGTCACATAATGCTACTTTCTTTTACTTTTAAAGTGTTTGTAAATAATCGATAACAGTTATCACAATTTCATTTTTTATACTAAGCACTAAACGAATTTTGCAATGTGTCAACAGTAATAACAGTTGGAGAAAGTATATTAATACTTACAAAATATGGTCACTTATCTGAACAAAGAAACCGTTCCTGAAGAACCATCCCACCTGCGTCCGCGTCTTGTAGCAGATTTTTAACTGCTAAATTCAAATTGGAGTTTCTCGATGTACAATGAAATATAGTGCTATCATTTAGTGCCGAAATATTTTTGTAGTATGTTTATAAAACTAAAAAAACGGTTTTTCATAATTATAATTTTAATTAATTTTTAGTTAAATTATGTTAGATTTTTCAATAACAACACATTCAATTGATACATTAACTATTTAGGAATCTAAAATATAATTTTAAGCAACTTACTTTAAGAAAAAAAATAGTTATTAAAGATTTTTTACAACTTCTGGGAAGGGGACAGGTACATTTAATAGTTTTTGGTACATAAAAACCCTTATAAATCTCATACTAAATAAAATTTTATACAAGTGTGAATTTATTTTAATAAAAGAAAACTTGTTTCTGCTCCTACAGTAAAATAACATTATGTTCGTATGTAATTTTTTACAAATAATCTGTAGCGAAGTCAAGGGACAAGGTAAAAATCAAGGGTACAAATTTTTTTGAAAATGCCCACGCAGCGGACGGATTTGTTGCTTTGTATTGATTTCTATAGTACTGCTTCCACTGGAACGTCATTTCTGCGCCTGACAAATTATAAATGGCGCCGCTCCGTCCGCACCGTACGCTCCGATTCTGAGCCTAATAATAATTGGATGCTTGTTCACTTACACACAATTTTATTTTGAGTGTATTATTCTATAGTAAAGCAAACTTTTTCGATGCATTATCAAACATAGCAACATAGATAAGCGCAATATTTAATACTTCAGTCGGAATTTCCAGGAATTGCTATTGTATTCTATTGTTGTCGCGATCACCGGTGCTCGCGCGGGGCCTGAAGGATTAAAATGGAATATAAAGGTCAATATTATAGTTAATTTTAGCATAATATAATATTCTACTCCAGTGTTTGAAGCTTACCGTATTCAGACAGTGAGCTGTTGCAGACGGTGTATGGCGCTTGGTCGGGGTAGAGGTGAGCCAGCGGGCAGTATGTCGCCTTGTCCACCTTCTGGTGATGTAGCACGTGATGTCTGAAATACGATTACTATCAATATGTTTCGTCTTTATCACTCTGTAAAAAGTTAACAGAGATGAGATTTAAAAAAAATTACATCAAGCGATTTTGAATCCCCATCAAAATAAAATACTGAAATAATTGATACATACACTTTCTCATTAAGCTATGAAATAATTTAATGAGTTAAAGTGTTTATTTTTTGGCTTTCGTTTTAATACTTTTAGAGGCCAAAGGCAAATCACAAACCTGTGCGAGAAAGTCCCTCTCTCCACGTCTTCACCAGACAATCGCACGTGAATGCCCTCCTTGAGCAGGGAGCCGAAAGCCATGGCCTCGGCCAGGGCCCAGTCCACGGTCCTGTTCTCTACCATCTCCATACGAGACTTGAGGATGCGCAGCAGACCCTTGTGGATCTCGAACTCGGCCGCGTTGGGCGGCGGGGATGAGAAACGCTTGCCGATGTGCACAAGCGTCTCCTCTACCACTCCGGTTGGGGCCATCTGAGTTAAAAGTGTTAATTAAATGTGGAGTTCTATAAGTTATAACAATGGTAGTTCTTTGAAAGTTATGTAGAGCGTTTACTTTTAAGAGATATAAAAGTGGCTTTACAATTTTTTTTATTAAAATCTTAGTTTCGGAAGCCATTCCATGCAAACAAACAAACATAAGATAAAATAAATAAATAAATAAATAATAAAAAATATTAATAGATAAAAATAAATCCGCGAATCACCAACCGTGTGTTTTCAGCGAACAATAAATAACTAGTTTCTTATCGCAGAGCGTCGTTGCGCTGCTATGTATAATAAATAGAAAGGATGAACCGAGCCATGCTTTGGTTCGTCTTGTAGACGACTTATTAACTCGTTTCGTAATTTGCTTTATGGACGCGATTAGGCATTCGTGTACAAATCCACAAAAATATACGTATTGAGTTATCAATGCAATTATGTTCTTTAGATGATTTAAAACAAGGCTGCATCCAAAAATTAACAACAAAAATTGGATTGGGGTACTAATGCTTAACAAGCGACTATATTATAATATTATTTAGGTAATTAATATCATAAATAGTCCTATTAGATTAAAGTTTAAGCACTACTAGCTTAGTACTTAAAAAGATCTGTCGAAGACGAATGGCAGTGTGCGGAAAAACCAGTAACGGTTTATGTTACACTGTATTAGATTAAGTTTTTGGTTGTATTCTTATAGTTTATAAAATTAAAAAATAAAATAAAAAAATAAGTGATTTATATTATTCATATCCATACTAATATTATAAATGGGAAAGTATGTTGGTACCTCTTTAAACATAAACCGCTAAACCAATTTTATTTAAATTTGTTAAGGAGATACTTTGAGTCCCAGGAAAGGAAAAAGGATAGTTTTTGCGGTGGAAAATGTAGGGTTTCCGCTCGATAAACTGGCGTAACTTGCGGGTATCTAGTAATTACTATAAATTGAAATCTTTCTCTCTAACATCAACTCACCTTGAGCGGGTCCTTGCCCTCGAAGAAGCCTGACCAGGGCGAGTCGAGCCAGTCCTTGTACTTGATGTGCGTCTCCTGCTTAGCCTGGTTGTACGCCTCCTCACAGATCTTCTCGTATTTGTCCTTCACGTCCTTAACCTCTTCAGCAGTGACGACGCCTTCAGCGATCAGCTGGTCCGCGTACTTCTCCAATACTGAAATGTAAAATAAAGGTTACTAAGTTGCATTCAATAAAGGTTACTAAGTTAGCTAAGTAAACAGAGTAATATTGTAGGGGCGAAAGCCCTACGACGATTGTGGAAAGGATATATAATGAATAATAGGATAAATTATATAGGATAAAAGGATCTATAAGTCGCGCTAGAGTTTGGCGCAAACAAATATTACTTTTCTTAGTACGACACATAAGAGCCAGTCCATACGGCGCGTTTCGTCAGCGTTGCGTCGACGCAGCGCTGCCGTTTCGTTCTTTTACATACAAATAACCAAGATGATCATCCACCAGTCATGTGTGGGCTGCGTCGTCGCAACGCACACATGACGGACAGCAGCCCCCGTGACGAAGCGGGAGAGGTGTTGACGTCTGCTTCGTAATAACGCTGCTATGGCGCAGCGCCTGTGTGGCCGGCTATGCGTCTAATGGCAGCGCTGCGTCGACGCAACGCGCCTTATGAACTGGCTCTAAGCCATTAGTCACAATGTATCGCTGCATTGCCATGCAACTCAACGCATTATAACTGTTTTGCGGTGATGAAACCGGTGTGGGAGTTATTATTACTCACCTGGCTTGGTCTTGCGGATCTTCTGGTACATGAGCGGCTGCGTGAACATTGGCTCGTCGACCTCGTTGTGTCCGTTGCGGCGGTAGCTGACTATATCTATGACGACGTCTTTGTGGAACGTCGCTCGCCACTCCGCCGCCACGTTGCATACGTGCATAACCGCCTCGGGATTGTCGCTGTTCACGTGGAAGATGGGCGCGTTCACGACGCGGGCCACGTCTGAAAATTAGAGTAATTCAAAATTAAAAAAAAATCCTAGTGTTGGTCTAGAACATTGTTCAATTTTCTGTTGCATTTGTAATAATTGTATACTGATTTCCACAACATCAAAGGGTTTTCCGTTATTTCTAACGATAAGTATCCTTGCAAACTTAACATTATCACCATAAAAAGGATTTCTTTTACAAAGATTAGACAAATACAGATGGATATAGTAGATCTGTAATTTTTCCCATAAAATCTTTAATTTTTTCTATCCTCAACTTCTCTCTAGCTCTATCTTATTCTACCTCTATATGTTATTGTATCTTACCGGTACAATAAGCGGACGAGCGCGAGTGACGCGGATCGGTGGTGAATCCGATCTGGTTGTTGGCGACGATGTGTATCGTGCCGTGCGTCGTGTACGCCGGCAGGTCGGACAGATGCATCGTCTCGAACACCACACCCTGGCCGGCGAACGCGGCGTCACCGTGGAGGAGCATTGACATCACCTGGAGAAATAACGAGGTTTTATTATAAAGGTTAAGAATAAGAATCATTTATTTGCAGAAAGTACCGTTACAATTATAGATGTTACAATAATAATAATTATACAGGGTTAACAAATAAGTGATAAGCGCTTCGTTGGCAAAGGCTCCCCACATCATAAAATTTTCCGGAAAACCTACAGTTACAGCTGAGTTACAGCTCACACCTTATCTAAAATCTAAAAGTCTCTAAGCACACAGAAATTCTTATTATATTGACGAGATTTCACATTTTTTGTGCGTTGAGCATTGAGCACTAAGCAGTAAATATATATATATAATTTTTTTAGTTATTGTATTATAAAGTTTAAAAATTCACCAATTACTGCTTCGCTCTTTCGCTTGAAAGTAATTTATTTTAATACAAATTAAAAGAGACATGCAATAGGACAATGTAAGTACGAATGTGTACATGCTTCGTGACCGCACTTAACCCGCCCTAGCGCTGCCCTTATAGTTTGTGCGTTTTAAGATGATATGGGTGACACATTATAATTGACAATAGTAGGGAAGTTACCCAAAAATTTTAATCGATAATTTAAAAATATCGAATCGAATTGCAATCGAAACTATCGATTTCGTACTGACGTTTCAGAGTGGCGCCTTCGATTTAAGATGGCCGCCCTTTTTATCGATTTGATTTCGATTCAACAGTGTCAATCTCTATCGGCATAAGTTCCGTTTCATGCATCTGACATTTTTCAAATATTTTCGTATCAATAATTTCATACTCCTATTTTAATGTTAATATTTATAATTTTATATTAATAAGTTAGCATTTAGCAACTTTTCATTTTTATTCATTTACAGTTATAGGAAACATTTGTTTTTGTAGAAGGAATATAATTTATTACATTTTTTTGATTTTTTGTTTTCTTGTAAAAAAATCCGTAGCAAGGAATATGAGAAGTGTCACCCATATCATCTTATAACGCACAAACTATAGTAGGCAAATGGTCCTTAGTAATATATTAGGCTTATGTGAGGCCCAGTTGATAGATCACGAGTAACATTCAACTGACATAGCCCGACTAAATCACGACGTATCTCTGCCTTCGTGTAACTATGTAAGTACTATTAGAGAAGTTGATTCCTAGGCAGATGGCGGACCTAAGTAAATTGGTCGCGTTAAGACAAACCCATCAGACCGACCACAGCTATAGATCAATTAACTAATGCTGGCACGTTCACAGTGCTGTCACTTATGCAATTTCACTATACAGTATGTTTAAAAATATAATATGTTTGCATCATGATAAAAATCTTATATCTTTAAACGAGCAATTCTTGTATATATATATATTTACCCCCTGTATACTATTTTCCGACTTAGATTTAGTTTTTTATATATAGTCTTTCTTTTTTTTTATTGTTCTCCCTCTGTTTTATATTTTAGTAATATATTTTATAGTAATTATTAGAAGTAAAAATAAAATTTGTAATTTTTCAATTATATATATATATAATTGGAAAATAGTATAGTAACCCCCTGTATACTATTATCCAATATATATATATATATATATATATATATATATATATATATATATATATATATATATATATATATATATATATATATATATATATATATATAATTGGAATCTCGGAATCGGCTACAACGATTTTCATGAAATTTAGTATACATGGGGTTTCGGGGGCGATAAATCGATCTAGCTAGGAATCATTTCCATAAAATGTCTCTCTCGGTCTCGGTCATATAGCTAGTTATCGTATAATCTGCGTACGATAGTAATAATATGCTATCGTACATCGTACGTAAGCACAAAATTATCGTATGTGCACGATAATTATCGTACGGTTCCGAACGCTGGCCGCTCGCCGATCACACGTTACCGACTTGTAACATCACGCTGTATTTATAAACAGAGCATATGAAAAACAATAACTGTTCCCTTCACGCTCATAAGATAGACCGCGCGCGAGAGAGACGGGCAGACTTTTTATGATGCGTATGCAGTACGACGTCACGCCACGCGCTTATTCACAGACACTACACAAGCGCAATGTTTAAATGTGTTGATCGTGCCAGCTCTTGTTAACTGACCTGTAACATTGAATTGACAAAAGCCGACCGAACGACGTAGGTCTGTCAACTGCCTAGGACAATTTCCTTGATGGTACCTTTTTCCCCTCATTGTCACCGCGGTAGAACTGTTCAGCGCGGGTCTTGCCCTGGACAACGGGGTCAACAGCCTCTAAGTGAGACGGGTTGGCGCAAACAGCGAGACGGATGTTCTTGTTCGTCACGCGGTTAAGACGCTCGATGTATGTACCCAAATGGTATTTCACGTCACCTGAACCCTGTAAAAATATACATATAAGTAGCTATAAAACAAGTGGTAATATGATTGAAAAACTTACTTTAAGCTTTAAGCAAATAATATTAAAACTTCACATACATTTTGATGGCAAAGACTGTATGCAAGCAGACAATAGTTGTTGACTACAAGAGTATTTACTATGTTTCTAAGTTGTGTTACAATTAACAGTATTTTTAAATAGATTTAGCTACCATACTTATTGAATAAGGATTGTTAGTTACTTAATTCGTAAGACAATATAAAATTTTGTATCTCATTGTTTTTTGTTTAATACTAAAAAATAATAAATAAATAGTACTCACATCATCTTCGGCCTCAAGACCAGCGAACTGTGTGAACAATTGGTGGAGAGGTTTGCGGCACACATTCGCCAACACGTTCAGACGACCTGTAACGACCAACAATATGAAATCAAAATCACTGCCAATAAGGCACACCTTATCACACTGGCGATTAACGAGCGATTTGAAAGCGACGGCGCAGCGTCGTTGCGTCATGGCGTGGACGCCATTTTGTACACTCTTCTAGGGATGTGACGTCAGAATCCATTCTGCTACTGAGTGTCCAAAATTCGGAAGGCAAGCTGCGTGCATTGCGCGGCGTACGCGTTGTTCAGTCGCGTCGCTTTCAAATCGTTCGCTAATCGCCATATTATCACAATAAGGCCCTTATGTTACAATTATAATAATTAAATAATAGTCAAAAATTTCACCATTCCTAAATTATACTTTAGTAGATGTTGAGGCAATTAATCACTCAACACTTAAAAAAACCTATGTTACATTTGAAACCTCCTTCTGGCTCAGTTTGGTAAGAACGGATAGTATATAAAGCAGTTTAGATCTACACCGCTTATTATGTGATAGTTATACAAAGTTTTGTCGTTTTCTGTCATACCACTTTTGTATCATTTCCGACGCTGACAAAACATTGTATAGTTGTAACTTGTAAGTCTATATATACTTGAACTTGACTGGTCACTCTAACGCGTATCTAGATACAAGATGTGATATTTTTATTACTAAAGGACTAAAGCCGTGGTCCCAAACTTTTTTTCATACGTGCCACAAACATGTCTTGGTCTTGGTGTCACGGGCCGCAACAAAAATTTTTTAGAGTTTTTTAGATTTAAAAGTGGAAAAAATTTCACGTCTTTCACTACGAATTTACGTTACTTTGCCGGTGGGCGTGAATTTCAAAATGGTTTAGCATCACGCGGGCCACAGATAAAGTCCCGGCGGGCCGCGGGTTAATAGCTGGGCTAAAGGGATTTGAAAATATAATAACACTGACCTCTGTGCGGCATTCCCATGATGATGGACTCAACCCCGAGCCTGGTAGAGGTGTCGATGACCTGCTTCATCGCCGGGATCAGGATCTCGCAGCCCTCCAGACCGAAACGTTTCTCCGACGACCATTTCTTTGCCAGGAAATTCTCAAAACTGTAATATACAAGTATATGTTTATTATGATACAAAATATCATGTATCTAAAAAGTAGTGCCGAATTTAAATATGTTTATGACTGTAGGCAAGTTATTTCCGCAGCCCCTTGTACCAAAATCTACCGACCCCCTATAGATGCTGCCACCTCACTAGGACGCTGCCACCACTAGGCCGCAGCCTATAGGGCCTATTTATGAATCCGGGACTACTAAAATGCCACAAAACAGTTGTGTGCCATCCTATAATCTCTACAGACAAAGATCGTATATTTTAAATATGAACAATCCATCATTTCACAAAAATGCTTGAGTCATCAGAAAATTCAGAATGTCACAACAAAGTTAGTTTAAAATTTAAAATGATATTCCTGATGCAATAATGACGACACATATCATAGTCACCGGCCGGTACACGGTAAATTTTTCATCAATCTAATCCATTAATCTGGTGTCAATCTGATTGACGGAATATTGATGGTTATAAAAAGTTCATATTAAAAATACGATCAATCCATCAATCCGTGGCGTACACGATCAAATTTTCGTCAATCCGTACCAGATCGATGGATCAGATTGATGAAAAATTGACAGTGTAGCCGGTGACATCAAGCAACATTTAGGACCTATTTAAAGTATTTTTTACTGTTAAATAAATGTACTTTCAGAAAAATGTATGCTAATGTGGTTGGTGAAACTAAAAACAGCCAACCAATAATTCTTGATGTGACCCGACCAACACACGGAGGTCCCCACCCCCATATGATATTTCTGATGTCAAATATAACTTTAAGGGCCTATTTCACCACTTCCTGATAAAGTGCCTGATAGGTTAGATTATGTTAGGATTAGGTTGACAGATTCTTCATACTCTATCTGTCAAGTTAACTGGTGGATATCCTATCCGGCACTTATCAGGGAGTGGTGAAACAGGTCCTAAATCTCTTACCCGGTAGATCTAGTGAGACGGGCCAGGATCAATCTCTTCTGATCGTTGCTCATCTTGGTAACATTGGGCGGTTCCATCCTCTGTCTGATCCAGTTGCATTGCTCCAGCGAGTTGATGAACATAAACTCTATTCCGATGTTGTTACAATACGCCTCCTCCAGCCTGTTCAGGATTTCTCTGAAAGTTTGAGAAGAAAGTTGTCGTACTTTTTGAAGGCCTGAGCTTAAGCTAATCGTGGATTAATTATAGTATTGTTATCTCTT
This sequence comes from Lysandra bellargus, assembly GCA_905333045.1. NCBI lineage: Eukaryota > Metazoa > Arthropoda > Insecta > Lepidoptera > Lycaenidae > Lysandra > Lysandra bellargus. The sequence continues at coordinate 1,486,988 of HG995344.1, forward strand.
TCGTTACTAATATTAATGAAAGAGAAGGCAAGTTTTTCCAAACTAATAACCCAAATAGCGGGTTTAACGGCCGGTATTTGAGCCATTGATCTCTCCCTCTCTCTCTGAGAGGTGATGGTTACTTAACTTTAATTATATGAATATTTTAATAATAAATGATAAAATAATATATTTTAACATACATTTTTTTATCAAACTTTTTCTTAAATTAAAGTCAAGTGACAGTAAAACGTCTCAGAGTACGGCCGTGTATATTAAAATCAACATACTTAGAAATAATTATTCAAGGCACATTTACCTCAACGGCAAGGCCTTTTCTTTTTCACCGATAAATGTCGTCGACGGCAATTTGAAAACTCTATCCATGTCAGCTTCATCTAAAACGCAGAGTGACAAATAAGAGTATGATCATTCAAACCACCATGAACCCCTTGTGAATTTACCATCACAGTATTACGACTCATCAAATCAACAAAGAAGCAATTTGAGTATATGATATATGAATATAATGGATATAATATGGTTGTATGAATATAATGAAATCATATCCCTTTACTAGCATGTATTTCGAACTGTGAAACCCGGGCGAACCAACCAAGACTGTGAATTAATTACTTTGTGAGAATGTAAGTAAATTAGATCATAGACAGATTTGCGGGTAAACCTTCTAGGTTCATTATCTACTTGATGTTGTGGTTAGTAAAATAAAAAGTAGTAAGTAGTAATAATAAGTGAGTTTTGTGCTCAATAGTAATATCTTAACATTATTTACAATCTTGATATTCTGTAGATTTATGGAAAAATCACAAAGCTCTTTCCTCTAGCTGTATTAAAACATAATTTATTTTCCTATTCAAAAATAATCAGATACCACATTCCCGCCAACGAAAGTAACAATTGGCCGGTATCCAAAATCAACGTAGAAAATATATCAAGGTCGTTTTTCATTTATAGCCGCAACAACATTATATAAATCCATAGATCATATAGAAACATGTCATGCAATCGATGCACGTGCGTGGGGTGCATGCTACAACACATTGTGAGGTCTAGAGGGTAGTTATGACGTCCAGTATTAAAAAAAACTAAAAAAGCTTGCAACTGAAAGTGACAGGGGACTGTATCGTCATAACTACGCATGAGCAGTACCGACACGGTGCTAGTTGCATCTCCTTACCAAACCTATAGCTGCTGTGTATCACCTCCCTTGGATTTTTATCAGCGCAATTGTAGTTCGCTATGTCCAATGGGTCGAGTTTCGCTATATGATGTCCTCGAATCTGTTCGTTTATTATTCGTTAACTATGCATACAACTACACATGGTTAGCTGACTATTAAATGAAATTAGTAACAAGCTAAATAAATTAAACATAAATTGACTTATTTTTTAAACATGAACTTTAGTACGTTTAGAAAAAATTATGCAGTTTCGGTCAGAATACATAAATGTTTATATTCTATTTTAGTTTATGTAAATTGTAATGACACGATAATTATAATTACAGTATGTTATATGCTAAATTATACACACTTAAATATTAAATACGAGTAAAATAATAATTACTACAATGAAATTCGACTTAACTATTCTCATGAAAAATAAGTGAAAAATATTTTTTTTATCCTACAAAGACGACCAGAAACTAAGTAGTATGTGTTAAACATTGTAAAGTGTAGTGTAAAAGTAATGGATTATTATAAAGTCTAACAAAATTGTAACAATTTAAATAACTTTTCGTTAAATATTTATAAATACTTAATATACTATATTTCAAACTTCACTTTGTTTTCAAAATGAAGTCAACTTATTTAGGTTCATCATAGAAAAACCGTTTCACCTAATTTTAAATCTAGTAAAGGAATATGATGAGTTAGTAGATTATGGAAAAAAAATTGAACATTTTGACCGGATGTCAAAAAGCTAGTCTCAAATTATTTTTAGTTTATAGTCGTACTTAATATAATAAAGATTATAAGTATTAATAATTATAAAAAGCCGATGGTGTTATTTATAATATAAATTTTATAGGAATTTTGACTTAAATATTATGCGCAAAAAGCTTTGGTCGAGTGCCCAATAATTGCAATAGTTATAATGTGTAAATAAAATAAGTGGATATATACGCTTACTTTCACCTTCACCACTATCTACAGAAATTACCCAAATACTAAACTGTTATATTATAATAAAGTTGTAAAAAATACAAATTACAAAATACTGAAGATCTAGAAAGTTTTAAGAAAGGAAAAGCCAAATACTTGGCAGTCTAATTACAAGACGAAAATAGATTTCCATTCCCCCCCAAGATTTGAAAATAAATAATAAGCGGATACAAAGCGATTAAAGTACCTAGCTCCAATAGATTAGTTAAGCTCATACCAAATAAAGATCCGCTACCTAAAGGTCCAACCAAGACTCATGCCGTCCTTATCTTTTTGTCCAGCATCGACAAGGACAGCATGAGACGTAGAGACCTTTTTTAGTAGCGTTCCAGTATTGGTCGTATACCGTAACCGTAAGTGCTCATACCGAATCGTACGTGCTGTCTTATGACCGCTTCGCTAGCGAAAGCACGGAGACCGCCGTGCCAATCGCCGCTCGATATGGGGTCGCCGGTTGTTATGCCCAGTGGGTCCAGATTGGCCACCAGATGGCCACGCGACTAGTGAATAACCGAATATTAACCGAATTGTCACTTAGTGGAAGTCCTGTTAGTTACAATTTAGAATTTCGAACATAGAGACAGAATGATCTTTTTACAGCTTAATGTCCCTCATACCAATGATGTATAAAAAACCTATACTTGAGACTAGCAGTTCTCATCGGTTCTGGAGTTAGTCGAAGACTTTTTAATTAGGGATGATACGTGTTAATCGATACTGGAAAAAAAACTTTCTATGATTTCGAAAAACACTACGCCAACATAATATTCTACTGATGATCGCAATTATTATCACATACCTACATGCAGAATTTAAAATCGTAGGCAAATAAAATCAAGAAAATGATGGTGCGATTAGTAAGCAATAAATTATTGCAAGAAATAAAACGATATAACGATTACTGAAAACAATCACTGCGGGGTAATTGACGCACTAAAGCCTTTCGTGTGAACACAGGGATGTCCTGAGTTATTTACATACGGATCTTAAAAAACTACGGCCATTTTATTAAAATTCAATTCTACAATCCTACAAAATGTCAAGTGTTAAAAACTACCAACATTATTTCTACTAAGTATTAATAATTTATTATGCTTTAAAATACCTATAGGCAATGATGGGAAGATGATTTACTAATGACGTGCCATGCGCGGTCGCTTTGTGTCGCATCCGTAAATTTACGTACAAGATTGCGTATAAGACCGCAAAGTTTGCCGCATTGCGACGCCATTAAACTTTAATCCTTCTAATCTATATATTTACGTTTCTTTCTTATTTTCGTCTAAAATAAATGACTCAGAACATCGCTGTATTGGCTAGGACGAACAATATGAGCGATACCTCACCGGGACGTCATCGCGACGTGGCTAATGACGTTACCATGGCAACGTCCAAGCAACATCGCCGTAAAGCGGTGTTTTCAAACTTAACTTTAAGAAAAACACCGCTTTGCGGCGACGTAGAGACGCCAGACGTTGCTTGGACGTTGCCATGGTTACATCACTGGCCACGTCACGATGGCGTCCCAGTGATGTATGGCATAAGACAAAAGTGATTGCTTCCAAAATGCAGCAGTATAGCTGGGTACCGAAGTTGAAATATTTCCTCATGATGAGCTCGGAGCGGGGCGCGCGCATGCCCAGTTCGGGCAGGTTCGCCGTGGTGATGCCGAGCGGGTCTACGTCCGCCGCCAAGTGACCGCGAGCCTGTGCCCCACCCACTCACGTTATTTTTTTTAACTAACTAGTTCTAGTTAAGACATTCGCTTACAAATGCTTTACATTTTTGTACCTGATATTAAAATTATTGGGGCTTAGCATAGCGCATTGCGTTTCGTTAGGTAGGCTACCAGTATTGAATTTGTAATCACACACATTCAATGTCAGGAGATCGAGATGAAATCCACAGAAATCAGTTCCTGCTTCAAACATTACTAGATAAGATATAATACTTTATCATTGACGTTCGGAGACGGATTTTTTAAATATAATGCTGACGTAACTTTTTAGATCACGTATCAAAAATTATTATGTAGTATTTCATAACATCAAGGAATTCAAATCTTAGTAATATTTATTTTAACAATTTTATTCTGTAAAGAAGTTTTATCTAATAAGTAATAAATATATTGGTGTACTTGAAAAATTACTTTTTCGACCTTGTTGTCCTATCAAAGTCGAGAGTTTTGTATTTGATAAATGGAAATATTACCTATCAATGCAATAAAGTACTTTTCCGGTCGATAAGTGTGAGCTACATGTGACGTGGTTGAGACAATATTTAAATGTGCCGTATAGATTGTATCGTGTTCATAATGAGCCTACCTATTACTTCGTTTTCTATAGTTTGAAATTATATTACAAAGTTTATAAACATTTGACACAATATTCTATGCAGTGATTTTCATAAATAAGATCTTATGTTTACTAAAGAGGCTCTTTTAAGATGGCCTTTTATTGAAAACGTATTTTATCAATAGATAGACTTAGTTTACATTTTTTGTACAACCACAGAAATTGATTCATAATCATGGCTAACCCATCAAATTTTTTTTTCTGTCATCTGCTTATGAATTAATTTCTCTAACGGTACAATCAATGTCCCATTTAAAATTCTTATTTAAATACGTTCGTATTATAATAAACTATGACGTTCAAATAAATATTCGCTCAAATGTGAAAATAATGATTAATAATGTGCAAACAAAATGAACATATAAAATGAACGGATCAGTCATTCACCTGGTAACTCCTAATGATGGCTTGCACCGCCAGATGGTCGTCAATGATTTTCTCATTGATCGGGGAACCTAAAAAATTAAAAGATAGATTAGATAATTATAGATAGATTATAAAATAAATTAAGTAGTATTCGACCAAATTTCACCAACGTCTGTTAAGTGTTAATGGCTTGTTAAGGCGCTATATCGAAAGTAATTTTACCGCAAGGGCAACTTTATACTTAATTTGTATGACTATAAAGTCGTGAATACGCTGCGGCCAGAAGCTATCGGCTCGCTCGGAAAACATGCGAAAAAACGTAATTATAATCATTTAAAAAGTAACTAGGAGCATTTAAACAAAATGCTTCTATACGATTTTGAGTTGCAAAGGTGTCTATCAATTAGACTAATTTCCTACAATACATCTATTTTCGTTTAAAAATAATCTTCAAATTTCGTATTTTTAAGAGGCCATTTCGAAAATTAAATGTATCGAGGCAAAATACATTAATCGTGTTTCTAGTTCTTCTCAAACCTAGATAAGGCTATGAAGATATGTATATCTCATTACCAGATTTGTAACATTTCTGAGGGTCCTATAGTATTACGTCAAAAAGGACAGTTTTTTCAATATAGCGCCTTAAAATGTCATGTCTTCTCTTTCATTAGCATGAAAACGTGACACTAATTCGAGCATTAACTTTAACAGACGTTGATGAAATCGGACCTTAAAATACCTTGACACATTGAATATTATGGACTTAATATGGTATATCATGCTGAGCGGAAATTCTATTGACGCCAATCAAATCAATCGTTATTGAAATATTTGTAAGTATGTTATGTTATTCCTTATCGACACGTTCTTCGTTTGAGTAAAAGATAATTTAAGAAATGATTAAAATTAGTATTTAAATTTTGTATATTAGCTCAATACTGAAAATGCCCAGTATTTTTTAATGAGCTTTAGATTGGCTAACATCAAAATCAACAACATACAATATCTTGTCAAGAACCCTCAGATACCGGGGTCCGGGCACAAGAGCAGCATCTAAAAGACTATCAAGACTGGTGATGTTATTCTACCCAATCCATACTTCCATACTTAATATTATAAATGCGAAAGTGTGTCTGTCTGTCTGTCTGTTACCTCTTCACGCCCAAACCGCTGAACCGATTCTGCTGAAATTTGGTATGGAGATACTTTGAGTCCCGGGATATAGGATACTTTTATCCCGGAACAATCTACGGTTCCCGCGCGATAAACTAGTTTTAGCGCAACGGAGTTGCGGGCGGCATCTGGTAAAAAATAATTACCCGAAGAAATAGACGTGCTGCCGCCGATAGCTGGTACTAGCGAGGTGAGGGGCACTTCGTTCTTGTTGTACGGCGCTAGGTTGGGGGGCGACGTGTACGCGACTCCAGGCTGAGCCCCCGCCGTTGCGTTCCGGAAGAAAGCGTCCCATGACTGAAAGGTGATTTTTTTTAATAAAAATAACCTTAGAAATCGATAGACACACAAATTCTAAGCAAAATTTGTTATATAAAGTTCTTCGATGAAATCAACACTTTCTGAGTTATTATAGATCAAAAATTATGTTTTTGCTTGAGAAAAATACATGTCTTAAGAGCCCGGTTTACCCTCGAAATTCTCATACATACGTAATACCAAAATCATTTTGTCATACGAAAATATTTAACATAAGTATTTGAGTTATTTTTCAGCTTAAAATAGTAATTACCTAGGTTCCTGTACAAAAATTAACTTCAAAATATTTAAACACTAAAAAAAATTTTTTGTGTATAATTTTTTTTTTTTACTAAATTTACTACTAAATATTTAAACACTAAAAAATAGAGTAAAACACTAAAAAATATATACATAAATATTAAATTTACTACAAAATATTTCAACTCTAAAAAATATTTTTTAGTATTTAGTTTATTTAATATGAATAAAGGTTCTCTAACAGTGCTCTAACGCCTTTTTAAGGTGACAGCTGTCAAAAAACAGCGCGCCTGTTAAAAACCTATTATAAGAACATTTTAAGCATAATCGTTATGAATAAACGTTTGCTAACAGTTATTTAGGCTCGAAACGTCAAATAGGAGTTCGCAAACTTTAGTGAAGCCTCGGACCTACTTTAAGACCATTTTAAGAGATTGAAATGGTCGAAATATCGAGTATTATCGCGATTTCTGACATTATTGCAATTTCTGAAGGAATTTCTAGCCACACTCGTCGACAAAAAGTATATAAGACGCAATTTATGACGCTAGAATTATGATTTATGAAATCCATAAAGTATATTTTTTGGAACGGAGTTCCTTTTCGCGCGTTGTGAAACCCCTTTTTTTATTTAATATAATAAATTAGCCCCCGCTAGGCCGAAAAAAACGACACTAAAAACGACACTTTTTATTATTAGTACCTGCATGTTAGGGGCAGAGGGCGTTGCGCGTTGATAGTATTCCTGTGCGTCAATAGATGGCGTTTTTTAAATATTTTTTATAAGTATTATTTTGTACAGATTTTTTTAACATAAGAAATAACTCCGTTCATTCGGGTGTCCTTTGACACCTCTCAAGTATTTTTTTTTTACAAAATACTCATTATTTTTGACACATTGAACGCAATAAATTGGCACACTGCCAACATTACCAACAAAAATATTATAAAACGTCATTTTCGTCATCTCGATAAATGAGCTATCTAAAACTGAAAGAATTTTTCAAATCGGACCAGTAGTTCCTGAGATTATCGCGTTCAAATAAGCCCTTTCAAATAATTTAACCCGTTTTTTCAACATTTTCCTCTATTTCTTCGTTTTTATTAGTCTTAACGTAATAAAATATAGCCTATAGCCTTTCTCGATAAATGGGCTATCTAATACCAAAAAAAAATTTTCAAATTGGACCAGTAGTTCCTGAGATTAGCGCGTTCAAATAAGCCCTTTCAAATAATTTAAGTGCTTCTTTTTCGCGCTAATCTCAGGAACTACTTGTCCGATTTGAAAAATTCTTTCAGTGTTAGATAGTTCATTTATCGAGAAAGGCTATAGGCTATATTTTATTACGTTAAGACTAATAAAAACGAAGAAATAGAGGAAAATGTTGAAAAAACGGGTTAAATTATTTGAAAGGGCTTATTTGAACGCGATAATCTCAGGTACTACTGGTCCGATTTGAAAAATTCTTTTAGTTTTAGATAGCTCATTTATCGAGAAAGGCTATAGGCTATATTTTATCACGCTACAACTAATAAAAGCGAAGAAACAGAGGAAAATGTGTAAAAAACGAGGGAAATTATTTGAAAGGGCTTATCTCACGAACTACTGGAGCAATTTTTCTGTTATTTGGCACAGATAAGAAGTCGAGCACGTCAAGGTTCATAGGCTATTTTTTGTGGACTAATTTGTCTGTGAAATATCTAATTTACGCGAGCGAAGCCTAGTAAGTCATATTATTTCATTTTGTTTATTAATAGACCAAGTTGGTCTCGTTTTGTTGAAAAATTTGTCTTCTTTAATAACGTATATTAATTTATGCCGTCAAATAGATCAATAATTGACCACATTGACGAGAACTTGTAAAAACTCGAAAAATAAATGTTTTTTTTTGGAAAATTTACAAACATTTGAACAGCTGTACCTTTGAAACTATTCAGTTTATCGAGACCTAACTATTCTCATTTTGTTGAAAATTCTATCTTCTTTAAAGTAATTTCTGATAACTTCTACCATTAAACAGGTCCTTGGTGGTAAAAAATGGCAAAAACTGAAAACTGATCAAAAATTTAATGGTTTTTCATAAATTTTACAATGTTCCGGAAGGATTCCGAGGTGGAAAAATTATATTTGACATTACCACCTCATCACATACAACATATAAAAAAAATCAGAACTACCCCATTTGATGCAAGTGAAGACCCCTTTTATTATACGATTTCCATGGACTAATTCAGAAAGTAAAAGAAACGATAAACGTCTACTCGATAAGAGAGGGGCTTTTTTATAATGATGTGCGTCTATTAAATATATTTCAGACAGTTAGCAGATTCAACCATTGCGTAAATTTTTTGCACAGATGGTAGTTTGAAATCGTTGTTTGAATATTTTGGACTAAATAATATCAATATTTGAAATATATTAACAAAATTTATCTTAAGTATGAAAAAATATTCGAACTCATTAAAGCTGATAAAAAACTTAAAATAAAAACTTAAAGCTTATTATTCAGACATTGGATAGCTTACAGGGGTGAAAAAATTTCGCAAAATAAGCTAAATAATAAATTAATACTAAGTAAATAAACTGAAAAAATTGGGTTCAAAAACTTAAACCTATTAAGCTTTTGAACCCAATTTTTACAGTGATTCTGCAATTAAGGTGTACTTTTAGGGATTTATATTTCACTCTTATCCAAAAATTATATCACAAATATCAAACAAACTGTTCATGCAATGTAAATATGCGATTCTAAAGCTCAGGAATACAAAAAATTATTTTTTCACGATTAAGGGATGGTTGCTAAAAGGTTTGAAAAATTAATTAAATAATTATAAATCATGAATAAAAACATTAAAACATTTTATTTTATCAAAATAAACACAATTAGTTAAACCAGAATGGTTAAATCTGCATTTTTCCATTTCTAACAAAAGGGGTGGATTTCACCCCTAAATTACAAAAAGCGCAATACGAGCTTATGTCACTTTTAAAGTAGAGGGTTTAACCTACTTAATCCCAAATTTTCATCCAAATCGATGAATGTTCAACGAAATCGGAGGTTGTACCTGATTTTTGCATTCAATGACTGTACTAAATACAAAAATACAAAACTGTACTCATTTATTAAAGACACATAATAATAAGCAATAGTAAGTTTAACTTGTGTCGTGACTCGTGGGCCATCAGACAACGGATGCACACCAAAAGAACGAAAAGATGTGGTAGTTTGTCCTACTATTCGAAGTTTTCGTACAAATCATAATTAATTATTATAATGTAACAGATATTTGAATGGCTGGATTAAATGTGGATTAAATTAAATATTACCTTTCGTATTTGACTTGATTGGCAGTTACCCAAATTGATGCAAGTTGATCTAATGTGTATGAAATTTTTAAAGGGGTATTGTATTGTGTGGCGTTATATTTGCACTTTCTTTCATCTAAATATATATAGAATTTTACCAAAAACACTTGAAAAACATCGTAAAGCAACAGTAATTTTAATTGTTTTAAGTTGACTCCATTACTCAATATCTATTTATATCTATTGACTACTGAAGCTGCGACCCGTAGTACGTCGTAAAAATTCAAGGTAACGTATTGGCCACAAACACCGCAGCATTTGTGACTGCCGTAACTCATAATAATGGCTCCAATTACTATGACTGGCCTACCCGCCCATTATTACTGGGAACATTTTACGGTACGAATACCAATTGTCAGCAATTACGTAACACAAGATTTTAAATTGTGATACGTATTGTTTCAAAGATACAATTTCCTGTATCTATCTAGACACGCGGTAGCATGTCAAACCAAGTTCCGGCATAACAGAATGGCGAGCAGCACCGTGTGTAATATTACACGAACCATTTGCAGCTACTTTTGACCCCCTCATAATTCAGAAACTGTTTCACATAAACGTTTCAAATTTGGCTTATATAATGAGACTTGCGAGATAACTACATGCTCCAAATTTCATAAGCACAGCTCAAACGGTTATTGAGATATTAACGTCCGAAAATCTACATTTTTATCACTGATTGACTGACTGACTGACCTATAGATCAAAATTCTAACCCACTTCCAGATGACCTAGAAGGCTGAAATTTGGAATCCAGCTCGGTAATTGTGTGAAAGCATAGGGAAAAATCAGAAAACAAAAAAATCGGTCAAGTGCGAGTCGGGCAGAGCGAAACTAGGCAAAAATTGTGTTTTTTGTATGGAGACCCCCCTCCTTAAATATTTATTTTATTTTACTTTTATTATAAATTATGAAAATAAAAATATAATAAAATATTTTGTGAAATTTTCAAGTATTTACCGGCTGCCATTATTGATTTTGAGCAAAAAAGGCCAAAAAATCACATTTATTGTATGGGAGCGAGTGAAAAAAAACGAGTGAAAATTTGTGAAGTGAAAAAACTTTAGGAAATTAATAGAAGGTGACTTTATGAAGTATGTCTGTTTGTCTGTTACCTCTTCACGCCCAAATTGTTTGTACCGATTGTTCTTAAATTTGGTATGGAGATATAGTTTGAGTCCCGGGAATAGACATAGAATTATTTTAATACGTCTGTCCGTCTGTCCGTCCGTCCGTCTTTCTGTATATCAGACATCTATAGTAATAGCTACTTAACTTCCGCACAGTAAGATTGTACCCTATAGTTAATGGTTGTAAATACACTTGTGTTATACCGTATTATTCCAATGCCTCCTGATGGTAGCTGCTTTTTCCATTCGCTTGGATTTTCTTTGTTTTATTCGTCTGATACTTAATAAGGCTTAGGGGCTGTTTCCCCACTTCCTGATAAGTTTCAGATAGGCTATCCACAACTTATCTGACAGATTAAGAATCTGACAGTTAAGTTTCAGATAGGCTATCCACAATTTATCTGACAGATGAAGTATCTGCCAGATAAGTTGCGGATAGCATATCCGACACTCGTCGGGAAGTGGTGAAAGAGCACCTTAAGGTTGCGATTGAATATAGTCGAATATTATGTATGTTTGAACTGGGAAGATTAAGATGTCTACTGTCTACTCTTGCTCGGAAAGTTTTCTTTACAAAAAGTTATGATATCCCACCAAAAACATAAAATATGTAAAAATGGAAGGCCAAGTTCCATACAAACATTATTGTTGTCTATGGACTTCGCCGTAAAAGGGATGGAGATCTAAATGAGTGCCAAGTTCCATGAAAAATCGAAATATGTATGTATAGGAACCAAATAACATTATGAACAAATAATGGAGTCTATTTCTTTGTTTTATTGAATATCTATAACAATTAATGTTATTTAAATAATGTGAGATCTTAAACTAGATTAGATTTGACTTGGCTAGTTTTCATCAGAATTAAAATGTTCAATAACTTTATGAAATGACTGATGTAATAAAAACTGGCCAAGTCAAATCTAATCTAGTTTAAGATCTCACATTATTTAAATAACATTGTTATAGATATTCAACAAAACAAAGAAATAGACTCCATTATTTGTTCATAATGTTATTTGGTTCCTATACATACATATTTCGATTTTCCATGGAACTTGGCACTCATTTAGATCTCCATCCTTTTTACGGCGAAGTCCATAGACAACAATAATGTTTGTATGGAACTTGGCTTTCCATTTTTACATATTTTATGTTTTTGGTGGGATACTAATATTATAATTCTGCAGAAATTATTTGTTTGTTTGAACGCGCTAATCTCAGGAACTACTGGTCCGATTTGAAAAATTATTTTACTGTTGGGTAGCCAATTTATCGAGGAAGGCTATAGGCTATATTTTATCACGCTAAGACTAATAGGAGCGAAGAAATAGAGGAAAATGTGGAAAAAACGGGGGAAATTATATGAAAGGGTTTATTTGAACGAGCTAATCTCAGGAACTACTGGTCTGATTTGAAAAATTCTTTCAGTGTTAGATAGCCCATTTATCGAGAAAGGCTATAGGCTATATTTTATCACGCTAAGACTAATAGGAGCGAAGAAATAGAGGAAAATGTGGAAAAAACGGGTGAAATTATATGAAATTGCTTATTATCTTAAGAACTACTGGAGCAATTTTTATGTTATTTGGTAAACATGAAGAATAGACAACGTGAAGGGACATAAGCTTCCTAAATTACGCAAGCTAAGCAGCGCGGAACATCTTTATATAATAAAAATCGTAGGAAAGTCAATTCTGTACATTGAATATTTTTGTACAATAAATAATACTTGGGATGTGATCTACTATGCTAACGCTGACGAAGTCGCGGGCAACAGCTAGTCATCTTATACGATGTAATAGTCGAAGATAAAATTGCAGAAGTTATGGAAAATTCAAGAGTATTCAGAGTATTTCAAGAAAATACGAAGACAGAATATAACGCAGACTGACGAATTTCAAGCTATAAATAAGCATCTAATTAAAATTAATTATTATGTAACTATTTTATTGCGAGTCCTGCGATTAAATACTTGATTGAAATAACACTAAAAACCTTGATTATTTTCCTTATATTTTTACATGCATTATTAAAAAACGACGTCGATAACTCGACAAATAAAGAAGGAAAAATCACAATATTTATCGAACAAAACGTGCCCACTTATACGTTGCATTGATTTTTAACCGACTTCCAAAAAGGAGGAGGTTATATGTTCGTCTGTTTATATATTTTTTTTTGTATGTTCAACCATAACTTCGCCGTTTATGGACCGATTTTCATGATTCTTTTGTTGTTGTACAGGGTTGAATCCGAGGTTGGTACCATGTTCACAAAAGTGGTGATCTGACGATGGGATCCATGAGGAATCGAGGGGACTCCTTGAAATTTATATGGGAACATATGGTGATTTCGATTTTTTCTGAAGTATTTCAGGCATATACTACCAAAAAGTAAGATTTTGCACCAGGATATACCCTGGTTCTGAAGGTACCCAACAGAACTTTTGAATCCTTATAGATACAAGTTTGAGGATTTTGGCTTTATTTAAACTACTCCAAGCAAATCCTACATCATTTTTGCTGAACATAGGCTAAATTTTATTTTGGAAAAAATAGGGTTTCGTAAGATATTTGGGTTTTTCGGACGCCATGTGAAAAAATCAACCAGAAAAGTTACTTATTTTGCGTACGCTGCCGAAACTATAAAAGATAGAACCATAAAATGTTCTAAGTATTGTAGATCTTATAAATATCTACAAAAAAGTCCGCGACACACTATACTTATCTATGTCGAGTGAGGCACCATAGCCATTTTTTTATTTAAAAATCTTGAATTTTTTTGGACAACATTTAAACGCGTTTATTTTACTCATGCCATTAATCCTTATCAAAATAAATTATTTCATCACTAAGTACAGTCTATGTAGATAAAATTTGGTCTTTGAATGATTAAAATTGGACGTTTGGTTTTGAAATTATGGCGAAATTAAAATATTACGATAGTGGGCGTCACCAAGCGGGATGCGCTTGCGGGAGGAAGACAATCAGCTGTGCAGTGTGTACTGTACAGTGTACCCTTCGGATAATGACTGCGTCCGCGTCGTCGATGTCAGTGTCGGAGTCTGTGAATTGACCTGGGAATCATTTTGCTGACCGAGTCTTTCCTGGGTAGGCTTTAATATGTACAAAGACAACAAGCTATAATATTATAGTCTTGTCGTCTCATATTATGTAACTAATAATTAAAAATCAAAAAACCCGACTGCAAAAAATGTTAACTAAAAAGAACGAAACAAGACCTAATTCTGCCGGAGGCATCGAATCCATGTTTTAATTGATACGACTCTTGCTTACGAGTTTCATGCCAGGATAAATAGAAGGTTACATAGAAAAATGTAGAAGAAGAAAGTGGATAATAAAATGCAGTCGGAGGCATGTCGCACCAAGTTTAACATTAATTCATAAATCATAAAATATTATGACTTCAAAAGTATGAAGATTGAGTACAGAAATAGTTGAGGTTTAGGCGAAGTCTGAAGACGCCACTATAATAAGGAATAAGAATTATTTGATTCTTTTTAGATTAAGAATAAGTATTACTTTTGTTTTTACCTTGGAAGTCAGTTTTAATTTTTTGTTATATTTTAGATATATGGTTTAAAAGGCTTCCCCAGACAAATATTTTATTGTTTTCCTTGTTAGTTAAATACATTATAATATACATAGGTTGCAATTTTTAAAACTGTTTATTTTGTTTTTACCGAAATGTTAACAACAGCTATGCATGTTAATTTTTTCTTGATATTTGGTTTTTTCCTCGGATGTAGGAATATGTTAAAGCGAAATATGTAAATGTTTGGTTAGTCACTAATTGCGTGTAATAAAAATATGTTGACTGATAAGGAGACACCGCAAGATAGTGTCGTTAATAATTGCTGTATCATAACGATTACTTTCTTATTTGAGTACTTAAGTAAAGAATTAAGAAACATAATGAGCCAGGCTTTGAAGGTTGAGCTTACATAGTCCATACTCCATAGGCAGATATGGTTTACCCTTCGCTTTTGATACTCTACTGTAGGCTCTACAATTTCCCCTTTATTAATAAAAAGATCTGCATGTATAAGAGCGTATACAGTTTTATGATTTTATTCGTCAAGTGATTTTTCTAACGAATCTGACAAGGACACAAATCTTTATTAGTAAGGGGGTCTATCTATAGCCAAGTCCAAAGTATAAGCACGCGAATGGGCCTTTGCGAGTTGCATAATCATTACATTGATGCACGGAATGATAAGAAAAGTACACAACAAGATCATTAGATCAAGGGCAGACAGCCGTGTCGCAACTATGACACGAATTTTTTTATTACACAGGGCTTTTTGTTTACTACTTATAAATAACATACGTAAGAGCTTATTGTATCGAATTTTACTGCTTAAGATACTATATCTTTCTTAGAATATCGTGTTTTAAAAAACAAGGAAAATTTCACACGTTCTTTATTAAATATTATAATTATATCAACAAAGCTACCAGCTACAAAACTTCAAATAGACGCAAGAATGTGACGAACCCTTAGAACTGAAAACGTAAAATTTTTCACACGTCCTCTTAATATTATGATTCATTCACTAAGAAAATATAATCTTCAGAACTCCCTCCCTCCCTCTCCTAACGCGAACGGGGTTATTTGCTCGATCAAAATGTATACGCCAGTAATTTTATGCGGGCGGAGCCCCAGGAAAAAGTTTGGAATGAAGTGGTTAAGCTAAATTGGTAGTCCACATAAATGCAGATGAAAACGGTTAAGTGTTAACTGAATCTTGTTAGAGCAGACGAATTGACCTTGCACGCATTCACAATTTCACATCACGAGGTAACTCCATGTTGTATGGTTATGCAAACATAGCTGCGTAGACAGCTATGTTTTGTAAGAATTCTATGACAAAATACTTGTAGTAGGCCTCCCCTACTACAAGTATTTTGTCATAGAATTGGTTAGGTAGTTGGAAGGTGCTATTTGTTAGTCACTCGAGCGTCATGGAGACCTAGTAGGTTTTTACATTAGGTAAAACTGATAAAAAAATAATAAGAGCGTTTTTCTATTTTACCGGTGGGTTCAGAAACTGCAGCCATTTTAAAGTTTTGAAAAAGAAAATTTATTCAGATAGTTGATTATTTAGGTAAATTATAAATATATTTTAGACAACAAGGACTAAATCATTTAGTTTAGTGCAAAACAAAATATCTGCGAAGCTTGGTTAGGAAAATATGAAATTTTATTTTTTTATATTTTAAAATGGCCCTACAGGCTTACCTTACCTTTGAATCGTCAGTGCTTTATATCGAAGCTTCTTTGGGGTATACTAAACATCCCCTTTCATAATCTGACAGATCCGATGACAATTCAATATTTTAAAAAAATTAACCCACCACGTGAGAAATGTGATTTCTATACCCTGTTAACTAGACACATGTCGGAAGTCTATACAAGCTTAATCTCCCCAACTATTGTACGCGATTACTTTAAATGTTATTGCTGGGCTACGGGGAATAAAAATTGCGTAATAATTTTGGGTGAAAATGTGCATCTTTGTTTCCCAGTAGCTCCTAAACCAGGGGTTCCCAAACTTATTTTGTCTACTGCCCACTTTGAAAACAAATTATGTTTTAGCGCCCCCTGCATTATGTAAATTTTTAAATGCATCCAGATGAAATAATTAGACCTTCAGCGCCCACAAGGGGGCGTTATGGCCCACTTTGGGAGAGACGAAACAATTTATCTAATTTTGACAAATGAGGTGTCAAATAAGTTCGCGATGATAGTCAATTTGCTCTTTCAAAATTGTACCCTTATGGAATAAATAGTACATTACGCACCTAGGGCAGGAAAATAAGAAATGTCTCAGATCACATGTAATTCTTGGCCGAGGCGAAGCCGAGGTCAACAAACATGTGATCTGAGGCTTTCTTATTTACTGCCCATGATGCGTATACTATTTTTCTCATCGACGGAGGCGGAAAACGGCAACATCGGTAAGCGCAGCGGGAAGAAAGTTGACGTTTTCCGCCCGGAGGTGAGAAAAGTATGTTTTTATTTGAGTTATGTTTCACATGCTATCTTTCAATAAAATAAAAGAATAACTAAAATAATCATTTACATCAATAATTATTTAATTTAAAGTTTATTAAATTATCTTATATTTTAGTTACTTGATTATAAGAAGATACTTATAAACAGCTTATCAGCAAGCAATAATTGTTAATGATTTCTAATCAGACTGGTGCTAGACAACTGATTTTCTTGCCAGTATAAACTGTTTATACATGATGTTCATTTATTATCATAATGACTGATGTTTAATAATACAGTATCTAGCATTTAGCACTGTATTATTTCATATTTGACAATGTTAACAAACCTACAAATTAGATTAAAAGTTAAGTAATTAACTATTTGTAACCAAAACTATTTATAGTTTGCATTTTGGATTGTATTTAATCTGAACAAGTCATCCAAGCCGAGAGTCATCCTTATTTTATGATTATTGCCATATAAAAAAATTGAGTTTATTTTAAGGCAATTAACCTTGTTGTAAAGAAACTTTATGGAAGCAAGGAAACTTATGATTGTTTTAAGTAATAAGCAATACTCACCGCGTGTACAGAATTAGGATCGGACAACCAGGCATTGTACATAGTTTCCACATAAGCCGAGCTGGATCCATTTAAAAATGGCTCTGCTGCTGCAGAACTCTTCAGCCTGTTGGCGTTTACTGCTACAGCAGCATTCTATGACAAAGAGAAAAAATAGTATACAATCAACCAACATTTTTTTATTACCTTGTTTTTAGGGTTTAATTTAAAAATATTTTATATAAAACAGTTTTCTTATAAAAAAAGTTTAAGTATTATTATTATAAGTGATTTATGATTTATGACATCCTGTATTAAAATTTAATATGAAATGAGATCATAATATATTCACATGATAACAGAGTTTATCAATCCAAAGGGGCTTGCCTCCTGATAATGCTTTATTATGTTTTTGTATGTTATACAAACACTTGAATAGGTTTCTGCAGTGTTTATGATCTATGAATAAAATAAACAATAATTATGTTATATTATTCAGCAAGGACTGTTTGTTAATACTTTATTTCGTTAATATTATTACTATAGTTTATAGGGAAACTAGTTTACATCTTTAATAAGTAAATAATATTGAGGTATATAAATGCTTGATTATAAATTCATTCAAATATTTAGGTTTCATTGTAAAGTTTACTGGTTTTCGGAAGATTTTAAAACAATATTATATTCTTTGTCAAGTTTAGTTCCTAGATAAAAATTTTAAGTATCACATTTTATCAGATATGGTTTTTATCTTTGGTAACAAGGTCACGGAAATACACAATGTAACATGTTTGTTTACTTTTTTATATGTAGAGCAGCTACGAAGCAAAAATCACTGTTTTTCTGTGTAGTTCATATTTATTAATCCAACAAAAAAATATGTGTACCTACACTTTAGGGATTAGCAATTGATACACATCTAATTCAAATATTTAAAACGTTTGTATAAAATTTATTTATTAAAATATTCTTACCTGTGGTTTGTTTAGGAGCCATGACGCGAACCTTTCGGACCCCCGTAACTTATTTGAAGCTTGAAACACTGCTCTTGCTCTATGCATTTTGAAATTTACTCTGCTGTAATTTTAATTAGCCCCTGTGTAAATACACTTAATTTAGTACATTTTAAGAACAGTTTTGATAAGAAATTATAAATTTAAACCAGAATAAACACAATGATAACAGAAAAGGTGCGGAAAGTAGGTTATTCTGTTAACACAATGTCAAAGAAACTGGCACATTGACAAATTCTGTTTATTGCTTTCTGCTTATATTATACATTATGTATTTATATTTTCAACGAATTAAACAAAATTTTTATTATGTCCCATAAGGATGACATGTGAGTCATAAAATTTTTGAGGATAGAGCAGTATTATTGACTTGTTACATAAGGACACTTTTCAAACAAAAAGAAAAGGAATTATCTGCGGTTATATTATAATGAACAACCAATAAAAGTACCTTCTAGCACAATTTCGATTGGAATAAAATATGTAATTTACATAAAGTTTAAGGTTATAATTTTTTTCATTTTGTTATTTTGACAAGAATATTCGAAAAACAGCTAATTTAATAAGCAATTTAGCTATGTGAAAACATAAGGAGTAGTCAGCCAACGAAACACTAGTTCAAGACCACTGTATCACATTCGTATGACGTTCAACGTTTATAGCGATCTGTTGGTGACTGGTGAATGCTGGTGAAAGATCTTATTGATTACTTGATTGATATTTTAGTAATTACCAAATAATACAAAAAATATTAAAACTGGAAACCTGTGATTCAAGGTTACATAACACGAATCTTTCAATAGCGCTATTTATTAGAACGTTGGACGGATCACCGATGTTGTTCAGCACAATTACTTAAGAGGTTTACTGAGGAAAATGTTTAAAAGAATGTAATTTATTTTACCTTCGGCACAAGCACTATTTATTTTATATATTTTTGTCTTTTTTAGCTATAAATTTGGGATGAATTCAAAAAAATAATTTTAACATATTTGCGCCTGTCTCAGCTCGGACTTTTTGATTTTTTGATTTTTCCACAGATGACAGATGTCAGATGACTCACGACAAGTGACAACAGACAAATCACAAACTTCAAAAATTCTCGTGCAAAGATATTTGTTGCCATAATAAAAAAGTAATTGATCATAATATTATTATTGTTAGTTTTTTTGCTATTTTATTGTTAATTGCACTCTAAACAAATCTTTGAAGACCGATTTGGCCTTGCTTGGGTGACGTCATTTATGTATTTTGTCTCGCTCTTTGAGGTGACCATGATTGATTATTACGGGAGGTCACGACATTTTTGGTAACGATATCCAACTTACATACAACATAACTTACATTGCATTGACAAGATAAAGAGCAACTTTCTGATGCCAACAGCCAAATATGTTGGTCTGCCTACGTAAAGTAGTTGCGTTCTCTGTATAGGGCGCCTGAAAACCCAGTTATCATGACCAAAAAAAAATGATAAGGTAAATGGCTGAGTAAGTTATATTAGGTGAGTACTAGTTGTTCTCATATCAGTAGCGTAAAAACTGACCAAATATTCGGTTGCGTTATGAAGCAACGAGCGTTCAAACGTGACTTAATATTGTGACCAAAAAAAAAATGATCAGGTAAATGGCTGAAAATTACAAATCGTAAACTGTCAGTACGTACAATAAGCTAGTTACTGGCACCAAAACTGACCAAATATTTGATTGCAATTCATAGTTATCAGCGACCTATGTCTACAATTCGCCTAACATTCCTGCATCGCGCTATCGAAGTTTTCTAACCGCATCGGTATATATACGACAGCTGAAATGTGATTGATTGTTACGGGAGGTCACGACATTTTTGGTAACGATATCCAACTTACATACAACATAACTTACATTGCATTGACAAGATAAAGAGCAACTCTCTGATGCCAACAGCCAAATATGTTGGTCTGCCTACGTAAAGTAGTTGCGTTCTCTGTATAGGGCGCCTGAAAACCCAGTTATCATGACCAAAAAAAATGATAAGGTAAATGGCTGAGTAAGTTATATTAGGTGAGTACTAGTTGCTCTCATATCAGTAGCGTAAAAACTGACCAAATATTCGGTTGCGTTATGAAGCAACGAGCGTTCAAACGTGACTTAATATTGTGACCAAAAAAAAAATGATCAGGTAAATGGCTGAAAATTACAAATCGTAAACTGTCAGTACGTACAATAAGCTAGTTACTGGCACCAAAACTGACCAAATATTTGATTGCAATTCATAGTTATCAGCGACCTATGTCTACAATTCGCCTAACATTCCTGCATCGCGCTATCGAAGTTTTCTAAGCGCATCGGTATATATACGACAGCTGAAATGTATCACGTGGGCTTCGGCCTGACCGAGCCTACCACCTCGTTCGGTCGGAAGATCTTCCTTTGACCTCCACGCTTTATCGCACACGCTAATACAAATAGGCAACCATATGAAGTGCCAGCATAATAGTTGGGACTTGGGAACAGAGGCGGCGCAAGGCGTGGGCGATGTGGGCGACCACCCATTGGCCTCGCGGTCCGAGGGGCCTCGCGCCACAGGTTACACGGTCAAATATTTATCAATCTGATCCATCAATCTGATTGACGGAACGTTGGTTGAAAATTTCATAGTCGCCGGCTAGGTACACGGTCAAATTTTCATCAATCTGATCCATCAATCCGGTACGGATTGACGAAAATTTGATCATGTACGCAGTGTGGCACATATGTGGTTTGTGTATGGAGTGTAGATGAAAGGAGAACTATCTTAAATGGGGGATGATATTTGAAAAAGTGTCCAGCTGTACGCAGTAAATAACAGTTGAAAAATCCTCCACGAGTGGCGCTAGCTGCAGCCAAAGGGTATGGAATGAATTATGGAGTGCAGGAATGAATGTAGCCGTTGGTGACAAAATATAAATTATTACTGGAATTGTGGGATTAATGCGTGGCGGCCAAAGGAAGATCTTCCGACCGAGCGAGGTGTTATGCTCGGTCAGGCCGAAGCCCACGTGATACATTTCAGCTGTCGTATATATACCGACGCGCTTAGAAAACTTCGATAGCGCGATGCAGGAATGTTAGGCGAATTGTGGGTCCGCCACATCACTCCCCCCCGAAGACCGGAGGTCGAATCTTGAATGCTTGTCGCTTGAGTCGCCAGTGCCAGTGAGTTCCAGTGAGTCGGAACTGTTGCAGTGAGTCCCAGTGAGTCGGAACTATAAGCTGCTGCACGGGATCCAGTGAGTCGGATAAGCTGCCGTGCGGGGCCGATGCTACGTGCTGACCAGGAGAGATGTGCTCTGCTTGCTGACCGGTCGGTGTAGTGAGAAAGCCCGATGATGCCGATGCGGAGTCGCCCAGGCCGCGGTACATTGCGGCTAGTGGACGAGGTACCCGATGAGGCGATGCTGGCTGGCGCGGTGCGGAGGGGCGGGGAGTGATGATGATGAAGGAGGCGTGTTCTGTCGAGGGTCACCAATGTGGGATTAATGCGTGGCGGCCAAAGGAAGATCTTCCGACCGAGCGAGGTGTTATGCTCGGTCAGGCCGAAGCCCACGTGATACATTTCAGCTGTGGTATATATACCGACGCGCTTAGAAAACTTCGATAGCGCGATGCAGGAATGTTAGGCGAATTGTGGGTACCGCCACAGAATATAAATTATTACTAGAATTACTGGGTTAATACCAATATATTTTGAAAAATATAACCTAAAATAGCTGAAATAAAAGTTGCTAAATGATTTACCTTGTTGCTACTGTAGCGCCAACTTATTTTATATTAATTCCAATTAATTCACCATTAGTTTCAGCCTAATTTAACGTATTTCCGCCGTTTCCACGGACACTTTTTATGCAGGCACTTCACATGGCTATTTGTATTTGCTATTGGCTATTTGTTGTATTTGGCAATATTATTGACGAATACGCAAACAAGCAAATAAAGTCAAGTAAACAGGATTTTCTTTACTTGCCTATTTGACTCCTTTGATGTGCGTCAAAAACCGAAAAAGGTACGGATATGTGTATTTGGTATTGGTCATATTTTGTCAAATAGGCAAATAAGGCCAATATTTGTCAAACATACCGTCTACACGTGGTAATTGTTTGGCGAATACATCAAATACGCAAATACAAATAGCCATGTGAAGTGCCTCCAACACATACAGAGATATTCCTCCTCTATCTACACCATATCCACACTCCATAACCCCATAGGTTTATCATTTATGTAGGTTTGTTTGTGTCGAATGTCTACATTAAATCAGGGCTTCATAACGTTATCGAATAACAGAAAGAATATCGTTACGTACCGTTATTTGCATAATGGTAGCCAGATAACGTTATTTTTTTAACGATATTTAGTAAAATAACGTTATATTTACCGTTATTATTATAACGATATTTTTTCGATATGTATAAACGAACAAATATCATTATAATAATAACGGTAAATATAACGTTATTTTCTGGTATCAGGTATGCGATCGTGCACGGTGTACTAAATCTCACTCGCCGCCCACTTTTTTTGCGAGGTTTAATGTGAAAATACAAAGAAAAAATACACCTTATAAGCGTGATTACATTTAGAAAATTTTCCCGCCTGTCATGACTTTCTTGACGGACTATAACGTTATCGAAGAACATATATTTACGATTATAAATTCCATATAACGTTATAACATAACCCTTATTAATATAAATTTTTAACGTTATTTTTAATATCGGGTAAATTTTCATAGCGTTATCTATGCCCTTGAAGCAGTAACGTTATGAAAAAATAACGTTATTTGAAGTCCTGCATTAAATTATAAGTAATCTGTGGTCGTATGTCGATTGACATTTGACAGCTGTTTTATGACATTGTCATCAGAATTCAGATTTTCAGCTTCCAAATATTATTTCTAAGGATTTGAAAATTGAAAATAAAATAATCGTTATTTAATTATTGATTATTATTTACAGTAAACCAATAAGTAAACAAAATCAAAGTTTAAGTATTGTATCAATAAGTTTATTTGAGTAACAGAATAGTGATTGTATTCTCGTTTTCATTACCCATTGGATATAATTTTTTCGGGTTAACATGTACAAAATATATTCAAGATTTCTAAAAATACCGAAGGAAGTTATAGGAATAAAGAGACATCAAATACTTGGAAAAAAAATTGAAATTGAGGAAATACCTTACCGTATTCAGATATTTCGATCACAGCACAATACCACCACAGAAATCAGTAGTAGTTATGAGAGATATAAAAAGTGTTTCTTGTATTCTGTGTTTTTCGGTACTACTTTGTTTGCATCATACAAAATTTGGTAAGTCAAGTTGAATATTTTTCATACAGAGACTGACTGAGACTAGATCTAGGTTCAAGTACCGTACACTACCTCACTGAATTAAATTGACTGTGTTCTATAGGCTCAACTATAAAGTTCTTCCCTCAATAAATGCGGCCGAAGAAATAACAGAAACTGATTCTGAAAGTGAGGGCGATAAGCAAAAAAAGAGATATAGAAAAGAAAAAATTGGCTTCCGAGACAGAAAGGTATGATTTTATGCTTTTAAAGAAATGATATTATCTGAAAATACTTGTTTATTTATAGCTTTTTAATTATTATTTTTTTAATTATTTTTTTCCTTGATGGAAAGGATGAGTTTAGGAGTTTCAAAGTAAAAAAAGAATCTCTAATATTATTCCAATAAATCAGAATGCAATTTTGTCTGAATGCAACTTACAGCTTTTGATTTGTATTATTTTTTACTTCAGATTATTGAATATGAAAATCGTATGAGAGCTTACTCGACACCAGATAAAATCTTTAGATATTTTGCAACAATAAAAATAACATTTGGGGAGAATACAGAAGTTTATATGACACCTGATGATTTTTTGAGAGCTATCACTCCCAATATGAAACAACCTGATGGTATTTTATATATTTTTTTTTTATTATTTACTATTTAGTTTATGTTATATAAGTTTTAACCCATCAAGCTATCAACGAGCACCAGTGATCGCGACAACAATAGAATACAATAGCATTTCCGAGAATCCCCGATCAAAGGGCTTCCCAAACTTATTTGTACTGTGACACCATAACTTTGCAATTTCTTTATGATGCCCCTCAACCCAGCCCCCAAAAATACTTGCCAATTTTAGAACTGACCTACATAGGTTATCATAAAAACACTATTTTGACATTTATATTTTTACTAGGAAATAATGACCAAATCAAAATGCATAAGCATAAAAATTAGAAAAGATATAATTTATGAAAGCTACTAAAGCCAGCAAGGCTGGTTAATGTGAAGGATGCGCTTGCTTTTCTGAGTATAGCTTTTGAAACCGTGGATGTAATATAAAAAGTAAAACCGTGGATGTAATATAATATAAAAAGTTTTTATTTTCCCATAGTGGGCTCACAATGTATCATATCTTTCAATATAAAAATGAAGCAACTCCACTGATACCACTATAACGATTAACGACGTAATTGTCGCTATTTTGTTTAGTCTATGAACAGATTTGTACTGTTATGTATAAAAGTGAAGTTAAAATAACTTCGTCTTATTTTTAAGTAACTATTTTTATTGTATATGTTACGCTCATAGACCGAAATCTCTCAGTGAGCGAAAAAATAGCTAACAACGCGTTGTGGTCACAGTGAAACAGCCACGACGCGAATTTCGCGTCGTGGCTCTAATGAAAACGGCCACGACGCGTTCTGGCAATCACAAAAAGGCCATAACACGAAATTCGTGTCGTGGCTAATATGCTATTCATTTTTGTTGATTTGTTCTTGATTGATTAATAATTGATAGGTATGGAAGATTATATTTGAATTACCATGCATACTACAAAATATTTTTCTTTCACTAAATCACTGCATAATGTGTTTATCATTATTATTTATAAAATATCCATAGTTTTATACGATCCGTACTAATAATTATTATTAATGTCTGTCTCTCTGTCTGGCGCAACGTAGTAGCGGACATCAACTAGTAGTATTATATTTAAATTATATTAATTAAAATAAAACTATATTTTTATTATTTATTGATATCAGATTACTTATACATATAAATTATAATAGAAAAAAAACAATAACACGTTACGCCAAACAGACAGACAGATAATATTAGTACGGATAGTATGGAACTATGGATATTTTATAAATAATATAAGCACGTTATGCAGTGATTTAGTAAAAGAAAAATATTTTGTAGTACGCGTGGTAATTCAAATATAATCTTCCATACCTATGGATGATTAATCAATCAAGAACAAAATATCAAGAAAAATGAATAACATATTAGCCACGACACGAATTTCGCGTTATGGCCTTTTTGTGATTGCCAGAACGCGTCGTTGCTGTTTCACTGTGACCACAACGCATTGTGAGCTATTTTTTCGCTCACTGAGCGATTTAGGTCTTTGAGCGTAACATATATATATTAAATGAAATATTACATTTCATTTGATATCTATATATATAAAAATGAATTTTCAAATATGTTGGTCGCGCTAAAACTCGAAAACGGCTGAACGGATTGGGCTGATTTTGGTCTTAAAATATTCGTAGAAGTCCAGGGAAGGTTTTAAAGTGACATGCAGTTCAACGGGACAGCTAGTATACAATAAAAAATTTAAAGCATTGAATAAAAATTTGTAGTTTTTTTTCTATGCGTTAATTAACAAAACTCTTAATTTCCTAAAACTTCATTGCAGGGAGATAATTCACTATTTTTAACGACACAATATATTTGGTTGTGTTGACATGCGACACCCCTGGGACAATGTCGCGGGTGTCGCGACGTACAGTTTGGGAAGCCCTGCGCTATACAGTTTGATTTAAAAAACACTGACTGACTTTTTTATTTGTTCTGTTCACCACTTCTAAATCCTATAAATAAATAAAAATTGTAATGTCATGTCTGACCAAACAGATTTTTAGTGTGAACTTATCAGAATGTGTTTTTGTCATTAGTTTGGCATGAGAATACAATTTTGTATTCTTATAATACCGAGATTCTATGTTAAGTAGCAGAATTTTTTTGCTGAGATTTATTTTTAAAACTTTACCCGGACGCTGCCTGGTAGATCATTGAATATGAGAACCGTATGAGACAGTACTCTACGCCAGACAAAGTGTTCAGATACTTTGCGACACTTCAGGCCCAACATCATGATCAGCATGAGGTGTTTATGACACCTGATGATTTTCTAAGGTCAATGACACCGGGAGTGAAACAACCAGACGGTAATATTTAAGTAGTCATGTTACATAGTTTGTAGATTTGCAAAATTTATTGTATTTGTTATCTTTGGTTCAACCTCTGCACAAAAAATATAATCAAAGCAGTGTTCTATGTTATGTGTGATTAAAAACTAGGCTTTTTCATCCATTGTGGATGATTTATACTGCATTTTCAGAGCGAAGTAACAACTCTTCAAATACTGTAGTGCCTGGAACAAGATTTTAAATGCCTGTATGGTTGCCCAAGCGCATACGGCATTCTCGCAACATAGTCTGCCTAGTCCAGAGGAAAGAACTAGTCAATACGTCTAGAGTCTAGACCAACTATGTGCAGGTTTCGTCACGATGTTTTCCTTCACCGTATGAGCGTCCGTATTGTGTACTTGAGATCAGAAAATGTCTCATTGGTACACGCCCCCACCCGGGATCAAACCTGCCCCCTCTGCGAGTGCAAACCAAAGGTTTACCCAATAGGCCACGGACGCTCTTATGTGTGATTAAACTTCACAAAACTTGACCTAATATATTTTTCTGGTTGTAGGTTTGGGATTGGATCAGTACAAAAGATATGACCCTAAAGTAAGTATTAATATTTTATCCTTTAATCACAAACTTATTAAAATTTAATTCTATTATAATATTTTTAACCTTTTATAATATCAAGGTTGGTTATTTCATGTAATATAATGTTAAATATAACACAACTTTAAAACAGACATTTTTGAGTTAGCAGCACAAGAATTATTGAAGCAACGATTTTATTTTCCAGCTTAGCACTCAGCATATAAAATGCGAACCTAATAATACTAGCAACTCTTTACTAATTGATTTAAAAACCAATTGCATACTTAATTAATAATTACTTACACGTTGACTTAATATCTACTCATCTTTTTACCTACTTTTAAAATTGTATTCTTTATGTCCATATCTCGTCCATATTTAAAACCGATAGTGGTTAAGATAAGGTAAAAAAACATTTTAATATTCTGCAAGTATTATATTTATTTAAGTATTTCTAAATAAAATATCTTCTTGCTTATTATTTTTCAAATATTGTGTGAAAAGATTGAACATTTTATAACTTAGTTTTATAAAATAGTAAATTACTTTATTATTATTATAAATTGAAATACAAGTTTCAAATATTACTTTTATGATATCACATAGAGGAGATGGGTACAAACAAATCTTAGCAATTATTGTTAGTTCTGTTTTTACATTTTTAAGAAAATATATTTTATGTTGAGCAGTAGACAGTCAAAGTATATAAGATAGAAAAAATAAAAGACAGTAATTATAGAAGTTTAGAATAATAGAAGTTAGTAAAAAAAAAATAACAATTATAGAAAGACCTATGGTTTACACTGTAGGATGTAGATATGTACAAAAAACTAGTACATTTATTTTTATTAAATTGAGACAGATTTTTGTGAACATAGTATGCAACAGACAAATAGTAAATTAGAGCTATACAAATACCCACTTACTAATAAAATATTTGCGCAGTGTATAATTAATATTCAAGGCGTATTTACCTGTCTATGATATTTTCAATATGACAGACAAAGGCAAGCAGTTATCGCATAGTTTTTTTTTTTGCGTTGCCGGCCTTTTAAGAGGGAATAGGGTATAGGGATGGGAAGGGAAGGGAATAGGGTAGGGGATTGGGCCTCCGGTAAACTCACTCACTCGGCGAAACACAGCGCAAGCGCTGTTTCACGCCGGATTTCTGTGAGAACGTGGTATTTCTCCGGTCGAGCCGGCCCATTCGTGCCGAAGCATGGCTCTCCCACGGACGTTCGCTGTGTAAATATTTTATGAGTAAGGGGAAAAACTTTCTCTATTTCTACCCCGCACACACACAAAAATAAATTTGTCTCTTTTATATTAAATTCTTTTTCTTTTTTCCCGCATTTGTATCTTCCTATTTCTGCGGCACTATCTTCGAAGCTACTTACACCACTTTTATCTTTTCAGAACATCGATGAGGTACTGTTTTTCTCCTCTTCAACTCTTTTCCCTTTCTTCACTTTGTAATAATTATGCACAGTTTTCTTTCCCACTCTCAGACCAAATAAAAAAGTAAAGACAATTTAGACAAACAAACACTTAGGCCGGTTTTCATGTTTCATGTATGTAAAGTGGTATCGACATTACATGTTCATATACTAACACACCTTTAAAATTCGACTGCTAAGGTAAGGCATTTTCTAGGCAAGTTTCGTTATGTGTGCGTGACCCTGTAATTACATGGTGAGGCGTAGTTTTCACCGGTTTTAGTGTGTGGTTTGTAGTACTCTGTCTTCACTCTTTTATTTGATCTGAGATTCCACTGTGCTAATCACTAGCACTCTAGTGGCTAAGTACCAGATAGCTTTAACTTTAGTCTTTAGGTACTTCAATACTTCTCCTATACTTGTTTTATGTTACATATTTTTTTGTTTCGAACTAGAAAAACGCCTCTTCTGCGACATAGCATTGCATGAATTTAGAATTTGTTTTGCAAACTACATCTACAACACCTTAGAAAAGCCGATGTAGCGGCTTTTTTATTTGAATACACCAAAGAACATATTATTTAGTACGACTATAGGTTTGCTTACGATTCATATAAAGAAAGTTTTAGAACATAGTCGAAAGTAAATTAGGACGTTTTTTTCGGCTTCACATTAAGTACGATCACAGTAATATTAGAATTTAAATATAGAATATTTTTTACGTTTTTTGTACAGACGATCAGCCAGCGACTGAATCTGGACCTGGACGAGGACTCGATATTCTACAAGCTGGGCTCGTCCGGTCTCATCACATTCAGCGACTACATCTTCCTGCTGACCGTGTTATCGAGTGAGTCCATTATATTCTAATTAACACATATTTTACTTCCTTACGTAAAGCCGATAAACGTCCGAGTCGTAGCCGAACATCTCGAAGTCCGTGCCGTAGATCTCTAGAAGTTTGTCCAGCATTGTCTCGTCGAGTTGGCCGAAGTAGTGCTTCAAGAGTGCCGAAGTATTTTTACCGTCACGTGACTTGTTCATGACGGTTCGGAGGCGGATCCGTCGGTTTATTTCCTTTCGGCCGAGCACGTGGCCTAAACCCAGTTGCTGGACCACGAACGACGAGTCCTTGGCTAGGGTTTCCACTTTGGCTATGACGCTGAAGTTTAGCGCGCACGGCGAACAGAACTTGTAGTATGGTGCCCAGTGCTCGTCGAATGTTGCGGCGTTCGAGCGGTGTTGCGCGGTCAAGTACGCGACGAACTCGTAGAACGTTGGGCCGAAAGACTTAATGGGCCCCAAAACTTTGGTCGCCTCCTCTCTGTGTTTTGACACGATCTCGCGCGCCAGTTTTCTGTAGTAGGGCGGGGATATATTCTCCAGTTTGTCCCTGTAGGCAGACAGGAGTCTGACGAACGGTTCGCGAACCACCAGCAACGATACCACCCCAGGAGTATTAACGGCGTCCTCCAGTTCCTCGATGCTCGGTCTGGGAAACTTTTTCCGCGCCAAAGTCAATGGGGTATGCCTGGTTCGCGCCAAAAACTTTTTGTCGTAACCACCTGAAAATATAATGTGTGTTAAATATATTTTAAGATAAGTACTCGTTCTCTACTTGAGCATTAGTAGGTACTGGTCATACACTTTGTTGCATAGATAATATTGCACGAAGTACAGTACTGAATTGGACTCTATTATAAAATAGTAAGATCATATTTTTAAAGTTGAATTCTTTACCTAAAATATTAAAATTATACAGCCACGAAGAGCTCGCCGCTTTAAATATATTGCACCAGACGAGATTGTGTGCGTGGTCTATGAAGAACTCTTTGTTGTTGATCGTTTGCATCTCGAGGGCTTTGGAACGGCAAACTTTTTTGACGTTGTCCAACCTTTTTTCTAGTTCAATCATAGTTTCGTTGTCTGGCTCCTGCCATTCCTCTATCGTGTTCGAGTCTTTGTCGTCACCCAGAACCGGCCCGTTAAGCTTAAAAAAATTCAACATGGATTATTCAATTCCCTTTGAAAACTTTAGAAATTCCACTTTTAAATACGTTAGATCCACTAAAATGTGTTAAAGGAAAACCACGTACACAATAATTTAGGATGTACGTAAATAATTAATTACTAAACAATGTAAAAATCCTATATAATAAACAATAATATAATAACGTAACTTCTCACAATAAATATAAATATTATACTAAAATTATAATGGGGTAAACAGTTTGTCTTTAGTATTCAACTGTCGCACGCTTGTCATATCTGTAAAATCTCACAAATTAGTTGCAGTGCCTATTTCATTACTTTTACTCTCATAAAATACATAAACTATTAAACAAAAAATACTAAAATAAATTACCAAATATTTAGCAAATAATAAAGATGCATCTCTTATTATGACCGTTCATAATTTCACCCCTAAAGTTAACAAAAGGGTCACTCAACGTCCTAGGCACACAGATAAATCCTACTATTTACCAGCCACTTGGTGTAGTTGTCAGGTACCGCCGACCAGTCCTTCGCCGGGACAGTCCCACTGCTCTTGAACACTGTCATCTTCATAACAACCATATAGAGCGTAGCCCAAAACAAGAATGTTATTGTTTTCGCCCCGCATCTTAGACACGGATACGTCTTCGACTTCGCGCGCGTCTGCATACGTTTCAAAGAATACACCATGTTTAAGCGTCATGTGGTTGAAATTTTGGAGAGAAAACGGGTTTGGTTGAAAGAAACCGAGATTGTTTTGGGACGATATTTGTGTCCAGCATCCCGCGCGTACGGAGCATGAGCGAACTTAATGATTTTGCGAGATGTTTGACGTCGTTGTAAGAAACCTTTATTTGCGAATGTGCAAGAATACAATGTTTATTTATAAATGTTGATAGTAATATAGCATATCTAATTAAAATAAAACTCATGTTTATTTAAATTCATTAATTAGGGACAAATTTACCAATGCATATTAAAATTTTAAATTAGTTAATTAGGGACAAATTTACCAAGGCATATTAAAATTAGTTGTTGATTTAATATCGTGTTATGTAGCTCGTTCTTTGTAGAAAGTAAAAAAAGAAAAGCCATAATATTATTTAAACATAATATTGTGGTAGACATTAACAGGCGTTGGTGAAATCGGAACTTATCACGCGTTTTATGATAAGTCTATTAAGATCTACTATGAACTATTAACTATAATAATACTTCAGTCGGAATTTCCAGGAATTGCTATTGTTGTCGCGATCACCGGTGCTCGCGCGGGGCCTGAAGGAATAATCATGAATCATTATCAGTCCCGTGACCTCTCCACAGTGCATTTTAGCACACAAGTTGATACCAAAACTACTCACCTGATAAAGAACAAGTTTTTTTTTCAATTTCTTTGTTTGCCTACTTCCGTAGAATATGGAGTAGGGAAGAGACGTATACGGTGTAGATTGTAGGTAGATAAATATTTAATATATTATTTTGTATGTTCCCCATAGTGTTAATGTCTGTCGCTCTACGAAATTAAGTTTTAAACAGTAGGTTCCTTTCAAGTTTCAGTTTCTAGAGTTAGTTGTCTAATAAATATGCAGTCTTATAGACATGGTAAAAATATGTTGAATTCATTTAAAAAGTTCTAGTAAAGGCCATTAACGCACCTGCAACTCTTCTGATGACGCGAGCGTCTAAGGGCGACAGTAGTTGCTTACCATTAGGTTTGCTCGTTTACTCTCCTGCTTACCGTCGAACAGCCGTAACGAACGGAAGAGCCGTTCGTCTGTAAGCGCTCTTATTAAAACACTCACTTGAGTTGGAAGGTAAAAAAAGGTTTCGTGTTACCCACAAGCAAACTTCGTCTTTAGTGCTACACAAAGTTCAAGTGGCCCATGGCCGGCCGAGAGCCGTTAAAAATGTCATATTTCATTCGCTGATTACAATGAAAATATGGCGATAAATATTTGTGTAGACATTTCACTATAATTATAATAAATTCTATAAGCGTATTACGTAATTAATTTACAAATATATTACGCCATTCATGTAAAAACTACCTAAAAAAATCAAACTTTTCGAGTGTAACCTACAAATTATTACGATGTATTTCTTTCAATTGATTATCTAAACATGATTATAATAACTATCCTGGAAATTCCGACTGAAGTATTATTATATCAGCTCGAGTGCTTGAATGGATTTGTTTACAATAATTGTTTGATAGCTCTGTGCTAATGAGATAAGAAACAATGTACTAAGTTATTTCAAGCGAAACAGTCAGATACACACTTTTAAAAGTTTATCGAAGTGATAGGAATATCACATCGGACTAAATACTATATTATGATGGCTTGATAGATAGAAAATTTAACATATAAGTATTATAATATTTTTCACAGAAACATAAAATATAGTAAGGTTGTAAAGTTATTACATTATTTGTACAAAGAGGGGTAGGCCGTCCGCCATTTTTTTTTCGCACCTAATCAAAGGATTTTCCTTAGAAATTTCCACAGTCGAGGGGCTAATCGTGTTTCTAGTTCTTCTCAAACCTAGATAAGGCTATGAAGATATGTATATCTCATTACTAGATTTGTAACATTTTTGAGGGTCCTATAATATTACGTCAAAAAGGACAGTTTTTTTAATATAGCGCCTTAAGGGCGTTCCCAACGGAGATTCCGTAATTTACCGTATTTAGGGGCTTATAAACTCATAATTTGAAAGCTACAAAGTTATAATAAAAATACAGCAACAATCTTTAGCATATCAACATTCCTGTCCACGTTTTAAATTTTCTATTTTTGTTTATTATACTAATGATATCAGCTTCCAAAGTAGAACCGATTTATTAAAATTTAAGCATACATTCAGCAGTAGCAGCCTTAGTATTTACAAATTACTGTTATTTGAAACACACGCCAATAGATCGACAATATCATAAACTACATATAGGTCTTTGATTCCACTTTTTAAATTTTTTTTAGGTCAATTTTGAAGTTAAGTAAAATTATTTTTAACAAAAAATTAAAACCGACTTCCAAGGTAAAACAATAATAACATCCTTATAATATGAACTAAAAAGTATTAAATAATTATTACTATCTAATAGTGCCTTTTTACGAATTCGGCTAAAACTCAACTATTTCTGTACTCAATCTTCATCATTTTGAAGTCGGTACCAGATGAATCTTCTGTTCTCTGACAGAATATTTGACACTTTTGGAACTGGCACCGACTTCAAAATTATGAAGATTGAGTACAGAAATAGTTGAGTTTTAGCCGAATTCGGAAAAAGGCACTATTAGATAGGAATAATTATTTAATACTTTTTAGTTCATATTATAAGGATGTTATTATTGTTTTACCTTGGAAGTCGGTTTTAATTTTTTGTTAAAAATAATAATTTCACTCTTTTTAATTACCAGAGTAAACCATCGCGTACTATAAGTAGAATAATACACCTGTATAATATTATTCTGCGTATCTTATTACAGTCACACTTACAAAATATAATATCAGCTGCAGCCTGCAGATAATTTTAAACAATACATTTAAAAAAAATCGAAGTGAACACGTGACGTGACGTGCTAAGTAGCCGGTCACCGGACTAGTTTCAACTTTCAACAGTACTGGCACTCGCTCGACTTGTCGCACGTGACGCGGACGCAGCGCACATAGTCCCTACCCGGCCCGCGCCGCCGCGCCGCCCGCGCCCGCTTGACAGCCCTGCGGCCCTGGCAGATTGAAGTGAGACTGCAGAGAGTGTTATTGTATTATGAACGCTAAACGCAATGCAAAAGGTTGAAATTAGGTTGTTTTCCAGAATATCTCGGCAAAGTGAGACAGAATGTTACATTATCGAAGCAGCTTTAACTTCTTAGAAGTAATGTCAAATGTGTGCCTTATGCTCTGGAGATAAGGTTGAATTTGGTGGCATTGGTGACCCTGACATGGTAATGATGATGATGATGATGATGAATGTAATTTGCATAGTAGCATATGCTTTCAGTTCTTAAAACAGCGCCTAAACTCCCAAACTTGTATCTATAAGGAATCCAGAGTTCTCTTAGTAGCTTCGGAACCATAGTATACCTCGGTGCAAAATCTTGCGTTTTGGTAGCATATGCTTAGGATACTTCGCATAAAACCAAAATCACCATATGTTTCCATATAAATTTCGAGGAGTTCCCTCGATTACTCATGGATCCCATCATCAGGTCACCACTTTTGTGAACATGGTACCAAATTGGAGTGAAACCTAATACAACACAACAAAAATTTCGAAAATCGGTTCACAAACGGCGGAGTAATCGTTGAACATACAAAAATAAAAAAAAAATATCCACAGCCGAACATATAACCTCCTCGTTCTTTGGAAGTCGGTTAAAAATAGGGTTTTGGTGCGATCTCGGCGACGCGACAAATGTATGGTCAAGGTCGCCCAACTCGCGTATATTCGCCCGTTTGTTTGAAGTCGAGGTACTCCTTAGTTCTGACTTCTGTCTACTCTGCCCTGAGTTTTGAAATGTCTTATTCCAGCGTCCCGGCGCCACTTCGAGATCGCGTTCCGCATGTTCGACCTGAACGGCGACGGCGACGTGGACTGCGAGGAGTTCGAGAAGGTCGCCGCGCTCATCCGCCAGCAGAGCAGCATCGGCTCCCGGCACCGCGACCACGCCAACACCGGCAACACTTTCAAGGTATAGGTATAGACCACAACTATGTCACTCGATTTTATTTTTAAACCCCCCTCCCCCTTGCCACTGGTGGTTTTTGAGCCCTCCCCCCTCCCTATATTTTATTAAACTTTTATACTTATATATTATAACCCCTCTATATCATACTTTGTCGACCCCCTACCTCCCCCTTTATGTGTGACAAACTATGGATTAACTCTTATCCTGCCATGCGTGTTACAGCCCCCGCGCGGATGCTGCCTTACTCCCGACGGAATCAGAATCAAATTGAATCAGCTCGATCTCAATGCTTATATTATACTAATTACTAGAGCGAAATGGTGCTTCGGCTCAATTTGGAACTAATTCGATCTCTATGACTTTTCCCACTCCTGATAGCTATACTAATTACTAGCGCACGATCGTGCTGCGGCTCAATTTGCTATGCTAATCAGACTCGTAAATCAAAATCGTATCAGCCCCCCTAGACAAGCGGCAAGCGATTATCGTGAACGCTAACGCCACAAAATGTATGGGATTTAACATTGGTATTCGCTAGCGAAGCGATGACTTATGACAAATCGCATACATTTTGTTAGTGTTTACGACAATCGCTTGCCACTTGTCTAGGAGGTCAGTTTCGCTAATAAGGCAGCTCCGCATGCAAGTTGGCCACGTCCTATCATTTCATAGATGTTTTTCCTGGCATGTGGACAACACAGAAGCCGGCCATTAGATTGGTCGACACAACTGGAGCAGAAGACGTATAGTTCGTTTCTGAAAAAAATATTGGACACATCCAAAAAATTGCTTCTAAGTTCTAATATTTGTCTCTTAGGCCAATTCTAAAACTCAGCATGACGCGATGCATTTAAAACTTAGTTTTACCTTCGTTTTGTGTACCTAACATAAGATGTTAGTATATTATGTAGTATAGAATTGTATGTTTCTTTACGTTATGTGCTCTGAAGTGCAGGTCAGCTCAAAAATAGATCTCTTAAAGTTAAATAATTATCATTTATCAATTAATAAAATCAGGCGTTACTTTGCGGAAATACATAGCTTAGAATTGAATATATTATTATTTTTAGCAATATTCCGCGAAATAAATCTCAACCTGTAAGTAGATTAGTGAGTGTACGCATAGGCATTCGTTACAGCACCTCCCTCCATTCCTACACTGCCTATGCGTACACTCGCAAGCAAGAACGTGCAAACACCACTATACAATAATAATAATAGCTCCCACAGTCCACACCGGTTTTGGTGACGGTGGCCGGTTTCATTGAAACCAGGCCAGCTACGCAGGAGTAATTTTATAGTGCCCAGTACGACTGGCGAGAGATAACGCGCAGGACCGACTTTTTACATGCCCATCCGACGCATGGATCATCTTATTTGTCAGACAATCAAGTGATCAGCCTGCATTGTCCTAACCAAACTTGGAAATAACATGTTTCCAACTCGGGAATCGAACCCGCGATCTCCGAGCCAAGAGCCGCGCCCTGTACCACTAGACCACGGAGGCGTTGAACCACTATACAAGCAATAATGTTAGCAACACAGCAACAACCATGCAAATATTTATCATTTTGAAGTTCACTGAGTCATTTTCTTTTTTACTTTTAATTTTAGGTTCCAGAATTACTAACAGATGACGAAATGGTGGTGAGTTGTGGCCAGAGACTAGTCACAGTATTATCTATGATTTTGTCTGTTATGTTGTCGTGTATGGTTATAATGATTTGGTCCGAGGTTTGTTAACCAGTTCACCTGACTGAAAGCTTACTATTTGTTTTATTTTATTTATCTTATCTTTTCTTTATATAGCTTATTTCGAGTGTTTTATGTAAAACAGAATACGTTCTTTGTATGTCTGGGCGTCAATATATCAAAATATTGATATATTGATATATGATATGTCATAATATGATATAATTATTGAAATTGTTTTTTTTTTTCGGTTATGGGTATCAACAAGAAAATTCTTCGCTATCTCTATCTAGTCGACTAGACTACAATGAAAACTGTCCTTTATCACCTAGAAAACAAGGTTCTGAATACCATACCTATCTGAAATCGCAGCACCACGTTTCAACTTTTGAGGCGGACCGAAGGCTAATTGCCTTTACCTTCACTGTTTAATGATTACATACAAAATCTTGTTTTAACAGACATCTCGCTTCCACACTCATTAAAAAAAAACATTTTGTGTTTTCACTGAGTAAAATGTTTCACTGTTTTTCAGGGAATAAATTCAGCTTTGACAACATATTTCTTCGGTCCCACGTTGAAGGAGAAATTGACGATCGAGAAGTTTCTAGACTTCCAACACCAACTGCAAAAGGAAATCTTGTCTCTTGAATTCCAAAGAAAGCAGCCAGGTAAAGCAAATAATATTATTTAATCTAATGAAATAGTTTTATTTTTGTCACATTATTCGGTTAACTAATGTTACACATTTCTTAACATTTTCTAAATTATTTTCAGATGAAAATGGTCGCATTACTGAAGCAGACTTCGCCGAATTATTGCTGGCATACGCCGGCTACCCAGCCAAGAAGAAGGCTAGAATGTTAAAGAGAGTGAAGAAAGCGTAAGTAGATGATTTTTTACGAACAAACATACACGCATACTGCCGCAACTTTGAGAAGCAAGTTATCTTAACATTGCATTGATAGACCCCAAGGCTACATAGCGGCACCTGGCCATTTAGCCGAAATTGACATTGACATTGGAATTGACATAAGACTGTGGTGTTTGTATAGAACCTTTTTATAGTTTTACCTTTTTGATAAGTTTTGTCTTTTTAATGTCATATTATGTCAACATTCATTCTGTAAATAAATATCTTTTCAGCAGCATGTCCTAAGTTGTTTAATACTAAAATACGCAGATATCTTAGTGGCGACGAGGTAAAAACGTGAAATGTCGGTGGGTAAGTTACTACCCACCGACTTTAATTTAGAGACAGGTTGCTGGGAGTCGTATATAGACAGACTCGAACAATACTTCATCTGTAATAGCATTAAGGATGAACTGAAAGTGGCAACGCTGATTACGGCAGTAGGCGCCGAGATATACGAGCTGATGACAAGCTTATGTACTCCGCACAAGCCAGCCACGAAGCAGTACTCAGAGCTCGTTGAGATTGTGGGAAGACATATCAAGCCTAAACCATCGGTTTTAGCCGAAAGGTACATTTTTCGGAGACGGGTACAAGGTCGCTCAGAGAATGTGGCGAATTTCGTAGCCGATCTAAAGAAATTATCCAAGAATTGTGGATTCGTTGACGACGCTCTATGTGAAAACTTGAGGGATCAGTTGGTATGCGGATTGAGGAACGACGGCGTCAGACAAAGGCTATTTACCGAAGAGGATGTAACTTTTAATAAGGCGTATAATATTGCTTTAGCGATGGAATCGGCTGAGGCAGATGCAGCCCTGGTAGTTAGTGACCGAGAGCGGCAGGTGCCACCAGTCGGTACCCTTTCCACAAGCAGACAGCCCACCGTCTATAAACTCGACGGGACTCTAGTTTTAGCTCGAGGTGCAGGAGAGCAGGAAGGTCACCTCAAGCGAATGTGTCCCCACAAGAGAGCTAGTACTCGCCTTAGCTGTCTCGAGGAGGCTAGAGGCGACAACACGGGTAGTATAGATAATGAGAAGGTGCATAATTATTCTATTTGTAATAGATCTTTTAAGGATTTTCCCCCCTACACTATTAATATTACCGTTAATGATAAAGATTTAGTAATGGAAATTGATACAGGAAGTGCAATTTCATGTATTAACAAGGAAACGTACGACAGAATGTTTAAGAATTGTAAAATATTTCCTAGCGAGATTAAGCTTAGGTACTACACGGGAGAACTGAAGGAGCCTATTGGTAAAATAAGGCCTCTAGTTTTATATAATCAATGTAAAAAAAATAGACTTGTTTATAGTCGAGAGAGGTAAAAGTAACCTTTTAGGTCGGCAGTAGATTAGCGAGTTAAATATATATCCACAGCCATCGCAAGTGTTTAGCATTAGCGGAGATCATAACTGAAATTACTTTAGTTCCAGGTTCTCTAAGGTCTTTGCGGATGGACTCGGGAAGTATACAGGTGGAACAGTCGGAATTCGCTTACGAGAGGGGGGCACAGCCGATCTTTTTACGTGCTCGCCCGTTAGCTTACGCTTTACGTGAGCCAGTAGAGAAGGCACTCGAACAACTACAGCGTGATGGAGTAATTTCCCCTGTGTCGAGTTCGGACTGGGCGACACCTATCGTACCGGTAATGAAAAAGGACGGCACGATACGTATTTGCGGTGATTTTAAACTTACCCTAAATAAGTGTTTGGAAATCGATTGTTTTCCGCTACCTCGTGTTGAGGATTTGTTAGCCAAATTACATGGAGGAGATAAATTTTCTAAAATTGACTTATCGCAGGCGTATACGCAATTTGAACTCGATGAGTCCCAAAAATTTACTGTTATTAATACGCATAAAGGTTTGTTTAAATATAACAGACTTATTTTCGGTTTAGCATCTAGTCCGGGGATTTTTCAAAGAAAAATGGAACAGATTTTTGTAGGCTTGCCCGGGGTTGGGGTTTTCTTAGACGATATTATCATAATATGTAAGAAGATGTGTCACATTTGTAAGTTAGAATGATGAGTCACATTTGGCTACCTTGAGTGAAGTTTTCACGAGATTGGAAAAATGGGGTTTGCGAGTTCGGAAACCAATGTTT
This sequence comes from Lysandra bellargus, assembly GCA_905333045.1. Classification (NCBI taxonomy): domain Eukaryota; kingdom Metazoa; phylum Arthropoda; class Insecta; order Lepidoptera; family Lycaenidae; genus Lysandra; species Lysandra bellargus. The sequence goes on from HG995344.1 coordinate 1,527,377, forward strand.
CCGATTTGCGGTCTTTTCTAGGGCTAGTAATCTACTACGCTAAATTTGTGCCCAACATGAGTACTATGCTAGCACCTTTATACGACCTTCTTAAGAAGAATTCTAGGTGTAGGTGGGACCAAAGATGTGAACGGGCATTTAACGCTATTAAAAATATTTTAGCCTCTAGTGAAGTCCTCGTACACTACTCTCTAGACTTACCGCTTATTTTAACGGCAGATGCCAATAGTATCGGTATAGGAGCAGTCATCTCGCATATTACATCTCAAGGGGAGAGACCGATTGCATACGCTTCCCGAACACTTAATTCGGCAGAGAAAAATTACTCCCAGATTGAGCGAGAGGCTTTGTCCATTCCATCAATATTTGTACGGGCGTAAGTTTATTTTGAGGACGGATCATAAGCCTCTGGTTACCATATTTGGCGATAAGGCAGGTATTCCGATCATGGCGGCTAGTAGGATGCAAAGATGGGCGGTTATACTAGGTGGCTACGATTACAAAATCGAATATGTTAGCAGTAGGAATAACGCTGCGGATGCCTTCTCAAGGTTGCCAGTAAACCAGCAGGTAAGTGTGAAACAAGAGAGCACATATCTTTCTTTCGTGCAATCTTTTTCACCGATCACTAGGAAGGAGGTGCAAGAGCAGGTCAGCTTGGATAGTAACCTAAGAAGGGTGATGGCGTATTTACATTCAGGTTGGCCCGATTCGTGCCCTGATCCGGAGTTACGACCCTACTTCGCGTGACGTAACGAGTTGTATATCGATATGGGGTGTATCATATGGGGCTATAGGTTAGTTATACCGGTTAGCTTACGGTCATATATGTTGAGCGAGTTGCATGTGGGTCATATGGGGGTAGTCAAAATGAAGAGCATAGCTCGAAGTTTCGTCTGGTGGCCGGGCATAGTCTATCTATCTAAAAAGTTTCTAGTAATTATCGACGCGACCAGTAAGTGGCTAGAAGTTTTTCACATGCCTAGGACCAACGCTAGTGCGGTTATTAAAGTGTTGCGAGAGACGTTTGCGCGGTTCGGGCTGCCGAAGCAAGTGGTATCCGACAATGGGCCACCTTTCTCTAGTAGGGAGTATCTGGAATTCATGGCTAATAACGGTATCAAAATTTTGTTTTCGGAGATTTATCACCCGGCCTCTAATGGTGCCGCCGAAGGGGCGGTTAGGATATGCAAGCGGGCGTTGAAGAAATCGGCCCGGGATGACTGCGATCTAGATGCGGCTTTGCAGGTATATCTGCTGGCATATAGGAATGTAGAGCATAGCACCACGGGTGTGTCGCCAGCCATGATGTTGCAACGTAGGTCGCTACGTACTAGGTTAGATCATCTGAGGCGGGGTAGGCCGATTGAGGATAAGGTGCAGACAGCTCAGGAAAAACAAATTGAATCCGCCGGGGGGCAACCGCGAGCTTTTCAAGTTGGTGAGGACGTCGTGGTGCGCAATTACGCGCAAGGCGAAAAATGGGTGCAAGGAAGAGTAGAGGAAGGAGTAGGCTCTCGGCACTACGTAGTAAGTACGGGTCTAGGTCAATTAAAACGGCACGTGGACCAAATTAAGCCATGGGCCGTGCCGTATGAGCCGCCGGATATACCGGGGACCTCAAGCAGTAGCCCCGGCAGCCACCCAGCTGCGGGCGAGTGTGGCGCACCTGTATTAGTAGTACCACCACCCCCAAACGACGCTCCCGTTGCGACAAATCCGCCTCCCTCTGTTTCACCTGTACGCTTACACTGACCCAGACGCCTTACGAAGCCCATAGACAGGGCTATTAGTAGGCTGGGCTATTAGTAGGCTACTAAGGGTAATTAAGTAGTTAGGCTAGTTGTTATTGTTAAGGGGCCGGACTACCCTCGAAATTCTGATACATACGTAATACCAAAATCATTTTGTCATACGAAAATATTTAACATGTTTGAGTTATTTTTCAGCTTAAAATAGTAATTACCTAGGTTCCTGAACAAAAATTAACTTCAAAATATTTAAACACTAAAAAAAAAAATTTTGTGTATAAATTTTTTTTACTAAATTTACTACTTAATATTTAAACACTAAAAAATAGAGTAAAACACGCAAAAATATATAAATAAATAGTAAATTTACCACAAAATATTTAAATACTAAAAAATATTTTTTAGAGTTTAAATATTTAGTAGTAAATTTAGTACCTTTTTGATAAGTTTTGTCTTTTTAATGTCATATTATATCAACATTCATTCTGTAAATAAATATCTTTTTAGCAGCATGTCCTAAGTTGTTTAATTACTAAAATACGCAGATATCTTAAAGACGAGTCGAACGTCAACGTCATATTAACGAACGCTTATGTCAATTCCATACATTTTCATCGGCGATTCTATAACGAAGCGAAAACAAAAACATTCTGGCACACCCCCCTGGTGGCAAAAAGAATATCAAACACCGACATTACTTTGGGGTAGGTAGGTGTGTAGGAGTCCCCTGTATAGAGTTCACTGATAAATTTTGAAATAAGTGCTGAAAGAGTGAATTTTTAAAACTTTTGTATAGATGAAGTCGTGGCGCTTTCCCATACAAATCACAAAAAATTGCTCTTTCAGCGTTGCTAGTTTGACAGTGAACTATATAAGGAACACATAGACATCCTAAAGTATTATCATTTATCACTTTGTTTTGTTACACGCTGAATAAATAAATTATTTTTATATTTATAGTTTCCGCGACCACGGCGTGGGTATCACCAAAGAGGACTACCTATCGTTCTTCCATCTACTGAATAATATCAACGACGTGGACACCGCGCTCACGTTCTACCACATCGCGGGCGCGTCCATCGACCAGCCCACGTTGCGTCACGTCGCCCGCACCGTCGCCCACGTCGACCTGCACCCGCATCTCGTCAACGTCGTGTTCACTATATTCGACGAGAACAGTGAGTTATCTGTAATACATCGCGGGCGTGTCCATCGACCAGCCCACGTTGCTTCACGTCGCCCGCACCGTCGCGGCACGTCGACCTGCACCCGCATCTCGTCAATGTCGTGTTCACCATATTCGACGAGATAGTAAGTTATCTGAAATACATCGCGGGCGCGTTCATCGACCAGCCCACGTTGCGTCACGTCGCCCGCACCGTCGCCCACGTCGACCTGCACCCGCATCTTGTCAACATCGTGTTCACTATATTCGACGAGAACAGTGAGTTATCTGTAATACATCGCGGGCGTGTCCATCGACCACCTACGTTGCTTCACGTCGCCCGCACCGTCGCTCACGTCGACCTGCACCCGCATATCGTCAATGTCGTGTTCATCATATTCGACGAAAACAGTAAGTTATCTGTAATACATCGCGGGCGCGTTCATCGACCAGCCTACGTTGCGTCACGTCGCCCGCACCGTCGCCCACGTCGACCTGCACCCGCATCTCGTCAACTTCGTGTTCACCATATTCGACGAAAACAGTAAGTTATCTGTAATACATCGCGGGTGCGTCCATCGACCAGCCCACGTTGCGTCACGTCGCACGCACCATCGCCCACGTCGCTCTGCACCCGCATCTCGTCAACGTCGTGTTCACTATATTCGACGAAAACAGTGAGTTGTCTGTAATACATCGTGAGCGCGTCCATCGACGTATTCGTTTGTCAACGTAAGCTACGTTGACAAACGTACCTATGACGACTAACGACCTGTATTATGCTATTTAAAACAGCCAGTTCAAACGCAACTTTGAAGCAGTAACCAAGCTTATACTAACTTGTGATTTAACATACAATCCCCATTACAGTGGACGGACAGCTCAGCAACCGGGAATTCGTGGCGGTGATGAAGAATCGTCTGCTGCGCGGCCTCGAGAAACCCAAGGACACGGGGTTCGTCAAACTCATGTATTCGCTCATCAAGTGCGCGCGGGACACCAAACCCGCGTTACTCGACTTCTAAGTCAATGTTAACCATAAAAACGAGACCGCACTAAGAGCCAGTCCACACGGCGTGTTGCATCGACGCAGCGCTGCCGTTTGAACACCTTAGTTATTTGTATGTAAAACAACGCAACGGCAGCGCTGCGTCTACTGTTGTTAGCGCTGTGTGGACTGGCGCTAAGGTTTCAGTCTTGAAATCAGCGGGCAGCGGGGCAGGAGCGGCAGTGTCGCGAGAAGCCGTCTAGTACGCCGCGTGCCGCTCGCTGCGCCGCTGCTTTCGAGGCCAGCTCCATATAAATGTATACATTGGAACGCGCCGCTCCCATGACGCCCCGCTGCCCGCTGATTTCGAGACTGTAGGCCTACTACGAAACCGTTTTGAGACTCAAACAATCGGATGAGAAAGCCGCGTCCTGCTCTAACGACGTAATTTCTCGTTTGTTAGAGTAGGACGCGGCGTTCTCGTACGATTGTTTGAGGATACGTTTGACAGCTGCTGCTATAGCGTGTGACACTTCACGTTCCATAGTGAGTTCCAAAACCGGCGTGAAACAGCACTTGCGCTGTGTTTCGCCGAGTGAGTGAGTTTACCGGAGGCCCAATCCCCTACCCTTTTCCCTTCCCTACCCTTCCCTATTTCCTTCCCTACCCTCCCCTATTACCCCTTAAAAGGCCGGCAACGCACCTGCAGCTCTTCTGATGCTGCGAGTGTCCATGGGCGACAGAAGTTGCTTTCCATCAGGTGACCCGTTTGCTCGTTTGCCCCCTTATTGCATAAAAAAAATAGTACTGGCGAGTGACGTTTTGTGTCGTGTAGCTTCGTTGACGCGTCGTCTCACCTTGATCCATAGCGACTTACTAATAAAAATATTTACACAGCGAATAATAACAAGGCCTGATTGTCTTTGACTGACGGGACACAAGTCACGTGACAAAAAAAGACAGCGTATCTCAAATTGCTGTTGCTGTTACCGTATTATATTTTTTCTGTCGTGCATCGTCGCAAAACGGATGTGGATACAAATAATTAGGGAGCTGGTGAGCATTTAGGTATATGATTTGCACAAGTTTCATATCGAGGTAGATTGCAGTTTACGTCATTACGAATTGATTTGGTCCAGTCAATTAAGGTCCTACGTCGCTGCGTTTTCGCGTTACAGCCGATTGAAGTTGCTTAAACAAAAGGGGATATTAATTCATTTGCACATGTATGCCTCTGTGGTTCATGGTCACAAACAGCTTGGAAACGAAGAAAATCGAAGAGGCAGACATTCAGGGCTCTGCATTATTATGGGGCGGAGTTGTAAAAATGTTAAAAAAAAAGCTCTACTAAGTAATTTGCACACGGTTCTCATTGCTCCCATTCGATTCATTATGACTCCGTGGATATGAAAAAACATTTGGCAGACATTTTGCTCACTGATTTTTAGGTGTAGGTACTAGGTATAACTATTTGAAATTCACGGAATCAAGGGGAAGCGGGTATCCGGTATTGCATGGGATTATTGTCATTATTTATAGTCTAATGTTATTATTTAGTTTGATACTATTCGCTGAAGTCGCGGTAACGATTCAACTTCTTCTGAAGCTGAAATCTATGGAATCACATATGGAATCACTGTGGAGAAATTTCATACCTGCGGAGACGTAGTTAACAGGTAGAAGCCGAATATTTCTGACGCGTGTTTAAAATTGAATCTTGTACTTCTAGCTTGGCGCGAGCGTCGGGTTGAAAAAAAAATTCAAATGGTCTGCCTTTGAAATATCAGAGGCCTGAACGTCTGCCTCATCGAGTTTCTTGGTTTTCATGATAAATTCAAACATCAATCCAAGAGGCAGACATGTGCGCATAATATAGCACATATTTTATTTTTTACATTTTTGAAACGCTGTCCATAGCGAACGCGGAGGCAACATGCTGGCAGACTATTTTTCTGTGGTCCTTCTCATTGTTATTAATCGAACAATTTCAATCTGCCAAGTGTGCACTTCATATAGAGTTTTTTAAATCATAAAATAAAACTTAAAAAATTGAAAACTACAAAAGTCAGAGCCCTGGATGTCTGCCTCTACGAATTTTTGTGTTTACAGGATGACTATAATCATCAGCCCCAGAGGCAGACATGTGCATATAATATCACCCACCCTTTTTTTGTCAACATTTTTGAAACGCTGTAAATTGACAACGCAGCGCCACCATGGTGGCAGACGCGGTTCTTTGTGGTTTTTAAGGTTTAATTATCACTATTAATAACGTCTGCCATGTGTGCTGATCATATAGAAATTTTGCTCGCCAGCTCCCTAGCTAAAAGGCGCATTCCGTTTCGACAAAAAGCAACGGAGCATGTGACTTTACTGAAAGCTGGAATATCTATTAAGCTGCTGGTTAACTAATTCTGCCTGAAATATACCAAAAATTCTTAAATTAAAATTAGCACCTCTAAGCGGATCGAAGCACACTCTAGTAAATGAAATAAAAATTATTCATAGGAATTATAAGTGCATTAAATTTCATTATTCATACAATTTATGGTTCTATTGCTCAATACGTCGTAAAAGCTTGCCCAACTAAATAGCTTGCCATAAAGTAAGAAATATTAACGCAATTTTTTTAATAATGATACTATGATTCACGGGTCTGTAAAAAATTATGTCTGTATCACGGACGTAAAAATACGGACGGAGCATTACACTGTAAAGAGGTGAAGCATGCAATGTACGACAATTTCATTTATTGTACACGTGACCGACACTCACACACGCAACTAGGTACTACAAGTTACAACCCGCTGTCATTGTACACTCGAGGAAGTTAATTGCTATGCAGGTAGCGGGTCAGCCCAATTTCGCAATTATGTTGGTCGGGAAAAAGAAAAGGACAGAATCGTATTTCTATACTTCCGTCCCAGTCGTTTTGTGTTTGCCAAAATATCAACACAGCGATCTCCTTAGCGACGATAAGTTTATTGGTCGCTATCTGTCGGTTATACTCGTATGACATGACATAATCTTATTTTATTGGTCAGTTTACTTTTACCGTATACCGAGAAATATAAACATACGCCGGCTACTTAGCAACCGCCTTAGCAACGAAAATATTTACGTTTTGAAGGTTTAGACAGGATTATTAAATTAAATTTTGCAAATATGGTTCTGAATTTTTTTTTAATAATGTAATATAGATTCTGAACATGTTCTGAATTATTGGTGTGAATATTTATTTCCCCTATCTGAACTTAATATTATGCACTTCAAACGTGGCTGATCTTAGCATTTCTGTGCTTCAAATCATCAACTAACCTAACTGTTCAAAATGTGCTATAAGAACAATGAAGTCATACACAGATTAAGCAGATCAACCCAGTCTATATCAACTGCACACCCTCATTCTACAATATTCGTTGATGGTCATGGTAAGAGTCGGAAAAAGCCACGAAAGGAAGTAACACTAACGTAACGTTTTGTCTTCAAATTCGTTTCGTGTTGCTGATCGTTTTAAGATCCCAAAGATTTTTTAAATGACCACAATTGTAAATTATTAAGTACTGTTTGACTGTGAAATAAAATATTGTCACTTTTTACTTGTGTTGTGATTTTTGATAAAATATGTTCTTGTAGATTAGAAAGATGCTGATCTTTAGAGCGTTTTTACGTTAAGCAGTAGATAAAAATGGGTAGGTAGTAAGTTGCTTTGGAATAATAGCAGTCTTAGATTAATCATTGTGGCCTGTGGGTTTAGTTTCATATCATAATTATACGGATTCTGATAGGCTTTGGGGGAATACATTTTACGATCTCTTATTTATGAAAATACCTAAATTACTTAAATTGCGACAATTTAAATTAAATTTTAGCTTAAAACACCGATTTCATTTTGTCCTATTTTGGATGGTCACGATTTGAGTAACATTAGGTATAAATTGTCTTTTTCATTAAAGCAAGGCAGGAGCAGTTCAAATCGCAATCGATTGAAGTCGATAACTTCAAAGACGTGGCTCAGCGCGGCTCGTGATATTACGCGCCGTGAGAACGGGTAGCGTGAACTCACCTATTGGCTCGTGCTCGCTCGTTCAAATTACGCGCCGTGAGAAGCCAGCATAAGGTTCACGAGATCTTAAAAGTACGTTTATGGCACCTAATACGCTACACTACGCCCAGTAGTGACAAGACTTTCGACCGATTCGGAAACTACGCATTTTTATATTATGTATTAGAATACTTCACTTAGAGCTCCGAAACTTTTAGATAGCTTAGTTTGTTTTCCGAACACTAGAGAGGCCGTTAAAACTTAAGTGAAGCTCTAGTAGTCGGCCTAAAAGAATATTAGCTTTCAGAATAGACACTCGTTTGTAAATATTTCGAGGGACTCCGGCTTCGTAAGGACGAAATCATTGTTTCTTGTTTGATATTTTTCATTTTAAATTTGAAAAAATTGACACTAAATTAGTAATATCGTGTCCTTGGCTCAGTTCGTTGTTCTACCAAATAATGATCCGTAACACGTGGTCATTAGGGTCATGAATAAGGATTCACCTCGTCTTAAAGATCATTTTCATAGAAACTCCAAGGCAAAAAACACAAAACGAACACGACCTGCAAACCTTCAAGAAAAGAGCGTATTCCCTCATCCCTGTTAAAAGGCCGGCAACGCACCTGCAGCTCTTTTGATGTTGCGAGTGTCCATGGGCGACGGTAGTTGCTTTCCTATTCCTTATTGCATAAAAAAAATGGAATCCGGAGTTCTCTTAGTATTTTCGGAACCATAGCATACCTTGGTGCAAAATTTTGCTTTTTGGTAGCTTATAAATTATAATATATGCTTGTGATACTTCTCATAAAGCCAAAATTGCTCTAAATTATTGTGCTTTCATAAATTTTTGAGGGGTTCCCTCGATTACTCATGAAATTATCTTTAATACGTGGTAATAAAGGTCACACCTTATTGACCTTATGACCACGTCTTAAAGATCATTTTCACAGAGGCGTGCTTAGGTGACATACAGACGAATAAGATCGTCGAACCATAAGTCCACGTACTTCTACACACGTCTGTCACCCCTTTTACACCCCTTTTAGTGTTCCGTAATTAACAAGTCCTCGTTGACTATGGAACCCTAAAACGGAACCCTAAAGGCTAACCAGCAGATTTTTTTGTATACTGAGATCGAAATATTAAATTTCGATTTGATGGTCCTAAAATATCGATTGTTCTATTTGTAGGAAAATGTTATTGTTAAATTACCTCTTAGTATACAAAAAAATCTGCTGGTTAGCCTTTAGGGTTCCGTTTTAGGGTTCCATAGTCAACGAGGACTTGTTAATTACGGAACACTAAAAGGGGTGTAAAAGGGGTGACAGACGTGTGTAGAAGTACGTGGACTTATGGTTCCTAAAATATCGTTTTTGAGAATTTTTGCACAGGAAATTGTTCGTCTAATCAAAAAAAATGAAGCTACTCACAATGCTACTCACGAAAAATATGCTTGATAGCAATCAATGTTCTAGGGAATCTGTACCTACTAGTTACTATTCATTTTTATGTTTTGCGTAATGTAAAAACGCTCTAGAATTCTAGATCAACATCTTTCTAATCTACAAGAACCATAAAAATCAGAACAAACTTGTATAATATCATGATAATATTTTATTTGAGCGTTAAAACAATATTGAAAAACTTCAAACATAAAATCATTATGAACTCTTAGGTATTCTTCTTGAGGTATTATTATGATCTCTGGGTTGTTATAATGATCAGCAATGAGAATATAATTCAAAAACATAACTTAAGTTTTACTTAATCCTTCGTGGTAGCCTTTTCCAACTAACCAACTCATGATATTTGACGAAGATATTGGGAGTAGAATTAGGTTGGCCAGTTTGATTTGCTCAACTGTTTGCTGTTAATAAGTCCATTGTTTTGCAGCACATATTGGATGACTTATAGTTTCAATAAACACATTTTACATAATATTAAGTACATATAGGTAGGTATAAGCACTTAATAAGTTTTCCAAAGATTGTTCGGATGCGAGAAATAAAATATTATATAAATACTTATTTAAATCAATTCCCAATATTTGCAAAACATTTTTGAAGATGATCGTGTCAAAAACTTCAAAAATATGTAATATATAAACTTTTGTTGCTAAGGCGGTTGCTAAGTAGATTATATTTTGTCAAAAGCAATGCGACCAATAAGATACGATTCTATCGTGAACGAGCATAGCCGACAGATAGCGACCAATAAACCTATCGTTGCTAAGGAGATCGCAATGTTGATATTTTGGTAAACACAAAATGTCCAAGATGGGAATATAGAAATACGATTCTGTACTTTTCTGTTTTCCCGACCAACACTGACCACTGACCAGTATAAGATGACCCGCGACATGCATAGCAATCAACTTCCTCGAGTGTACATTGAGTGACGGCGCCAATGACACGCACACATCCTACACGGGCGGCCATTACTATGCTTCACTCGTGATTAGATAAGGTTACCTCCGTATTTTTTATGTCCGTGGTCTGATATTTTTATTTTTATTAAAGTTAAAAATATTTTTGAATATAATATTTGTTTTATAGTGTTGTAGCTAGTTATCATTTTGAAATAAACAAGCTTTAATGGTTTATCGTACAAACGAAAGCTTGTGTGTGCAATTTAGAGAAATATTATTTTGTGAATAATAATAACTGCCATTTCAGTAATTTACTTTAATAATCAAATTGCAGACCCGTAAAATATTCTTTTATAAAATTTTCTAACACTAATTAGAAATATAAGTAATTCTCAATTCTACTAGTCCAATATTTAATAATAATATGTATAGAGATGATGATAGACCTAATTTTAAAATTGACTGACTAAAAAAAATTTACAAACATTTCTTTTGATCTAATATACAGTGTGTAACAAAAATAAGTGATAATACTTTAGGGTGTGTACGTGTTCCTTGTAGAGAGTTCACTGTGAAAGCAGCAGCGCTGAAAGACCAACATTTTTTTTTCACTTTATGTATGGGGAAACTCGCGACGCTCGGGCCCTTGCCCATACAAAAGTGAAAAAAAAATTTCGTCTTTTAGAGCTGCTACTTTCACAGTGAACTCTCTACAAGGAACACGTACACACTTTAAAGTATTATCACTTATTTTTGTTACACACTGTAGATTTATGTTATCTAAATAAAAATGTAGGAAATATTAGCTGATTTCTTACTAAAAATTGGAGCATAAAATTATATAATAAGACACATTTATAATATAATCTGTAATCAATAAATAGTAAGTGTTTTGTAACACCACTTGTATTATTTGAAGAGTATTTTAATATTAATTATTTGATATACTTTTTATCCTATATTTAAATAAAATAAAGAGGCTAAAGGGCTGAAGGTGCATAAACGTAACTAATTTCTATCGTACGTTCCACAGCACGAATTATTTTCAGAATGTTCAGCTATTATGATATGCCATTGAACCAAAGGTGATTATAACGAATAAACTACAATATTTATCTACGATATAAACTATTACATCGCCTACAGCTACTGAACGAAACAATAGTTATAATTATTTTTATTATCAACTATCAAGGTTTCTTTTGTATAATTTGTTAGTCTTTGCCAAGATAAATACGAGTAATTATGATTTGACCGTCTACTAATCTAAGCTTAATAAATAGCTAATATATTATTGGTTATGTAATTTTAATTTAATAATAAATAAGTATTGAAGTTTTTATTAAATTTTATTTTTTAAATATTTGTGCTCGTTTATTTTAAATGTTTGTGTAAAATAAAATGTTAATAAATAAAGCTGTATTTTAATGTTTGTTTAAGTCCTCGGAGAGATGTACTTAACATAAGGTTTAAGTTGTACCTACTGGCTACCACATTATTAACCAAACAAAAAGCCATGCAAAATTAAAATCTTTAAACTTCAAAAGCTCCTTCAACAATTTTTTGTTATCAAAAATCGATATTTTGAAACAATCGATATATTTTGTACTAAATAAATATAATACAATCACAAATAAAAAATGATTGGTAGCACCCTGTATAAAATATACTTGTCATCAGCTGTTTGTGTCATAGTAACTAAGCGACACATTTGGCACCCCGCTCGAAATACATACAATCACAATTAAAGCGATTTCACTCATTTATCATGGAATATTTAAAATTCGAATATTGCATCAGGATCGTTTAACCGAGTTTTAAATCGGGTTTAGCGGGGGTTCTTGGTCAATACATTAACATTGTAAATCATTAGCAGAGAGGATTTCGTCTGGCGTACACGCTAATAGACTCCTAACTGAGTTCAGTCTTATCCAGTACTGCATGAAGCGCGTCCGACGCTCGGTGAGTTTTGGAACTTTATCGTTGCATTATCTCATGATTTATGCAATACTTTCATGCCAAACACCTACACATTCGCCCTCGGAAAAGTTAATAAACAGTATTCGCAGGCTACCCAATCGAATGGTACTGTCTGATTTATTGCTGCAATTTATTAAAAAAAAAGTTAAAGTGACGTAAAGTTTTTTTTTATAGTAAAGGAAAATAACGCATAGGCAAAGTGCAAGATGCCGATGTATGAGAGGCCACCGTTTTGGCGGATGCCGCTCACCCGGTCCGACCCTGAACAGGAGAGAAGGGAACACAGGAGATCTCACCACCATGTAAGTGAAACATCATTTTCATTTAAAACTTAGTGTTTAACCCATCAAGCCCTATAAGCTCGCCGGTGAGCGAGACATAATAGAATAACAATAGATTTCCAAGAATCCACGATCGAAGGATTAATTTGAATACTAAACTATTTAATTTGAATAAAAAGGCGAAAGGAATAGTTGGTCAATTTGAATTTAAACGGTGTTGTTTAATGTTAAGATTATTACTTAAAGTAGCACCCTGTATAAACGAATAAATTTACGATAATATAAATATTATTTATGTATAACGGTTTATACATAGTGCTACATTATGACGGGTTATAATCTTATTTTTATACATTCGTCAAGTTACGCTCGTTACAATTTTTTTATAATTTAACTTCAACTAGCTGGCATAAAATTATTTATAAATTTTGACCGTTCCAATAAAATGTTTTAAATCCAACATGGTCATAATATTATCACAGATATTATCGAGCTAAGCACCTCTACTTTTCATATTTGAAATATTTATTCGCGGGGTTTTTAATGAAACATGAAAATAATTAGTGGCGGGTTTTATTTACGTCTCATCAAAGATGACCTAAATCACATTGACCGTAAAGCGGCAACGGAGTATTCTGGTCGTTTGGCGGCCGAATGAAGGTTGGAATGCTGATTTATACGTATTTGTAAAATAAACTTATATATCGGAGCCGTTAAAACCGAATAATGACCGCCATATCCTAATGTCAAAGTAATAACTCGCGGTTTATTTTTGTTTATGAAATCGCTTCAGACGACGTTGGGTATTATTGGGTATTATTAATAGTAAATGAAATCATGAATCCTACTCCATGGTAAATAACGACAGCACTCAGACTTTAATGATTACTTAAGGACCAACTTATAATAAAGGTTTTGATATAAAGTCTACATATTTTCTGTCTTAATTAACTTTACCAACTTCGTAATCATTTTTCAGAATCAGAAACGTTTAAATGTTTTTGAGTGCAGCTGCAAAACATATGAGTAAGCCTATTACTTCATCATCTATTGATGGAAATTACGAGCCCCTCTCAAACTCTATTTCAAGTTTACGACTTGATTACAAACATTGGCTATTGGAATTGTGCTCTATAGAAAACGTGACCATACGTCCCGCTTTGGGCGGGACAGTCCTGCTTTCAGGCAGTCTGTCCCGCTCTCCCCCGCGAGGCCGAAATTGTCCCGCTTTCGCAAACAGACCAAACGACAACTTAAAAGTATTTTTATGTTTGAAATGCCTGTGTCATGCCTGGAAGTAACGCACTCCCATTCAACAAATGTGATTATTCTGCCATAATTATATACAGATAGGCACTGGACATTCACAAAATACTCAATAAATTGTATTTACCTCTATACTTACAAATATATTGGGAGAGGGGAGGAATCCGTAGATGTCCCGCTCTGACCAAAAAAATAAATGGTCACGTTATCTATAGACCTATTGCTGGATGTAGAGTTGTAAGAAAAGATATACAACAATATCAAAATTAAAAATATTTAAATACTTTACAATAATACGTGTGGCACTCGGGGACTGCCGCGGTAAAGCACAGCATTTTTACCAACTTATGCGATTGTAATTCAAATACTTCTAGTCGCACGCACACAAACACCGTGCCGAAGTCTGGCAACGCCGTTTGGAGCGGTTGGAGTGGAGGGTGTTAGGTTTGTTTAATTACGAAATTTCTTGATTCGGACGCCGCGCTCAAAGCTATGCAATAGCTTAATAAAGTACGACAAAATGAACATAGACCCTCCTTTATTAGGGTTCCGTACCCAAAAGGTAAAAACGGGACCCTATTCATGAGACTTCGATGTCTGTTTGTCCGTCTGTCTGTCTCCAGGCTGTATCTCAAGAACCGCTATGGTTAGAGCTCTGAAATTTTCACAGATTGTGTATTTCCGGTGCCGCTATAACAACAAATACTAAAATAAAAATAAAAATAATATTTAAGGGGGCTCCCATACAACAAACGTGATTTTTTTGGCCTTTTTTGCTCGTAATCAATAATGATAAGAGGTAGGCACTTGAAACTTCCACGAAGGCCTTAAATATAATTTTACTTTAATAATTAATAATAATATTTAAATAAAATAAAAAATTAAGGGGGTCTCCCAATCCCATACAAAAAACACAATTTTTGGCCTATTTTTGCTCTATAACGGTACGGAACCCTTCGTGCGCGAGTCCGACTCGCACTTGGCCGATTATTTTAAAGCTGATTATAACTGCAGGTCTACGACCATTACACCACGGTCCACGACTGGAAATTTTGGTTTGTTAGTTCAAGTAGATGTTTAAATACATAAGTAGAGTTGCGAAGTTCTGCAGCGACTGTAGTCTGTAAGTATACAGGTGTAACAAAACTAAGTGATAAAACTTTAGGATGTGTTTACCCTTACATAGAGTTCGCTGTGAAAGTGGCATCGCTGAAAGACCAAAATTTTTTTTCACTTTTGTATGGGGAAAGTGGGAAACCTGCGACGCCGCGCTGGGGCGCTAGCCCATACAAAAGTGAAAAAAAAATACGGGTTGCACTCCGGGAGTGCCGGCAGAAGTGAAAACTTGATTATTAGCGTTGTGCAATTTTTTTTCACCCATTTTTATGAAAATCGATTTAAAATAAAAATAAAAAATGAAAAATAATAAAAATACAAAAAAATTATAAAAAAAAATATAATAATAATATACTTATAAATAAAATTATTTTTTTAAATAATAATAATAAAAAAAAACAAAAAAAAAACGATTGTTTTAATTAATTCATCGAAACAATCGATTGTTCGATTAATCGATTTCGATGTTACAACACTACTCTCCAACCGTCCTACGTTTTTTCCTTGGTTTTTCGATCAGCATGAGAATCTGACGCGAGTTTCACAGTTTTTACCCATTCCACAAAAGTGATCAACGCCGCTAAAGAAGTTTTCACTTCAAAAATTGTTCTTTCAGTGTTGCTACTTTCACAATGAACTCTCTACAAGGAACACACACACACCCTAAATTCTAAAGTATTATCACTTAATTTTGTTACACCTGTATAAGGTTGTGTTGTATATTCATGATCGTGTCTGCATTCTTGTATACTTTCTTGCAAATTATGCGACTGTCTTATGAGATTACAAAGGTTTCATAATACGTGCGACATGTCGACGACTCTACTTTGAAGGTCGGATTTGCTATTACCGTGCAGGTAGTAAAATCCATACTAATATTATAAATGCGAAAGTGTGTCTGTCTGTCTGACTGTTAGGTACCTCTTCACGCTCTAACCGCTAAACCGATTTTGCTAAAATGTGGTATAGAGATACCTTGAGTCCCGGGAAAGGACATAGGACATTGTCATCCCAGGAAAATATACGGTTCCCGCGCGATAACCTGTTGCGCATGGGCATCATCTAGAAGGTTAATAATTCATATTTAGATCATTCAATTTGAAAATATTTTTGAAGAAATTTATTAAAGCTTTTAGTAAACTAAATTGATACGTGAGATTTACGATGTATGTGATGATGAAATGGATTATCCGGTAGGAAATACTTTCTGGGTTTTCCGACACATCATTCCGACGATGTCGAAAATAAATCCACAACAGCGGGACTTCCAGCTCGCATCAAAGGCGTTCGAGGAAGCGTAGATAACATAAACATGGCCATGCAGCTTCCGATAGCAGATATAGGTCGCGCGGGGCGGGGATAGGACGGGGTGCGTTTTGCGTTCGGATTTAGCACACGTTGACGCACCGGCGCGCTAGTAGGCCGCGCGCGCGCATCATGGGCCGACTGCACACGTTCGTGGTAACGCTGCGCCGCGACTCCCGGGATACCAACTGGGGGTTACGGCTGGTGGGCGGAGCGGACCTCGCAACGCCCCTAATCGTGACAAGGGTACGGATTTTGTAACTTGGTGATTTGTGTTTGTATATGTTGATTACATACCGGTGTGCAGGTCCCACAAAATCAGTTATATTGATGATTGCCATAAAAATTGCCGTGTCTACGTCGAACATCATTAGGCCAAGATGATAAACATGATTTCGCAATCTACAGTAAACACAATCGTTGACGATGGGCAATCATAGACGACAAACGTTCATAATCGTGGACTTGTCCATCATTGGCCAAAGTAAAGGACGAAATTTCATGAAAGGATCAAAAGTGGTACACCGGCTTGTCGGCTACATCTACAATACACTTTTAACTGAGGCTGCCCTTTCCATGTAATGTTTTTAAATCTTCTGTAGGGAGAAATTTTGAATTCAGAATCTACTTATGTCACTACTCACTGCGTACTTAGGTGTACCATATGAATACAACATAAGTCAATAATGCCTGTTATAATTGTGTTTTATAAACTGAGTTTTCTCCTAACTTTTATCGTTGATGTTATTGAATATCTTTGAACTGCAGACGGCTGTGTTTTAAAAATAGAAATGCATTAGGCAATGATGGCATCGGTTTTGTTGATCTAAACTTTCATGGCTTTATTATCACCGTAGAAGAATATACATACGAAATTATATACAGGGCATAACTAAACAAAATGATAATATTTTAGGGTGTGCATGTGTCCGGTTAACTGTGAAAGTAGCAGCGCTTAAAGAGCAAATTTTTTTGTCGTTTGTATGGACAAGCGTCCCAGCGTCATAAATTTGTTAGGAGTCCATTTTATAGTTTATTAAAGGCGTCAGAAATGTTCGTTTTTATGTTTTAACTCGGTTTTTACTTTTTATAAAAAGCTGAGTTACAAAAATTCAAGAAAACTATTATCATTTTTAAAGTATACTATATTGTAAAAAGGCAAGACATAAATCATTCGGTTCTTTGATGCATTCATCGTTTTCAGTTTTGTTTACCTTTTCCAAGGACAGACTGTTTTGTTTACAAGCTTTAAAAACTTTGTTTGCTTTTTGTTTTTTGAAGTTATTGTGTAGCAAAATTTAGAAGTTAGGTACGTTTAAGAAAAGCTTAATTTGTTTCAGGAGTATTTATTTACGTTTACGTCTATTAGGTACTAAAGAAATTTCACTTTACTTCTACTGACTACTAGGTTTTATCAATTAAAGGGCTTTTTTTTAATTTTGCCATCCAAATTGAACCACCAAAATGAAATATTTTGTTTTGTCTTCTGCTATCAAACTTATTTCCATTTTTTTTATTGAAGGAAAGAAACTAAACATAGGAATTTTCCGATAGAATTTTCATTTTTTTTTATGAGCCACTGCTGGGCAAAGGCCTCCCCAAGGTCTTCCATCTGTCTCGCTCCAACGCCACCGCAGGCCAGCCTGGCTCGTAGGCATCCAGTTCATCTCGCCATCTTTTTGGAGGCCGTCCACGGCGGCGTCGTCCGTCCACTGGTACCCACTCTGTGGTGACTTTTGCCCAACGGTCACGATGCATGCGGCTGGTATGACCCACCCAGTCCCACTTTAATTTTGCAGCTTTCATGCCGATGTCTTTAACACCTGTTTTGGAGCGCAACGTGCTATTTTTTATTCGGTCAGCTAGTCTTACGCCTAACATGCTGCGCTCCATTGCTTTTTGGCAAACCCCGAGCTAGGACCTTTGCGACTCAGTCAATGACCAGGTCTGAGCACCGTAGGTTAGGATGGGCAGAATGCACATGTCGACGAGTCTGCGTTTCAGGGAGATTGGCAAATCTCCCTTCATTAGCGTTTTCATGGACCAGTAGCTCTTCCGGGCGTTTTCAATTCGACGATTGACTTCCTTTCCTAGTCTATTGTTAAAGGAAACTATCTGGCCCAAGTAGATATATAAATAAAAATAAAATAAAAAGCCTTTTATTTCTTAACAGTAAAATAACACTTAATACTTACTAATCTTAATTCTATTATAATATAATATGGGTAAATAACATTTTTTATTTCGTTTATTTTTCTTCTACTGTAAGAACCCCTCCACAGGTGAAGGCCTCCTCTAAAGATGACCAGTGTTCTCTTGATTTCGCTGTTTCCATCCAGTTGGAGTCAGCTGTCTTTGTAAGTTCGTCCTCCCATCTGGCTTATGGTCTTCCTCTCTTTCTTTTCCCTTGTGGGCCTTTCCACGCTGTGTCTCGCTTTGTCCATCTCTGGTCTTGGAGTCGTGCCACATGTCCGGCCCATTTCCACTTTAATGCTAGAGCTTTTCTAAGGCCATCTGATGCTTTTGTAATTTTTCTTATTTTGGTGCGTCTTATTCTCTGCATCTTACTCACGCTGAGCATACTTCGCTCCATTCCTCGTTGACATGCTATAATTTTGTTTTTTACTTTGTTAGTAAACTTCCACGTTTGGCAGGCATATAATAAGCACGGAATAAGACATGTATCCATTAGTTTGGTTTTCATTTTTATGATTAAATTACTTAACAATTCTTTCAAACTTCAGTATTTGTTCCATGTGTTCTGTGCCCTGCGCTCTACTTCTCTCTCGTTATTTTGTGCGTCGAAATTTATTTGCTTTCCGAGGTATAAGTATTGGTTTGTATATTTTAAAAGCTTGTTATCAACGTAGAGTGGCGTTTTGGTGCTGTTAGTCATCAACATTGTTTTAGAAAAGTTCATTTCCAGGCCTACTTGCCGGCTGGCCTTATTTAGTGACTCTATCATTGCTTGAAGTTGTTGTCTTGATTCAGACAGAAGAAGAAGATCGTCAGCGAACCGCAGGTGGCTTAGGTATTTATTTGATATCTTTATACCTTGTCCTTTCCAGTCAAGTTTACTTATTACTAATTCCAGCGTAGCTAAGAAGAGCTTTGGTGATAGAGGATCCCCTTGTCTCCCTCCTCTTTTGATAGGGAACCAGGGGCCTGCAGACTCTAGCTTTACTCTACTCTTGCTGTTGTTGTATATGTTTTTTATTACTTGAATGTATCTTGGCTCTACGTTTTGAGCTTCTAAAGCTGCCCAGATACTTTCGTGGGATAGAGTATCGAACGCTTTTTGGTAATCAATAAACGCTATGTAGAGTGGTCTTCTTCTCTCTCGGTATTTCTCTATAATAAGCTCTATCGTGTGTATATGGTCGATTGTAGAGTATCCTTTTCTAAAGCCCGCTTGCTCTACTGGTTGGCTAGCCTCTATTGTTGTGCTTATTTTGTTATTTATAATGCTGGAGAAAAGCTTGTATATGCACGGTAACAAACTTATGGGCCTGTAGTTACCGATGTCTTTTGGATCTCCTTTTTTGTAAATTAAAATGATGTTAGATTCTGACCACTACAATATGTCGACAAGTAGATATACTTGTCGACATATTGTAATTCTTGCCCATCTACCTCGATCCTACGTTTTCTGCTATTGGTCATTATTTGTGGTTTGGACTGATTCATCGCTAGTCCCATCTCGAGGCTTGCGTTGCTTAGGTCTTCAAGCATTGTTTGTAATTCCAAAGCTGTGGGTGCGAAGACAATAATGTCGTCGGTCAATACTTACATAAAATTATTACCATCAAAGTATTTTATTTTCACAGTTTATAATTTATATTTAGCGCTCTTAACAAAAAAGTGTAAATAGTTCCTCACCTACTGGTGTTAAACATTAACCACATTTACCGAAGAGTTACGTTCTATTGTAAACAGTTTATACGTGTTGCAAGTGGGTTGAAGTTTTTAGGTCTGTCTAGCTTTTGTTTTTATCCGACTGCACAAAAATGGTTATGTTTGCTGATAGCACTCTGTTTGTTTAGTAACTCTAGACTAATACCTACCTCGCTTGTTAGATTAAGGCTGCGCTTCCACCTCTGGCTTAATCGGACGGATGTGTTGCGAGGAATGTGTTTTTAGAAGCAACAGCATCGCCGCGCTGAGCGATGTCATGATATCGCTGCTTCATTGACATGAGCTTGCCATGGCAAGCTCACGTCAATGAAGCGATTCTATTGGTTCTCAAAAACATATCTCTGGTGGAAACGCAGCCTAATTCCGCAACTGGCGCCAGTGTCGCTGATATTCAGTGCTGGATCAGCAAGTAAACAATAGATTTAAAGTGTCTTGTTGGCCCAAGGCCCTCCTCTGTATCAGTGTTTTAATTAGGTATATTATTCAGTGATAACGCAGCTTTAGGCTGCTTTTCCACCAGAGATGTGCGAGGATGCGTAGCGAGGGATGTGTTAGTAAAGAACCAATAGAATCGCTTCATTTGCTTCGCCTCGGTCAGCACAGCTCTGGTGGAAACGGCTTAGCGGAGCTAGATTTTTGCGCATACAAAACAAGCGAGGAATGTGTGCGAGAGATGTGTTGCGAAGAATGTGAGTGAGGGATGTGTTACGAGAAATGTGTGTTGAGATGGATGTGTTGCTAGTTTTGCGCATAAGCTGTACCAGCGTATTTTTACAGCTCCGCTACACATCTTATACTTTACTTAAGAGCCCGGGTTACCCTCGAAGTTCTCATACATACGTAATACCAAAATCATTTTCTCATACGAAAATATTTAACATGTTTTAGTTATTTTTCAGCTTAAAATAGTAATTACCTAGGTTCCTGTACAAAAATTAACTTCATAATATTTAAAAAGTAAAAAAAAAATTTTTGTGTATATTTTTTTTTACTAAATTTACTACTAGATATTTAAACACTAAAAAATAGAGTAAAACACTAAAAAATATATAAATAAATATTAAATTTATTACAAAATATTTCAACTCTAAAAAATATTTTTTAGTATTTAAATATTTTGTAGTAAATTTACTATTTATTTATATATTTTTTAGTGTTTTACTCTATTTTTTAGTGTTTAAATATTTAGTAGTAAATTTAGTAAAAAAATTTATACACAAAAAATTTTTTTAGTGTTTAAATATTTTGAAGTTAATTTTTGTTCAGGAACCTAGGTAATTACTATTTTAAGCTGAAAAATAACTCAAACATGTTAAATATTTTCGTATGACAAAATGATTTTGGTATTACGTATGTATGAGAATTTCGAGGGTAGCCCGGCCCCTTAATAGTCTGATTAGCAAGTGCCATTTTCGT
The DNA here is from genome assembly GCA_905333045.1 of Lysandra bellargus. Lineage (NCBI taxonomy): Eukaryota > Metazoa > Arthropoda > Insecta > Lepidoptera > Lycaenidae > Lysandra > Lysandra bellargus. The sequence goes on from HG995344.1 coordinate 1,548,976, forward strand.
CAAAACCTGATCTCATGCACCGAAAATTATGATTTTGGGCTCATTCGATTCGGAATACCATCTAGAACATTCTATCAAAATTTCAAGAGGGGGTGAAAAAAATGCAATAGATATAAACAATTAAGTAAACATAAAAAGAAGGGCTTGGATTTTTTTTAATATTTCGAAAACTATTTGAGATAGTCAAAATTTGAAAATAGATCCTTAAAGAGCAGGAAATTTCCTAAAAGAAATCTTAGATCCTGGAACCTTACCAATAATCCTTATAGCTTTAAACGAGCGGCGAAAGTAACGGTAAAAACGCGTAGTTCGGGTTTCGCGTGAATTGCCGCAATCTGCCACGCGAACTAAAAAATATATTTTAACAGATTAAATATTAATATAAAGAAATAAAAAAATTTGGGTACTAAGTAGACATATCAATAAACAATAATCCGTCAACAAAAATAAATTATCACAATTTGTTTAAATGTTGTGCTTTTCTTAATTTGTTAATAGTCACCATTTTAATGTTAACATAAAAACGCTGATTATTTCTAAACAAGAAATCTAGAAATTTTTATTATTCTTTTGAGCTAATCTTAAAAGGGTTTAGAAGAGATATCCAGTGGAAAATTTCAGTAATTTTGATTTTTCACTTTTTTATGAACAATCAAAGGCATTCATGAAATTTTCATGTAAATAAAACAATTAGGGTTTTTTCATCAATAAAAATGATTATTTAAATTTTCACGTAGCAGATTGCGGCAAATCACGCGAAACCCGAACCACGCTGTTTTACCGTTACTTTCGCCGCTCAATTAAAGCTATAAGGATTATTGGTAAGATTCCAGGATCTAGGATTTTTTTTAGGAAATTTCCTGCTCTTTAAGGATCTATTTTCAAATTTTGATTATCTCAAATAGTTTTTGAAATATTAAAAAAAAACTAAACCCTTATTTTTATGTTTACTTTATTGTTTATAACTTTTGCATTATTTTTTTCAGCCCGTCTTGGAATTTTGATAGAATGTTCTAGATGGTATTCCGAATCGAATGAGATCAAAATCATAATTTTCGGTGCATGAGATCAGGTTTTGACGAAAATGGCACTTGTTTACCAGAGTATAAGTGTACGCCAGAAGAACATTAAATTGAGTGTAAACTTAGGTCATAAGTATAATTAACTAATTCATTTATACCAAGAGCGAAACCATTGTGTTGCTAATTTAAATTTATTTTTTTTAATAATCCATAGAACTCGCAGACTTATAAGCTGGAATCTTCCAGCTAATTTCAGCTTCCAGCTAATTGATTAGCACCGCCCGTAAACGGAAATCTACTTCATTTCTTTCGATCTAGTTTTCATTTCATTTCAAGGACAAAAGCAAGTAAACAGTAATATTTATTATTATCTTCCTAAACTTTGTCCACTATGGCCAAGCCACAACGAAGAAAATGGCAATAGTATGTTAGATATCCATTGTAGCGCCTTTCAATTATATATACTATTTTGGTGAATGCGATATCAATGTAACCTCGTACCTATACAGGGTGTCACAAAACTAAGTGATAATACTTTAGGGTTTGTATGAGTCCCATGCATGGGCGTATATAAGGGGGGTGTCCTGGGGGTCCGGACCCCCTCCCCCCATTACTATCCATCTTACTTGTCCAATCGACAATAGTATATGTACCTCGTCGATTAAAATCGGTGCGGTACATGTATGTATTTTAAAAGTGCACCCGCCGAGACGAGCCAAGCGAAGCGCAAGGGCACTACCTACCTTTTCTCGAAGTGTTTCGCCGTTTTTTTTAACCTTCATAGAATTGGTTTCCGTTGTAGCAGATAGTTCATATTTATAGGATATTATGTCATCAATAGACTTATTAAGCATACAAAGTCTCAATTGAATAGCTTTTAAACTTTAGATTTTATTGATATCCAAAATACACCGATTTCGTCACTGACACACTGATGGTCATCAAAATGTTTGACTACTTCCTGAAGTGCTAGAAAGCTGAAATTTGGTATGCAATCTTAGTTTAGTATACAACCAACAAAAAAATTGATGAACTTGTAATTTTCGTCCCTCATCCCCTAAAATGGGGGTGAGTGGAAGTTGACCCTCATAGAGTTGGTTTCCGATGTGCCAGATAGTTTATATTCTCAGAATATTATGTCAATAATAGACTTATTGAACATACAAAGTTTCAATTGAATAGGTCTAATACTTCATATTTTATTGATATCTGAAATACGCCGAAATTTGGTTATACGCCGTAAAATAAATTTAGTAGGGGGTATTGGAAGTTTAAATGAAACTTTTACCAATTTTATGAATAAGGACATGAAAGTTTACACGGGATGGACATTAACTAAGAACTTCTTAATAAAAAAGAAAAAAAAAAACAATAAAAAGACTAAAAAGACAGCCTAGCAAGTTAAAAAGTACTGAAATCCCACCAAAAATATATAGTATCATAGGCTTGCCGCTAATCTTAGCCTATGTTTATATACTTTATTTTTTTTTATCTTCAGATTATTTATGTAAAGTAAATAGTATATATTTTGATCGGCTGTCTCGTAACATTTACATGACGTTAAATGAGTCAGCGTTCGTGTTTATTTATAACGAAAGCCGGCCTGTTGATGGCTAGTACAGCTTGGTACTACTAATATAATATATTCTGTGGTACAGCAGGGTACAATTTGTATACCCGAGGAAATTGATTCATAGGTAGTTGACAGACCTACGTCGTTTGGTCGGCTTATGTCAATTCAATGTTAGCTGTGATCGGTCGGATGAGTTTGACTTAACGCGACCAAATTGCTTTAGGTCCGTTATCTGCCTAGGAATTAACTTTTCTGATAGTGCCAACATCCATACTGATACATTATTTATTCACTTTTACCAGCATTAAGAGTACACGTAAACTTTTACTGCAGTGGGTACATACTACATAACGCCTATAAAACAATAAGTATATTGTTTCTATGTCAACTAAAAACAAAACAGTGTTTCTCACGACCAAGACAAATCTGAAGATCCATCTCAAGCTCAAATCCTTAAAGACAGGCCTTAAAGCGTGCCAAAAAATGTATATACATATGCACAAAAATATTGGTATCGATTTTCTACGGGTATAATATCATAATAATGAGGGCTCCTCACAAACAATCTTTTTGTGAGAGATAGAACGGATTTCATACTTTGATTTGATGGTCCTAAAACATGGATTATTCTATTTGTAGGACAATGTTATTTGTTGATTACAGCACCCTAAAACGGAACCCTAACCAGCTGATTTTTTGTATATTTGTAGGTTAATAGTTATATTATAATTTAAGAGTAACATACAATAGAATAATCCATATTTTAGGACCATCAAATCAAAGTATGAAATCTTTTCCATCTCTGTTAGCTACCACTTTCAAGATTTTTCGCAGATAAAAAAAGTTGTTTGTCTTATCAAAATGAAGCTACTCACAAAAATTAGTTAGTAATCACAAAAAAAATTGTTCTAGGGCTCTCGTACCAACCGTTGGTAAAGATGCGGTGGGTTGATCGTGCCCGTAACTTTGCCTAAGCGGTGAGTGGAGCACCATGGGGTTTTAGTGGGTAGTTCCTCGGAGAGTCCCACATACCCCGGCCGATGTCCCCAATCCGCCGGGGATGCGTAATGCATTTCCCCATGTAAAAAAGGGCTCCCGTACTATAAACAATATTCCAAGATAACAATATTCTCGTGTGAAAGTTAAAGAGACAAGCACCGATAGGTCAATGGACGAATTACTATCGAATAATGGACGAATATCTGTCTTACGACCAGACCATTCTAAAGCGTCGATTACACTATACTAGATGTAGTGAAGTGTAAATGTATGTAGGGAATTAGGGATATAGGACCCTAGCTTAGGGCGGCAGGGAGAGCCCGACCTGCCTACATCGCCTACATTACTACATGTAGTCCAGTGCAATCACAAGTAGCGAGATAGTGCGCCTAAGTCCGCATCGAGACGGTCAGCCACAGAACACTAATATAACTCCTACCGGAGGTCTCGCCGTGGCACACGACCGATGTAATTAGTGTTTGTGTGCGTTTAATTGGCATAATGACTATCGAAAAAGGAACTTTATTAAGTATTTTAGAACTGTACAAAGAGATATCCCGATTACAAGAAAGCCGGCATGAAGTAAAACCGGCCTGATTTAAAGTTTTACTGGAAATATATAAGAAAATTTATATAAAAAAGCACGGGTGCCATGGTTGACGTATTGTATTTGACTGGGTTAGGATTCCCTACCGAAGAGCAATGTAAACAGAACGCCATTAGTGCACTAAATGTAGCACAGTGTAATCGACGCTAGTAATACTTTAGCATTTATGTGCCATCGAAGAAATTGAGCTGTGAATGTGATCTATCTGTCTGTGTGAATTTATGTTGGTCCACCATCTGCCTATGAATCAACTTCTCTCATAGTACATACCTAGTACATACATAAGTACTAGTTACGCAATATACGTTTCTAGACCGAAAAGCGGAACATACTGCGTCTTTTATTAGCCCCAGTGACTCACGGGCAATATGGCTGCGGAAATTCGGCGCAATCAAAGTCCTTAATGGCAAATGTTAAATGGTCCAAGGCTACATAAAATTAGTTCACAATTTACAACCTTTCGGTTTTAAAACATAAAGATAAGATTGTAACCATGAGTAATGGAATATCGGTTTATGTTGTAACTACTAATGGAAAGTTGAGTGTTCTTGTTCGGTGTGAGAAATATATCCAAGAAGTATCATTGATGAAAGTGACTTTGTTGTTACGAACAAAAAAAATGTAATAAAACAACGAGTGCCAATTTGAATAAAAGATATTATATATTTATAATTCAGAAAAAAAGAATGGTTAAATTATCTTCATCAATGGATTGCCTCAGCATAGTCAAATCATTGAGCGCCTACCGCCTAACGCCTTCGTGGTCCAGTGGTTTAGAGCGTGGCTCTTGGCTCGGAGGTCGTAGGTTTGATTCCCGCGTTGGAAACCATGTTATTTCCAAGTTCGGTTAGGATGATCGCAGGCTGCAGGCTGATCATCTGATTGTCTGACAAGTAAAATGATCCTTGCGTCCGGGTGGGCATGTAAAAAATTGGTCCTGCGTCTGATCTCGCACCAGTCGTGTCGGTCTTCCGTCCCACTGGGTTTTGACTGTAAAGGAATAGAGAGTGCTCTGGTGTCCTGCGCACACACTTGGTCTCAATAAAACCGGCCACCATCACCGAAACCGGTGTGGGATTTATTATTATAATTATACTCAAAAGTCATTGTACAGAATTAACGAATTTCACCAGCCGCTAATTCTTTTCGGTCAAACTTTTAAATAGTATATGATTGTTATAAATAAATTCTGTATATTTTCGTAGCTAACAACTTGCGTATTAAATTCGCGACATTCTTAAATTATTGCTAACGCTGTTCAATGAACTCTAAGAATTTTATTTTGATCGCATTTGTAATTGGCCACTTGGCTTAATCAATCTGGCTAGCGATGCTTTCTATTTGACGTTCTAAAACATGAGAGAGGTTTTTGTTTTTACTGTAAATACCAAAATAATGAGTCATTTATGTATAATTTATCGCAGTATTTCGATTTAGAAAAATGTTGTTTCTCATTTTGATAAGATTTATGTTTCCCATCATATAAGAGGTTTTAGGCTCCTCATAACAAGAAGAACTTTTGAAAATTCTGAAATCAAACGTACAAGATATTTACAGCTTAGGTACTTTCCATCTCCATGGTTTCCAAATTCGACCGCACTATTTGCGTCTATGACGTCATTTGTCGGTACACTTGTAAGCTAATTATCGGCTCGGTGACGCGTTAATGAACGTGTTGAAAGGCACACCTGCTTTCCGATCAGCTGATTGACGGGTGACGTCAGCGATTGTCATGTCATGTTGAGTCATGACGAGGTGGCTGCGGAACCCACGCGCGTCCTCGCCATTGACTGGGGAAGCGGTGGATTTGCGCAGATCAGATATGCCGACCTCCATAGGGTTTGACGGTTGTTTTCAATAAAAATGTCGGCGCTGGCACGGCGACGCCGCGGCCGCAATTAGCCTGGCCCCCGGCCAACGCGGTGCATAACGGCCCGTCCTGCCCCCGGCTTGAGGCAAGGTCGACACGATTGATTACCCTCGAGCCTTTACTTCGAATTATAAGTGATGAGTTCCAAATATGAATGGGCGTGACAGGTCAGCCATGTTGCATCCATGCATTACATCAGGGCTACTTGACAGAAACAATATAAGAGACAGAAACTTGGCGCTCAATCCAATATCATTTAAAGCCAAGTTTAAAATGGTTTACAGTAATCACTAATCAGCAAATTAAAAATACCTTCGATACATAGGGCGTAATTCATAAAAATGTAACATTTTGTCATTACTGTAAACCCGTAGAGGGTCTACGCGGCTACGCAGGATGCTACACGGTTAAGGTTTCGTAGCATGCGCTACGAACTTTAAATGATCGCCTATAACTTGCAACGTACAATTATATTCTCGTGTCACAGTTTGTGCGCGAACTGCTTCAAAACGGCTCAACCGATTTTAACGAAATTTTGTATGTACATTCGTTAGGCCTGAGAATAGGTTTTTATTTACTTTTTATATTGATACTAGAAATAATTTATATGGCAAAACAACGTTTGTCGGGTCAGCTAGTGTTACTGTAATATTTATTGTTGGTTTGGTTAAAATGATGTTTTTTTGTAATAAATAAATAAATATTATTTCTTCCAGGTGACTCCAGGCGCGCCGGCTGGCCAGAGCCTGCTGCGTGGCGACATTATCGCCAAGATCGACGACTACGACGCGCGCGACCTGCGACACGAGGACGCGCAGAACCTGTTCCGGAACGCGCCTAAACAGATCAAACTGGTGGTCCAGAGGTAACGTTGAATAGGGAATACCACGCAAAGGTCGGAGCAGAGGGCGCTACAAGCGCATACAGTAAATTATTGCCCACGTTATATTAGAATGATACGTTGTCAAACGTCGAAAAAAGTTTTTGTTTGCTGTCGATGCTGGTGCTGCACTCTAGCGTTAAAACATTGCAGTAATAAATCCTATAGAAAGGAAATAAGACAATAAGATAAAGGAAGATGGTCAAAGTCTCCACTTTGCCCATCTTCCTTAGATGATTCCTCGAGTAAGTACTCCCACTCACAACAATACTAGAGAATTCAATATCGCTAACTTTCCAACATCTGATAAAATGAGAATTAACAAGAAATAATTCCCGTTATACATAGTGTAAAAAAAAACAAAATAATAATACTGTAGGGTGCGTATGTCTCCGATATATGTAGTCCACTGTGAAAATAGCAACACTGAAAGAGTTACTTTTTTATATTTTTCATGACGTCGGGCGTTTCTCACAGAAACAGAAGTCAAAAGTAAGTTTTTCAGCGCTCCTACTTTCACAGTGAACTCTACAGCATGACTGGTGAATGGTGAGATATGTTCAATACTCGGGGACGTGATATTTGGCTATTATATTAGTTGAAAAAATATATATATAAAAATAACATTAATTGATCACTGAGTAAATGTAGCTTACAGTTAAATAATTATTTACCCAACGAATGGACAGCTGCGGACACCGCGCGCGGGCCGCATACTGCATAGTAGGTAATTTACTAATATTCATAATTCATTTATTTAAAGAGAAATTTGGTCAAAAATTAAGTACCTAATTTTATTACATATTTATAATGAGAATCGAGTACCGAGTACTCTCCCAGTTAGTTCCCGAACCGGTGGTAGGCACCAGTAGTATCAACGTTCTGAAAGTATTTTTTTAAAATCTATTCAGAAATAAAACAATTTTTATTTTATTTTATTTTATTTCTCCTTAAGTATCGATCATGTCTCACCAGTCATGCGTCACATTGTTTTGTCACACATTGTAAAGACAAAGTAGACTATCCACAACAATTTAATTAAGAATAATATCGTTGACTTTCCATACAGAGCTATGGGAGGAAAAAATGTACTTTCGAGGAAATTGATTCCTAGGCGGTTAACGGACCTACGTCATGTGGTCGGCTTATGTCAATTCAATGTTGGCTCATAGCTGTGATCGGTCGGCTGGGTTTGACGTAACGCGACCAAATTACTTAGGTCCGCCATCTGCCTAGGAATCAACTTCTCTGATAGTACTTGAAAAAATAATGCCCGTTATAATAATGGTAATGCATAAGTACAGTTACTCATGTTACATGACTTACCAACCGCAAGTTATCTGTTTTGATTCAGCTTAATCACTTGTTCCAATTTGCTTATCATCAGAAATGGTCGCTGTTGAGCATTTGTGTGTTAAGCCATTTTTGTTGAATTATGAATGCAGTCCAGGCCATTTAGCCGAAACTTTTTCGTTTTCGCTTCGTTACAGAATCGCCGATCAAAATGTATGGAATTGACATAAGACGAGTCGAACGTCAACGTCATATAACGGTGCGTCCACATTTGTATCATTTGGGCGATCAGATCTCCGATCAGATCTCCGTCGCGATCATCACGCCGTATCAAGTATGCGTATCATAGTGTGGACGCCTATTAGATCATTCTGCCGATCATGCGCGTATTTAATACGACACGTATCAGATACGAAGTTAGTAGCGATCGGGGCGTATCATGATACGCGTATCATTTTGACACGCTTCGATGATATGCGACGGAGATCTGATCGGAGATCTGATCGCGCAAATGATACAAATGTGGACGCACCGTTAACGAACGCTTATGTCAGTTCCATACATTTTCATCGGCGATTCTAGATAACGAAGCGTAAACGAAAAGATTTTGGCACACCCCCTGTTCTAAATGATCTAAAGAACATGACTGGCTGACTGCATTCATAACTCGATACGTAATTTTTTCGTAGGAAAATACACAAATCCTTAACAGCGTCCATAATAAGCATTCATAGTGTGGGCTTATAAAGATGATTTGGATACGGCTTATAAATTGATTTTCGTCAAATTGCGAATACACGCTGATCACAAATCCTTGGACTAATTCGACGTATGCGCCCCAGTTACGAATGATTTACTGTAAATACACAACTCATGGGTACTAAAATCGCTTTCAACATTATTTAGGTAAATTACCGTGGCATATTTAATATCCTCTGGCACACGAAACGGATACGAGTTTGAAGTTTAATTAAGGTCTCCGAGATCAGGACAAGAGACTCTCTCCTTGAAATTCCTTCTCGCTGTTTTGTAGAGTCTCAGAAGACACAACGAATATTATGTTACGATATGAAGACACGACGGAACGTAAGCATTTTAGACGCATTCGATTTTTCCTGGAGAATCCGGGTAGTATATTTTATATTCAAGAATGACTACATCCGTGTTAAAATTTTATTTTGATTAAGTAGATGGTATTAAATAACGGTTACATTTTATAGAGCATACGTCAACGACATTATTTAGCATCTAAGTATTAACGTTATTAAAGTAACATAAGTAATTTTTATGTTTTAAATTTTTAATGAACTTTAAAATTGTAACTTGAATGAATAAAAATAACAACTGTTAAGCCTCTTGCCCACTAAGCAACACTGGCGCGAGACTTATAGCCCAACATTGTTGTCTGGTGTACACGAGGCTTTATAATCCCAATCGACCAATGCAGGGGCGGATCTAGTCCTCACCTGTACACGCTGCCCAGTTCGCCCGGCAGTTTTGTGGGCCGAGTGCCCACTCCCACCTTCTATCACGAGCTGGCCGAGTAAGAGACACCTAGGTGTCGTATATTTAGGTGTTGCCCGTGACTCACTGTCGCATGAGTAACGCGTCAGCTGATGCGTGTGAGGCCAGATGGAGATAAGAGAAATCTACATATATGGGGCAAGAGAACCATGCTACATTTATTTTTGGGGTAAGAGGAACAAATAACTGAGCCGGTTCTCTTTCCCTATATGCAAACTTACCCCATCTGACAATAACAATTGAATATTGCGATAAGCACGTAAATATTGTGTGCGATTGATGCCCCTAAATAGTTGCCCTTGTCAATATAAACGGAAAGGATTGCATGGAGACGATGCAGCCTAAAAACCTTGAACTAAAGCTTTAACTTCTTAAAATTGATGACAAAACCTAATAATTCTGAATTGCCGCTTTTACCATAACAGCATTTTTCATTGAAGCTTTTTTCATGCATTCATTAACATGGCTTTACCATTTTCCATTTTCTACTTTAACCTAACCAATAAAACGCATCTTAACTAATTTCTCTGAACGATAAAATGATAATTTATTTAACTAAACTTATATCTTTTTGGTGTTATATATTTTCCTTTGCTATGAAACTCGCTAGATGTCATTTGTAAGCATATTGGAGAATGTCACACTCACAGTCGGTCATGTTTAGGGACGTGGACGATGAGTTGCCCCGGGGGACGCCCATCGCCCCGCGGTCACCTGTCCCGACATCATATCCGCCACCGTACAGGTAATCATACATATCTATTAGATGTAGAAAAATCAACTATGGTTATTTTGAATATATATTATGATTACTATCATATGCCCAAATAAAAAAACACATAAATTTTAAACGTTATAAATTTTTAAACATTAAAATAAATACATACCTTGTGTAATGTTTTTGTTTTCGTTATGTGTTTTTGTCAAATTCGTTCGGCATCATTTTCGACCATCAGTTTTATCAGTCGAGACTCCAGACTTTAGGGATTTATCCTCCATGTTACATGAAATAATATTATAAACTACCTTACAACTTTAGCACTCCTTAAAACTGAAGAACTGTTATACTAGGTAGAAAGGAAAACAGTTTATAAATCTATATATATACAGGGTGCAATTAAACCTTCCTGCCAAATTTTGATATATTGATCCTTGTTAAAAAGAAAAATACACGTATTTTTCTTTTATAGTCACTCAGTACTAGTTGAGAAATAGCTTCCGAAAGTTATACTAAAAAACACTACAATTAATGGTCACGATGCGTCGGCCGCGCGTGACATGCCCCCGCGCGCGCGCCTCATCCCGCGCACCCCCTCTTATTCCCCCGCGCCGCGAGTGACCGTTCTGCAGCGATTTTAAATGGGATAAAATTTGTCATTGAAAAAAAAATAACACCCAATTTTTTTTTGTTAAATGGACTCTCCTAATGATACCTAAGCCCTGGAAAATTTTTGGCAGGAAGGTTTAATTGCACCCTGTATACATATGTCGCAGGGAAAAGAGGATATCAGGGATTTCACTATATCCCTAAGGATATCACGAACTCCCGGTAGATGCCGAATATTCTTGTTTGTTACGTCTTCTTACTAAAAATATCTAGCGATATGTCATTTCACTAAACTTAATCTAGTGAAACGTTAGAAAAGCGGACACCGCCGAATAAAAATCAAGCCACGCATTTCTCTCGCTTGCTCTAGAATACACACACACACTTTGATAAGATCATCTAACATCTGAATCTGACAAGTAAGATGTTAGATGATCCATGCGTCGGATGGGCAAGTAAAAAGTCGGTCCTGCGCCTGATCTCTCGCCGGTCGTGTCAGTCTTCCGTCCCACCGGGTTATGCGAGTAAAGGAATATAGAGATTGCTCTTGTGTACTGCGCATACACTTGGGCACTATAAAATTACTCTTTGCCTGGTTTCAATGAAACCGGCCACCGTCACCTAAACCAGAGTGGGAGTTATTATTACTATTATCACACGTGTAATGCAACTATAGCAGATCTGAGGGGGCATCACCATATCTCTGAATCATACAGTTGAAACCAACTGAGGGTTCTTCATCAGATACTTCAGACCTTTGATTTTTGACGTCAAATGAAGCGGCCGACCAAGTTGAATATTTTTTGTAAATGTGGCATGTCGATCTCTAGTTTGGTTAGGCTCTTGTACAGGCACAGGTACTACAGGTATTCCAGCTCTTCGATTATCCTAGTTCTTACGGTTCCGTACCCAAAGGGTTAGTCTGTCTGTCTCCAGGCTAGACGAGCCGCGCCAGCTCGAGCGACGCATTTGCTTCACTCCCACTAGTGCCCGTGTCACGTGTGGAAACTAGAGCGAGCGAGAGAAATGAGTGGCTCAATTTTTATTCGGCGGTATCCGCGTTTCTGACATTTCACTAGATTTAGTTTAGTGAAATGACATATAGATATTTTTAGTAAGAAGACGTAACAAACAAGAATATTCGGCATCTACCGGGAGTCCGTGATATCCCTAGGGATATCGTGAAATCCCTGATATCCTCTTTTCCCTGCGACATATATAAAACTCAAGTTGACTGATTGACATAGTACAGCCCAAACCACTGGACGGATCGGGCTGAAATTTGGCGCAGGTAGATGTTATGACGTAGGCATGCGCTAAGAAAGGATTTTGATAAATTCCAACCCCAAGGGGTTAAAATAGTAGATAAGATAGATAAATAATAGTATAAATATATAATAATACTTAACGCGAGCGACGCCGCGGGCAAAAGCTCGTTTAATAATAATTATTAAGTTATTAATATTCAAAATTAAATTAAAAACATAAATAAACATTTTTTCCCTCACCAGGCAACCCAGTCCGAACCCGGCGGTGCTAAAGGGTCCGGACTCACTTCCCCGTAGCACGCCGCGGCTGCAGAGCGCCCAGTCCGACTACCAGTTCCCCATACAACAGGAGGGAGAGTACAGGAGTTTCCTGCTGTCGCCCTCCTCCGTTCGGACGGACGATACGGTGGATGAATCTATCAATAGCCAGGTAAGTGTACAAAGTCTATCAGAGAAGTTGATTCATATGTAGATGGAGGACCTAAGTAATTTAGTCACGTTATGTTAAACCCATCCGACCGATTACAGCTAACACTGAATTGACATAATCCGACCAAATTATGTTATTCTGTCAACTGCCTAGGAATCAATATTTTTTTTTTCATACAAACGTGCCGCAATCGGTTTTAAAATGTGTGTGAGCGCAGAGTACCTATACACACCCTTAGCTCACGCAAATATATTTTATACAAACGTGCCGCAATCGGTTTGAATGTGTGCGTGAGCTCTGTGTGTTTATACATAGGATCACAATTCACACCTCGGGTAACGAAATGAAAATCGAAAGCGTAGTGTGGTTCTTGACCGAATCTACGTGCACTCAGCGCGCACGCACTCGACATTTACGATCTAATCTAATCTCTTGAAGAAAAACAAGGCATATTTCCAACATATTTAAAAAAATCTTTGATTACCCCCGTGTACAAATCTGGTGAGAAAAAAGATATAAATAATTATAGACCTATCTCAGTACTACCGGCAATATCTAAAATTATCGAAAAACTCATTAATAAAAGACTACGTAACCTTTGGCATTTTTTCGGGTTCACAGTTTGGTTTTAGGTGCAATAAGTCCACTGAAGATGCAGTTCAGGCTCTGACAAAAGATATTTCGCAACAGCTAGATACAGGTAACAAATGCTTGACAGTTTTCCTTGACTTAAAAAAAGCCTTTGACACTGTATCTATACCTAAACTCATTCGTAAACTAGAAAGTATAGGTGTCAGAGGCACACCCTTAAGACTACTTGTAAATTACTTAGAGGGAAGGAAACAGCAGGTAAAGATTGACAACCATACCAGTGACGAGACTATGGTCGATTTTGAAGTTCCCCAGGGCAGTGTTCTTGGCCCTACCCTCTTCCTTATATATATATAAATTCACTGACAAATATAAGTTTAAAAAATGGAAGAGTGGTATCCTATGCAGACGACACTGCTATTACCTTCAAAGGCAAGACATGGGAATCAGTTTTTCGAAGCGCTGAAGATGGTCTTATATTAGTGTCGCAGTGGTTGGCTAGCAACCTCCTAACTCTTAATGTTGCCAAGACCTATTATATCTGTTTCTCTATAAATAATAAAACACAACCTAAAAGTAACCATAACTTAAAAATTCACCAATGCCAAATATCAAATAACATTGTAACGAACTGTACATGTAGTGAAATAAGCAAAGTAATGTCAACTAGGTATCTCGGAGTATACTTGGACCAAAACCTAAATTGGCACCGGCAAATTGACTACACTAGCGATAGAATTAGAAAAATGATATGGGTTTTCAGGAAACTTAGATGCGTAGCTTCAAATAAAACAATCAAACAAGTGTACATTGCCCTAGTACAATCTTTAATAAACTACTGTGTCTCAATCTGGGGTGGTGCAGCAAAAACAAAATTCTTAGAAGTTGAGAGAAGCCAGCGATGTCTAATAAAAGTCATGTACTGCAAGCCTTTCCGCTACCCAACTGACGACCTTTATAAATCTTGCCAACTATTATCAGTCAGGAAACTTTACATTTTAAATAGTACCCTAAGACTCCATAAAACATTGCCGTATAAATCAAATGATAATATTATTAAAACAAGGAGACCAGAAAAAGCGGCTATACCACCAAAAGTTCGCACACAATTCGCTCAAAAGCAGTATTATTCACAGTCTGTCCACATATATAATAAGCTAGATAAACATCTCAAAATTTACCCACTGAATCTAAATAAATGTAAAAATGTAATCCTACATTGGCTATTACGTCTGTCGTACGAGGAGACAGAATCAATATTGCAATATATCACCTAACATCTAAATTTCAAATTTTTACTTACCTTTTTTTTCTCCTCTTTAAAATCATAAAAAATATCTGTTTTAACCACACACATTCACGTACACACATCTTTACACATTACACACACTCACACACACTCACACACTCACACACACAAAATTATATGTATAATAATGTGTTTCTGGCATGTTGTTCCTAAATGTTAGCTTTATAAACAAAATTGTAAACAAAATTTTAAGTTACTTACCTGTTATATTTTATAGTTAAATATTGTTAAGTATGACATAGTTTATGGAAGAGCGGGGCTGCCTAATACAAGTAATTATTACTTACCAGGTGGTCCCAATCTCTGCTTAATTTGTTAAGTTTAAACTGTAAATGTAAAATAAATACTTTTTCATTTTTTCATTTTCATTAAAAGGTTGTACTTTTTATAAAATACTAGCTATTCGACCGAGCTTTGCTCGGTATTCGATTAAACACGAATAAAATGACATTTTCTAAAAATGATTCCTAGCTGGATCGATTTATCGCCTCCGAAACCCCCCTATATACTAAATTTCATGAAAATCGTTGGAGCCGATTCCGAGATCCCAATTAATTATATATATTTACTAGCTGTCCCGGCAAACGTTGCTTTGCCATAATAATAAAGTACCTATTTCGCCCATATTATTTTTTTGAAGTGACTTAATAAGTATGTTACCATAGCAACGTCTATCGCTATCCCGTCGCACAAATAATGGTTGCCTCGAGTTGTAATAATTTACTATTATTTATTCAACAAATGCACTTATCAATTATATAAAGTACCCAGTAGCCGATTCTCAGACCCACTGAATATGCAATTTGGTAAAAATCAGTAAAGCCGTTTCGGAGGAGTTCGTGGACATTGTGACCCGAGAATTTTATATATAAGATATACAAGTATTGCTCGTTTAAAGATATAAGATACTATGCCTATACGATATCCACAAACCAAACGTTGAACCGTAATGGACAGTTACAGACTGCAACTTGATTGCAATCACGCAGCATTCCAGACTGAGCAATCAACTTCGATAGTGGTAACCGCCTTTAATTCTTTGATCGTGGATTCTTGGAAATCTATTGTTATTCTATTGTGTCTCACTCACAGGTGAGCTTATGGGGCTTGATGGGTTAATTGTCTATCATGGTCCAAGTTGCAGAGACTCAGTTAGTCGAAGATAGAATGTGAAAGTGCGCTACAGTCCGTGGGAGTTACATGCGCTACAGTTTTATGCGTGGGAGAGCAATGCTTCGGCACGAATAGGCCGGCTCGACCGGAGAAATACCACGTTTTAACAGAAAACCGGCGTGAAACAGCGCTTAATGCGCTGTGTTTCGCCGAGTGAGTGAGTTTACTGGAGGCCCAATCCCCTACCCTATTCCCTTCCCTACCCTCCCCTATTACCCTATTCCCTCTTAAAAGGCCGGCAACGCACCTGCAGCTCTTCTGATGCTGCGAGTGTCCATGGGCGACGGAAGTTCCTTTCCATCGGGTGACCCGTTTGCTCGTTTGCCCCCTTATTTCATTAAAAAAAAGTCCGTTCGTAAATAATGGAAATCTTTCTACAGAATATTACAAAACAAAGTGGTTCAGAATGTGTTTGTGCCTTGTGTCCCATAAAGTTCACTGTGAAAGTAGCAGCGGTGATACGAAAGATGCGTTGTTAGCCTTACCTATGAAATATGAATGCTTATATTCCACATGACTTAAGCCTGCTACCGATTGTCATGTGATTGCCAAATTTTCATAAATTGCTCCATGCCCTGCCCTCTTATCGCACAGGTATCCGTGCCAAAACAGTAAACATGTTTATAACGATGTCGCACAATATTTATTGCTGCCTCATTATTCAGTATATTCAGTATTTAAGCCTTAAAATTTGGTTGAATCACACTGCTGAATCTGAAAATAATAAAGTGAATTCGCCAAACTCTAAGTTTATTATTTTAAAATGAATGTTACCTACAATAAATTTCATTGATATTTGATTATTATGAAAATGAATGAATAACTCAAATGTGTACTAATAAAACATAACTTAAATCGAGAACAGCTTAGCAATGATTCAGAGCAATGGTCCCCAACCTTTTATTTTAGAAAAAACATGTTTGTGGGCCGTAGCCCACAATCATGTTTTGGTTTTGGTGTCGCGGGCCGCAACATTTTTTTTAGGGTTATAAAATAACGTTTTTAAAATGGTTTAACATCACGCGGGCCATAAATAAAGTCCCGGCGGGCCGCGGGTTGGGGATAGCTGACTTAAAGCATCTACGCGTACCATCAATACTGCTAAGCCGCTAACAAAATATTTAAATATAGACCACTTTTTAACTCGCGCTTTCAATCTGGCGCTCTTCCAGAACTACTTTTGATAATATTAATTAGATACAGCAAGTAATTGATAATGTGGCTCCGGAGATTATAGATTCTGGATCGTTCGACGAATGCCTAGCATGTGGACTGTGTAAGAATTTGGCGATGTCACAACTCACAGCGTTGACAGTTATTGAGGATGTATTGGCTACATGGCAATTAATTATATGTATTGAATGATCTATACGGAGTGTGAGATTTCATGTTTGTAATACATCTTTTTAAGGTGCCGGTTGGCAGGGGGCGACATCAAGCAACCGCAGACGACATGTCGCAGCGACACAACTTTTTTTGTGTGCATTTCTATGAAATACCCTAAGCAGCTAGCGACACGTAGCTAGCAACACTTATTCATAGAAAAACATAGAAACCAGTAGTGTCGCGACGACACGTCGCGTCGTCTGCTGCAACTTCATGTAACCGGCTTCCAACTTGTACCTTTAAGTCGTCAGCCTTAGAAAATTGACAACGGGGATTGTTTCATACTTGTAGCAGTAGCGAAAGTCGTATACATTTTGAATTGGTATTTAGCATTTTGGTCGCTGTACCTACAACTTTTTTTTAAGATCTTTATTACCTATGAACATCCAAAATTAATTATATTCACTGTTTGGCAATCACAATTAAATTCCAATATATAAATCAATAGCTACATCACAATAGTATGCGCGTGCCCACGAGGCTGTTGGAGGTTTTCGCCTACGTCCGATTTCCCGTCATATTTCCAAAATAGAATGCATTGAAATTTGTCGGGTATAGCGACTGGAGTCAGTCCGCGACCGCTCGCTCTACGACACGCTAGTAACTATAGTGACAGTGCACCATGGCGCTCAATCCCAACTTCTTCCCCAATGGTTACCAGGATCCGAAGCATCCTGATGAGGAGCAGGTCACCAACTGGGTGCGTTTTTTTGGATATACTAGCCGAATGTGACGTATCGTGAGTTCAGTGATTCTCGAATGTTCGATTAGAATCGAATGTGCGATTGTGTGGTAAAAAAAAATGTGAAACTCAAGTATCGGATACATAAAATTTTATAGCTGCTACGAATTATCCTGGACATTGGCGTTGTCATTACTCTTAGTTGATGGCCATGTGGACACATGGGCCCATGATGGCAAAAACATCTCATGCACGTGTAGAAATATTCCTCTTTAATTGCTTTATGCTTATGATCGATCTCGATTGTGTAAAATAATGGTGGCAAGCATAAACTACCTATAAGATAGGCCTTGTTCTTATCTATTGAAATGCTAACGGTACGAATCATACTGTTTTAGATTAAAACTCTCATATCCTAATAACTTACAATCCAGAATATTAACTGTAGAGTTTGAAATTTAATAGAGAAATTATATCAAATGTACGATACAGTTAATGTAATCTTGTTGCCAACATTTTGGCATTTTATGTACAAATAACTTGCACTCTAAATAAATGTGGGTCGTAGGAACGTTAGATTGGACGAAATAAATGTTTTAGATGAAGTAACTACCTACATTAACGTGAAACATAGTGTTAAATACTTTATCTAGTTTTCACTTTTCGCAGATAACTTTATTTTATATTTCCCTCAATCTTGTTAATTGTTGTTTTTATATAAAATCCACTCTCTACTATAAATAGAGTTTCTTTTTGACAATTCTATAACTTTCCATGTCTAATTTCAAGTAGCTTTATCGTTCATTTTACTGAAATATACGACCTTCATGTAAGTAATTTCGTAACGATTCGCAAATAGTTGCGTCTAGGAATGCTGAGATTTCAAACAGATTATTAATTGGAAATTGTCTGTAATCTAGAGCTGAAGAATTGCGTCAGTAGCTAAAGCTCGGACTTTGTAAACATCGTGTGGACGAAAATAAACATTGAGATTTTGTTGTTCGCCCATTGGCTCGCACTATCCTTGCCTATTGCCTCCGTAATGCCTATTACCCGAATATTTTTGGCAGTTACGTGCGATGTATCGCTGATAGTCTGGCTCTTTACGAAATACGAAAAGATCCTATTACATCGACGCGCCAGCGCTAAAAATAAGAATTAATAACGAGCAATGCGTGAAAATCGTCTGTTTTCCATTAACCATTACACAACATGTTAGTACACAACATTTTAGATACATAGTCTTGATGATGGGCATGATGTGGGTAGAGACAGTAGAAATTTAAAGATTTAAAAAAATTACGGATGCTGCTGTTAATGCCTAAAAACGAAGTTGTTATGTTATAAAAGCTAATCTTCCGTATTCAACACAAAATTCTGTAAAACTATTTTTATGACGACAGGGTTGATTCAGACCGCAACACGACGCGTAGAAGCATTTTTAAATTTATATGGATTTGACAGATTCGCAAGACATCATACGCAATTGAAATCTGCCAAATCCATACAAATTTATGCCACGCTGCGCCTCGCCTCGCCTCGCCTCGCCTCGTCGCGTAGCGGTCTGAATCAACGAGTGCTGTCTTAGAGATCAACTACGATAACATGGCGCGCCCCTCCAAAATTCAAAACGTTTGAAGTGCGTTGTCAAAACGTTTGAAGTGCGTTGTCTTGCGCGGTAGGCTAGTTCAATGATGGCTAGTTATGATTAGTTGACCAACAAATCTTGGTAATTGTGACATTACCAAGATTTGTTGTGTTAATAAAAGTGACATTCACTGAAGTATTACGTGTTTTGTGATTGGTTGAATACTTACTACATACAAAATCTTTCATAAGGATGTGACTACACACATTGAAACAGTCATTTGGAGGGGCGCGCCATGTTATCGTAGTTGATCTCTACCATCGTATATTTTGTCAATTTTATGTGTGTGTAGGGCATAAAGTAGGGTTGGCGATCTTAGATCGATTAATCGCAAAATCGATCTTTTGGAGCAAAAAAATCGATCTTTTTAATCGATCCAACGCATTGAATCGATCTCGTGATCGATCGACCCTAAAATCGAGTTACGATTTTTCTGTTTGAAGGCCCGTATTACAAGAGTGAGCTGTATCATGTATGTTTAGTATTCTTCGCCTCACTTCTCATCAATAAAAAAATACGTTTATAATTTTTGACTTTTTAACCGACTTCCAAAAAGGAGGAGGTTACAGCTTGGCAAAAAGAGTCTGACGCGGTGACAGATGAAACTAAGAGTTTTTATTTATGACAACACTACATTACTTGTCAACTCAAGTACAAATAGTTGTGTCAAAAGCGAAATGTAGGGTTGCCTATATTTAAAGAAAAGCCCCCTAATTTAATCCATACTCTTTTTTGCCAAGCTGTATAATTATTATGTTCGTCTGTATATATTTTTTTTTTGTATCTGTATTCTGTATCTGTGCTGAGAAGTGTGATGCCGCGGGCCGCGATTCGTCTATCGTCACGAAGCTTCGTGCTATGAGACGATACCATTGGACGATACACGCAGATCGTCCAATGACCAAATATGGTATCGTCTCAAGCACGAATCACTATTCACTACGCATGTGCGGCCGCAACATGATTGACATTGCAATTTGCAAATTGCAATTTTTTGAAGAAAATAAATAATCCTCGAGTCTTAAATCGTATTAAATTCCATAGTTTAAGGGACCTTTTAACCTCCTAACTGGCTTGGCTGACGCACAAATCGCGCATGCCATAATAAGGAAAAAAAATGTCTTGTTTGATACTTTGAGGCAATGATATATTATATAAAAACTCAAAGCAGATATATGTTACTACCGCGCGCGTTGTGAAGCTTCAAATACGGCCCAATTGGCCCGTCCTTTATTTAGTCTGCATTGAACCATCGAACGCACTTCACGAACTTACCGCGTCTTGTCAAGTACCAAAAAAATTGAAAATGCCGTCGTGTGTGTTTCGAAAATGTGCCAATTATGACTCAAAAGAAAACAAAACACATGGAATCTCTTACCACATGTCTTGATTGCAATAAATACCTCGATTATTTACATTTTCAATTATTTTTTCGAACAATCTGGAAAAAATCGAATTTTCGTCATAGCTCAGGCGAAGAAAGAGAGCGATACGATTCGACGTTTAAAAATAGAACTGTCTCTTTTATGTAAATGGTTTTTCGTGTCTTTTGTTTTACTTATCTGTCAAATTTGTCAATGTTTGCATTTTGAATTTGAAAATTGTTCGGAAGAGATTTAAGCCGGAAAATAGTATGGACGTAGTAGAATATCATTGCTTTGAGGTAAATAAAATAATTGTTATTATCGAATTCCTGATTTTACTGATTCAAAGATCGTTAAATTATAACATTTGTCTTGTTTTTCATAAATTTGATATAAACTTACACTGTAAAAACTAATTTGAAAAAAGATCGATTTTTTGGAAATCCATCTTTTAGACCTCGATTTTTTTGTGAATCGATTCATCAGGTCACGATTCGAATCGATTTAAAAATCGATCTTTTTCGGCAAGAATCCCCATCCCTAGCATAAAGTTAATATACCTAGGCCACTGACCTCCATTATACAAGTACGCTGGACTTATATACCCTTTGAAAAGACAGCTATTTTTTGTGCCTATTTGAAGCGAAATCAGCGCCCCAAATGCGGGGGAAGAGAACTAAATCTGAAGTAAAAATGACGTTTGAAAGTCGCCATATTGGCGCTGATAGCAGTAGTGGGAGTACTTGGAACTAATACTTGTTTCTACAACCAATAGCGATTAAACGGGCATTTGCAAGTTACGTCAGATTTAGTTCTCTTCCCCCGCATTGGGGACGCTGATTCCGCTTCAAATAGGCACAAAAAACAGTTGGGTATCATAAGTCCAGCGTACTTGTATAATGGAGGTCAGTGACCTAGGCATATTAACTTTATGGTGTAGGTTGCAATCCCTGTGCTGTGTGTGGTAATAAACTGAAACTGTTTGCGACTGTTCATGTTTCCAAACAAATGTTTTGTCGTTTGTTTACCTGTCGATGCTATTTATTATGCGCTAGATCATAGATGTCACCCGTAATGTAACTTTGTACAGTTTTATAAAACATCCATATTATAATTGAAGTTGTACTGTCCATAAACCACAAAGGTTAATCCTGTCCTTTCTTGGGACTCCAAAGTCAAATTTTATCAAAATCGGTTCATTGGCTTTAAACATGAAGAGCTTACAGGCAAATACACAGTTCTACACATATTATTGTATTTAACAAATAGATAGATCCTTTCTCTTTTTAACCTACCGTTAATTAATAGTCGAAAGTTGTTCGTTGCACCACTTACAATTTTACATTCTAAACTGATCCTGACCCAGTTGGAACGGAATATTATCAGAAATATAACGGAACGATGTCAGCACTCATATCGCACAACCTCGACTATATATAGAGCACGCGATCGCGGCTGCGGCTAGATCTTGGTGTTTTATTCACACTGAAAACTTACAGGGCTTAGCCAAGACGTTTTCTTTATCGCTTCTTTATAGAATTGCTGACTAAAATGTATGGAATTGACATTACACGAGTCGAACGTCAACTTCAAACTATCTAACGCTTATGTCAATTTCATACATTTTGATTGGCAATTCTATAAAGAATCGATAAAGAAAACGTGTTGGCTAAGGGTCTAACCCTTTTTTTTACTTTGGGCACTATGGATTGCCACCATGACTGTGCAACTGGCTGTAGAGTGCATAATTGATGTCGATCATCAGCAGACAAACTAGATGAAGCCCGCAACTCCGTTGCGCCAAAATTCGTTTATCACGCGGGAACTTTACAATTTTCCGGGATAAAAAGTAGCCTTTGTCCCTTTCCGGCTCTCAATGTATCTCCATACCAAATTTCAGCAAATTCGGTGCAGTGGTTTGGGAGTAAAGAGGTAACAGACAGACAGAAACACTTTCGCATGTATAATGCAATTAAGTATGCAGGATATACCTTTTACAACAGTTCGTAATCGCCTATATTATCTATCAGGAGCCAATGTGGAAAGGCCGTTTAAGCACATCCTACAACATCTACTTAACAAGAAATAAGTAAACTGTTGGTACTTGGTAGTAGTTCAAGTAGTTTATACAAGGTGTAATCAAACAAAGTGATACTAGTGTGTATAAGTGTCCCTTATATTGAGTTTACTTTGAAAGTAGCAGTACTGAAAAAAAACATTTTTTGTGATTTGTAGGAAAGCGCCTCAGTAACATGAATTTGCCCATCCAAAAGTTTAAAAAAGTTACGCTTTCAGCGATACTACTTTCACGGTGAACTCTATACTAGAGACTCAACACGTGTAACACCTTAAACTTTAAAGTATTCTCACTCGATGAAAACACGCAGCATCAAAAACGTGCGTCGTGAGTGCCCAAAACATAAGTCTTAATATATCCTTCAAGCCCCAAGCGGCCGCATGCGGCCGCGATAACAATACAAATCTATTGTGTCTCGTTTTTTTCCACCATCGAGGGATTAAATAAAGGCCCTTACAGCCTGTATATTTTGGTCTACAGGATATTAATTTATTTAACTATTCCTTTCAGCCATACCGCACAACGCCCCTGGTGCTGCCAGGCGCGAAGGTCCGCCGCGAGCCAGGACCCACAGAGAGCTACCTGCGCCACCACCCCAACCCCGCCATGCGCGCACCACCGCACCACGACTACAGGGACACGCTGATGAGGCAAAAGGTACGGTTAAAATGGGAGACAAGAACACATAGACATAGTGATCACACGACAAAATGGAAGACAAGGACACAATATGTCCTCACATAATATAAGATATTGTTGTTTTGCTACGAATAATAAAACCTAAGGAAACGTAACTCCCATACTAATACAGTTTTAAATTTGGTTCCATTCGAACTGTCATGTAACGTCAGCCTTTATACCGCTCAAGGTCACCTAAATATTGCAAATGTATGAAAAGTGAACCTAAAGTATTTTGGAGCATGTTTTTTGATGGAGTTACTCTTCCTTAGTTTTTATTATTCGTAGGTTGTTTTGTCATAGTAGTGACACTTTATCGTTATCGTTGACTTTACGGTCGCGATTCGCAATTTAAAAACTCGAATTTTTATCAGCACGCACACTTTACAAATTCGTTTTATAAAATGATGTGAAACCTCGCATATTCGTCCGCACCGTACGCGCCGCATTTCGTGTGCTATACGGTACGTTCGACGCGTACGCGGTACGGCGCGTACGGTGCTGACAAATGTGTGATCAGCTTTAGAGATATAGGGTAAATGACTAGTGATTGGACAGTACGCGTCATTGGAAAAAGCACAAAAACACAGTATTTATTAAGGTTGCTTTAAAAACTGCCTGTTTTTAAAGTAAAAGAACGCCTGATTTTAGAGAAAAATAGGTAGTTTTTAAAGCAACCTTAATAAATATAGTGTTTTTGTGCTCTGTTCAATGACTAGTACTGTCCAATCACTAGTCATGTTCACCCTAGCAAAAAACTTTATTTTTTTGTTTAAATACAGAAATATAAAAATACTTAAATAGTTTCGCAAACTACTCTCTTATTTCTGTAAAAAGGTACTTATGTCTGTAACAAAGTTAAACTATAAAAAATATGTACATAGAACTCAAATTGTTGTAATATTGTACTGTATGTAGATGTACACTGACAATGCACATAACACCTTGTACCTATGCACGAAATATCAACTAACACTAAACAATGTGATGATAAACCTTTTTGTAAAGAAAGCAAGATGTTAGATGCCTAAATTTCTCAAACATTTTCCTTATAAGGAAAATATTCTTTTCAATATCTATGAATATTCGATTAAATTACCATAAACATTGTATTCTTAATAAAATTCTAAATTTTCGTCAGTTTAAACATTGCATATTTAACGCAGTGTTAAATTAATTGGACACTTTCAATTGCACACATTTGTACTTTCAGAGAAATTGCTTCATAGCCAGATTAGCCCAGTAGGGTTAGTTCAGTCTTGTATGGCAAGTTGAAATTAATTATAGTCAGAATTTTTTTTGCACCTGTGTTTAGGGGTGGCCATGAATAGCTTAAATTCAAAAACTCGACCAACCCCGACGTGTGCGTTAGCCGCCATATTGGTTTGAAGATCAAATTTTTTTTAGACATATCTCCTTTATTTTTTAGTTTTTTTACGAAAATTATAAAGAATAAATTGAATGTAAATTTAATTTTCTACATTTTGAGTTCTTATGATTTTCATTGTAAAATCAATATTTACGGAGATAAATGCAAAAAACAAGTCAAAGTATAATTTCGCTTTTATGTCAATTATTATGGAATTTATCGAAAATAATTGTAGAAACAAAGTTGTAGGTGATAGATCATTAAATTCCCTACAAATTTGATCCTTATAATTTTTTTTAGAAATCAATATTTAAGCTCCTACACCTATGGTAAATGTACCGGGACCCAAGCGACTGATAAAACTGAATATTTCTGATCATGAATTTTTGATAAAGAGCAAAAAAGGCCACTAAAATCCTGTTTGTTACATGGGAGCTCCATCAAATATTAAATATAATATGTTTTAAGTATTTGTTGTCATAGAGGGAAACAAAATACATAATATCTGAAAATTTCAAGTCTCTACCTATCACCGTTCTTGAAGCCTGAAGACAGACAGACGGACAGACAGCGAAGTCTTAATTTTGATTGTGGTTAGTTAAAGAGCTACAAATTTATTTCTGGTTTTTTTCTGTATTTGACAATAATCGCAATACAGGTCGAACAGGTCGAAATTATACTTTCACTTGTTTTTTGCAGTTATTTCCGTAAATATTGATTTAACAATAAAAATTATAAGAACTAAAGTTGTAGAAAATCTAATTTTCGACAAATTTGATCCTTATCTTTTAAAAAAATAAATAAAAAAAAGGAGATATAGCTAAAAAAAGATTGGAGCTTCAAACCAATATGGCGGCTAACGCACACGTCGTGGTTGGTCGAGTTTTCGAATTTAAGCTATTTGTGACCTCCTCTAAACACTGGTGCAAAAATATTTCTGAATTTAATTAATTTTTAAAAAATCTAACTCTACTGGGGTAGATGGCGGATCTACATTATTGGGGCGCGTTTTAACATGTCTATGTTAGCCGTGATCTATCGACTGGCTTGATATAACCCATCTAAATAACAATTACGGTCCTCCATTATGCCTTTGAAGAAATTTCTCAGATAGAACTCACAAGTAGGTTTCCACCAAACTTTTAACTGCCAAACGAACACTGAAGACACATAGCACAAGTAACATGTAGTTTGTGACGTCAGGTGGCCGAGTCGGTGTTGCAGCGAGTCGGCGAAGACCCTAATAAGGTTATGACGCGTGAGCTTCCGGCATGGCAACATCGTAACGCTTTTACTGACTGACCATGCACTGATATGCTAAAGAATGTGATGATAAAAAGGTTTCTCAAACTCTTAAACTGCGATCAAAGAAACTGAGAGCCTAGACAAGTGGCATACGCTTTGAAAACGATGGCGAAATTCGTTATTAAAATGTATGGTTTTGACTTTAGTGATCGCTAATTTTGCGATAACTTATGTCAAATCGCATACAGTTTGATAACGAATTTCGTCATCGTTTTCGAAGCGTATGCCACTTGTCTAGGCCCTCAGTTAAATCAGTGGCCTAAATTTGCGAGCATTTTAACGTATTTAAGTCCATGCTCCAAAGCATGGCCTTCGAAACTATATCCAGTGATGTCGTGAGTTCGGATCCAAATTACTGGGGTTGGTTTTAAACTATTCAAGGGTAGCACCCGGTAAATACGTCCATATAACAGATTTTTAAATACATATTTAAATAGCTATTAGTCTATGTTACAGATGTAGAGCTGGAAGCTCTACCAAAAACAATATCGCATATCTTGTATGATCAAGAGTTTGCCTTTGGACGATTTTAGAAAAAAATCCTTACGTTCTCCTTCACTACATTCTGTTTGCTACCAAGCTATCAAGTAATCAGTGTATCGTCAGCCGATTTCATTGTTGTATATTTCATGTCATTATCGTTGTATAGTGCTCGAGAAATCACAACCATATTCGTCGCTTCATCAGATCTTCGTCGTCATGTAAATGCTACCATCTATAGTTTGATCGTGTCATTTTCATACCATGCTACGTATATAAATTTTTAAAAATATTTTAAGATCTCTCGATAATTTGAAAATAAAACCTTTGTGACTGGTTCAAGTGTTTTCAGGGTTGTCAGTATTTTGCATTTGCTCTATCAAAGTAAAGTTTCATGAATCGTTTTATATAAAGTCATCAAGCATCGTTCAGAATCTCGGAACAATATTATTGTTCCGAGTTCAGAATACTTCGATGTGGAACTGACAATATTTTGACACTTGCAGGTGGTCCACAAGCAATTCAACTCGCCGATCAACCTATACTCTGAACAGAACATTGCCAACTCAATAAGGCAACAGACTTCTCCTCTTCCGTAAGTATCATTTAACCGTGGAAATTAAATAATGAAATATCTTAAGATTTGATAAATAGATAGGAATATAATATAGTATTGTCACATACCAATTATTATTGGTCATTGTTGTGACGTAGAGTAGACTGGTTTGCATTTAAAATGAAACCACTTTCAGTAGTCAATTAGCTAATAGTGTAGGTACACATACGAAAAAGTTAATAATTTTTTATTTTACTAGGAAAATTAAAAATAAATTGCACAAACGAATTGGGCTAAATTTAATTAACTTAAAGTCAATTAACTAAGGCCATGATAGCTAATCTTTTAATAACACAGCATCGAATCATTTAATGATTAATTGATATAGCTATTTTGTTTATAAACCCATGACTATAAACAGTTGAAGGTTGCTAGAGCTGATTTTAAAACTGACTTTCAAGAGCATGGCCGATTGCCAAGCGCAAATACCTGACATTCTAAATATTCCTAATTATAGGACGCGCAGTAATAACTCTAGATAATAACAAATATTTCATAATACCCACCGTTACACAATGCATGTCTATGTTCGTGACATTGGGATGAAAAAAGGAAAATTTCTGGAGACTACAAATGAATGTTAGTTATTCAACAAGAACACAACGTTAATTTAATGATAGTAGGTGTACCGCGCAGGTTTAGATCTAAATTTAGTAGTGTGTATTGGCACTAGATTAAATATAAGTAGATGAGATTTACTTGGTACTGTATCTATAGACGTATCATAAAAAATGACTTAAAATGTACCGTTTTCTGCCCAACTAGCTCTAACGGCTATTACGGGCGACCGAATAACGTGGTCAGGAGGCAAGTGTTCTATTAAACGTCGCCCAACTCGACGCCATCTTGTCGCATTAATGCTTATTTATGTTTATTTCACTTTCTCGTCTCTATAACCGAGGAGTAAACGTTTCACTCTCGTCGTCACTTCATTAGATTAAGCTGTACTCTATAGATTCTATTTAATATTTATTTAGCGTAAGAAACGTAGCTAGGACTTATTCTACACGATTAATGTTAGTATTTTTATTGACCTCACCTTCCTTAAAAACAAACACTAAATTCAACATTACTAATACACCCGGGACCGCGGGGACTGTTCTCTACTATTATTTGCGCCCGCTAACTGACTAAAAACTAACTCCCGCCCCGCCCCCACTGCCCGTGCCGTTGCCGCTGCTGCCTCGCTGCCGTTGCTGCTACCCACTACGTCGCTATCGTTGCTGCCACTGCAGTCACAAACCAACGCTAGTGTACGATCCGGCCAAGTCGGAGACGTACCGCGCGCTGCAGGAAGACAATCTTGGAGACGTAGTGCAGGAGGGCACGCCGGTTCAGACCAAGGTCTTCACCGCGCCAACTACTAAGGTGAGGGATTTCAATCGTTTTATAGTAAGGTTGATTGTGTGAGGATTTGCTAACAAATTCGTTATCTTAACTTAATAAAACCTTCAATGACTGTATTTACCTTAATTTTCCATTATTATTTTTCATCCCAGAAAAATTGTAAATATTAAAATATTTGTTTGCCACATTATAATTGTTGCCACAACGAATATTAAAGTGTTTGTTGTGGCAACTTTATAGTATGTTGCGTAGCTAAATTACGCCTTGCCCCAGTCTAAAATACTCAGCAAAAATTCTATAAATAAATAATAATCAGTTTACCTAAATTGCTTAGTACCTATATTAGGAAATCAAGCAAGACTGACTAATTTACGCAGTTTCACTAAAAAGAATAGACATATAAAATGTACATTTATTTTTTCAGAAGCAGGCGCCTACTCCACAACCAAAGAAACAGGAAGTTCAACAACAGCAGAAACCGAAACAGACTACCTTCGTAAGGAGGTTTTAGTTATCTTTATGAATGCCCGATTTCTCTAACCGTAGAGCGGTTGGTGTGAACAGGCATAGTTGTTTATGACATTTCATTTTTGCAGAACACTCTAACATTTGATTAGAGACTTTGATACTGCATCGTTCTGGATTCAGTTATAAGCAAAAATTTTACATTTTACATTAGATAACTACCTTGGCCTTAAGTACCCCGCAAACGATCAAATTTGTTTGACAAACATGTTTGATGAAAATTACGTTTTCATCAAACAGCAGCGCAGACGAACAAACGTGCATCAAACAAGTTTGTCAAACAATTAGGTAGAATCGGTTTGAGATCATGAGAACAAATACAGCGGAACACGTTCAAACACGTTTGTCAAACGCTACGCAAATTCAAATTTTCTTCAAACAGGTCAAACACGTATTTTGTTTGACAAACTCTTCAAACAAAGCTGTACACTATCAAACTGTTTGACAAACACGTAAAATTTGACAATTTGATCGTTTGCAGGGTACTTTATACTGTAGTGCAGGGGTTCCCAATCTTTTTCAGCCTGCGGCGCAGTTACACGTGAAATATTTTGTCACGGCACCCTACTCTACCTAGCTATTAGAAAAAGATACATAAATAAATACCTTTAATGATTATAGTTAGGTTAAGTAGGTGAATAATAATAAACAAATATTTAATCATCTACCTGCTTTACATAATATTATACTTTGATTTAATTTTATAATATTTATTTTGTGGTTTCGAATGATGATGGAGGATCGACTCACGGCGCCCCTCTTGCCTTTCCACGGCGCACCAGGGCGCCGCGGCGCACAGTTTGGGAACCCCTTCTATAGTGTGTATTTTGAGTTTTTCGTACAAGATTAGTTATAATTTTAACCTCCCTTTTAGTTGAAACATGGAAACTAGAAGCAGTTTAAAAAAGCGTATGTCTCAGAAGATATTCGCCACTTTAAACTGCTTCCAAACCAGACCCATTAATCGCCGAGAAACTTTTAAAATCATAGTACAAAAGTATGTATTTGTGGTATTTATCTACAAAAGTATATAATATAATATCTTATGTAATATATCGCAGGCTTCAAGCCAGAAGGGTATAAAAAAGTATATTTTTAATAAGAAAATATATGTAAGTGCAATACATAGGCTGCACTAGAAATATCGGGAATGGAATACTTCCACTATTCCTGTCATATTAAAATCTTTTTAATTGAAAACTCCTTGGTTTTAAAAATCGAATACCATTTATTTATTTAAAAAAAAAATCTCGGTCTTTTCACAAGGTCTTGTCAAACTTGTTTAGTCGTTGAGAAACAAACAAATATACTTTATTTTGCACAAAAATTACAAAAATACTTAAATATAAACAACAATTATTGATAAATCAGACATGTGCACAAAGGCGGCCTTATTACTTTGAAGCAATTTCTTCCAGGCAACCTTTTAATATTCTTAACAGTGATACATCCAGGAAAACGGTGATGTGCAAAAGTAAACTATATTTAAATTAAAAATCTAACAAAAGCACTTAATTTAACAAAATATATAAACAATACATTTGATTTAAATACAGTAATAATATTATATAATAAAATAAATAAATAATATAATATATATACTACTAAATACAATACAATACATACTATAAATACAATACATATTCTATAAAATATATTATACGTTATAAAGGACAATTAGTTATCATTGACAGATAAGTTAAAATAGTGATTAAACAGCAATGACTTAAAATTATTTAAAGTTTTCGCCTGCCTAATATGAGCGGGAATTGACTCGAGAAAATTCTAGAGCGATGATTTATTATGACTTTCGAAGTGGTTTAACACAAAAATTGTGTGTTGATCAGATGATTTCTGCATTTGGTAATGAAGCCCCATCCAAAACCACAATTTATCGCTGGTTTACTGAATTTCAACGTGGACGTGTCAGGCTCAGTGATGATCCCCGTCAAGGTCGTCCAAAAACTGCAGTCACCCAAGAAAATGTTGATGCTGTGCGTAAGCTGGTTGAGGAAGATCGACATGTAACATACCACGAAATTCAGGCAATTTTAGACATTGGCATGATAAATACAAATAATATTGCATGAACAATTAGGTTTAAAAAAGTTGTTTTCCCGATGGATACCGCATTTGCAAAAAGCGGCTCGCGTTACTTGGTGCGTCAGAACTCTCGAAAGATTCCACGCAGGATCCTCAAATGCTGTATACAACATCGTATTAGGTGACAAATCTTGGATATACGCATACGAACCCGAAACTAAAAACCAGTCACGAGTTTGGGTGTTCGAAAATGAGTTAAAGCCAACAAAAATTATTCGTTCACGGAGTGTTGCAAAAAAAAATGGTGGCCACGTTTGTCTCCAAAACCGGCCATATTGCGACTATTCCTCTTGAGGGACAAAGAACGGTTAATGCAGAACGGTATGCTAGCATTTGTTTGCCACAGGTCGTTTCTGAACTCCGTAAAGAGAACTGCAACCGCCGCATCATCTTCCATCACGACAATGCGAGTTCTCACACCGCGCACAGAACAAACAAACAACAAACAAACAAACAGAAGAGTTTTTAGAGCAAGAAAATAGAGAATTATTAAACCATCCGCCGTACAGCCCCGACTTAAGCCCTAATGATTTCTCCCTCTTCCCTAAAATAAAGAATAAATTGCGTGGTCAGAGATTTTCACCACCTGAAGAAGCTGTGGACGCCTACAAAACGGCCATTTTGGAGACCCCAACTTCCGAATGGAATGGTTGCTTCAATGTTTGGTTCCGTCGTATGGAAAAATGTGTCAAATTTCGCGGAGAATACTTCGAAAAGCAATAAACACATTTTAAATAGTACTGTTGTGTCACCTCCTTGATTCCCGAAATTTTCAGTGCCGCCCTCGTATTGTGAGTTTTGGAATAGTTATTAAATACAAAAGTTTATTTCATGATTTAATTCATGAAGCCCCAAGCAGCCACACCCGGCCGCGGTAACAATAGATAAGCTTAAGATAAGAAGGGTTAGGAAGTACCTTCGATCTTCATAGACAATTTTCTATTTTCTTCTTAAAAAAAATGTTTTTTTTACGCCCGCTTGAAGCCCGCGATATACAAAATCTTTGAAAATAAGATTTACAATATTATATAATTGTTGCAGGTGAATTCCTTACAGGAGGAGCACATTCAGCAGTCTAACTCGTTCAAGCGACTCATGTACCACGTGCTCGGCGAGACGGAGTTCTAACGTGACGTCACACGTCACGTCACGCGCATGACGTCACACGTCACGTCACACGCGTGACGTCACACAGTATGACGCCATAAGCGATAACTTCTGCCGATACTTCTCGATTCAAAACTAAACTATCGACTGAAACAATAAGCGGACAGCGGATAGCGGCCAGTCCCTAGCGAAAAAGACTAACATAGGATGCACTTGTATAGCTCCTGCGGTGTTTCGGTGATCTAATACTCGAGTAATTAGTATATAAGTAGCGAACTCTAAGTGATTATTTGTTGTTGACAATGTACAGAGATTTTTGTTTAAATATTTATGAATATGTTGAGTGTAATGTCTAGTCACTGCGACCCGAGCTCCGGTCGGTCATTTCGAAAATTATTTAAATAAAATATTTATTTTTAACAGTTGACTTGTTTTATTATAAACCTAAATCTATATAAATAAATAATTGAATAACAAGTAACCATAATAATATCAAACTGTAAAAAATACCTGCCTTTAGGTATTCAAATTACTTAAGTCTTACAAAATCTATTAAAATTAACATTCAAAGCATTTTGCTTAAGGACTTTGTCGTTTTATGTCGTAGCTCGTAGAGCCTCTACGCCGTAGCTCGTAGAGCCTCTACGCCATAGCTGGTAGAACCCCTACGCCATAGCTCGTAAAACCTCTATGCCTTCGTAGTAATTCTACGAATGTTTAATTTTACAGTAGCAATTAGTCATACTTATATAAATTTTACTATATAATACGTAGATTTTTCTTGCAACGTTTACCCAGAATGTAGTTTAAGCTTGCACAGCTCGTAGCTTTGAAAGTCTACTTTTAAATAGACAACTGATAAAGTAATACGCAGGAGCAAGTAAACACAGTGCGTTGCGTCAGCGTTGCGTCGACGCAGCGCTGCCCTTTGACGCATAGCCGGCCACACGGACGTTGCGTCATCGCAGCGTCATTACGAACCAGTCACACACCTCCCGCTTCGTCTCGGGTGCTGCTGTCCGACATGTGTGCGTTGCGATGACGCAGCGCACCGTGTGAACACTTTGGTTATTTGTATGTAAAACAACGCAACGGCAGCGCTGCGTCGACGCAACGCGCCGTGTGGACTGGCTCTAAGTGTCACAATACGCGCAATAAACATGAATAATGTTATGCATTATGCGTGAATATGTAACCAGAATTGTGTGACATCTAAAACTACATTATGTAGTATATGGTGATCGGTAAAGTCAGTTGTCTATTACTACGTAGCAGTTCTACGTTGACGTAGCAGCATCGTGTAGACCTTCTACAACACCGTTGCATTTCCTCGTAGTAGGTCTACAACAACCTAGATTTTGCTGTAAAGCCATAATAAGAAAACATTGTTAAAAACTCAATTTAGATAAAGATTATAACATTGTATATCATCGATCCATTTATTGTAGTAAGTAAGGTATAGTGGTAAAAAAACAAGTCGTAAGTCTCAAAATAACTATATTTTAACCCAGAAATAACAATTTCGTGTAACAAATTAAATACAGTCTTACGAATTTTATAAGTACACGGATCAATTAAGTAAGAACAATTTTGAGCAAAAACTGAAAAGAAATCATTCGCAATATACAGACACGGTCGCTATGTATGTTTGTACGTGCAATGAAATTATAATCCGTAAAATAAACGCTAAATAAGGCACTACTTACAGTACAATAAACATAACGCTTTGGATCTATTTTACAAAAAAATGAATATTCAATATAACGTACAAGTAAAATATTTTACACGGTATGTATACACTTAATAAGAAGCTTTATTTACAAATTACACACTTATAAGTTTAAATAGCGTAAAACGTACGTATTTATTGATTGATAGCATTCGACGAAATACACAAAATCGAAACTCTGCTGTTATGTGCCTCTAAACAGGATCACACTGAAAAGAAGACATCGATACACCTTCTTTCTTAATAAAATAGATATTTATGGAGCGTAATAACTATACCAAGTTCATTGTCTTCGCCACCTGACTTTTCCAACGTGCCTTGGTTTGTCTGGCACATTGGAAAAGTCACGCAGACAACTATATAATGTATAGTTCTACGCTACGTAAACATATCTCTTAGTAAGAGTAGGTAATGCTAAGTACTCACATACGGTTTTGCTCGATAGTTTTACTCCAAATCGAGTAATAATTACTGTGTGGACCGCAAAACTCACAGCTCGATGGAATTAAATACATGGATTTCGAATAAAACTATCGAGCAATGCTGAATGCGTGGACGAAAGCCCGAGCCGCGGGTTTTGCTCGACGTGATTGCTCAATCGAGCAAAACAGTATGTGAGTACTTAGCATTAGAGGGTAAAATTCGAAGTATTAATTATGGTGTAAGTAAATTGAGTGCTAAGACACATTAATCCATAGAAAATATACAATGGAGACAAAATAATCAGTATTTTAACTCGAAATAGAAGTAGTTCGGATAAGCCTATCTACATCGTACAATTGCATCGTTGAATGGATTATGGAGCATTTAATTCATCTTTTTAATGGACACATGAATGCCCTAGTTTTCTAGAAAAGTCAAAATTTATACCACTGAGGAATATTACTGGCCTAGCAAATCTACGCGCACTAGAATTTTAAAGTGCTTGAGATCATATAACTTTATCGAACAAAAAAGGAACCAATAGTTGCATTACTCATCAATTTCCATAACTCGATGTTATTACGATGAGCCAAATAACGTTATAAAAATTGTAAATAAATTTAAATCTTTTCAGTCATTAATTCTAAACTTAGAAATATTACGTTCAGTGCACATGTAACAGACCAATTTTATTTGATCAACTTTGTAACTTGTAACTTATTGCACTGGTATCAGTCCTTACATTTTTAATAGCCAAAATTGTATTTATCATCTTTTAGAAATTTTAATAGCAAGGGCCAGCAGGTGATCTTTGGACTAATTTCAGTCTCTTGCGAGCTTACAGCAAATTGTAGTTTTAACTCGATGTTACAATAATGTGATTGGGGTAATTTCTTAATATTAGGGATAATAATTTTATAATAAAATGTCACTTTTAGTCCAGCTTTACGTCTTTAGTTTAATGAAACGTCAAATATTAAAGGCAACTTTCCAAAATACTTTACTATTCTGTAATTCTCCTCTAAGCCCCTTTGCATTCGATTTCCAACGAAAAACGCTCAACAAGTTATAGAACACGACTAGTTGGGTTATGTCAATATCCAAACCAGATTCGGCTCACTGTGAAATCAGCACTGGTCATCGTAATTGTCATTCGATGTACTAAGCACTGTTTGATCACGAACTTATAGGGTTGAATCAGTGTAAGTTACCGTCCGTAAGAATAAAAAAAGCTACTTTAGAAGGGGAGTTAAATTAAGATGGGCAGCTAAAGTTCACAGCATAATAGCTCTAACACATTACTACATTATTATGCTCCGATCCTGAAGTAAGTTGTTTCACCCATAATTCATTAAATTCAAAGATAGGACCAACGTAAAAGTGACATTTATAAGTACTCAATTCGCTACGTTGAGTCCGATTGGTAAGGCCCGGTTTTTGAGGTTTTGGACACGAGTTCATCTATTCAGTAGCGTCTGATTGGCTGACGAGAGCTAACCAATCAGAAACGGTATTGAAAAGATTAATTTTCAACCGACTTCCAAAACGGAGGAGGTTTCTCAATTTCTTTTTTTATATTTCAAAATGAACCTCAGAAACCGGCCATCGGACGCGTAACGAAGAAAGCCTTAACATTTTAGCACCAAATGTCAAAACTATATTACCTATCTAACATACAATTAAGATTACTATCTAAACGCTGGCTACATTATCGATAGTACAAATGAAACGAGGACCTAGTACAAACATGATACTGTGAATTTAATGCTATTGAATAATATTGTCAAGTTTCATCATTTACACGTTAGCTAATATTGCACATCGACACAAAACTAAACATCACAACACTACAGCACGCGTGACCACCGTATGAGCTTTGTCTGAGAAAAAATTATAGTAACAAGCTATTAAAAATATCCCCGTATGTTTTACATTTCACAAAATCATATTATTAGGATATTGCAAAATATTTTACAACAAAAAATCACAAGCAAAAAACTGGTGTACCACAATAAGCAGTCCTTTACAATGAGAATAAATAATAACAGAATTTTATTATACTTTTTCCGCCGTTTTGCATTTCATATGCATTTAATCATTGGCCCAAAGGCTGATAAACTGTGTTATTAATTTTGCAAAATAAATCAGGTTTTTTTTTATTGTTCTATATTTTATACATGCGGTGGTCAAAAACACATGCAGGCCTATTATATATCAATAATGCTCAAGTATGGTCTTGATTCTTGGTGTTACTCCTTAAAACAATAAGAAAAGGCTTATATTATAAATTCGTGACTGAAACACATCAATTAATAAAAGACTGGAACATAGAAAATGGATACATACAATATAATGTAAAGAAAGTAGATATTCTAGTTTTAGTTTTAACAAAAGCAAAAGAAGGCTACTCAAAATTTTTTTAAACTCCCAAACAATCAATTATTAGCTTTAAAATTGAGATTAGAAATTTCTCTTTATGTGTTAGTATCATTCATACTTAAACACAAAAAGCACACGCACAGAAATGTGGATTTAAAAAAATAATATCGTACAACAGAAAAAAATTCAAGTAGCCTACAATCGTGAACGGTGACTTGATTCTATGAACATAATTTTCGTATTTAAACCGATTCTTAACAATTCGAACAGATATATGAAATTCCATATATTTTATACATAACCGTTTAGCCAAACTGTGGACCATACCTATTATGTCTATTTTATTGCATACGTATTTTAAAGGTGTGATGCTCGGACCAAAAAATTGAGGATCATATGTTCAAGTTCATATTAGAGGACATTAAATACCTAAAGTTTAGAATGTTCTGAATGATTTAAAAGAAAGGTAATTTAGAGGATGTCACAGTTATATTATATTTTTTAAATTTAAGCATAAAGGTACAAGTTGGAAGCCGGCTACATGAAGCGGCAAAAGACGACGTGTCGTCGCGACGTTTCTATTTATTTCTATGAATAAGTGTCGCTAGCTGCGGAGGGTATTTCATAGAAATACATACAAACCAGTAGTGTCGCTGCGACACGTCATCTGCGGTTGCTTCATGTCGCCCGCCGCCAACCGGCATCTTAACGGATATTATGTAGTCAAGTAATAAAGATGGTTGATGGAATTTAGTTTACAACATACATTAAATAACAACTTCATAATGTGAATGTAAAAGAAATGCATGCATAAGTAAAGACATAAAAACTATACACGACAAAATAGAAGGAAATTAATTAATGGAGAGAGCTACTTTGCAACTAGGAAGAGAGGTTAAGAGATTCTACTACTAGCTCATCTAAATAAGCTACTTTTGTAACTGGCGTTTACAATAGGTATGTGTAAAGTAAATAGTAAATCTGTGTGTAATTTACACAACCTCACAGAAGTGCCATGCAAAATAGACACAAGCAAAATGCATATTTTGATACTTAAGAAGGAAATCGATGGATACTTTATACCAGGGATCACCAAATGGCGGACCGCGGTCCGCATCCATTGTGTGCAGACCAAGAATTTTCGAAGATGAACTTCGACAAAAATAAATTTAGGTCTCGACTTACTGATGTACATCTCCAGGATTAAATGTCAAAAGCTTGCACCAATTTCACTCCAAACAAGCAACAAGAATTGTCTCTTTTCTCATTGATATGTAAATAAATATTTTTTTACAAAATGTGTGGACCGCGAAGGCCATTTAATTTCTTTAAATGGACCCCGAGCGAAACTAATTGGTGACCCCTGCTTTATACATTCTATAATGATACTCCTATATACTGACTATTTGTATCTTTCTCTGCTCTAATAGGCGGTTACTCCTTACGAAATTGGGTAAATAAAAGCTATGAATATTATGACAGTGAAATAATGCTACTTTCTCACGAAAAATAGCGACTATAATGAAAAAAAATAATTTGACGAGGACGGATTTTGAGCAGGAACGTTCGCAAATGTGTCTTTGTAACTAAAACCTGTACTAAAACAAAACATCAGATCTATTAAAAATGAGTGTTAGTTAAGTAATATTTTTATCACCTACTTTATTCATTTGGGAAATAAGTATTTACTTTAGTATCTAGTCTATTTTATAATTGCCATCTGCCGGCCTAGCATTAAAGTGCGATGGTTCCGAAAGCAGCAAAGCCTTAGAGATGGCTATCGTCAAAGTATGATAATATTATCTAGGCCAGCAACTATGTTAGTTAATCGGGTTTATAGCAATTTGGGAGTCCAATATTTTAGCTCTATTAGCTGATATTGATTTTTACAGCAACACTAATATATTATATACAATGTAATTTACAAATATGGTGACGTGACATAATTAAAATATTTATTTCTTATGTAGAGGCTTTATTTACTAGCGATAAAGCGGCCTTGCAAATTGTTGCTAGAGTGCTTTTTAATAACAAATATAAAGATATAGAAGTCACGTAAGAATCCCTAAGGTTTTTCCAGACAATGACACATAATATGTTTATTTTGTTATTTTATGAACCGACAGAAATACAATAAAAGAATAGTCTTTGTTCCTCTTGTATTTAACATAATATTATTATTGACTCATTCGTGAAACTCTACAATAAAAGCTTTGACTTTATTCTGGACAGTATTGATGACTACAAGTTTCAGGGCCTGTTTCACCACTTCCTGATAAAGTACCGGATAGGCTATCCACAACTCATTTGACAGATTCTCCGTACTTTATCTGTCAAGTTAAGTTGTGGATAGACTATTCGGCACTTATCTGGAAGTGGTGAAACAGCCCCTTAATCATGTTACATTGTATCAGTAGGTACCATGTATGTAAATACATAATATATGATTTAATATTATATGATGTGTAGATGTACAAATTAATTTATTAAAAATATAATATCAGATTTATTATATGCATCTTTTTAATAGTAAACTTTTGAACTACCAAATCGATGTGTGCCTAGGAAAATAGGAAAACAATTTTACAGAAGCTCTCAGCTATTGATAATTTATGATTTTTTAAATGTTCCACTTTAAATTTCTTTAAAAACAATAAAAGAAGAATAATAAAGGAAAATGATATGAAAAGATTATAGCCCTTGTAAGAATTGAAAAGAAATAAAGCAATATCACATTTCACAACCAGGACAAAAATAACCAACACTGAATTAACGAAATTCTCTTCTAGTAATAATATAATTAATAATAAGGTGTAACCTTTAAAATTATGAGAGATTTAAAATTTATTAAAAATTATTTAAAATTGAAAAAAGGTTCCTGAATTGGAACCATGAAAAAAAAGCACGCCTACTGCCTAGATAGAAATAAAAATATGTATAATGTTTCAGAAGTCATCTTTTAGCGAAATATACATTTTGACGAGTTTATACTCTCATGTCTACTATTTAAAATGATTGTGTTGAATGTATTATACAACTAATTGTTTTGAATATATCAGCTACAAATCGGACGCTAACAGTTCCAATGTCCGCAGGTAAAGTAAATGGCAGATTAGACTAGACTTTAATTCAATGCAATGTTGTATATTTCTCTGTTCAGTATAAATATATGATTGTATACCTAGGGGAAGCTTCACTCGTAATTGAATAATTCATCGCAAGCTACGTATAAAGCACTGCGACGAGTCGCGCTCTATAAATTCATATTAATTATGGAATGAATTTTAAAAATTGGTGTAAATTTTATTGACATTGATATGGTCGTATAGTCGTTTAAAGCTGCGTATAACCTTTAGACGGTAGCTCTATGCGCTTATGGTATGCATTGAAGATATGCCCATCTTCCAATTTTTACACTTCAATCTGTGAGCAACTTTGCATTGTACTAGAATACTAGTTTTACAACGGATATTGTATGCAGGCTTCTGCGACTGTCTATTGTAAAATGATTATATCAGCACAATCACAACGATGTTTAGAGATTGAAACTCAATAACGGAATATGGACGTACCATCAACGCACAACCTTACAATCGCCGAACGTACGTTCCGACGATCGTAAACATGAGGATGACATGACCAAATAAAATCGATTTGAAAGGGATCTCACTTCTCACCCGTCGAGTCCAATCACAGCACTACAATCTCCATAAACTAGCGTGGGGAGTCCGATCACGGCACTATATCGTCCATCACTAGCATCACTATACAGCACTAGCGGGGGCGGAAGTCCACAACACTATCGCACATCACTAGTAGAGCGTGTCGTCCGGGTACAGCACTAGCGGGGGCCCTCAGGAGGGGGGCGGGGGCGGCGGCGCGGGGAGGAGCGTCTCGCGCGAGGCCCGCAAGTTGGGAAGCGAGCGGGCCGCACGCCGCGCCTCCAGCGCCAGCAGCGACTGTATGTCAGCCTCCAGGGGGTCTACGCTGATGTGGTACACGCCGCCCTGGACCAAAACATGAAAATGAAATAAAAAAAATCTTCATTCAATAACTAACATTTATTGTATACTAGGATAGTGTCTAAGTACACTAGAAAAACACGGCCGAAGTTCCGCACTCCGCCTGATTACGCCTGCAATGTATTTTAAATTACCGATAACACACCATGCCGAAATTACGTCGCGTTTTATTCCACTTCCACTTGACGTTAAAAACGATCAAAACGCTCCATTACGTTAAACACCAAAACATAACGAGTTTATTCATACTCGTATTTACAACGAAACTTACCTCCCTGTCATTGCCAATGTTTAAGGCAGGGCTTCAAATAACGTTATTTTTTCATAACGTTATTGCTTCAAGGGCATAGATAACGTTATGAAAATTTAACCGATACTAGAAATAACGTTATAAATGTATTTAATAACGGTAAATGTTATAACGTTATATAGGATTTATAACGGTAAATATATGTTCTTTGATAACGTTATAGTCCGTCAAGAAAGTCATGACAGGCGGGAAAATTTTCTAAACGCTTTTAAGGTGTATTTTTTTCTTTGTATTTTCACAGAGAACGCTTATTACATTTTAAATATGAGTGAGATTTGGTGCACCGTGCACGATCGCATACCTGATACCAGAAAATAACGTTATATTTACCGTTCTTATTATAACGTTATTTTTTTGTTATGCCATAACGAAAAAATAACGTTATAATAATAACGGTAAATATAACGTTATTTTACTAGATATCGTTAAAAAAATAACGTTATCTGGCTACCATTATGAAAATAACGGTACGTAACGATATTTTTTCTGTCATTCGATAACGTTATGAAGCCCTGGTTTAAGAGGTATGTACATAAGATATTAATATGTGCTGCATGCCGCATCGACCGGACGGAATATAAATCCTTCTTCCTATTCATCATTCCAACAACACTACGACTTACATTGTTAATCAACTCCAAGATCAAAAATATAAGGTCAATAAGAATCTTTATAGTAGGGGAAGAAAGGGTGCTATTTCTGTAGTCACTCGAGCGTAATGGACAACTAGTAGGTTTTGTACATTAGATAAAAGTGATAAAAAAATAATAAAAGCGTTTTTTATTTTAGCGGTGGGTTCAGGAACTGCAGCTATTTTAAAGTTTTGAAAAAGAAAATATATTCAGAAAATTGATGATTTTGGTAAATTATAAATATATTTTAGACTTTAGGACTAAATCATTTAGTTTAGTGCAGAATAAAATATCTGCAAAGCAAGTTAATTAAAAATAAGTAAGTAAATAGTTAAAAAATGAAGCTTTTTTTTATATTTTAAAATGATCCTACAGGCTTACCTTATCTTTGAATCGCCAGTGCTTTAGGAAGTTTCTTTGGGGTATACTAAACATCCCGTCTTAATCTGACAGATCCGATATTTCAATATTTAAAAAAGAATATTTTTAACCCACCATATGAGAAATCTGATTTGTATGCCATGATAACTAGACATATGTCGGAAGCCTATACAGTATACAAGCTTAATCTGACACGCTCGAGCTACTTCCGAAATCCCCTCTTCCCCTCCCCAACTATTATTAAAACTTAAAGCGTCTCCCAGACAGACGCGGCCTGCGGTGGCGGTGGCGGTGGCGGTGGCAGTCAGTTGAATGGCTTAAAGCGTCTCCCAGACAGACGCGGCCTGCGGTGGCGGTGGTGGTGGCGGTCAGTTGGATGATTTGAGAGTTCTAGGAACGACACAGATACACGTGGCCACGCGGCCAAGCCATCCGACTGACCGCCACCGCCACCGCCATCGCAGGCCGCGTCTGTCTGGAAGACGCTTCAGGCTCATTTTTATGACTAGAGCACATGAACAAGAAACACCTTTCTTGGGATTTTACTCCAGTCAATTTTGACCAAAAAATGAGAGTGAAGTTACATAAACTCCCAGCAAGCTGAAAATCAGTGAAATTGTTTGAAACATAATAATTATAAACAATGTCTAAAACTTTTCCCATCATACCCCGTTCCCCGTACATCATACCGTGTTTGTATTTTTTTTTATCAAGGTCAAAGGTCAAAAAAATTAGTTTTTAGGGATTTTCAGCAAAAGGCATCCATTAGGTATTACGGTAGGTTTTGCTGTCAGTTTTACCACAGTCATGACTGTGACTAATGGGTAACCTACCGTGTAAGAGCGTGACTGACGGTGATTGACGAAAATCTGGATACATTCGTCAGTCCATTAGTCACCACTCACCATCAGTCAAACATAATTCATGATTGATGGAATTGACTGACGAGGAACCTACCGTGTAATGGATGCCAAACGGTAAGTTTTATCATAAAAGTAGCTCAGACAAAACTTGCAGATCATAAAATTATCTATAAAAATGTATCAATACT
Source organism: Lysandra bellargus (assembly GCA_905333045.1). Lineage (NCBI taxonomy): Eukaryota > Metazoa > Arthropoda > Insecta > Lepidoptera > Lycaenidae > Lysandra > Lysandra bellargus. Next base: position 1,592,456 of record HG995344.1, read on the forward strand.
TTTTTTCTTACGAGCCACCATTTCTGAGATATATAACGATTTAAAAGTTATAAAAGTTGTTATCGTTATAACATGCATGAGTACGCCACGTATACACGTAGAGTTGTGTGTGTGGCGGCAACTCAAGCCGGGGGTCGCGGGTTCGAATCCCGCCGACGGAAAAAAAAGTTTTCAATGTTCTCGGGTCTGGATGTGTATTAAATATGTGTGTGATATAATAAATATCTTAAATACTTGTATAGTATAAAAGTATTAAATATATTTCCGTTGTCTGGTACCCGTAACGCAAGTCCTTAGCACAGGGCCACACTGGTGTGGTGTGAAGCGTCCATAGATATCATTATTATGCTTACAATATAAAATATACATAAGTTATAACTATAAGGATATCAGATAAAATGAAACTCAGACCCTTAATTTTTAAGCCAGTGTAACTTCGAGACATCTGTCTTGTTCTATTGTGTGCGTGGCTGCTCATCAACACCTTTTTCGGGTATATTACCGAGTTCAAGTGTGGCTTGGTTATCAGCTAGACCCTACAGACTGGGGTTGCAAGTTGGTCAACAATATATTAGAGCCAGTTCAAACTATACTTCCACCTGCGCCGGAAAAACTGCTGAACACAATTTTTTGCAACTGCAAAAAGGGATGCAGTACTAAAATATGTGGTTGCAAAAAAGTCGGACTGTTTTGTTCTTATCGCTATTGACGCAATTTACTTGCATCCAAAGGCAGGCAATACAATCTGTGGTGAAATAATAAACTGTAGATATGGACCAAATAAAAAACCAACCTCTACAATTTTCGTAAATCTTGTAAATGGGCCCAACAATAATGCTGCGAGAGAAATAAAAATTATCTATCACCAAGTTTTTGCCATAGAAGATCCTAAAAAAAGGACAACCGTAATTCAGTGCCAGAGGTGTCAACAACTTGGACATTCAAAAAAATATTGCATGCGGCCATATCGCTGTCTAAAATGTGCAGACTCACATGCTACTCGGGACTGCCCAAAGAAAGATAAAAACACTCCAGCAACATGTGCCTTGTGTCTTGGTCCACACCCGGCCAATTACAAAGGCTGTGAGGTGTATAAGGAAATAATGGCCAGAAGAACAAATAAAGGTAGGCCTGTTAGCAATCGGAACGAATTCGAGAAAAACCCCACTAAACTAAATACCACATCTATAAATGACGCATCAAAATCCTATGCAGATGTAACAAAAAACAAAGTGACTGACGTCCCCGAGACCAACGACACACCTAATGCAAAAACCTTGCCAACTAACCAACTAGAACAACTGTACCTAAAACAAGCGGAATTATTATTTTTAACAAAAAATTAAAACCAACTTCCAAGGTAAAAACAATAATAACATTAATATGAACTAAAAAGTATTAAATAATTTCTACTATCTAATAGTGCCTTTTTCCGAATTCGGCTAAACCTCAACTATTTCTGTACTCAATCTTCATAATTTTGAAGTCGGTACCAGATAGCTGAAACTTCAGTCCTCTGACAGAATATTTGAAACTTTTGGAACTGGCACCGACTTCAAAATTATGAAGATTGAGTACAGAAATAGTTGAGGTTTAGCCGAATTCGGAAAAAGGCACTATTAGATAGTAGAAATTATTTAATACTTTTTAGTTCATATTAATGTTATTATTGTTTTTACCTTGGAAGTCGGTTTTAATTTTTTGTTAAAAATAATAATAATTTCACTCTTTTTAGTTACACTAGTAGATAAACCTTCGCGTATATTTTACCTAAGTATCTTATTACAATTTGTTAAGAGTCACAACTCACACTCACAAAATAATATATTATCAGTGAAGTGAACATATTGTAAGTAATTTAACAATTTTAATGCTTCAAGCCCCAAGCGGTCACCGGCGATTGCGATAACAATAGAAAGGCTATTGTGTCTCGTTTTTCCACGATCGAAGGATCTATCAGATAAAAAATTGTATAAACTTGCATAGGATGTAGCGTAGCTACTCATAATATTTAATATTATCATAATTATTGACAGCTGTTCTTGTAATAAAGAATTCAAATCGACACTTAGTGCGCCATCTATCGATTAATAAGTATAACTAATTAAAAAGACTTAATGACTTTGTTTTGTTTAAATGCTCTTTTTAAAATAACTTTATTTCAATTCTATTTGTCTATTTAAATTTTATAAAGTAGTTAATAAAGTATTCGATCTGTAGATATATAAAGTAGTTAGTAAAAGATTCGATCTGTCGTCTGCCGCCATGCGCCGCGCGGCGGCGACGCCGTCGCCTCTACGGCGCCGACCGCCGTCATGTATTAAATAAACAGGTGTTGTTATACAGTAAGTACATAATTATTATTATTAGTATATCCATACCTATGCCTTGTACTATTATCTAGTCTGTGCCATGAGACATTGGTGACCTTAACACGACGTGGTAATGATGATGATGACGATGATGATGATGATGATTATGATGATGAATATAAATTGCATAGTAGCATATGCCTTCTGTTCTTAAAACAACGCCGAAACTCCCAAACGTGTATCTATAAGGAGTCAGGAGTTCTCTCAGCATCTTCGAAACCATGGTATACCTTGACCCAATATTTGACTTTTTGGTAGCATATTCTTAGTACGCTTCACATAAAACCAAAATCACCATATGTTTCCATATAAATTTCGAGGAGTTCCCTCGATTACTCATGGATCCCATCATCAGGTCACCACTTTTGTGAACATGGTACCAAATTGGAGTGAAACCTAATACAACAAAACAAAAATTTCGAAAATCGGTTCACAAACGGCGGAGTAATCGTTGAACTTACAAAAAAAAAAAAAAAAAAAAATATCCACAGCCGAACATATAACCTCCTCGTTTTTTGGAAGTCGGTTAAAAAATGGATCTTATACTGCAGCAAATAAGCACCTTAATGGGGCTTCTCACAACACTTGTCAACACCTTGACATAATGATTAACACACTCAAGATAGCAACTTGGAACACAAATGGTCTATCCCCAAACAAGGAAGAAGTTGAAATATTTATCAAATATCATGACCTAGACATATTATTAGTATCTGAGACTGAGACAACCGCAACATATGCTGATGATACAGCCATTCTAGCCTCTAACAAATCCCCAACAATAGCCTCGCTAGTATTGCAGAATAGTCTCTCAAAAATTGACTCATGGCTCAAAAAATGGAGGATAAATGCTAGTGCTAGCAAATCCGTCCAAGTAACATTTACATTGTGTCGGGACAAATGCCCATCAGTAAAACGCGGAGAAAGGGAGCATCTTGATAGCCGACTAAGCTGGAAGAAACACATTGAAACCAAAAGAAAAGAGCTGAACATCCGTTCAAGAGAGCTCTCATGGCTAATTGGACGATCGTCTAAACTGACCATTAACAACAAACTGCTTATATATAAATCGATTATCAAGCCAATCTGGACCTATGGTCTACAACTGTGGGCTCATCAAGTGCCTCAAATTAAGTATAATACAAAGAGCTCAAAATTGTATACTGAAACAGATATGCAATGCCCCATGGTTCATTAAAAACTCAGAAGTACACGAATTCTTTGACCTTCAGACAGTCAAAGAGGAAATCAAGATGCTCAGCACAAAGTACAAACTTCGGCTAAAGAACCACCCAAATCAGCTAATCTGGAAAACATAATCTCGAAAGTCAAAATACGATTTAATAGATGGTGGCGAACTGAGCCGGGGGCTCGCAGGCAAGCAAGTACGAGTTAACTGCGAAGTTTACCGAACGACGCATGAGTTTCGGCGGGGCCGAAAGTTTCGGCTATATTTTGGCCGAAACCGAAACTAAGGCCGAAACTAGATTTTTTGGCCGAAACTGGCCGAAACCGAAACCGAAAGTTCGGTCGGTCACTAGAGCTGGCACGATCAACACATTTAAACATTGCGCTTGTGTAGTGTCTGTGAATAAGCGCGTGGCGTGACGTCGTACTGCATACGCATCATAAAAAGTCTGCCCGTCTCTCTCGCGCGCGGTCTATCTTATGAGCGTGAAGGGGACAGTTATTGTTTTTCTTATGCTACTGTTTATATATACAGCGTGATGTTACAAGTCGGTAACGTGTGATCAGCGGGCGGCCAGCGTTCGGAACCGTACGATAATTATCGTACACATACGATAATTATCGTACACATACGATAATTTTGTGCATACGTACGATGTACGATAGCATATTATTATCGTACGCAGATTATACGATATTTTTTATCATGATGCAAACATATTATATTTTTAAACATGAAATTGCATAAGTGACAGCATTGTGAACGTGCCAGCTTTAGATAACTGATCTATACAAACGGCGCGTAATCGCCGAGAGATTTACCTACTATTCTGGAAAACAACCTAATTTGAACCTTTTGCATTGCGTTTAGCGTTCATATTACAATAACTGTCTGCCGTCTCGCTTCAATCTGCCAGGTCCGTCAAGCGAGCGGCGCGGCGGCTGGGTACTATATTTTTGTTTCGCGGATGCGTGCGCTGCGTGTGCTTCAAGTCGAGCGAGTGCCAGCCTATTGAGACTAGTCCGGTGACCATACGCTTACATTTATCATACTTAAACTCGGGAGTGAAACTTCTGTACCGTAAGGTACTAATTATTATGTATTCTGTGGTATCACCTCGGTGTGCGGTGCGTCGTCGACCGCCGCGGTGTCGGAGTGCCGGCGGGGCGCGGGTGCGGCGGGGAGCGGGGCGAGGGGCGCGGCGAGGGGCGGGGCGAGGGCGGAGGGGCGGCGCGGGTTGGCGCGGTACGTCTCAAAGCCGCCGCTCTCGTCCTCCTCGTGGTACGCCGCTGGCGGGGGCGGGGGCTCGATATTCGCCACCACCTGCGAAAACAGCAAATTTTAATTTACATGATAGTACAGTAAAACAATTTTTTTTTTTTTTGCTTGTTCTATTTTAGGGTTCTTTAGTCAACCAAGTTTTGTTGATTACAGAACCCTAAAACGGAACCCTAACGAGCTGATTTTTTGTTAATTGATAGGTTAATAGTTATATAATTTAATCCTTCGATCGGGGATTCTCGGAAATGCTATTGTATTCTATTGTTGTCGCAATCACCGGTGCTCGTACGGGGCTTGATGGGTTAAGAGTAACATTGTCCTACAAATAAAACATTCCATATTTTAGGACTATCAAATCAAAATATTACATCCTATTTCTACACTTTCGCACTAAATTTCGCAGAGGAAATTACAGTTGTTCGTCTTATCAAAATGAAACTACATACGAAAATTTTGCTTGATTGTAAGTTTATTAAAATACCAACAATATTACATCATCTTTTTCGCGCTACTGCTATTTATGTTAGTAATAAACGTACCTGTCCGCGCATACTCCGCTCCCTGCGCCTGCCGCGCGGTGGGGAACCCTGTATGGGGATCTTCTCCGGTGCGTTTTGTATTAACAGTATCCTAGAAAATGTAAAACATAGGCGTTAGGATAAAGTCATTACAAAGAAAAATATTATTTGATGGCGCGTAGCTATGACATCACTAGATTACTTCAGAAAAATGGCACATTGACAAGGAAAGGTTCCTGGATTTATGTATTTACTTAAGGCGGGGACTAATCTCAAAGACCAAGCGTATACGCATCGCAATAAGATTTATTTTAGCTTAGCATAAAACTGTAGTTACTAGGGGCGAATCTTCTCTATTTTTCATGTTTTTTTAAATATCGATTCAGAAGATTATAATATAAATTTACTAACAATTTATTCAAATAAAATGTATAATTATCCTAGTCAATACTAATTATCTTTCAATGAAATAGATTTTTATCGGAGGTGAGTTTGTAAATTAATTACAGCCAAAGTATTACGTTTTATTAAAATGTTTATGGTTTAAAGTATTTTAAATATTGTGTTTTATATCAGTAGTATAGGTATATGTATGTTCTGGACCACTGCAAAACCAGTGTAAGAAGGTCTCTGTGTATGGTGTAGTATGTATGTGAGTGGTGTGTCATGTTATGTTGGTATTAGTTGATAAGAGGTTGAAAATTAATGATAATGATCAGCGTGAGTAGTGTATTGTTGTTTGGTCGGGGGGGGGGGCGTCGGTGAGGGGTGTCGCAGCGGCGCCTAGAGTGTTGTTGGTGGTGGTGGTGTTGGTAATCATGAGGGATGGCGGTGGCGAGGGGTTGCGTCAGCGGCGAGGGGGGCAGCGGTTGCGTCAGCGGCCTCGAACGAGGGTACCGTTAGCGGCGTAATTATCATGATGATGTTTTCTATGATGTTATAATTAGGTCACGCTAGCAGTGATAAACGTTTTATAGTGGTTTTTCTTATCTGGTATGTGTGTGGAATAAATTGTACTATTAATAGAGTATATAATATTTGTTGTGATGAATGTTAGTTTTAATGTGAATATGGATACGTGTGGAAGGGAATCATTGTTACAGTCAATAATTAATGAACTTCGTGATGGAGTGTTTGAGAGAGTGGAATTTCCAATTTTCCGTTCAAAATGGCAACGATTGAGAAGTTTTGAAGACTGGCCTAAGCGTATGCGTCAGACGGCGGAGCAACTTGCGGAAGCTGGTTTCTTCTATACGGGGGTCGAGGAGATAGGACCGTTTGTTTCTGTTGTGGTGGTGGTTTAAAGGATTGGGAAGATGATGATTGTCCTTGGCGGGAGCACGCACGATGGTTTAGTCGGTGTGCTTACATACAGAAAAAGTATATGAACCATGTTGATAAAAGTGTGAGTGAGAAGGGGATACAGGTTGATAATGGTGATGATGAAGGGGGGAAATATGCTAAGGAAATAAAAGACACTGTTGTGTGAAAATAATGTTTTTTTATTTTATTTTATAATGTCCCCAGGCTAAAGTACTAACACCATCGTCTGGACAGATGTATCTTTTATCGTCTTTACCACATAAAACTTTTTTTCTTTTGATTTGTGTGTAAACGTTATGTTTATCACTACAAAATGTACGCATATCATCATATTGTTCATAGCTACGATTAAGAGCCTTATAATAGTTCTTAAAGTGTAGGTTTCTCACAATGGTGGCAGAGGTGCCTTTATTTTTTTTAACAACTAAATCATTATCTAGGATATAGCTATACATTTTGGAACGCAGTCCAATAAACTCTCTAATGATACAACCATTACTCTCATCTTTCATTAGACCAATAACTTTTTTGTTGAGTAAAGGTAGATTGTGTACATTGTTTTGGGGAAAATCGGAGGTGTCAAATTTGTATGGTAAATCGTTTCTGATATCTTCGTAAAAATTTTTGGTTTTAATGTGATAGATGAAAGAGTCAGTATCGGTGTACAATAGCTGCACGTTTTCTTTATATTTTGGTAACATGTAAGAGTAGTGAAAATCATACATGACATATTTGGAGAGTTCGAGTACAGTGAAGCCGACATAGAGTGGTTTGTTGTAGAGTATTTTTGTTTTATTCATTTGTACTGCTACAAACTCTTCGGTGAACATCTTAAAACTATGAAAATTGGGGCGAGACATACAGCACCAAATTTAGGTTTAGTTTAGCCTCCTATGATATAATCATCATCTGATGATGATGATTCATCTTCTATACATTTCATGAGATCCATCTTGTTGATGTTCACTTCTAAAAACTCAATCTTCTCCAATGCCCAACCACTATCTCTCTCTTGAAATTCATCACATTTTTTTTAAATTTTAGAAGAAAATGTTTTATAAACTTCATATAAATCTGGTATAAGGTGTTTCGGCTGACGCTGATCCTGTGTGAGGTTAACACTTTTTACATTAAAGGATTTTAGATCTCTCTCCACTGTATCGTCTTTTGTCATGACATGTGCAGAAAAGTTCCATATTCACCTTGATGGCCTCATTAATTTCCAGCTCCATCTTGAGTAACTGAACAACCTTAGCTCCCGCTCCATTCAGATATTTTTCTGGGTCTAGAATATCGGAGGAGCCATTTATCCGATAGGAAATTATTCTACACTTAAAGAGCGAAGCGATAATATAAGTGAAATAATCACCCCCGTCTTGTTTACACACTAACTTGTGACGTTTTGTTCTCGAATGAGCAATTAGCTGATTACTAGCAACTTTAATCGAACAAAAAGGACATTCATATTTTGAAACCATCTTTCTCTCTCTCTCGATACGGTAACACAGCGAATGAGTATTTCAACTTTTTACAGAAAACTAATTCATTTTACTCTTCATAGCTAGTTTATATACAAATCAAATGAGTAATTTAATGGTCACGAGGACAAATTTAGTGGTTACGAGTGTGGTAAACTTATCATAGTGGGAACCTTTTAAACGTCTAAGGGTGATAAAAAAAAAACTAATAAAAACAGGAAAAACTTTTAATGCTATATATTATAATATTGTACATACATTATATTAAACATGAGAAAAATAAGTACTCTGTTGCGTAACATCTGATTTCGTGATCCACGATAGAGGTTCGATCATAAGCACTTTCCATTATATTTGACGCTTCATGCAGTGTTTTCACTCCGCTCAACTTGAATTTCTTCTTGAAAAAGTTCATTCTGTTCTCATAGTGGAGTTTGATGTGATGTAAAAAATGTAGACGAGTGTCGAGACAGCTTAGGATGTGTTGTAGGTGCCACCATTCATCATTACTGATGCTCATTGATTTGATGCCGCCGCCACTACACCACCACCACCACACGATATGAATATGAAATTCTGTAATCCCTCACCACGATCGGACACATTTACAAATCTCACGGTGCACTCCCGATTTTGTTGTGTTGAATTATTATAATTACTATCGGTGTAGAGAGTAGCTGCTGCTGCTGCTGCTGCTGTTGCAGCTGTAGCTGTGCTGCTGCTGCCAGTGTTGAAGAAATCCCAGATACGGTTTGCGTTGTCCACGAAAATTGTAGTCCATTCTTCTCTGGTTAACAACAATCGGTTACCAATGTTAATCACCTCCTCCAAACCCTCATTTATTCGATTCGATACCACTAAATATGTTGATATGTGAGGTATCGTTATTGAATCAAGGTCATATACGTTTTGACAAAGTTCAAAATTAAAAGATGGAATCGATGGTGAATATGAGGGTGGGTAGTAGTAGTGTTGGGGGAGTAAATGATCCATCTTAACAACACAACAGCCTATGTCGAACTGAGTCGCACTTGAACATAACAGTTGATAATATAAACAGAACAGCATGGGCTTCAAACAGAACAGCAGCAGCAGCAGCAGCTGTTGAACCAGTTACATCCTGTTTTAACTGGATATTTTCCGAACTGATTTGGTTAAAATGGTGTATTCAAAGAGGGAATCATTGATGATTAGGCAGTAGGCGGTAGTGTCACTGGGGATGGCTTTCTTGAATTCCATCTCCAATTTTATGTCTATACCACCCCCCCATCGAATGGTGTCCATTTGTCACCTTTACAATAGGCACACGCCATACAATACGGTTTATGTTAATTTCAAAACCTTTCGTTGCATCCTTCGTTTTAATGGCGCAGTTTGAATTTGTAGAGCTCCTGTTGAGTACGAGTTCGTGTTTTGCATTCACAATAATCTTGGTATAATCCTCAGCGAAACCCAATAAATATCGTAGTGGAATGGTGAAACAAAACTCTCCTTCCATGTCTTTGAAACCGCTCGATGATGTGAAAAGGCTTGGAAGCCTCAAAATATGATCTTGCAGCGTTGTAAATGCTGCGTTGATCTCAGAATCTTTCTCAATCCAAACTACATATTTCGAAATCAGACTATAGACTCCGTACTAGCTCTCAATATTTAGAATATGCTGACGGATTTTTACATGAAATTCATTGCATCATTCAATGTACGTTGTACGATAAATTAATACAAAAACAACGAAATTCTGTATATGGCTCGAATCCGATGCAAAGGGCTCGAAACCTAAAAGCGGTCATCCTCGTCTAAACTCTAAATTGTAGAAAGATTTTCTTTTCTGTATATTCTTCAAAGTAATGCTATCACAATAGAATGGTATCAGGAACTGTATCCACCACGGCAGCGCCACAATGAATGGAAATAGCTATGCCATGTAATACAATACGCCAATCACTGAGATTCGCGTGACGTAACGCCAATAAGGAAGCACGCCAATTGTAGCGGGACGATTCTACTACTGAAGACTTCTGGTAATCTTCTATTCTGGTAATCTTGAGAAAAAAATGATTACAGATTGTGACAAAATAAAGCAATAATTAATACTTTAGGATGTGCAATGTGTGTGACAGTGTAAGTCTCATATTGTGTGATTTTCCTCTTGTTGTAAGCTCGCCCATGTGCAGGACTTTTTCTAGTGTGAAAGCTATTTTTCGGTCTTAATGTTACCTGACTACGTTACCTTCCTTTTGCATTTGGCTAAACCAAAAGGAAAGTACCGATCCAGAATTATCACCTAAAAAAAATTAAACCCCTTTCGAAAAAACGAGAAAATCTTCAAAATTATCGCCTATATTTTAGCTTCATATTCACAAAATTCGCCTTTTCACCTCACGTCATTCTTGACACTGGACTAAGTTGAGTACTTACTACTTAGGGTGGATATAATATGGGCATCGAGCGCCCTCATGTGCCCAAGAGTTTTTATGGATTTCCCCCAAAATAATCTGAATTTTGCTCACAAATTTCGCTAAAGATTTTCCTTGACTATGAGGTGCTTGAAACGTACTTGTGTTGGTTATACAAAATTGATATATATATTGCCTGTGTACTACATAGTCACCTACGTACCAGTTGTGTTTCGGAACCTTTTTTTAACCTATCAACACTCATAAGGACACCGGCGACCGCGACAACAATAGAACAACAATAGATTTCCAAGAATCCGCGATCGAAGAACTAAATTATTTAACTTTCTTATACAGTATTATTGTAAGTGAAATTCGATAGATTTTTTATATGGTAAAAGTTGCAACACACAGGATTTTTTTTCTTCTCATTAAATGCATTTATAGGACAAACAGATAAATATCTTATTTAATTAGGATGTAATCCGCAACCCCGCACTGAAATTTTCAAGACTACATTTTTTGGGATAAAACATCCTATATTTTATTCTGTCCCGGTTTCAAAATATTCAGCGACTTTAGCGCAAAGATTTTATTTATTTTATTTTATTGACTCACCAACAAAACAGCATTTGTGACATTTTAAAGTACATGAAATTTGTTTATAGATAAAATGAGTTCTAATTACAGGTGAAGTTCAGCGTGCGTATGCGACAAGAATTAGACGAGATGAAATGTAGTGAATATGGTGATAAATGATAATGATGAAATATGTGTGGAACAAAAAAGATCTTATTTGAAACAAATAACAGTTTGAAAATAAAACTAATACATACTAATATCACAAAAATTAAAATTATAACTGTGACAGTACACCAAGTATTTAATTATATTATTATTAGGTACTTATAGTAGATTCAACTTTACTTGACCGTGGGATATTTATTAAAATAGTGTTTAAGATTTCTCTTGAAATAATTAAGCTTATCAGAGAATATACAGATGACGGGATGGTCGGATATAGCGTTGAAAGATCTACACAATCTTCTAAGTGGTGCATAGTGACCCAGGTTTGTTTTAGTGAACTTTACGTGTAATGGTTAAGATATTACGATAAACAAACTGTTGCATATATCATATTAATATGTATAAGTATTCCCTCATGGACATAATGTAATTAGCATTTTCGTCACACAAGGGCTCTGCGTTATGGGAGTAACCGATGCGCAAATGGTAATTTGGTTAAATATTTGACCGCGACCTTCGTGTATCCACAGGAAATTGGTCATTCAAGAATTTGAACGTCCAATAAACTTGGACTCGTTGGAGGAATAATAATATTCTAATACTTTGTCATATTTTTTTATGAAAGGAAGGAAGTTTCCATATGAATTTAAATGTTGCGTGTAAAACACTATGTGGTACTAACTTTATTCATGTCCATTGTCCATACTATTAAGTATAGCCATACAAATATTATAAATGCGAAAGTGTGTCTGTCCGTCTGTCTCTTACCTCTTCACGCCCAAACCGCTGAACCAATTTTGCTGTTTATCATAATATAATATTCTAATACTTTGTCATATTTTTTATGAAAGGAAGGAAGTTTCCATATTAATTTAAATGTTGCGTGTAAAACACTATGTGGTACTAACTTTATCCATGTCCATTGTCCATACTATTAAGTATAGCCATACAAATATTATAAATGCGAAAGTGTGTCTGTCCGTCTGTCTCTTACCTCTTCACTCCCAAACTGCTGAACCAATATGTTTCGACAGTAGACAAGTGGACTTTAAAAAACGAGTCTTAAAAAATGTTAGTAAAGGTATACAAAAAAACGATGCAATTATAAAAGCTCAATTGGAGGAGGCTACAGTCTTATGCTTGTCTAAAATTAAAAAACTCAATCAGCAGTGCGAGGAAATCGCAGCGAAGGTCAACTCTTTTCAAGAAATATTACGAAAAAATTTAAAAATCCCATTGGAAGTTAATTCTAAGCTTCAAATAGATAAAAATCCCAAAAAGATCTCTAAGCCTGAAGAATCATCATCATCATCATCATCATCATCCTCATCACGTAAAAACTCCAAGACCCCTAAGGAGGTAAATAATTCTAAATCTCAAACAGTTCCAAATCCAAAGAAACAAGTCTCCAAACCTGAAGATTCATCACATGATAAAAGTAACAACCAACACCCCAATAATAAAAAACAAAAAACCTCAAGTTAATATTATCAATTCAAAGGTGGGTGTGTGGTGTGGGTGAGATTTTAAAGTGTAGTACAATAAAAAATATTATGAGTTTAAAGTGGCAGGTCGTTAAGGAAATTCATAGGAATGCTAGCAAAAAATTTCCAAGGAGACGCTTCATACAAAAAGGTCTCGATGACACCTGGCAGATTGATTTGATAGATATGCAAAAGTATTCAAAGTATAACAAGGGTTTCAAGTACATCTTGACGTGTATCGATACCTTCTCCAAATACGCGTGGGCTCAACCGGTGAAAAGTAAATCGGCTGAGGATGTAACACGAGCCATGCAAGCCGTACTCAACAACAATCTCAATAGAAAACCAAAAAATATTCAATCGGACGATGGGCGTGAGTTTTTCAATGGAAAATTTCGAGCGTTAATGGGAAAGTTAGGGCGTACATCACTACTCTACATACAGCCCTATGAAAGCGTCTATTGTGGAAAGATTTATTAGAACTATCAAGAATTGGATTTGGCAACAATTCACTTTTAATGGTTCTTATACATGGATTGATCACATACTATATGATGTAATGAAAAAATATAACAACAAAATACATCGCACTATCGGGGTTGCCCCAGCGAGCGTGAATCATACTAATGTCAATGCCTTATTATCTAATGTTTACAATTTTATCAAGGTTCATGGCAAAGCTAAATTTAAATGTTATGATTATGTAAGAATTAGTAAATATAAATCGTGTTTTTCCAAAGGATACACTGGCAATTGGAGTTCGGAAATATTTCAAATTGTGAAAGTGAATAATACCAATCCAGTTACCTATCAGTTGCAAGATGATCGAAAGCAACCTATATTGGGCTCGTTCTATGAAAAAGAACTACAAAAAGTTAAATACCCTGATGTCTATCTAGTGGAAAAAGTGTTGAAGAAAAAAGGTGATAAAGTACTCGTGAAATGGTTCGGTTTGAATTCAACTAGTTGGATTAATAAAGAAAACAACATAAATTAATAATGTTTTATTATTTGTCTACACACAATAAATCCCTGCTTCATATTTAACATAATAATTTTTTCCATACGCTAATAGTTAAAACAAAAAGTATAATAATAAACTAATCTTAATTCTATTAGAGGTATATATAATTTATATTTAAGATATATTATATACAAATGAATAAATAAATAAAAAATATATACTTTTTACATACATTTTAATCTATTTCATAATATTATATTTATTCTTAAAACAAAAAAGTATAATAATATTTTTAAATTTTTCAATTTAATTTTATATAGTATAATTAATAACCTATTTTACATATTTTTAATACATTGGCCTTCAACCACATGCCGAATGCCTCAACCTCAACCCCGCTGCAGTGACAATAACTTCTCTTTGATGTCGGTATGAAGTTGGTGTGACGATTGCAGTTTGGATTATTAGTACTATCCCACATTAACGCTTCCATCACCTTCTCTACTTTTGGACAACCGTACATTTCAATATTGATGTGTTTGAAGCCCAATGATGACAGTAATTTTTTTTCAACTGTGCCCCTCTTATAAGCCCACATATATTCTTTCTTTGGATCAAGGGAGTGCAAACACCCCACTAAATCTTTATACGTTATGTCTCCATTGAAATTTCTGCATGGCATTCCATGAACATGACGTTCACAGAATGTAATTGCCTTACTCTTTCTCTGGAGAAACCACAACGGTAATTTAACATGGTGTAGATGCACCACCTCAGTCCAAAGATCATAAACACCAACCTCTTTGAAATATATATCGCTTTTAAGGGGGAAGCCGTCAATGTCGATAACATATCTAATACCAACCTCCATATTATTTATCGACATTGAGGCAAACACAAACATAAAAAAACACTACTACAATATATCACTAGTCAATACTATCTTTTTAAAACAAAAAAAAATATTATATTGCGTAGTTAATTATTATATTATATCGCACAGCATGCACAGCTAATTATTATTATTATATCACACAGTGTCTATAACTCAATACCACAGTTGGCACAAATAGCACACAATATAAAGTTTATCAGTTCACTAGTGGACTTTGCGGTTTGAGACGGGGTACAGTACACGAAAACCTCTAAGGGAACTTCACTAATTAGATCCATCCACTCCTCGTAGTCAACGTTTATAGAGCCAACTGTATCTGCGAGGAGCTCGGTAATCTCACTCCAAAACATAATTAGGGCCTAAATACCATAGTCGCTGAAGTCACTCCTCTCGTACACAGTAGTCAGCATTGTGTTCACATCTTCGTGTAATTTTCGCAGCCGGATTGAACGAGTCCACAGTTTTAACAACCTGTTGCTCGCTAAGATCTTGACGCATTCTTTCTTACACTCAGCATTCATATTTTCCAATGTTGATATCATATTAATTGAGAGGAGACGTCGGGGCCGGGATTTACACTGTAATGCAAAAAATAAAACATTTTTTCCCCTTTCATCTTGTTTACATCATGGTAAAATTGATTCCCCACGTTTTGCCCTCTCGACCTGTGCTTGTGATATACACACCCTGGTTAAGTGTTGCTAAAATTTCCTCATTGACATCGTTATATGTCGACGGCAATGAAATTAGGTAACCATTTTCTAAATGCAGAACAGTCTGCATCGTGTCCGCTTGAAACTTCGATTGCACTTTGTATGCTCTCAAAATTTTATATGGAACGTTTAATTCAAGATTTGCTAATTTCATCCATGTTTTTCTGTAGTCGTTTAATTTTTTGAGCGCTTCTTCTTTCGACATATTTAAACAAAAAAAACACTTTTTATTTATACTCACAAAAATATTTTACTCTCTTGCTCACTATACCACGGTACACAGTGTAGGCTGTCCTGATTGAATACATACAGTCTTCTGTGGGTATAGGTCTTTTTATAGTTGATAAATTGTATATAATTTTTTTCATAATTCACACCACCACCTACTGATAATAATTGGCCTTTCACATAGAAAAACCACATCCTGCGGTAGATATTTTGATTAAAATTTTAATTAAATTTTTACTGGAATTTTGTGACTACATTCACCATCAGTTATGTATCCTTTTTTTAGTTTGTCCCATTCACCATAGCTCCAATGGATAACACCTTCAATTACAGTCTTATATTGCATACATTGTTCGCTTAAAGGAGGAAATGTTGATGATGATGATGATGATGTAGGAGGTGTTGTCACCGTCGTTGTTATAGGAGTCGTCGTCTTATTGAGGGAAATCGTTGATAATTCCTCACGTGTCACATCATTAGTTGCTCCTCCTCCTCCTCCTCCTCCTCCTCCTCCTCGTCCACTACTCGTATTCAACTTCTTTCTTTAGTTACTATTATTGTGATGATGATGATGATAATGATGAGGATCAACTCTAGCCACCTTTACATTAATCTCCAATCCTTTGTCATCTTTGAAGGTCTGCTCAAACATATCGGAGGTCCATGACTGTTGTAGAGTATTCGTTTTCCACATATTACCACTTCGCTTGTTTCGAGAGTTATTATTAGTGGTATCAATAAATCTCACAACTTCTAGTTTATATAATAATAGCACATTTTCATCATTACATATACGTATACTCCTTTGATGAGTTTTCTTGTCATGCAGCTGTTGTGCTCCATGAAAACGATGATAATGATAACGACGACGACGACTACTCACAATAATGGGGTGTTTGCGGCGGAAAAAATTTCCATCATCTCGAGCGACATCTTCATAAAGATAAAACTTTATTAGCCAGTCTCTTATTAAACCACCATCCGCTTCGAAAAGTGTTACATTCTTCACATACCAATAATTGTTATTACATAAATTCAACAAATCTTCATTAACTGATTTTGAAATATTTCTCACCACCATATCTGTAGTGTTCTCGCGTTGAATGTATAACATCACCACCCATGGTAATAAACTTGTGAATAACATTTAATATATTTTTTACTATGAAACACTAATATCAATTATTATGACTATCGAGACTATTAGAACTGTTAATATGACACACATTTTTGCAAGTGCACTGTTTTATATCAAATGATTAGCAGTGTGTGGCAATTGCGTTGCAAGTAATGTCACCAAACGTAATTTCAAAAATATAGGACTTCTCAACAAACACATCATAAAATATACTTATTTCCATCTAATACAATGAAACACATTTTACTCCAGTCACACACCATGTATTCATAAACTTTTAATATTGAAATAAGAAAACTTTCATTTTTCCATACAAAACAACATAGCCTACTACCCATTATGACTCCACACAACTACACCATCTTTTCATACACTTTTAAAAATGGAATAAGAAAACTTTCATTTTCCATATAAACCAACACAATGAAACACATTCTACCCAATATAACACTCCACCTATACCATCTTTTCATCAACTTTTAATAATCTAAAAAAGAAAAAATTCATTTCAATTTCAAAAAAATATCCACGCTTTTCATATTATATGCTCACTATACAAAAAAAAATATCTTTTTCACCGCTTCCTGCACGTGGAATAAATGTCACATTTAAAAGCGTAATTTAAATAACCCTGTAAATTGCGAAATAAATTAATAACATATTATTTTATGGAATTTTCCCATGAATTAAATTACTAATATATATTATTGTAGGACATTTTCCATGTCTCCTTTTCGATAATGATTACACCACCACCATGAGCTCGCAACACCGCCGCCACCCATCCCTCATGATTACCAACACCACCACCAACAACACTCTAGAGGCCGCTGCGACACCCCTCACCGACGAAACAACAATACACTACTCACGCTGATCATTATCATTAATTTTCAACCTCTTATCAACAAATACCAACATAACATGACACACCACTCACATACATACTACACCACACACAGGCATCTTCTTACACTGGTTTTGCAGTGGTCCAGAACATACTACACTGCTAGCGTGACCTAATTATAACATCATAGAAAACATCATCATGATAATTACGCCGCTAACGGTACCCTCGTTCGAGGCCGCTGACGCAACCGCTGCCCCCCTCGCCGCTGACGCAACCCCTCGCCACCGCCATCCCTCATGATTACCAACACCACCACCAACAACACTCTAGGCGCCGCTGCGACACCCCTCACCGACGCCCCCCGACCAAACAACAATACACTACTCACGCTGATCATTATCATTAATTTTCAACCTCTTATCAACAAATACCAACATAACATGACACACCACTCACATACATACTACACCATACACAGAGATCTTCTTACACTGGTTTTGCAGTGGTCCAGAACATACATATACATGCTACTTATATCTCATATTTTTTACATTTCGTTATTATACTGAAACTAGGTAAACCGGGAGTCACGGAATAACAAATTGGGGTTTATCCTCGCCTTAAACATTATTAGCAAAAAAACGACAAATATGTGGGTTGTTGAAATTCCATTTGGCACGTCTAGGTGCTGCGATGTAGCCGTCAGGTCTATTGTGTCAAATAGACCTGATAGACCTGACGGCTACATCGCGGCACCTGGTGGCAAATAGAATTTCAACAACCCACATTCTGCAAATTACCTATTATGAGCTCTCCATCTGTTGCACAAATGTAGATACTGCCGGCACTGTATGTACATGAACACCGCGCCGCCCGTGAAGCCCACCGCCACTACCACGAGCTTCGTCCAGAATGGCCATGCTGAAAAACAATATAAATATATCTCAGTTCACTTGTCATACTTAATACAGATTTTTGAGATATGGGAGCTAACACAAGCAACCTCTCTCTTTTTCAGGGGCGTCTTTCCCTTAGATGCAGGGTGTGCGGTGCACACGGGCGCCGCGGTCCTAGGGGCGCCGAGCGCCGCTCGCAACGGAGCCCCACTCGGGGCGCGCCCGCGTTGGCCGGCCGCCGCGCTTTAATGACCAGCGTAAAACGAACTCCAATTTGCATACATTTTGTGTAGCATTTGGAGCTCTTCTTATATTTGTCGTATTACAGTCAAGCAAGGCGCACCACGAGAGGCTCAGCTTTTGCAATATAAATTATATAAACTTTATTTTTCAACGTGAAATGAACCTTAAAACACATAAATGAAGATTATATTATTTTGTCGTCAAGATGGGCGCCAAAATGAGAGCCGCGCGCAAGTCAGACTGGACGTTTATTATGCGCCCGCACCTGCAGGATATTTTTATGAAAAACTTACCGTTTTGCTGAAAATCGCGAAAAAAATTTTTTTAAGTGAAAACTTCTTTATCGGCGTTGAGCACTTTTGTAGGATGGGTAAAAACTGTGAAACTCGCGTCAGATTCTCGTGCTGATCGAAAAACCGTAAGACGGTTGGAGAGTAGTGTTGTAACATCGAAATAAATTGCTTTTTTTCGATTGTCGATATTTTTTAATCGATTGTAAGGTTTCGATAAATTAAAAAAACCGATTTTTTAAAAATCGATTTTTATAAAGAATGGGTTAAAAAAATTGTAAGGGTTTCGATTAATTAAAAAAATCGATTTTTTAAAAATCGATTTTCATAAAAAATGGGTTAAAAATTTAATCGATTGTAAGGGTTTTGATTAATTTAAAAAATCAATTTTTTAAAAATCGATTTTCATAAAAAATGGGTTTAAAAAAATAATGCACAACGTTAATAATCAAGTTTTCACTTCTGCCGGCACTCCCGGAGGTGAATCTCGTCTTTTTTAAACTTTGACTTGGGATATTTTTCCATAGAAGGGAATTATTGGGAGCTTTCAAATTTTATTTTTAATCATATTCTAAACAATATTACCGATTTTCAGCTTGGTGGGATTTCATCTTAACTTCGAATTAGAGCTTCGAATGTCTAAATTGACCGGAGTAGTCATAAGTAATTCATTATAACTTCTAAACTATCTAATGACAGCAAAGAAATTGAAGAATTTATTCTAGCTAAATACCTCATCTATTATTTAACATTAAAAACCAGTTTGATAAGCCAGATTTTCCACAAAAAGCCAATAATAAAAAATATAAATAATATTTTGTCCCTTTTTCCATTCATCTTTATTATTTTACTTATATTTTATTATTTTACTTAGCATGGGATTAGACGACGTGATGTACGCTACTTAGCTTTTATACTATTGTATATTATTGCATGCTTAATAAAGAATTTGACTATTTGACTATCTTTGTTTTTCCATGTTTTTAAATGAAATTTTTTAATAAACCACCCTTATAATTGTAGTTGATGGACTCTCAACTCATGAGTTTAAATATTAAATGCAACCTTTTTCATATTTCTGGAATACTTAGTTGAGAAGCATTGGTCAAATGAAAATAAGGGTCCGAAATTTTTTTAAAATGACTGCCTTTTTAGACCACGAGAGAGAAAAAAAGAGCCAATTTGTAGATAAACATAACAAAAGGATCTGACAGTATAGGCATACATTCCATACGAGGCGTACTTATGCAAACTGTGAGAAAAACACTTTTACAACTTTTCGAGTGAAAAACGGTGACCGGTATGACAAAAGTAATAATACATTTTTGAAGACAATTTGGCCTAAATAAAAATGGCCTAGAATTTTTATCTGAGGTACCTATTTTTATGAAAAAACTTGCCGCTTCGCCAAAAATTGTAAAAAACTAATTTTTTGGACATTTGACCTTGAATAAAAAAATTTGCACACATGGGAATTATGGGGAACTTTAAAATTTTATTCGTAATCACTTTCTTAACGATATTACCGATTTTCAGCTTGGTGTGAATTTATGCAGGGTTACAGGGGTATTTTTGTCTAAGTTGACTGGGGTATACTATATACATGTAGGCACTAGAAAGATTCACAAAATATTACTTAAGTAATTATATTTGTACTTAAATTAACATTTAAGGGGCTTCTATAAAAAACATTAGTTTTTGCTTTTCTTTGCTTTACAATCGGACCCCACGGAACCCTTCGTGTGCGAGTCCGATTCGCACTTGGCTGATTTTTTTTAATTCAGAAAGGCACCACTTTTGGTTTTCGGACCACCTGAAAATTTGACTAAGACCGGCACTGGTCTTCACTCTTAAGCGGCCGGACAAACTGTACTTGTACTCTGTACCCATTTTATTTTGACCGCGCGCTTGCTAGGGGGCGCTAGGGTAATATTTACACATGGGCGCCACATGGGCTAGAGACGGCCCTGCTCTTTTTACTTACTATCAAAAAGTCATTTGTAAGTGAAATAAAGTTAACTTTAAGATATGTTATTTATAATGTTTGTCTATACATGCTTAGCTCAATTCGTTTTAATAACTGTAGCACCTTTCTTGCAAATTACGTATTTGAGAAATGAGAGTTAACACAAGAGCTTGCTTATTACCTCTATCTTTTTACTATTAAAAAGTCATTTGTAAGTAAAATAAAGTTAACTTTAAAAGATAATAATACGTCATTTTATATGTTATGTACTATGCACCATCGAGGAAGTTGATTCCTACGCAGTTTTTATTTTTATTTTATTTTTATTAAATAAGGGGGCAAACGAGCAAACGGGTCACGTGATGGTAAGCAACTACCGTCGCCCATGGACACTCGCCACATCAGAAGAGCTGCAGGTGCGTTGCCGGCCTTTTAAGAGGGAATACGCTCTTTTCTTGAAGGTTTGCAGGTCGTATAGGTCCCTAAATACTACTGGTGACAGTTCGTTCCAGAGTTTTACAGTGCGCGGCAGAAAGTTATGCAAGAAACGCACTGTGGAAGACTGCCACTCATCAAGGTGATGAGGATGGTATGTTTTTCGCGTGGGACGATGGCGAAAAGTTGCAGGTGGTATGATTCCGAACAATTCCTCAGAGCACTCCCCGTGATACAACCGATAAGAGGATGCAGAGTGAAGCTACATCTCGGCGTAATTCTAAGGGGTCCAAGCTGTTTGAAACACTATGGCAGTCAACAATTCGAGCAGTTGACAGACCAATGTTATTTGGTCGAATATGTCAATTCAATGTTAATTGTGATCTGTCGGCTGGGTTTGACGTAACGCAACCAAACTACGTAGGTCCCCGATCTGCATAGGAATCAACTTCTCTGATAGTACATGCTTGGCTCAGTCTGTTTTAATAACTGTAGCACCTTTCTTGCAAACTATGTACTCACTTTTGTACTTGATATGTGCCTGATTAAAAAGTTAAAGTCAATAATATATTAGTACTTAATTATTCTTTAGATGATTACATTGTAATTGTACCTCAACATAAGACTTATATAACACTATTTTACCTATAAGGCCCCTATTGACTTCTTCGACGGCTCGCTCGATGAGCACAAACAGCGACCACATGACGCACAGCGCTGCCACACAGTGGAACAGCACCGCGCAGCATAGACGCCGGCGCTCCACGCCAGACATTTCTAACAAACGCCACTGAAACATGTTAATGGTATACACTATAGCAGCCTTTCCCAATTTTGCGACAAGGGCCCCTTATGAACACTGAAGGTCTATAAAAGGAGGGTGGTGTGGGACCCATAAAAAAAAATGGGGCATTATGTAGAGGCTTGGTGGGTGATTTCTAATTTTATTTCATCTGGATGCATTTTAAATTAAAACAATGTGGAGCACTGAAACATAATTTGTTCTCTCAGTGGGCAGTAGACAAAATAAGTTTGGGAGCCCTGCATTATATGCAAAGAGTAAGGCCCACAGGAAGGACTCAACATCAATTACAATAGCTTCTCAAGAGGCAGCCTCCTGATAATATCAATCTACTAATCTACAATCTTCTACTAGCTGTTGAGAGAATATAGAGGACTCACACCAAAAATACACAGAAACAATATGAACAAAAACAAAAATATACAGCCCTTAAAAGTGGAATCTTCATCAACAGTGTGCTTTCGGTATATAAAATTCCTGGTCCTATAACAATCTTATTTACATTATGTTCCTAATTCTGATCCAATATAGTCAATCTCCAAACTGCATGTTGTTAAACTTTACACTTTTTAGGAGGACTAACACTCTATCACACACAAAGATACAAAATATGTGATGTGTGTGTATTACATAAAAATATGTGACGCCACATTCATTTGGTTATGTTAAACATTCTAGGTATGTTTAGAATAAATTTGAACAGAAAACATGTAACATAAGCTTGTGACTAATTGTTGCAATAACTTACCTCGCTAAATGGTTTTATTTTTGTGTGCATAATGAAATTAAATTTGCACAGTTCACATGATCTTGTTTCCGAAGCAGTCAACCATTGTTGCAGGCAGCTCTGATGAACATACTTAAGACTTCCTGTATAAAATTACATAATAAAATAGTAAATAGGACATTAAAAATATTTTGTTACAAGATAAATAAATGTGTCAATGGAATCTTCTTTGTAAAAATATTTATAATTCTAAACCACTTTATCACCACTACTGGGTCAATCCTGATAGTAATATCAGAATATAAGAGTTCAGTGTAGTGTTTAATATTGTTATAATTTTATAATTATTGTTATTAAAAAGTATGATATAACACGGTACTGAGCATATTTTAAACAAATAAATATAGGAGAACCATCTTTAGAAAGAAAAGAAGAGTAAACTCTAATACAATTTACTACCAAAGACATTTTTATTACTTATGAATTATCAAGCTCAAATATTAACCGTGAGTAAATTTTTTTGTAACATTTCTAATAAGAAAATCAGATAATAAAACTAAGTAAATAACATTAACTCTTTCACTCTCAAGCAGTTGCATGCAACCGCAAAAACAATAGATTTCCAAGAATCTGCGATCCAGATAATAACACCATGTCCAGCTTGATCATGAATCATGATTTCTTATTTAGACACTTTGTTATTATAAGATTGTCATAAAACAGCTTAGTTTTATAATAAGTAGGGCCCGGATATATATGTAAATACCATTGACATAAGAAACAATATGGACAGAAAATGACCACAAAAGACACGCATCTGCCTTCAAAATTTATAAAAAAACTTAATATTGATATCGGTATTTTTTTATTATTCAGTGACATTTTAGCTTACAAATTTTGAAGGCAGGCGCGTGTCTTTCGTGGTCATTTCATGTCCATATAGTTTCTTATGTCTATGGTATTTACATATAAATCCGGGCCCTAATAATAAGCAAGCATTTGGTAGATTTGACCATTGTGACTAATCTACACACTACTATAAACTTTGTAGCAGTCATATTATATAATAAGAATGAAGTAATGTAACTTTATCAGTCTGATCACTATTGCATAAACATCTATACATATGGTCAGCTTTAGAATAACAAACATTATTAGGAACTTAGCTAATCATAGCTGAAATGATGCCTCACCAGAACAGTAGCAGGGTGCAAGTAGCGGGTTGTGAACTTCACTCTCGCAGTGGCAGATGCGACAAATATCGCCACTGGAGTTGCTGCACGAAGTGTGGCTGCTGCCGGAGCCAGCGCGGACAGTCTCCCTGCCCCCGCCGCCCCATTCCCAACTCTCTATCTCCGATGAATTTTTCACGCTAATCTGCTGAATCGGCATTTTGATTGATGGTCACTTTGGTCAGCAAATATCACTCATATTACCTATTTAATTGCATACAAATGAATGTCATATTGACTGCAATCGGGTATCGACAAACGAAGGAAAGGATTCGTATTGGTTTTAGTAGTCACGGTTTCGACTGAAGCGTCCAATTTCAAACTAATTATACACAGATTTATAAAATTATTTTTACAAAAAAATACTTTATTTTACACACTTATTTATGAACTAAAACGAAAACATCAATATTCAATAGCAACTAGACAGTAGTCGACACCACAGATCAAGAATACGACCCTAGTGTCGACCCTAGGGTCGACACTCGACAGTCGACACTCGACAGCCAGTGTTTCGGGCTTCCACTATAATGATTTCGTTTCCCCACGCCTCAATTCAGATTTCCCCTTTTTTTCCCCTCAATTATTATTTTGCTATAGTTTTAAGTTTTGGCACTAGTATATAAACTAAAAAGAGACTTTATCGTTTTTCACATAGACTTATAATTAAAGACCGTATTATATGCAACATAAAAAGCATATGCATGCAAATATGCATGAAAAATGCTTGAAATCTGATCTGTGCTTGAAATATGCACGAAAATTGGCAAAATATGCAAAATTATATGACAATATGCAAATTCAAAATCTGCATACAATTAGTAAATAATTTTTTGATAGGTGATAATTTAAAATTTACCGAGCCAGAACATTTCAGAAATCTACTTTATATCACTCCAAAGAAAATTTAACCAAAAACCACGAACAATTTAATTTAGACCTTTTCAACCACTTTAGTAGCTTAAAATTAGATGAAACGGACCCAGAAACCCAATATAACGCCATCTTAACAGGGATTTCCAACAGCAGCAAAAAAATTAAAAAACAACCTAAACAGAAAAACAAGTTAACAACTGATACCAGTGATACCATAAAACTAATAGAAAAAAGAACAGAAACGAAAATTGGATCCAAAGAATATAGAGAATTGGATAGAAAAGTCAAGCGTAGCATTAGGAACGACATTCGTAGACTCAACACACACATGATTAAAATAGCGCTAGAAAAGAATTCATCGTTAAGGATCCTAAAACAGGGAATTACAAAAGGTAAGACTTGAATAAATAGCCTTAAAGATAATGAAGGTATAGCACACAGTAATAGAGACAAGATAGTAGAAATAGCAACAGTTTATTATAAAGACCTTTATTTTGATAACTCAGAAACAGGATATCTTCCATTAAACTGCAAATGTTCAGAATCGATACCTTTTATCAGAGAATCAGAAGTAAACGTAGTCCTTCACAGCATGCCTTACAACCGAAGCCCTGGAGAAGATGGAATCAGCTCCGAAATTTTAAAAATTGGTTCTCCTGCTCTACTTCCGCATATCACAAATCTTTTTAATACCATCCTCAAATCCGACAGGTTCCCTAACAAGTTTTGCCATTCCAACATTATACTCTTGCACAAAAAAGGCGAAAAAAATAATATAAATAATTATCGTCCCATAAGCCTGGTTTCCCACCTCTACAAAGCATTCATAAAAGTAATACTCAACCGCATAGATCATAAGCTGAACCAATATCAACCCGCGGAACAAGCGGTCCATCATTCCGAGTTCTCAAAGGAGTCAAACAAGGGGACCCGCTCTCTCCTAAACTATTTACAAGTATCCTTGAGGAAGTATTTCGAAAGCTGGCGGCTTCATGGGCGACGAGGGGCATTGTCGTCGGTGACAGGAGGCTAACAAACCTTCGGTTTGCCGACGACATTATTCTCTTCGCACCCTCAGCCTTAGAATTACAAACAATGCTTGAAGACCTAAGCAACGCAAGCCTCGAGGTGGGACTAGCGATGAATCGGTCCAAAACACAAATAATGACCAATAGCAGAAAACGTAGGATCGAGGTAGATGGGCAAGAATTACAATATGTCGACAAGTATATCTACTTGGGCCAGATAGTCTCCTTGAAAAATAGACTAGGAAAGGAAGTCAACTGTCGAATTGAAAACGCCTGGAAGAGCTACTGGTCCATGAAGAAGCTAATGAAGGGAGATTTGCCAATCTCCCTGAAACGCAGACTCGTCGACATATTGTGCATTCTGCCCATCCTAACCTACGGTGCTCAGACCTGGTCATTGACTGAGTCGCACAGGTCCCAGCTCGGGGTTTGCCAAAGAGCAATGGAGCGCAGCATATTAGGTGTAAAACTAGCAGACCGAATAAAAAATAGCACGCTGCGCTCCAAAACAGGTGTTAAAGACGACGGCATGACAGCTGTAAAATTAAAGTGGGACTGGGCGGGTCATACCAGCCGCATGCATCCTGACCGTTGGGCAAAGGTCACCACAGAGTGGGTGCCAGTGGACGGATGACGCCGCCGTGGGCAGCCTCCAAAAAGATGGCGGGATGAACTGGATGCCTATAAGCCAGGCTGGCCTGCGGTGGCGTTGGAGCGAGATAGATGGAAGACCTTGGGGGAGGCCTTACCCCAGCAGTGGGATAGTATAGGCTCACAAAAAAAATGATAATATACCGTATAGTAACATTATAATATGACATTAAAATTATTTAAATTTGTAAAGGTAAGCAATCAAATATTTTTCTTTTTCAGTAGTAAGATTGCGTCTACGATCATTTTGAATATTTTTGTAAATAGAAAAGGTTCGCTCCACATTCACTGAGGAAACTGAGCATAATCCGAACTTGGGTGCTTGTTAGCACTTAACAGTTAGCACGTCTTACAGTCTCTGGCAAAAATTCTGCCGTTTAATTTGTAGCTAGGGAGCGCGACTTTCTTCTGTCTCTTTCATTTTATTATCGTAACTGTCAAAACAAAAGATGCGCATGGCTACTGACTGCATTCGAAATGCAGTAAAAAGTCACAACTATTACTCGACAGCATGTCGATAGCGACGATAGCCCTTATGTTTTGTAAAGTTTTTGTTATTGTTATTTTTGGTCGCATTTCGAAACCCAACATTAGTGAAAAATGTTGTAAATGAAATGAAATGAAATGACTGTTATTACTGACAAAAATGGCTAAAATATGCAAATGCATATGCAAATATGCAAATGTATATAATCCGGTCTCTACTTATAATATATACTGTCGTATAGACCACCTGACAACCCGAAAATGCGTGACGATTTTCGATCTGTAAATGTGTGCGTGTGCTAGTGATGTATATTTTACTATCGATGGTATTGTCCGATCGAGTTATTTTACCTGCATTTCTATCTATCTATATCTATACTTATTATAAAACAAAGTCGCTTTTTTCCCTCATGTCCCTTTGTTCCCTTTAATATTTAAAACTACGCAACGGATTTTGATGGTTCTTGCAGTGTTATATATAGCCCATTTATCGAGGAAGGCTATAGCCTATATTTTATCACGCTAAGACTAATAGGAGCGAAGAAATAGAGGAAAATGAGGAAAAAACGGGGAAAATTATTTGAAAGGGCTGACTTGAACGCGCTAATCTCAGGAACTGCTGGTCCGATTTGAAAAATTATTTCAGTGTTAGATAGCCCATTTATTGAAGAAGTCTATAGTCAATATTTGTGACGTTATCAGCGTGAAGGGACCTTATTGTCGGTATTGAGTTATTAGTATATCCATAATCTACATTTAATAGACTATCGAACCATGTAAATAACATGCGTGTAGGTCTGGAAAATATTAAAAAAATATATTTAAGCTCGAAAGTCGTAAAAGGTGATATTGAGAAAATCGCATTCAAACTTCGACATCCTAAAAAAGTATGTTATTGTAGGAAGTTACATAGATATTATGTTTTTTGAGAAGTACATTATATGGTTTTTTAGAATTTAACTTCAATTATATAATTTTATAACTCTATTCCTGTTGTTTACCACGCCAAAGTGCATGATGTAATGAAAATGCCCAAGATGGTTTTTACTAAATATTTCACTTATTAGTATGTTTTCTACTGGATTTTATAAAAGAATAATATAAAACGGATCAGTTTTTACTAAATAGAGACGTGTTCGATATTAAAACAACATTGTTTATTGTATTAAAAAAACTGAACAAATAAACATTGTGCTTCTACTAATGTTATTAATCAGTCAAAATCAACAAAAATATATATTTACTACACTTAAACATAGTCAAATGAGATCAAATATATAAACTTCTATTTAAAAAGTAGCTTTTTTCTGTCTTAAAATTCAAGGTAAAGTTTAGTAAAAAGCTGGTACAAACACTTAACACTTTTCAAAAGGGACCTTATTGTCGGTGATTAAAAGTTTAGTAATGTCACATAAAAATAAATGTACATTTTTATTAACATTGAAGTTCTTATTTTTTAAATAACTTTAATTATCCTTTAGTAACAAGACGTGTACCAAAAAACATATAATTTCTCATAGTTACCATAGAAGTATTCATAAATATTAAAAGGGACCTTAATGTCGGTCGTTACATTTTTAGTAATAAAGTTAAAAGAAGATACAAAAATACTATTAATTTTGTAGTTGTTACATTCTTTTTTATTTTTATTTTATTTAAATATTTATATAATTATATTTTTCATTATTTAATTATATTTCTTAGATTTCTATATAAAAATAAAGAAACTTCAGACTTGGTACGACTTTGTCTAGATTTAATTACTTTTTAGGGTTCCGTAGTCAACAAGGAACCCTTATTAGAGATAAACAAGCAGCTCCATCAAGATTCGAGACTTGGCTAGTTTTTTTACAGAATGTTTTTGGTGGGATTTCACTTCTTTTTATAGAAACGTGGGCATATTGATTTTTTAAGCTGAGCCGTTAGTAGTGGGTTTCATCATATCGCTCGTGTAGGATTGCGCGCTCGTGTAAGCGTCACCATCAGCATCACACGTGTTACATACGCCTCCGTGGTCTAGTGGTTTAGTGCGTGGCTCGACTTGACTCGGAGGTCGTGAGTTCGATTCCCGCGTTGGAAACGTATTATTTCCAAGTTTGGTTAGGACAATGCAGGTTGATCACATTTGACCAGGATTTAATTGAAATTAAAATTAAAATTTACCATACAAAAAACCTAATTTTGAGTCCGACTCGCACTTGGCTAATTTTTATGGTTTTCCCTATAAATTACCATTAAACCCTAAACTCTGTGCTAAATTTCAGCTCTCTGAGTTTATGGGAAGTACTAGTTCTATTTTGATGATCTTGAGTGAGTGAGTGAGTGTCATAAATGAGAAACTTTGCTTTAGCTTAACTTCGAAATTTAATGACCTCTAGAGGTCTCAAATACGGGCCTAAAATGCGGTGAAATGGTTCCTGTAAATGATGGTACTGCAGTGTTTGCTTCGCGCTCTACTTGGTGGGGGCATGGCAGTGCCCCCAGAAGCGCCAGATATTCCAATCAATATTACCGATTTTCAGCTTGGTGCAAATTACTAGTAGTATAACAGTAGATACCGTGCCGAAAAAAAGCCGCAATCGACTCTCGACTGCAGCCCCGACAATAAGGTCCCTTTTTCACTAAACTTTAAGTTCAATTTTAACCTATAAAAAATCGTTTTTAAAACCTGTGTCTTTGTCATATCAAAATTTAGAGTCTGCTTATTAACATGGAGCAAAAAACGAAAAATTGATTTTTTTCGACACTTTAAATGCGATTATCTCGGAAACTAAAACCCTCCATAAGGTCCCTTTTCCCAGATAACGTCACATTTTATCACTAAGACTAATAGGAGAATGTGAAAAAAACGGGGGAAATTATTTGAAAGGGCTTATCTCGCGAATTACTGGAGCAATTTTTATGTTATTTGGCACAGATAAGAAATATACCACGTAAAGGATCATAGGCTATCCATTTTAATCATTATTTCAGTGGCTATATATTTTATACCCGTGCGACGCCGGGGTGGATCGCTAGTGAGAAATAAATAATATGCAACTTTGACAGATTTTGTAATTCAAATTAGATATCATATATTTTATTTGGCAGAAAAAAGGTGACGATTGAAAAGTAGATACTTACACATTTTCGTTTGGGGTGATTTTTCAATCGTCGGATATGTTATAACATGAGGTTCTTATAAGGGTAAATAATATACACATTTTAAAGTTAGTTATTATACAGGTAAAAACTATCTGACAAATTAGCCCTTACATTAATAGAAATGCAAATATAAAGTTGAAAGTAAACGACAAACATAGTATATTATTTATTCTTAAATTAAATGCATTATATCATAACACCCTTACACACCCATTACGTTTTTAGATTAGTTTTATGTTCTTGTTAAATACCGATAGGCATATCGATAAATTTGATTCAAGCCCTAGCGTATATTTAAACAATTTTGATGAAAAAATTTTCTTCAAAAACGGTGTAATTTAAGAGCACCTTACCTACCTTTAGTTATGCAAAATATGAAAGCAAGAGGTGGATTAATAATATTTTATTTGAAATAGAGAACTAAAGACAGAATATAGCGAAAATAAACACATCGTAGCAATAAGGACATGAAGATTAATTGCCTGTGAAATGTATATTTATCAGGATTACTCCTATGATTTACAATGTAATCACTCAGAGAACAAGTTAACATTGTTATATGTAATAGTATTTGTCGAAAATAATAAAGGATTTAAACAATAAATTGTAAATACCGAAAGGGCATAAAAACGGGTGACGACTTGTGGACGACCTGTCAAATGAAAGTGGTTAAAGTTTTCATTAGACTGCCTCTCTCTTTTCATCTTGTTATAATTCTATTAAGAATTTTCTTCTCTCTCGCACTTTTTGTTGGTCTTTACCATCATACGTTTGTGGTTTTTATCATCTAAAAGCCTGCCCACTTACGCCTCTGGTTATACCGTACTAAAATAATTATATTATTTACACTAATAATTCCAGTTTCAAATTCTAGTTTTTTATTACAGACTTTCGTCCATATTAGTTTCTCTAGGTTTTATATACGACTTCCCGCAATGTCCCCTTTTATAGTCTTTCCCCTTTTTCTTCCCCTCTGGACTCTAATTTCCCCTAAAAAGGGGGAGTTCCCCTCATTGTGGAAACACTGAGTTGACAGCAGTGGATTTTTTTGTATATTATAAAAATTGTATAGTCTATTTCAAGTCTATTTATTTAAGAGGGCCTCACCCACAGATTAATGGAATTTCTAGAAGTGTGTACCGTCGCGCATACCGTAGTCACGTAGTTTTTTATTGGTTTTCTATTTGAAACAAAATACTAAATCGGTGGTCTGCTAAGTAGAACAAGAACTTTTGAATAGTTAGAGTTAAGCGCTTATTCCACATGTCTTATATTTTAGAAGTCCTAGCTACCTAAAAAATTTAGTCAAGTGGAATAACATTTAGAAAGCTAGGATCCTAGCTAGGATCCTAAATCGGAAAAATGTGGCTTCTAACTGACTAAATCAGTGTTGCCAGATGGTTTCAACATTTTATCTGTAGTGGGAACTGCTAAATCTGTATTAAAGTCAATTTATATTATGTTATAAGATCTGGAATCCATTCGTAGGTAATTTCTTAAGTCTGCTGGTTCCAAGTAGTTCAGAAAGTTCATACCTAATTCATAATTTTTCCTGGAGCAAAAATTCTTTCAACCATATTTTTCGCCTTTTATTTATTTTTATTTTCATTGAGCCAACAGCTAAGCCTATGAGAAGACCAATTTTTTGTTGCTTTGATAGAACTTTAATATATTTTACAAATTTGTCAAAAAAAGAATTGATTTGCGCAAAATTGTCATTGGTAATAGGTTTCTTAAATTTGTAAGCAAATAATTTGCGGCTATTCAAAATATCAAAGACATTATTAAACATTTCAATAAATTCAGCCGTAGGTCCGGCATTGGAGAATTCTTCCAATTTTAACTGCTTACAGAAAAGCAGTGCTTTGGCGACTGAAGTGCTAAGAGTCTGCACTGCGAGGCGCACTTTCATTATTTGTTTTTTGAATTCAAGGTGACTTTTCCTAAGCTTATTGCCTAAGTGTAGGCCCTCTGACACTTGGTAATGGTGAAGTTTAAGGATATATTCCCAGGAAATAACTTCGTTTGAAGCATTAGTAATTTTAAATTTCTCTGCAAAGGTATTTCTTACCAATTTGAGCATGTGGCAAGGATCTGGGAAAATTACTATTTCCTGGCCCGCCACATTAATAAGACTATTTAAATTCTCGATGTTATCAAACGATGCCCCCAATATTTTGGCCATGGCAAAATTGGATGGGCACCCATCAAACGTTAGCGAGGCGACGACAATACCGCATTCAGTAAGCAAACTGACACAAGACTTTACTAATTCAAAAGAGCAAAAATTCTTTCAACCATATTTTTCGCCTTTTATTTATTTTTATTTTCATTGAGCCAACAGCTAAGCCTATGAGAAGACCAATTTTTTGTTGCTTTGATAGAACTGGAGCCATTAAGAAGACGTCTGACCAAAATGACAACTGATTTAGTCACTAAATTAGGACAAGTGGAATAAGAAGTCTCCTATGTAGGATCCTAGCTAGGACTTCTAAATAGGACAAGACGTGGAATAAGCGCTTAAGACGCCCATTTTGGGTGCTTGTCAGATGAGCTATTAATTAACTAGCGTCTCGCCCCGGCTTCGCACAGGTATAAAATATAATATAGCCACTGAAAAAATAATTAAAATCGATTTAGCAGTTTGGCCCGCATTGGTCGGTACCGTCGCAAAAGCTACGTCTCGCAATTTTACAGTTTGACAAGGCTTTATATGAACGTTGCGAGAAAATGAACTAAATGCTTCTATCATACTTATCATCCAAAAACGTTGCAAAAACGTCATTTTTGACATGTGTTTGACAGTTCTCCTTTACCAGCATCCCTCCCGTCAATGTCACCCACGTTCATTATATTTTAAAGCCTTGTCGAGCTGTATGTAATATTATCTTCGAAAATATTCATTTAAGGTGGTTCGTTTCCCATACAATAATTTCTTACTATTCTACATAAATTTATATGCATATTATCTATTTATTTTGCAATACCATTTCCGCAAAATATATTTAAAATACTTTATTTCACACAGAAGTCACATTTTTATTGTTTTTTTTTTATAAAAAGTGATATAAGCCACAAATGCCAATTTTTATTTAAAAAAAACGACGACCGCCGTGGCGCAGTGGTGAGCGCGTTGGTAGCTCAAGCTGGAGGTCGCGGGTTCGAGTCCCGCCAACGGAACAAAAAGTTTATAAAGTTCCGGGGTCATGGATATATATTAGTCACTTATTTATATACAACTAACAATTCTTAATAATTCTTTGGGAGTTGAGCGTGGATTAGCGCGCGTGTGTGTGTGTGTGTGTGTGCGTGTGTGTGTGTGTGTGTGTGTGTGTGTGTGTGCGTGTGTGTGCGTGTGTGTGCGTGTGTGTGCGTGTGTGTGTGTATGTGTGTGTGTGTGTGTGTGTGTGTGTGTGTGTGTGCGTGTCTGTGCGTGAGTAAGTGAGTGAGTATAGTTACGTAGTAGCACAATACTGTTAAAACTTAATTATTCTTATAAGTCTATTCTTATTAGTAGTACAATACTTTTAAAACTTACAATTATCATTATTATTATTATTATCATTATTTTTACAATTTTTTAATTATTTAAATTTTCGAGTCACTCTCATCACAGGTTTACGACAATAAGTTTAGACAATAAGTACAACATAAGTTTTCCTATGATACCTTTACAGACATATTTATTCTTACAGAGGTCAAACAGAAGCATTGCTTGTAATTGTTGACGTCCTTGTTTTAAACTTAACATTTTGTACGTATTGTTACGGATACGGGCAGTTGTTTACCTGCGCGCGACAGATGCGCGTACTTTCTAAAAAAGTCCAACCCTTGTTTATGTGAATTGCGTGTTTACGTAAACAATCCAGAATGGAACGTTCCAGAAAGTATGGTGGGCCATATAAAGGGTAAGCAAGCCGGCAATCAGTTCAGTTTGATACAAGCGATCATCAAGGTGAATTCGAAATGAGAACAAGTGGTCAATAGTGAGTGATTGTGACAGTGACCTAAGACTCGACTACGACCTAGGACAATGATAGTGCTCAGTGATTTGGATCTAGTGCTTAGTGTTTGGATTTAGTGATTTGTGTGAGCTAGTGTTTGTGAATAAAGTCTTCAAGAGAGTCACCAGGTCTTTCTCTCCGAATCCTCGAACCCTAGCACATAACAGTATTTAAACATTTTTCATATGACACAAACTCGATTATAAATTAATAATATAATCTCTTAACTTTTATTTGGCTCATGGACCCGCGCGACGCCCAAGAGGTTAAAAAAATTATCTCTCAGTATGGTCCTTATAGACATTATAAATAGGATCCCAGACTACAACTGCATACTCTAACTGTGAGCGTATTAAAGATTTGTATAGGTACATAAAAGCGGACGGATCAGTGAAATCTTTGGTTGTTCTCATTACAAATCCGAACATTTTAAAAGCTTTATTGCAGATGTTATTTATATGGGAATCTAAGGTTAATTTACTGTCGATTTGAATGCCTAGGTATTAATAGTATTAGTTTTTTCAAGTATAGAATCACATAGGTTGTAGTTAAAATTTAAATAATGAAGTTTCTTTGTAATAGTTATTGATTTACATTTATTTAAGCTTAAAGTTAATTTGTTTTTTAGACAGTAACACGAAAGGCGGTTTAAATCCTCTTGGAGCTTATATTGGTCATTAATACATTTTATGGTATGATAGATTTTTAGGTCGTCAGCGTATAGTAAGAAGCTACTGTGTAGAAAACAATTATTAATATCATTTATAAATATAATGAATAAAAGAGGACTTAGTATGGACCCCTGAGGGACCCCTGAGGTAATAAAAACTGTGTCGGAGGGAAATCCATTAATTATCACCTTTTGTGAACGGTTGGAGACATACTAGGAGAGGAACCAACGCCATAGGTTTCCACGAATACCGTTGAAAGCTAGTTTTTCCAACAAAATCCTATGGTCAACTCTGTCGAAAGCTTTACGGTCACATACGGTTCAGTATAGATACAATCCGTTTGAATGTTGGCATCTAGATTTTTAAAAAAGGTCAGTAAGATAAATAATCATGTTGGTTTGAGTTTTTTATACAATATCATTGGGCTTAGTGGAGTTTATTGAAATATATAAAGAAAATCCCCTTTTGTGGGACCAAAAATCCCCAGCCTATAGTAATAAGCAAATAAGAAATACGGCACTACAAAATTTATTTCTACACATGATATACAGATTGGAGTCTTATGCAAGTATTTTCAGAGTGCCACGGGGCTCGATGCGTTTGCAAGTGGCAAGTGGCGACTTGCAACGCCGGCGAGGCGCAAGATGCCACTTGCCACACAAAGGTATTTGTATGGAAATAAGGAGCAAAGTCGTGTAAATAAAAAATACTTTAACTGATTCAGTGCGGATGACGCGGCAGCCGTGTCATATGTTTTTAACGTGTGGCGTATGACACGTGAGCCGTGTCATATTTAAAAAAAAACTGTTGTTTCTACCTCAAATTATACTTAAGAAAGTTCTACTCTGAACAAAACCATCTTAATTTTCCACGTAGAGCATGCCTACATGCTTCGTTTCGTTACGTATTCGTACTTAGAAACCCTGATATTGAATTTTGCAAGTATATCACATCCCTAGATGGACGGCAAAGTAGGATAATGTGTGGGCTACACTACAGATACCGGCTACGTCCATTTCGCAGTCCCACAGCGGACTGCAATGCAGATTGTAGGATAGTTTAAGCGCTTATTCCACTTATCCTAGCTAGTATCCTAGGTAGCTAGGATAGCTACCTAGGATCCTAAATCGGAAAAAATTTAGTCAAGTGGAATAACATTTAGAAAGCTAGGATCCTTGCTAGAATCCTAGCTAGGATAAGTGGAATAAGCGCTTTAGTATCCTATGTCAATGAGGATAGTGAATGGGCCTATTTAATCTGTGGATAGAACAATATTGCACTCATGTGGCACTCATAGTTAAAGCGCTTATTCCATTTCACTAAATTTAGAAATTCTAAATGATTTGTGACTAAATTTAGTCAAGTGGAATAACATTTAGAAAGTTACTAAATGTTATTCCACTTGACTAAATTTAGTCACTAAAACATTTAGAATTTCTAAATTTAGTGAAATGGATTAAGCGCTTAAAGTATACTGAACTTGGTCCTTGGTCAGCCCTTCTTTTTCTAAAGGGCCCCAGAGACGATCAAACGGTTTGACTCAAACACGTAAATTTTGGTTTGACTCAAACCATTTTGATCGTTTACAAAGCTAGTTTGAACGGTTTGTCAAACATTTACGTGTTTGAAGCTCGTTTGATGAAATTTCGTATTTTTGTTGTGTTTGACGCGCCGTTTGATCGTGTTCCGATGCGTTTGAACAAACTTTATACCATTCTTTGGAGTAGGTACATTATTTTTAACCGACTAAAAAAGAGGAGGTTATCAATTCGATGCGTATATATGTAATATTTCCAGAACTGCCCAGTTTTCGTATATAATGTGACTAACATATATCAGCATCTAAACAAATGTGCAAAATTTCAAAAGTGTATGTATGTTTTTATGTTTGTGTTCACATATCTCCGGAACTACAAGTCCGATTTAAATATTTTTTTGTTGTATTGTTTAACTTGGGAGACTTCTGCAAGTTTCATCAAAATAGGTTTAGTAGTTTTTGAGATAGGGAATTTAATTCTCAATTTCGTACAATTTTTAAGTCTGTTTTATCTTTTAAAAAATAATATTTATTCGTCACAAGACGTGTACTCCACAGCGAGTATTGAACCAAACTGCGCAGTTTCGTTTGACAAGCCGTTCAAACCGACATCAAACGGTTGCATCAAACACGTAAGGTTTGAATCAAACCGTTTGATCGTCTCGGTGGCCCTTAAGCCTTAATCTGTGGTCAGTGGTCTGACAAGTGACATGACTGTCATGACATTTTCTTTTCTTTGGAGAAGACAAGCGCCAGTTTAGTGGCGTGCTGTCTTTCGCGATAAATTTAATATAAAGGCTTCAAAATGAGTGCAAATGATTTAAAATCAGAAGCTGCGTCGCTTGTTCATCAGTATTTATTAACAATCGACAAACCTCTGGCACAAAAGTTCCTGTCCATCGCTAAACCGGTAAGTCTAAGGATCCACACCACGTGGGGATTTGCAACCTCCACACGTGTTATTTCTATTTTGTTACTTTAGAAAACACATGCTTACCGTCACTCTCAGCATAAAGGTGAACGCAGATTTGGCCGCATCGCAGTCGCCGCATTTCGAATTCTTCATATAAAGAATGTAGAAGTTGCGAAGACTGCGGCGCGGGTAGGTATGCGAGCTTGCCTATAACTTCATATAAAGAATTCGAAATGCGGCGACTGCGGTGCGTGCGGTGCGGCCAAATCTGTGTTCATCTTAACCCATGCAATGCCACCAATCCACCTGTAACATACCGGTGGTGCCACTTGATTTTTTTGTTTTTTCTAACTTAAAATACATTGTTTAACGTATTTTATATATTAAATAATGCAATAAATAACGAAAACCTCTCTAAATACGATAAACGCACCAATTGCGTTGGTGGCACTGGTGAGACAAATCCAATCACAAGTGCCATTCAACGCACCACTTACGTTGACGCTTTTGTTTTAATTGAAATATGTTATGCAACATAGTGGGTAGCTGAATAATTTTTAAATACAGGTAGGTTTTTTTATACATGCAGTTAACAGCTTATCAAGCTACCCATGGTAATTCAAAGTCCTTTCTCCCCTTCATTCTTTGAAATAAAATCCTTATAAAATCCTTACTTATTTGAAATACTTTTTTCTTAAATATTGAAAAATACAACTGGTCAGCTAGTAAAAGATTTTGTATTGATTTAATTATAAATACAACAAATGGTTGGTAAAATTTACTAATTTGAACATAGTAGTGTTGCGTCATGCATGAAATCATCCAACAAAATTCGCCGTTAAAATGCCATTGAATGCACCATTTGCGTTATGGTTATTTTATTCATAAAATATACCATTAATCGAAGAAAAATTGTAATATACCTAAATATATTGCTTACTTTTATGTTCTTAGTCAAATACTTCTCACTCTAATTCAATAAAACTGAAAATATGTTGAATTGAAATCTGGCAGTTTTTGGGCTAATGGTTTTTTCGCTGTCAAAAAAAGAGGGGAAGTCCAGACCAGAAACCGACAGTGTAACCACATGTCAAATATATCTCCAGTAGCTAATGAGGCCAAAGATTCAAATTAAATATAGCCATTATAAAGAAAAACCGGGAAAAATATCAAAGGTACCTCCACGCATATGGTGCATTGGTGGCACCAGAAAGTAAACTCGCAAAACGCAAATGGTGCGTTGCTGGCACTGAATGGGTTAAATAAATCATCAGTACATAGAGACCATTTTCAAATCGTAACACGTTGTTCTTCTACATTAAGTTTTGTAGTACCTACCTACGCAATATTATCAAAATTCCTCCATTTATATTTTAATATGTTACTATTTCTTTGCAATTTACCCTTTAACTCAAAATTTATGAACATGTTATTATTTTATGTCAATTGCAAATGAAAAAAAACATTAATATTTAGGTACTTATATATTATATATGATTAAATTGAATAGCGTAACAATAAAAAATATTATTAATCCCTTTGTGATTCATATTTTAAAAGTATCATAATTTTATCATATTGTGTACCACTTTCCACAATATTCTAACCTCAAAAATTATCAACAAAAATGTTTAAATGTGTGCCAAGCATGTAATATAGGTTATAATTATTCACTTATGTTGTTTCAGAAACCAAGAGCTAAGACATTGCCAACATTAATAGACATATTGACTAATTTCAAAAAGAATCCCACTACTAAGAAACAGGAAGAGTAAGTTTCATAATTTTATAATGCCTTATTATGGGTGGTTTTATAAGTCAGTGGGTTTAATTTTTCAAAATTTAGTTGAATTTACTTTTATCTAATAATTTATTATTTTATTTAAGTTCTGACGATTCTAGTGATGATGAACCACAAAAGAAACCTGAGGTGAATGGCAAAGCCCCCGTGTCAAAGAAGGCAGACTCCTCTGACAGTGATTCAGAAGAGGAAAATCCTCCCCAAAAGGTTAAAATTGTTTAATAATTATTGCTACTTAGATTAAGCATTTTATTTTATAATTGTTATGATGATATTTATGGATTTGATCTACTGTGATATTATGCAATTTTATTCGTCACTACCTCTGATATCTTTTTGATAATTACTTTTTAGTTTGATAGTAATGAGTAGTTCTAAAAAAAACGTATGTTTTGTTAGGTCAATGCTGCAAAACCAAAACCACCTGCAAAGAAAGATTCTTCATCAGATGATAGCAGTGATGATAACGCTACACAAGCACCCAAAAAGCAACCAGTCAAACCTCAAGCTACAAATGCAGCACAAAAAGTAGCTAAAAAACAGGACTCATCAGACAGTGACAGTTCAGAAGATGAGAAACCTAAAGAAAATAATAAGACCCCTGTCAAAGTGCCACCTGCTAAGCCAACACAACAAAAGAAGGAATCCTCATCTGATAGTGACAGCAGTGAGGATGAGAAACAAACACCTGCTAAGAAACCAGTTGCAAAGGCACCTCCACCTAAAGCTAAAGTACCAGCTAAAGATTCATCAGACAGTGATGATTCAGATGAGGAGGAAACTAAACCTCAGAAACCTGTAGCAAAACCTACACCAGTTAAAAAGCCTGTGGCTGCTAAAAAACAAGACTCTTCATCAGATGATGATAGTAGTGATGATGAGAAAACTAAGGCACCTCCTAAGACAACACCAAAACAACAGCCCACTCCTGCTAAACAACCTGCAAAAAAACAAGAATCATCATCTGATGACGACAGTGATGATGAGCCCAGTAAGGCAGCTCCTAAGCTACCAGTAGCCGCAGCAAAACCTTTGGCAAAAACAAATAAAAAGGCAGAATCATCATCTGAAGACAGCGATGACAGCAGCGATGAGAAGTCCAAACCTGCAGCTAAAGCTCAGCCTGCCAAGCCAGTTGCAAAAGCTACACCCAAAAAACAAGAATCTTCAGATGATAGTAGCAGTGAAGATGAAAAACCGAAGCAGCAGAAACCAGTGACAAAACCAGTTATTGCAAAGAAAAAGGAATCCTCTGATGACAGTGATGACAGTAGCGATGATGAAAAACCAGCTCAAAAACCTGCAGCCAAACCAACATCACAACCTAAAAAGATTTCTAAATCATCATCAGAAGACAGCGATGACAGCAGTGATGAGAAATCAAAACCAGCAGCAAAAAGTCAAGCTGCTAAACCAGTAGGTAAAGCTAAAGCTACACCAAAGAAACAAGAGTCTTCAGATGATAGTAGCAGCGAAGATGAAAAACCTAAACAAAAACCGGCTGCGAAAGCCACACCACAACCCAAAAAAAAATCTAAATCATCATCAGATGATAGTGATGATAGTGAAGATGAAAAACCCAAGACTCCAGCCAAAACACCAGCTAAAAAAGATTCAGATGATAGTTCTGATGAAGATGAGCCACCAGCTAAAGTACAAAAAAAGGAGGTAAAAACATACTAATACTTTCTGCATTTTATACTTACTAAATATAATTTAACTGTAATAATTAAATATTTCTATTTTCTACTTTCATTTCAGCCTGTAGAAAATGGATTCCAAAGCGGAAAGAAGAGAAAAGCATCTGGAGGTGATCCTACACCTGCTAAAAAACCATACAACAATTTCGTTAAGGTATATTATCCATACTTACTAATATTATAAATGCGAAAGTGTGTCCGTCTGTCTGTTACCTCTTCACGTTCAAACCCCTGATCCGATTTTGCTGAAATTTGGCATGGAGATACTGAGTCCCGACTTCCCGAGAAAGGACAGGATACTTTTTATCTCGGAAAACGTACGAACTACGGTTCCCGCGCGATAAACGAGTTTTGGCGCAACAGAGTTGCGGGCGTCATCTAGTATTACTATAAATAATAATAAGAGTACAAATCAAAATAAGCACCTAAGCTCATGATTTTATTATTTTTGTATTATTTTTTTAACCTAATAACTATTGATAGCTTTATGTTCTGAACAATCCATGAATCATGTATTGACAAATGAAAACCATAATTTTAGGAAACCACACTTACTTCCACACCTAGTGAAAAAGGCAACGAAGCTACTAATAAACCTACTCCATTTAGAAGAGTGGTCACTGAAAAAGTGGTCGTGGATCCTAGACTTAAAGACAATTCATTTGAAGCTAAGGTAAATGCCCTAAAAATATTTGTAGCCAAGGCAACTCCATGTAAAATCGAAAACCGAATTATTGCAGTTTATCTTCAATTTACAATAAAGTGGCTAGTAGTTTTGGGCATTTACTTTACCATTGTATTTACATAGCGTTGTCTTGGTGTAAACTATAGCGTAATATTTCTCAAATAGGAGGGCGAAAATGGAGGTGATGAAAATGGAGAGGACGAGAATAACACGAGTGGCGGTTGGAACAACCGCGGGCGGGGAGGTTTTAGAGGCGGGTTCCGCGGGCGGGGGAACGACAGAGGCGGTCGAGGGGGGAGGGGCGGCTTCGGGGATCGAGGTGGTTTCGGGGACCGGGGTAGAGGGGGCCGCGGTGGTAGGGGAGGATTCGACAGGGGAGGCAGAGGCGGCTTCGGAGGTCGCGGAGGCGGAGACCGAGGGGGGCGGGGCTTCGGCCGCGGGGGCGACAGGGGCGGGCGCGGGGGACGCGGCGACCGCCACTCGTGGGGCGGAGACCGAGGTGGATTCAACAATCGAGGGGGTTTCAATAACAGAAAAAGTTTTGAAGGAGGAGAAAATCAAAATAAGAAGATAACTTTTGATTAATAGGTAAGATATATTTTTTCTTGGAACACTTAATCTATAGTCAGTTTCTGAGGTTTTTTGGTCAGAAATTCATCTACTTACTATCGCTTTTGACTGACTATCTTCAAAAAGTTGACCAAACTACAAATCAGTATTTTTTAATTGTGTATAAGCTATTACGTTTTTTGATTTATGATAATAATATGTAGATGCAAAAAGTAATATTATACTATAAAAATTACACATTTGAATGGTGATGTTAGGAACAAATATTAAATATTCAAGTTTTTTTCATTTTGATTTCAGTTTGGTGCTAGAGGATCGTGGGGTGAACGTGCGAACCAGGATTTGAAACATACGCGAGGGAAGTCATTCAAACATGAGAAAACTAAAAAGAAGCGAGGCGCATACCGCGGCGGAGCTATAGACACAGGAGTGCACTCTATTAAATTTGACGATTAACTTGTTTCCACTGGAATGCAAGTGATTTTGACATTCTATAAAATAATATTTAAATAATATAATCCTAACAAATTATTTTTTCTGTACCTAGGTGTGTTATTCCAGACTTGCAAATATGGGCATAAAATGTATTTCACTTGGTTTTTTTCAAATTCAATGATTAAGTTTTAATCTGTGTATATAGGTATAGTTTATAGTGACTTTGATGTTATATTGTCGTACTGTAGGTATATAATATATAATTATATTTAGCACCAAACGCGACGCCTATTTTTGTACATATATTTTTAGTGTAAGTTATAGGATTATAAACATGAGTAGACTTAAGTTACTTATAAGCTTAAAGTATTGAATTTTATTAAGTATACTTATTAACATTCTTATGTGTTAAAGTATGTGTAAACGTAATATTTTAAAAAAACCGTTACCCAACATATTCAAGTTTGATAAATTGTTGGGAATTCGGGATTCAAAAATGTTTCAGTTAATTTTTCAAAATAAGCACTTAAATAGAGTCGCCATAAATATTACATTGGATGTTTTTATCATTAAATGTTAACTTAATAAACAGTTTTGGTGTAATATATATTTTTATTTACCTACTAAGACTGGGTTGCTCCAACTAACTTTAAGTTTAACTCAATGATATATTATATAAAAAAAACTCTTAACTATAACTTTAGCTTTGACTACAGTGCAAAATGTCAAATCTCTAATTAAAGTTAATATATGGCGTCCAAATACCCCATATGCTCATACGACATCTGTCAATTTTTCCGGTTAAAGCTAAAGGACGCCATATTTAACTTTAACCATAACTTTAACCACGACTCTGGTGCAACCCAACCTAAGGATGGGTGGTATTAGAGGCGTGGTTAAAGTTAAGGTTAACTTAGGGCCCGTTGTTTGATCGCTAGTTAAGGTTACAAATAGTTAAAAACTGTTAGTTAAACTATTTGTTAAAAATTACAAAATGTTGTTTTTCAATCGATAGTTAAGCTAACTGTAGTAAAATTTTTTGACAAATTGTTAAATAAAATGACTACGCTCGGACTGTGTAGTTAAGAGCCCGGGTAACCCTCAAAATTCTCATACATACGTAATACCAAAATCATTTTGTCATACGAAAATATTTAACATGTTTGAGTTATTTTTCAGCTTAAAATAGTAATTATCTAGGTTCCTGAACAAAAATTAACTTCAAAATATTTAAACACAAAAAAAATTTTTTTTGTGTATAAATTTTTTTTACTAAATTTACTACTAAATGTTTAAACACTAAAAAATAGAGTAAAACACTAAAAAATATATAAATAAATAGTAAATTTACTACAAAATATTTAAATACTAAAAAATATTTTTTAGAGTTGAAATATTTTGTAGTAAATTTAATATTTATTCATATATTTTTTAGTGTTTTACTCTATTTTTTAGTGCTTAAACATTTAGTAGTAAATTTAGCAAAAAAAATTTATACACAAAAAAATTTTTTTTAGTGTTTAAATATTTTGAAGTTAATTTTTGTTCAGGAACCTAGATAATTACTATTTTAAGCTG
Organism: Lysandra bellargus; assembly: GCA_905333045.1. Taxonomy (NCBI): domain Eukaryota; kingdom Metazoa; phylum Arthropoda; class Insecta; order Lepidoptera; family Lycaenidae; genus Lysandra; species Lysandra bellargus. The sequence goes on from HG995344.1 coordinate 1,636,702, forward strand.
AAAAATAACTCAAACATGTTAAATATTTTCGTATGACAAAATGATTTTGGTATTACGTATGTATGAGAATTTCGAGGGTTACCCGGGCTCTTAACATTGACCATTAGTTTAATTCGTTTGTTGTTGCGGATAATATCTAGTCGAGTTGAGATATTTTACTGCCCAAAAAGAGTGCTTTTTTTAAAAAATAATGGATTTAAATGTACTTATACATTTCGATGACTCGGAAAGTTCTTCTGATGAAGAAATCATTCTAGAATACGTTTTAACACGCCGCCCGAAAACATTTCGCTCTAGAATAATTGTGCAGCTAGCTGCTAGACCAGGGGTCACCGATTAGTTTCGCTCGGGGGCCATTTTAAGAACTGAAATGACCTTCGCGGTCCGCACATTTTATAAAAAAATACGAAAATTGCAAAGGTATTTACATACGGTACTATGAGGAAAGTGACCACTTTTGTAGCTTAACCACCACCACCACCATCTTTGTGAAGTTTAGAGTGAAATTGGTGCATGCTATTTCTTGGAGATGTTCATCAGTAAGTCTAGACCGAATTTTATTTTTAACGAAGTTCATCTTCGAAAATGCTTGGTCCGCACACAATGGGTCGGCGGTCCGGATGCGGACCGCGGTCCGCCATTTGGTGACCCTTGTGCTAGACTATTCGACTATTATGAAGTCGAATTTTTCGAAAGGTTTAGAATGTCCAAAGAAACTTTGGATAGTTGTAGGTACCAAGGTAGGTAGGTTGTAGTAGGTACCAACAATAACAGTGCTGTATTACATAAATATTGAAACCTATATTCATCATATCAAAAAACTGCCTACCATAAACAACACAAAAAAAGGGTTTTTTTATGCAAAAAGTTTCAATAAGTCATAAAGTTTCTAATAAATAGAGAAAACACGTGCAAAAATTAAAAACAATTGTACTTTTTACTTTTATTCTTCTTTATTTTCTATTTTACTTCCAATGATATCCAGAGGGAAGCAGACTTCCTGGTACCTCGGTAGCCATACATTGAGGAAGGTCAACAGCTGGAAAGTGGCAGGCAACAGAGACAACTTATTGTACAACGCTTATGGAGGAATAGATAAGAATTATTTAGTTATGTATTTACATTACATGACATATAATATGTAGTATTTTTAGCCATAAGATTAGATTGTTTTATTTTATATTGTTTTGTATTATTATTTCAAGGTTGTCTGGAAGAAACCGCTTTTAGCGGTAAGACCGCCTGTTTGTATATATTCCTATTGTTTTATTTTAAATTGTAAATTAGTTTAGTTTGTACAAATAAAGAATTTTCTATCTATCTACATTTTGTATACTTCTAATTCTGATTTCATGTTTTCCTTACTTGTTTTTATAATTAGTCATTTATAATGTTTTTTATTATTATGTTTGTGTAAGCTAAAATAGCAAACTAAAGTTAAAGTGTTTGTATAAAATGTTATGATAATATGTTGTTCTTTATTAATATCTGAACTTTAGTACAGTTTTATGCAATAAACACTTCTTTTTCTGGCCTTTTTAGGTATCTATTTTAAATAAAAGTTTATAAATAAGAACAGTCTTTAATTATAACATACATTGTAATTAATGAAGCAGGATGCACCAGAGGCACAATGTTTTGGTAAAAATCTTAATAAATTAATTATAAGCTAAGTTTCTACTAATTTTTAACTGTTTGAAGTTGTACCTAATTATTACAAGTACAAAAGTCTTATTTATCAATTTATGTACACAATATTAAACAATGAAATCTTATAACTAGGATACAATTTAGTACAATGGTACTACTTATTGTAAATTGGAATATCTTCCAGTAGACCCGATACAGGAGAACATAAAGAAAATTAACAGTATTAGGTGTGTACAGTTATTAATAGTAAGAAAACACATTTATAAGTTATTTATACAATAATTTATAATAATATAAAAATATCATAAGTATAGCTTAAATTAAGGGTTGGTATCAATTATTATTAACAGGTTAAGCTTAGATAATAGATTCTTATGTACTATTATGAAACTTAATAAAATAGGGTCACATTTCACTTTTTTATAGTCTCTATCAACTTGGCCATGAGTTCATAATGCATCTTAGCACATTCTGCATTTAACCGAGCAGTTTCTGCATTTGTTCGGGAGGCCTCTGCTATTATCATTGCAGCATTGGCTAATTTTTCCTCTGCTGCAACACGCCTAGACTCCAGTTCCACGACCCAAGCAGGTTCCACTTTTGTTCTATCTGTAACATGACAATTAATTTATGTTAAATTTTACAACTATTTCTGCAACAAATTACTAAATAGTTACAATATTAGGCACTTTTCCTTTGAGAAGATTGCAATGATATATTGATAAAAATTAAAATAGGATAACATAGTGATTTTCAATTATGAATTAATCTAAGTCTTTACAGAACATAACTCCAATTTAAAAATTTGGTCATACATAGATTGATAAGTCCTTTACAATAATACTGAAAAAGTATTACACTTACTCGACTTATTGGAGTTTTTATTAATCTTTGAGTCCTGGAACAGTGAACGCTTCAGAGGCCTGGAGGTAGTGGGACTTGCCGTTGCTGAAATGAATAACATTTTTAAGTATGAATTATCATACAACAGTAATTAGATATTAACTGTTTTATAGTAGTAACCTTACCAGTTTTAACTTCACACACATTAGATTTTTTGTCCCCTGGTGGTGTATGCATAGTGTCTGTAAAAATTACAATGTTGATTGTAAAAAGCATTTGGGAGTAGTGTTTTTAATAAGGTGCAAAGTTTTAGTTACTTACATATTATTGTGCTTGTACGCCCAGTCTTTGAAGGTGACACCACTGTTGCAAGAGCTGATTCTAAAAACAAATAGGTATCTATATAATTTTGTTTACAAAGCAGAGAATATATTTTGTATTTATTATATTATTATGAATGTGTTAAGTATATTAAACATACCTGGCGTGCTTACAGGCACAACATCCTCATGTACTATAATATCCTCTATCACATTCACAGTCTGAGGTTCATTTTGGATTTCCTGCAAACAATGCAGCGCCCGCCCTTAGCTTTAAGTTTTAACTTGTTACGTAGTATACAGTTTACATCCTCTTTGGTTTTAATTTTTTTTTTTTGGGTTGATTCGTCCCATTCAGGACAGGCAAAGGGAACAAAGCCCATACAGCTATGTCTTTTGTAGTACTATTGTCTTAAATCCTTTTTATTTAACAAATAACAGGCCGAAGCCTTGTCTTCTTTTATTTTCCTCATAATTATTTTTATTTTATTTATAAGCCATGTCTTTTGTTCAAGTATATTTCTTGTCAATTAAACTTGTATTTTTTCTTTTCAATGTCAAATCCTTGATGTAGGTAAAGTCATTTTTGGTATCTTTCATTGTCAAAATCAATATTAAAATAACGATCATTAGTCAAATCCTGAAATTAGCTGAAACAGCTCAACCAAAAGAAACATATTAGTATTATTTACATATTTACAAACAGCAATAATTAGATTTCATTAACTGTAGAAACAATAAACCCATAGACTGGCGAAAAGCATTCTTGATTGCTAAGTATCTGCTGAAGGGAGCGCGGGATATCCTCAGCAGTATTAAAAATACTTAAAAGTTGGTCTACAAGGACCATCCTTTGAAAACAAAACTGCGGACAGTGTAAAAATATATGATCGAGGGTTTCATCAGCACTATTGCAATATCTACAAGTTGCAGAATCGAAAACACCAATCCTAAAAAGATGAGCACCAAATCTACAATGACCTAGACGCAAACGACAGATTGTAGTATAATACTTTCTATTGAGATAGTCACCACCCCGAGTAAACCAGGGGGGAGAGATCTTTTTCTTTATTACAGCTAGCCATTTTCCTTTTGTCTGGACGACCTGCTGCCATAAGTTGTAAAATTCTTCCTCTAATGTGAGTTTGAAAAGAGATAGAGCGTCTGATGAAGGAATTGAGAGATTTAAAAAGCTATGACTCAATCGATTGTGGACTGAATTAGTAATAAATTTTGCTAAATAGTCTGCTTGCTCATTACCATGCACACCAATGTGAGCTGGTGTCCAGAAGAAGACTATTTGTTTTGTTTGTGACAGGAGGTAATACAACTCCCTTATTTTATATATTATATAGCTGGTTTTCAAATTTACTTGTGGATTTTGTAGTGCCATTAATAAACTTAAACTGTCAGTTATTATAATCCACTTTTGATGATACTGTGTTTGAATGTGCTCCATAGCTATGGATTCAGCGGAGTATATGCTTGTGAGTGGATTCAGCCTATGACCAAATCCACTTTTGACATGACTATCATAGACAGCCATAGAGACTGCTTCGTTGTTCTTAGACCCATCTCTATATATCTGTCGATATCCCTGCCACCTATCAAGTTCCCTATAAATATCTTCCTTATACTTTAAAAGTTTTTTAACTACTATTTTAATCTGAGTAAACTTAGACTTATATGACCCAGAGTAACAAGGCCATAATTTGCTAGAATAAATGTTGTGTTCATTAAAAAATTGTTCTGTTTCAGAGAAACCTTGCAATAAATATGAATGATTGTTAACAGTCCTGCCCCGCAATTTAACAAGAAGAGGATGATTACTTATGGAGAGCAACCTTACAAAAAATTTTGATTGTAAGTATTTAAACCTAAGTGCCAATGGAGGTATATTACATTCCACCTGCATTGACACTATAGGAGTAGTTCGCATTGCACCCATTATGATACGCAAACATTTGTTTTGTATCTTTTCCAATTTATCCACAATAGTTCCTACTCCTGCAAAACAAAAGAATGCATATTCAAAATGACTCCTTACAAATGACTTATACAGTGTTAATAAAATCCTTGGATCAGCACCCCAGTATGTACCGGCCAAAGATTTCAAAACATTGCAAGCATTCAAAGCACGACTTTCAAGAATTTCAGCATACTTGTTCCATCTAGTATTGTTCGAAAAAATAACGCCTAAAAATTTTACAGAACTATCTACAGACAATACATTATTATTGAACAAAAAATTTACATTCCTATTTTTAATAGCATTTTTTGCGAAGACAACAACTTTACTTTTGTCAATGCTCACCTCCAGCCCAAGACTTTCAAAATAGTCCTTTAATTTCTGGAGAGCAGCATTGAGGACTGACTGTAAACGTAATAAACAAGTATCAGAAAAATAAACAACTAAATCATACGCAAATTGCAGATTAGAAACTTCACAACCCAGAATCGAATTTAGCTCATGTATAAATAAAATAAAAAGCAGGGGGCTCAGTACACCACCCTGTGATACACCCCTACAAGAGTACCTTGGACCAAATAGCTGATTGTTAACCTTAACAAACACCTTCCTATAGATAAAATAATTAAAAATCCAATTTACAACTTTTCCAGGTACCTTTAGTGATAAAAGAATTGAAGATAATTTTTTCAGATCTACATTATTAAAAGCCCCTACAATATCAAGAAAAACTGCAACTAACATTTTATTTTCGAAACGAGAATCATGAATATCCATACAAAAATGACGTAGACTCTCAGAAGCAGAACGTCCACAACGAAAGCCGAACTGATTATACGGTAAAAGGTTATTACTTTCTATGTGAAAAATTAATCTCTGTTTTATTAGTTGTTCAAAAATTTTACCAACACATGAACTAAGCGTAATGGGACGATAAGAATCAACAGAATTCGAGTCTTTGCCAGGCTTTAATATTGGTACTATACAATCAGTTTTCCAATCCTCTGGGATAATGGAAGACGACCATAGGCTATTTAACAAACTTAAGAAAATAGATAGAGTCTGAGAATTTAAAAGTTTAAACATTCTGTAGGAAAGCCAATCCAGGCCACATGCAGAATCTTTTCTAGAGGCCAAAGCAGATTTTAACTCTTGCAAAGTAAAACAACTAATCATGTACAAGTTATCGCTATTTACACCAAGAGCATTATCTATACTTGTCTGTTGTGAAACAGTATCAGGTGTGTATTTGTATAAAAATGTCTGAACCCAATTAAGGTCAGAAAATGGATTAGCACTTGAAGAGTGATTTTTGAATTTTCTCATTTTAGCCCAAATGCGACTTATTGGTGTTAAGCGATTTATTGATGTGCAAAATTCAAACCAACCTTTACGACGTTCTTCTCTTAAAGTGCGTTTTTTGATGGCTTGAGCCCGTTTAAACTTGATATAATTTTGACTGTTAGGATTAGCTTTGAAATGAATGTAGGCATTCTTGCAATCATCTACTACCAATGAGCATATATCATTCCACCAAGGTACTTGACGCCGCTTTCTAGGACGGTTACCAATATTATCAGATGCATTATGATTTAAACTAGGTCCAGAAATTTCAACTGAAATAAGAATAATGGCGCAAAACTTTCTATATGAAGCAAGCAGATCACATTTGTCAACTTTAAAATTTATTAACATTTCATTGACAACTTTTTGATACCGATCCCAATTTACTAATTTCAGGTTGCTATGAAAAGGTATGTTCGAGGAGGAACCTTCTGTTCATGCTCGTCTCTTACGAGAGTAAATTTTGTGATAGTCGGAAGATAATAATTGCCTAAAGAGTCCTGATGAACTTGCCATTCACAAGTAAGAAACAATGAAGAAGACACTATTGTTAAATCTAGACCGTTTGGTTTCCAATTATGAGAGCCTACTGTTGTTGGTTGGCCATTATTTAAAAGCACTAAGTCATTATCATCCAAAAAATCCATAATAGCTCTGCCCCGAGAATCTATACGACTACAACCCCAGAAGGTATGATGTGCGTTAAAATCGCCTGCAATTATTAACGGTTTCGGAATAGTTTGCAATAAACGATCTAACTTCGCCTTTTCAAAAACAGAAACACTATTACCAGGACTGTAAAAACTAACCAAAGAAATGGATTTATGTTTCAGTTTAATAACAATCACTACATTTTGTAACGAATCATCATAAAAAGTATCTAATTTAGAGAAATGTATACCATTTTTAATAAATATTGCTATGCCATTATGATCATTACTGCAGTCATTCCTAATAGTGGAATAACCACGAATATTAAATTGAATGCTTGGCTTAAGCCAAGTTTCTGAAATAAGTGCAACATGTATATTATTTTGGTATAAAAAATTTTGAAACTCAAGTCTGTTACTTAACAGACTTTGAGCATTCCACTGTACAATATTTAAGACTTGATGATTGAATGTGACGGTTTACTGTTTTTATCCTGAATAGTTTCTTTAATTGCTGAGCTAATAAATTGTGAACTAATACTGACATTTTGAGTTTTATTTAAAGTTATTACTTTTACTATAGATTCTGTTAGTAGAGTCATAGCTTCCGAGTTTGATAAGATGGCTTGAATCACTTCTTGAGTATTCAATTTTTTATTTAATGAAGGACAATTTAATGAATTTTTTAATGTACCAGCATATGATTTAGATTTACTATCTGCAATTTTCTTTTGCCTAATGGGGCACTGTCCAGAGATGGCAATGTGATTGCCATTGCAGTTAATACACTTAGCTTTCTCAATTTGAACTTTACACTCTTTAAAAGAATGCCCCTCTGTGCATATGGAGCATCGTGGTGAGTTTTTACAATACTTAGCCAGATGATCATAACGTAAACATTTGAAACACTGTTTTATTGGAGGGACGTATGTTGAGACGGGCAGGCGCCACATCTTAATATGAACATAGTCCGGCAGTGACGTGGCTGACGCAAACGTTATAACTACGCTCTGAGTAGGCTGCAAGATAAAGGTATTATTTTCTTGTTTGACTTTACGCATTATGCGTCGGACAGAAATTACTTTTTTTGTACTAGTAATGGCTTTGTATATTTTTTGATTAGACAGATGTGTGGGCACCGAAGAGATAACTCCCGCAAGTTCAGTGGCTCCTGCTGGTATTGTAGCTTTAATGCGTTGTTCCTTTAAAAATGTGTTATTATCTAGAAAGGCATTTGCAAAATTCGCACGCTGAAAAACAACACCAACCTTATATTTATTAATCTTTTTTAAGTACTGTACGCCTTTCACAAACCTAGTAAAACAAGTACTGAGCGACATCATATCCCTACTGCCTAGTGGAACTTCATTCGTACTTTCAACAAATACAATAAATTCATATTTGGCCTCCGCATCTTCAGGATATCGCCGAGAGTAATCAGCGACCCTAAAAGGAGCGAAGGGATCTGCATCCTGCAATACTTGCGAGTCCTTACAATCAGAATCGCTACTGGTACTGGAAGGCGGAGACTCACCCTCATCCTTTTTCTTACGTTTCTTCCCCATCTTTCCACAAAAACACTTATGTACAACCTAAATTTAAGTTATTTACAGAAAAAATAACCAATATTTACAAATAATACAATAAAATTATTTGAAATAATTAAAATTTTCAAAAGCCCGCCTTAACTTTTCAGTTCCCGCGCTCTTTTCCTCTTTGGTTTTAACCAAAGAGGATGTAAACTGTATACTACGTAACAAGAGGTCGGACTTAGGAGAAAAAAAATAAACATCCGTTATTTTTTTAATTTGAAACTGAAGTTAAAATTTTTAAGTGCAAAACCTTTCACTCTAAACATACCAAAAATTAAAAAAAATAAAATAAAAATAAATAAGCTCAAATAAATGTTTTATTTCAATAAAAATTATTGTACACAGCTAAATAAATAGGCTAATAAGGTAAATTAAACAATAAAACAGATTTAATCCACAAGCTTTTGTTGATTTCTGTTACTCAATATTATAATATTACAGTACAGTTTTATGTATTTTATTTATAAATATAATAGAATAGCTGTCTATGCTACTCTACTAACTACTTGATTGGCTTACACAGTAAACTCTATATAGGGAGGGGATTAAAGCTGCGCGTCCACCAGGTCAGAATCGGGGCGTACGGTGCGGACTGCGCGTCGTGTCGTCATATATATTTTGTTAGGCGCAGAATGACGTTCCAGTACTTCTAGTGCAGTTCACAGTAGTCAGTACCATACATACAAAGCAACAAATCCGTCCGCTGCATACCTACGCAGTATGCTCCGATCCCGATCCAGTAGACGCGCACCTTTATACATGTAACACACTTTAGTATCATTACTTTGTTTTGTTACACCCTGTATACGACAGCTGAAATCTATAAGTAGCTGCATACCACCTCACGTCTTGATCAGAGGATTTTTCCTTGGTGGCCGTACCACTCATAATCCCATACCTTCCTTCTCCAGCTATTGCTTGCAGACTAAAATGTTGCAAACTAGTATAGGGACCTAAAAATCTGAAATTAATGAAACATTTTTCATTTACTACATTTCCATACAGTTTACATAAATTATTAAGTATACTTATCAACCTTATGTATTATTACAATAAAACAATATACACATTTTAACATTTTCCAAATTAACTGCATACTGATATACATTATAATATTTTCTATGAAATAATAATCTTTTTCATATTAATATAGTTTATGTTGTAAATTATTGTACAAATATGCAAATAATACTGCGACATACTTTGTATTAGAACATGGTATGACATAGTTATGTTTTGCTTCAATTTATCAATTTACGGTTACATTTACATTTTACAATGGCTTACCTTTCGTTTTTCATTAATTAATCCACTTAATTTACAATTTTTGTATGAGTTGCTCCAAAATAATTTTCACAAAATGAAAATCGAACTTTGAATTTTAAACTCCTTCTTCGTCTTTTTTCTCATGTAGTTTATATCTCTATGGTCTTTTTTATCAGCCAATCACAGTCGACCTTGCACAGATTATCTGATTGGGTACAGTTGCTACGTTTAAATTTGGAACCCAAATTTTTTTTGTTCGGGAATTTCGTCCACCTGGTTTTAACCTTGAAAGATGTCTGTTGCGTTTATTTTTTTTATTAAAGCTACAGGCTTGGCTACAGGTATAGTGCGTTTCATCGAATTCATGTTGGCATTCCTGTCTCTCAGTTTATATCACGGAATATATAACACTAGTTGAATACAAATATTGAGTTAAGCCATGGGGCTTATCTTTACATTATCTTATTTATCTGTCAAACTCTTCATAAAATTGAAGTCTAATACCTAATCATTAAATTTCTCTGAGTACGGCAGTAAGTATTTAAAAAAGTATTTTTAACGGACTTTTCTCATAACTTTTAAGGTAATTTAATTATGACTGGATCTCATAACTTAACTTAACAAACGGAAACAAAATCTTCTTCTTCTTTTTAAAAAATGGCCCCGTAGTGAGTTGCCAATGTCAAAGTGATGTCAATTGTCATTTTTTATTCCAAACATTTCAAAAAATAATTTTGATGTGTTTACTATAAATTCTAAATAAGTACATAAAATGCTTAGATATTTGAGACATAAAAATTTATTACAAAGCAGACCATACAAAAATTTTGGACATAAGAGAGTACCGGAGGCAACTGTTACTGTGTTATGGCAAGGATTTCTAACATTCACCTTTATAGGCATGGGGATAGAATGGAAAAGGTTTGTGTATTATACCAATACTTTACATTTCTTCTATAAATATACTCTCTTCTATAATTGGATTCCATAAGCTTTACTTAATTTGATTCTAATAAACTATAAAAACACTATTTTGCTAATTATCAATAGGTGCTTGCAAACTGCTATTTGAAATGATCATATCAATGAAAATACAATTTCTAATCACAGTTAATTGTTATTATGTATAATGGATTATAAACGTATCCACTTGTTGCAGGATATATAAATTTTTTTTTGAAAAAGAGAGTCAAGATGAAGAACTTCTGTCTATACAACCCGCAGAGCCAAATAAAACATGATGTGGTATATCATATTATATGTATGGTGCTAAGCAAATTAATGTGGTAAATATGTTTATTTTAATAACAATATTATACTAGTATTTTAAAGTATAGTCTAAATAAACCATAAACATTAATGTTTTTACTTTTTTTCTTTAATACCTCAATTGTGGGAATAGCAGACACAATAGATTTTCAATTGTTATGCAGCAGCGGGGTGCCGCTTGGGAATTGATGGGTTAAACAACAACGCCTCCGTGGTCTAGTGGTATAGAGCGCGGCTCTTGACTCGGAGGTTGTGGGTTCTATTCCCGCGTTGGAAACATGTTATTTCCAAGTTTGTTTAGGATAATGCAGGCTGATCCCCTGATTGCCAGGCAGTGAGTCACTGCCTAACTGTACCACTTTAGCATAAATGAAACACCTAAACAATATGAAACAATTGAATAGGCTACTTGACCTATATTCAATTTCATTGAATAAATGCATATTATTTCTAGTAGAACTTGGCCTAGGAAACCGTATATCACCCTTATCTATACTAATATTATAATTATAAAGCGGAAGAGTTTGTTGCTTTGTTTGTTTGAACATGCTGGTCTCAGGAATTACTGGTCCGATTTGAAAAATTCTTTCAGTGTTAGATAGTCCATTTATTGAGGAAGGCTATAGGTTATATTTTATTACGCTAAGACTAATAGGAGCGAATAAATAGAGGAATGTGCGGAAAAAACGGGGGAAATTATTTGAAAGGGCTTATTTGAACGCGCTAATCTCAAGAACTGCTGGTCCGATTTAAAAAAATCTTCCAGTGTTAGATAGCCTATTTATCGAGGAAGGCTAAAGGCTATATTTTATCACGCTAAGACTAATAGAAACGAAGAAATAGAGGAAAGTGGAAAAAACGGGAGAAATTGAAATGGCTTATTTGAACGCGCTCTACTCAGGAACTACTGGTCCGATTCGAAGAAAATGTTGAAAAAACGGGTCAAATTATTTGATAGGGCTTATTTGAACGCGATAATCTCAGGAACTACTTGGTCCGATTTGAAAAATTATTTCAGTGTTAGATAGCCTACTTATCGACAAAGGCTATGGGCTATATTTTATCACGCTTAGACTAATAGGAGCGAAGACTAATAGGAGAAAGTGTGGAAAAAACGGGAAATTATTTGAAAGGGCTTATTTGAACCTACTGGAGCAATTTTTATGTTATTTGGCACACATGAAGAATAGACCGCGTGAAAGGACATAGTATTAGGTTTCTTTTTTTGCGGCAAAATGGACGGTTTCCGTGACATTCCTAAATTCCTATATATATATATATATATATATATATTATATATATATATATATATATATATATATATATATATATATATATATATATATAATATTATAAATGCGAAAGTATCTCTGTCTGTCTGTCTGTCTGTCTCGCTATCACGCCAATACTACTGAACCGATTGTACACAGATGGTCTAAAGCCTGAGAAAGGACATAGGCTACTTTTTAACTGGAAAAAGGGGTTGGAAAAGGGGGTGAAAATGCGTAAATTTGTTAAAAATAAGTTACTTTCAAAAATTCATAACAGATGGCGCTAAGGGCCGGGACACAAAAACATGGTACGACGCGCGTCCGATACCGCGGCGCCGTACGACGTCGTGTCGTGTTTTTATGTCCCGGCTCGAGTCACCTTTATCGCGCTATCGCTTGCTCATAAGTCTTTCTAAAAGAGGTGGTACCATGTTGAATCAATAAATACCTGATTTTGGTAATAGAAATACTTTTAAATATAATATAATTAAAAAACCAGGTACACGTGATTAAATAACTCACTACTCAGTACTTTATCCATGCAGATTGTAGTGACGTAACCTAAAACCTACCAATGATGAATAGTTTATGGGTAAAGCTAAAGTTGTGTAATGGGGGGCTAAATAAGTTTTAAATTTAGTATAAATAAAGTTTAATTTAAAAAAATGAAATATTATGTGCACACTGCACAGTGCACAGCTGTTTTTGGATTATAAGTATTTTGATTTAAGGCCGTACAGAACGAGGATTAGTGAAATTTCATGTTTTTATTTTCACTAGAACTTTGCCTAGAAGTAATTATAAGCATTCAAACATTTTTTGTAGGTTTCTTACGTTCCTTGCCAAGGTTAGGGTCAGCTTAAAATTTTGATTTAAATCCATTTAACACTTAAAAAATGTGTGTTAAAAATAATACTTTTAAATTTTTATTTCTTCTAGAATTCAGCGAAATCAAATACAGGAAAAAATATTTTTACGCCAAAATGTTTAAATTATAATTTCGAAGGCACCCCTCAGCTTTGTTTTTGATTATACCAAATATAAAGACAAATATAAAGATAAATCGCTTTCTTTAAAAATTTTAACATCTGTTAATATGTGAGAGCAACGCCTCGCTCTCAAAGAGGATGTAAACTGTATACTACGTAACAAGAGGTCGGACTTAGAAGAAAAAAAATAAACATCCGTTATTTTTTTAATTTGAAACTGAAGTTAAAATTTTTAAGTGCAAAACCTTTCACTCTAAACATACCAAAAATTAAAAAAAATAAATAAATAAATAAATAAGCTCAAATAAATGTTTTATTTCAATAAAAATTATTGTACACAGCTAAATAAATAGGCTAATAAGGTAAATTAAACAATAAAACAGATTTAATCCACAAGCTTTTGTTGATTTCTATTACTCAATATTATAATATTACAGTACAGTTTTATGTATTTTATTTATAAATATAATAGAATAGCTGTCTATGCTACTCTACTAACTACTTGATTGGCTTACACAGTAAACTCTATATAGGGAGGGGATTAAAGCTGCGCGTCCACCAGGTCAGAATCGGGGCGTACGGTGCGGACTGCGTGTCGTGTCGTCATATATATTTTGTTAGGCGCAGAATGACGTTCCAGTACTTCTAGTGCAGTTCACAGTAGTCAGTACCATACATACAAAGCAACAAATCCGTCCGCTGCATACTTACGCAGTATGCTCCGATCCCGATCCAGTAGACGCGCACCTTTATACATGTAACACACTTAAGTATCATTACTTTGTTTTGTTACACCCTGTATACGACAGCTGAAATCTATCGCGTGGGCTCAGGCCAGCTGCATACCACCTCACGTCTTGATCAGAGGATTTTTCCTTGGTGGCCGTACCACTCATAATCCCATACCTTCCTTCTCCAGCTATTGCTTGCAGACTAAAATGTTGCAAACTAGTATAGGGACCTAAAAATCTGAAATTAATGAAACATTTTTCATTTACTACATTTCCATACAGTTTACATAAATTATTAAGTATACTTATCAACCTTATGTATTATTACAATAAAACAATATACACATTTTAACATTTTCCAAATTAACTGCATACTGATATACATTATAATATTTTCTATGAAATAATAATCTATCTTTTTCATATTAATATAGTTTATGTTGTAAATTATTGTACAAATATGCAAATAATACTGCGACATACTTTGTATTAGAACATGGTATGACATAGTTATGTTTTGCTTCAATTTATCAATTTACGGTTACATTTACATTTTACAATGGCTTACCTTTCGTTTTTCATTAATTAATCCACTTAATTTACAATTTTTGTATGAGTTGCTACAAAATAATTTTCACAAAATGAAAATCGAACTTTGAATTTTAAACTCCTTCTTCGTCTTTTTTCTCATGTAGTTTATATTCTCTATGGTCTTTTTTATGAGCCAATCACAGTCGACCTTGCACAGATTATCTGATTGGGTACAGTTGCTACGTTTAAATTTGGAACCCAAATTTTTTTTTGTTCGGGAATTTCGTCCACCTGGCTCTTGAATATTTGGTACAAAAAATCCATAGGCACTTCGATGGATAATAATTGAATGACATCAGTCAAATCTGTATGTCAGAGGCAGATTGTCTATCATAGAAAACTCTAGAGTATGTTCACAAATATATCCCAGTATACTAGCCAGAGCTCTTTACGTCTACAATCGCCGTGGTCCCATACCGTTGATTCGTTTTAAAATATTTGCCAGTGAGTTGTCGAATATGTATTTGCTGTAACGTAATTAAAATACGTCATACTTATCTTACAAGTGGAATACCAGTACAATACAGCGCCGTAATTTGACGTCGTCAGTTGACTGTGTTTTATTTCGGAACCTAGTCAACATGTTTGGTTTACAAATACTACAATATTGCTTTGTAACCTAAATTATTTGGCGAGAGACTACCTAATAAGATGCTATTTGATAATTTACATTCATCAAACGACCATTTTTACGATTTTGGTAGGTTTGAAAGTCAAAAATTGTAAACATTACAGCTAAGTCAGAAAATCAATGTACAGAGTACTGCAACACAGAGGACGTATGTGTCAAAACATTGTAAAATTATTTATAGGGCAGTTCCATATAAAAGTCTACCATAAACTAAGAAAATAAATACCTGATTTTGGTAATAAAAATACTTAATTATAGTCACAACATTATGGTACTATTAAGAATTTATAGAAACAACAATTTTTAAGCATTACTGAAAAGTAATGCTTAAAAATTGCTCATAAATGGCAGCTTTGCTAGAAATAGCAAAGCTGCCATTTATAAGATGATGTCGTGAGCTCGGCTGAGTGTGGTTTTGTGTGATGAAGTTCTGACTTAGTTTTCACGTTATGTATTTTAAATTCTTGTCATATTTTGTAACACACTGATTGTTCAAACAATTAAATACCGATATAGCTTTTGAGATTCGAGAAAATTCATTTTTATAAAGATATAATAGGCTTGTAAGATCACAGTGTCGACTTATAGTGTCGGTCACATAAAAAACATTACTTTTGTCTTTAACTACAGTAAAATTACTTTTACATCAAAAAAATTACAAACTTTCCTTTGTGACGGCGTTACTCAAATAATACCGGCATAAAAAATTTGTCATCTTTTTTTTATAACACCTAAACTCTAAAAAATATTTTTGTAGTGTCCGTCACATTATAGAGTCGATCACGACCAAAAGTAGCGTTTTGTTTGTTATTTTGCTGAAAGATGGCGAAAATAGCTATATAGAAAGCAGAGAGAGAAGCAGTAAGCTAAATTATTATTTTAATAACCTGCCAGACCACCTCAAAGTCAAATAAAATCCAAAATTTAGCGATGTCTGGAAATGGGAAGCAATTGTCACAAAAATCTGGCGATAGAATATAAGATTCTTACAGATATCGCAAGAAAATAATATAAAATGATTGATCTTTAAACTTTATTAAAGGTAAGGTTGGCCTGCAGAACTGGAAACCTTCTAAAATAATAGTTACCAAAACTCCATAGTGTCTTGTCGTTCTTACCTCTATAGGGCTCATATAAAGAAAAAATTTTAGCTTAAAAATATGACGAAAGTCTGCCGATCGCTGGCTCTAGGGTTATTATGTTAATTGTCTTTGAGAAGATTTCATTTTGAGTAATTTTTTGACAAATTATTAACGATTTCGTTTTTGTGATGTATTAGTTCAAAAAAAGCATTTTAATTAATTAACTAATTACTGATTTGCTTTTATATAATTTTAGAGTTCGTATTGTACGTGCTGAGATATATAAATTTTAAGGTTTCATGTAAAAAAACCGACTTTTACCCGCACAGAGTGAGTGTAGTGTCGGTCACGTTTTGGGCTGTAGTATCGGTCACAATATCTTTTGCTAAAAAATATTTTTTAAAGTAACTTACAGGTTAAAGATAACCATTTTATAATAGTTTGTTTCATGCACTTTCGATAAAAATACAAAGTACAGTTATTTAGCACACAGAGAGGAAGATTATTGATCTTTACAAACACTCTCGGAAATGACTTCCTTTTGCATGTAGTGTCGGTCACGTTTATGTTTGACTAAATAAATGCTATTTGAGAACAATAATGATAACCATTTTTATGTATAAGTTAACTTGTTTAATCTGCTACAAAGCCATCTTAAAATTTATATTAATAACATCATAGTAACCATAATATATGATAAAATAAAACGCAAGTCGTATCAAATGCAGAGTCAGTCACATATGCCCTATCCGTCTAGTGGTTTGAGCTGTGCGTTGATAGATCACCATGTCAGGTCAGGTGACTGACCTGACATGGTGTCAGGTCAGTCACCTGACCTGACACCATGTCAGCCCTTAAATATTAACTTTATTTTAATTTTAACCGACTTTCATTATTAATTATTAAAGTACAAATATAATTAAGGATTTTGTAAAAATTTCAAGTGCGTAACTGTTACCATTATTGATTACGAGCAAAAAAGGCCAAAAAATGACGTTTCTTGTATTGGAGCCCCCCTTAAATATTAACTTTACTTTATTTTTAGTATTTGTTGTTATAGCGGCAGCAGATATACACAATCTGTGAAAATTTCAGAAGTCTGAAATTTTCACAGATTGTAACAGGCTGTAACTCAAAAACCGCTATAGAGCGGTTTTTGAGTTACAGCCTGGAGACAGACAGACGGACAGACATCGAAGTCTCATGAATAGGGTCCCGTTTTTACTCTTTGGGTACGGAACCCTGAAAACCACCTTTTGAGAGTGATTACGTTTAGAAAATTTTGTTCTGTGTCTACTCTTTTTTGACAGACTGTAGTCGTGTTCGTTTCGTCAATGCTCATTTCGCAAGCGCAAAGTTAAAAATTAGTGTCAGTGTGAGTGTCATGTTCTAAAATCTGACAGAAATAGATAGTACATATTTTAGAACATGACACTCAATTATGAAATTGACAGTCAGCTGCCAAACTGCGAAAAAAGCCGCGCATACGTAGTTGAAAAATGAAACGAACACGGCTTGACTTTCCAAAACAAAATATTATTTTTATTGGTAGTGACTACGGCCGTTAGAGTCATGTTATTGCTCCTCCACATGAGTGGCCACCGCTGGGCCATCGAATGGCGCCTGCGATGGCCATGCAATGGTCGCAACGCCACTACACGATGGCCGTGTTCAGTTGTGATCTAAACGTCGTTCAAGATGGACGTGTAAGCATTAGCCATTGCGGCAATTCAAAACGTGCATTTTTAATTATTTATGACTTCACCAGATGACCCGGTGAACTTCGTATCACCTCCCTCCTAATATGAACCATCTCTTGAATTCTACGAATAATTATTTAGAGACTAAAATTATATTAATGGTTTATGGTAGTGATGATGATGATAATGATGAATGTAATAATAGTAATAAGCTTGCATAATATGCTTTCCGTTCTTAAAACAACGCCGAAACCTATATTTTAATGTAAAAGCTATAATAATTATTGTAAAGTTTCATTAAAATCCGTTCAGTAGTTTTTGAGTAAAGGAGTAACAAAAGTAACAAACATCCATACATCCATACAAACTTTCGCCTTTATCATATTTATAATATATAATTCATTAATTATAAGACCAAGTACTGGTCATTTTGAATAAAATTCGAACGAATTACGACGTCCTCACTCGACCGCGGTCAGGCGTCGACTGTCGTAACTCGTATCGCCATCGTGTAGAGGCGTACCGCCATCGCTGGGCCATCATCCTTTGATGTGCGGCGGAAAAACCGACACCGCCGCCATTCCACGGCCATCGCTGGCGCCATCGGCCATCCTACGCCACTACGTCCTCCCCACGCTGGCCCATCGTGGGGAGCCGCAATTAGAGTCGGTCATTAAAAAATAGCGCTAAACATCATTTAACAAATTTAAATTTAATGCTTTCATTACAGATACCTCTCAGAGACAAAATTAATTGTCTGATTAATTGCTGTCCCATATAAATCAAACAGAAAATAGTCGAAAAGAACAAGAAATCAAAATAACTGATGCAGCATAATTTTATAAGTGGGTTTATATTGTTTTTTTATAAATTAAGTATGATAAACATACAAAATTTGAAGTTTCTAAGTTTCACAATTTTGATTAAGTACGGTATGTGAATAACTTGTCTACTGTTACCGTTTTAATATAAGAAAACCATTGCTAGGAATTTTTCATAATAATAATTGTAACTATATTCGTAGACTAGTAAACATTATTTAATTTCAATAATTACACAATTTGGTGGCAATGTTCTTACTTCTTTGTTTAATTATTTAGTTTTTATGGAAGTGACTATACTTTTCACGTGAAATACTTCTATTTATTTGTAAGAAATGGTAAAAACAGCCGTACTAAGTAGGTAGGCATGTATTGCACAAAAATGCTTTTAGTATGCTTTTACTATCACAATTTGAAGTTCTATGTATACAGTGGTGTTATCTAATATTATTATTATTAACACTTCAAATAAAAACCTGAATGAACCCTTGTATTACAATTTAAAAAATTAAAACTGAAAAATTTTCAAGAATAACCTCAAACTTGAACTTCAAACTCTGCAACATTGAGATGCTCTGCAATTAGCGATTTTTAATTGTCATCTCTGAGAGGGACATTTCATTTTAAATGAGCATCAACAGGGCCGTCTCTAGCCCATGTGGCGAACGTGTGCAAATATTACCCTGGCGCCCCCTAGAAAACGCGTGATAAAAATGAAGTGGGTACATAGCTGTACAGGCATGGACGTAAAAAAAAGGCGGACGGAGTCTTATTATACACAGCAATGTGTCTTCAGAGTCGGCCATGCCATCGGCCGGTCCATGTGTACAAGTACAGTTTTCCGACCGTTTAAGGGTTGGACCTCATCTGGCAGCACGAAATCGCATTTGTTCCGCCTGTGCTATAGTGCGTTTCATCGAATAGTTCCTTTGCCGTCATGTTGGCATTCCTGATTGTCAATAATGTAAACAAGGTGGACAGGCTCTGCGAGTTTTCATAATTTTACTGTGATTTCGTGAGAAAAGAATGATGGTGCTAAGGATGAAAGAGTTGTGTAAACGTGAAAAACGTAACTAGGCCCCAATAATTCCATTAAACTCGGGTTGCCGCCATTACGGCTTAGTGAAATAGGGTTACCAGCGTCAGTTTAATCACCCTTAAAACACAGTAAAACTTATGAATGCATGCAGAGCGTGTCTACCGTGTTTACGTTATTAACAGAGAATGCCAACATGATGGTAAAGGAACTATTTGATGAAACGCACTTCTAGTAACGAAAACTACATACACGCGAACGAAGGCGCGGGTAAAAGCTAGTACAATAATATTATCAGGGCGAGCGAAGCGAGCCCTAGCACTTCTCACAACCTCTACATTTTGTGGTACACTTTAGGGACAAACTGTCACGCCTATTGATTTGTGCTTTAACATAGTATTTACATGTAAATGTGTTATCATTAGTCAGTGAAGGTGTGATGACGCGAGCCCTCACAAAGCTCGGCTTTTAGCTAGTAAATGCGAAAGTGACTTTGCTGGTTACGCCTTCACACATAAAGTACTAAGCGGATCATCATAAAACTTTCATAGGTACACGTCTGGAACTCTGGAGTATGGAGAAGGACATAGGGTACCTTTTATCCCGGGGAAAAAAACGGTCCCCGAGGGATAGACGTTAACGTAGGCAGAGCCGCGGGTGAAAGCTGTTAGAATTATGTAAATTTTCTTTAAGTGCATTTTGTGATAACATATTATCTCCCCTAATTTAAGGTAGCACAGTGAGGGTAATGTGGCAACATTAATTTGCATTAGTACCATCATGACGGCAAAGGAACTATTTGATGAAACGCACTATACCACCTGCTGCAGTGTGCTGCCGCATGCGAACGCGCGCTGTCGCATTCCGCAGACAAAAAAGGCGATCGGATGCGAAAGTGAAAGGATGCGTTAGCATGCTATCGCGCACTTCAGCGTTCCGAAGTCTCCCTGCCGACTATTGCATTTTGTCCGTGATGCCGATCGCCTCGAGGATTCCGCCGCGTGCTATCGCATTATGCTTTCTGTCTCGGTCTATCAAATGGCAGTTCTAAGCGACAGAAAGAGAAAGGGCGACGGAAAAAGGCGATTCTGTGCTGCCAGATGAGGTCCAAGGGTGAGGACCAGTGCCGGCCCTGGTCAAATTTTCAGGTGGTGCGAAAACCAAAAGTGTCGCCCTTCTAAATAAAAAAAATCGGCCAAGTGCGAGTCAGACTAACAAAGATAGGCAAAAAATAATGTTTTTTATGGGAGCCCTTCAAATGTTTAGTTAAGTACTATTATATAATTAATTATTTTGTGAATATTTCAAGTGTAGCCGTAATTGATATACTTACTTAATAGCCAAAAAAATCACATTTGTTGAATGGGATTGTATTCTTAAATATTCAATTTATTTTGTTTTTAGTAAGTATTTTTTATAAAAGAGGCAACTGCGGAAATGTAGGCAGAAATACATAATTTGAAAATTTCAACTCTCTAGCGTAGACACTGATCTCCATTATAGCGTACTTGTAAATGTTTGAGGAGACAATATGGGCCCCGGAAGCACCGCCCCCGCGGAAGCATCACTGCGCATCGCAGAGATGTGGAGAAGAGTGTGATGTGCTGAAATGCAGTACTTGGGCTTGGTACTGGATTCTGAATGGATCTTTACCCCTCATCTTCGTTGATCGGCACTAAAACTGAAGAAAATGGCCCTGAATCGCCTTCTGCCAAAATCCATGGTCCAGGGCCCACCTGGAGACGGCTTTATACAGGGGTCCTGCAGTCCTGTTTGGGCGTCACACATTGGCGCCCGGAATAGACAGCTGCTCAGAATCCCGCAGCATGCTTTAGCGCTGCGGATCGCTGCGGAACGCTGCTATCGAATCGTTAGCTGGCGAAGCGGCGTTGGCGCTGACAGGGTCCCCTCCGTGGGATCTGGAGGCTCGCGTGTTGTCGGAGTGTGTATCAACACACAGCCGAGTTTAAAAAGCGAGGAGAGCGGGTGCTATCAAAGCTGGTAACCCGAATAAATGGCGCTACCAGGCGCATGTCATTACAATACGCACATGGCAAGACCAGATGGCGTCCCCAACTGCCGGCCGCCGAACTGTGAAAGCGATCCGGTCGAAACTACAACAGTGGATGGCACATTCAAGGGGCGCCATTACCTTCGGTCATTACCTGGACCATACGCACAGAAGGAAACCATCGCCTAGGTGCCACCACAGCCTGAGAAAGACGATACGCTCAGTGAACACTCGGCTTGAGCTGAGCAACGGGCTGAATTTTGCGCCGTCCTTGGATTGGACCTTACAACTTATTGCGAGGCAGTAGCTTATACTCTGTGGCACAGTTTCGCACAGGGCCTGTGCGAAACTGCTATGTCACAAACGGAGGCTACATCAAGAGGGCGGGAAAAAAATTAATACGCAAATCTCATGAGAAGGAGGCACGGAGGGCATAGGCTGCACGGCGCCCGATGCGATCGCAAGGGCGCCGTCAAGAATACATTTGCTTGTGATCTTGTGGTTTAGCGTCGAAACCGCGCGGACTCATATAAATCCAGTCTGACGTAAGCCGTGCGGCTCACATTTTGGGGCCCATTTTGGCGAATCTTCGTTTGTTTTAAGGTTCATTTAACGTTGAAAAATAAAGTTTAAATATAATTTATATTGCAAAAGCCGAGCCATTTTGCTGTAATAAGACAAATATAAGAAGAGCTTCAGATGCTACACAAAATGTATGCAAACTGGAGGTCTCTTTTTTTATTAAAGTGCGGCGCGGCTGGCCATAGGCTAATGCGGGCGCGCGCCGCGGCCGCGTGGGACTCCGTTGCGAGCGGCGCTCGGCGCCCCTAGGATCGCGGCGCCCGTGTGCACCGCACACCCTGCACCTAAGGGAAAGACGCCCCTGAGCATTAAGTCTTTATTGACGTCTCTGAGTGCGGCGGTTAGACTCGTATAGAAAGGGAGCCCTAGGACAAATTTTTTGTGATTACTAACAAGGAAATTTTTTGTGAGTAACTTCATTTTGATAAGACAAACAACTTTTTTATCTGCGAAAAATCTTGAAAGTGGTAGCTAACAGACATAGAAAAATTGTTTTATTTGTAGGACAATGTTACTCTTAAATTATATAACTACTAGCTGTCCCGGCAAATGTTGCTTTGCCATAATATATTTGCCATATTATTTTATTGAAATGACTAAATAAGTATGTCACCATGGCAACGTCGATCGCTATCCCGTCGCACAAACAATGGTCGCCGTCAGTCTCAGGTTGTAATAATTTACTATTATTTATTCAACAAATACACTTATCAGTATATAAAGTACCGAGTGGCCGATTCTCAGACCTACTGAATATGCATATAAAATTTGGTAAAAATCAGTAAAGCCGTTTCGGAGGAGTTCGTGGACTAACATTGTGACACGAGAATTTTATATATAAGATTAACCTACCAATATATAAAAATTCAGCTGGTTAGGGTTCCGTTTTAGGGTTCTGTAATCAACAAAAGGTTTTATGAGAAGTATCCTAAGCATATGGTACCATAACGCAAGACTTTGCACCAAAGTATACTTATGGTTCCGAAGAAACTAAGAGAACTCCGGATTCCTTATAGATACAAGTTTGGGGGTTTAGGCGCTGTTTTAAGAACTGAAAGCATATGCTACTATGCAAATTAAATATTACATTCACCATCATCATCATTACCACGTCAAGGCTGTCACAGACAGAGCAGGTAATGTAAAGATGTCTATTATAGCACGATACATCTCGATACATCTTTCTATAGAAATCGTCAGGAGACCACACACAACAGCTATAAGTAATGTATATTTTAACATTATAGCTGTTGTGCACGATTTCTATAGAAAGATGTATCGTGATTCGTGCTATATTATACCTACATCAGGGTGGAGCGAAATTTTTTTTTTTTGATATTTGTTTCGGCATACCTTAAAAAGTTGCTGTTAGGTACTGTTCACAAATATACGTACAAAATTTTATTTAAATCATAATAAATTTAGAGGTGCCTCCAACGTCATGAACTTTAGAGAAATTCGAAAAACTTTGTCAAAAACCACCAACTTCTAATATTGCTAAATTAACGCTGAATTATATTATGTGTATTCCATTACGTTCGTAACTGTATAATCTTGAATATTGCGTAGAGGCAATAGACTTCAAAATATTTAAACACTAAAAAGTAGAGTAAAGCACTAAAAATATATATAAATAAATAGTAAATTTAGTACAAAATATTTAAATACTAAAAAATATTTTTAGAGTATAAATAGTTTGTAGTAAATTTACTATTTATTCATATATTTTTTAGTGTTTTACTCTATTTTTAGTGTTTAAATATTTAGTAGAAAATTTAGTAAAAAAAAATTATACACAAAAAAATTTTTTTTAGTGTTTAAATATTTTGAAGTTTATTTTTGTACAGGAACCTAGGTAATTACTATTTAAAGCTGAAAAATAACTCAAACATGTTAAATATTTTCGTATGAGAAAATGATTTTGGTATTACGTATGTATGAGAATTTCGAGGGTAGCCCGGCCTCTTAAGTAATATTAGTATAGATTAACGGACCTCAATCGGAAGTGGGTAGGCACTCTTTTCTTTTGGTTACTATATGTAACTAAGTAAATGAAACATTAATATAAGATAAAATATTTATTTAAGCTCACATTATTAGATATAATCTTACGCATAACTATTTGTGGTTACAATAGTAATAATAAAATAAATAATAATAATCAATTTTTAATATAAAAGCATAATACATTAGAGTGCTGTTTGCACAGTATTGTCAAAAGGGAATTACATACTTATTACTCACTCAGCATTTATAGGTTTTTGTATTTTAATATTACTTAACATATAAAACAAGTAGTATTACTTAACTTTAAAACAGATCTTGCCATAGTTTGGTGCACCAATATGTAATTTGATTCATTTGTTTCATTATTATATATTCTGTTATTGTTAGTGACAGTATATAAAAACATTCCGAAAGCTGTATACAAAGCCTTAAACCAAATTAGAGGTGTATCACATCATTGCAAGTAAATTGTAGTAAAAGCACCAAATTGTTAATCATAGTATTGATGTAAAACGTGGTTATCAGTGCACTTATTATATTTACACCTATTTAAAGTTGCTAATTGCAAAAAGACATCTACAAAACATTTTGTAAGAATTGGGACCTCATACAAAGTAACGAATTCACTTCGACAAAGATGACTAGTTTAAATAGATTTTAAATCAATTTTCTTATAAGTAATTTATATTTTGTTATTTCTTTTTAAGTATTGATAAATAAGATTATATACAATTAGAAAGAAACATAATATGGCCGCATGATAATGCATTGGCATGTTGCTGAGGACTTCCTTTATCCCCCTTTTGCCTTTGACACTGTTTTTTGCAATTGAATTGTTGTCGCTGTTAATTTCATCAACAGTTTTTTGTTCAGAATTGTTTAAATAATGGTAACTTTCGACAGGTTTGTCAGCTCTTAATTCTAAACTGCTAGTATCATCTTTCTTCAGATCGTTAACTTTCGAGACATCTATTTCTTTTGTATCCCACTTAACATCATAGGTTTGTTTTTCCGAGCATTTATTTATACTTTCCTGTAAGTAGCTATCTATCTTGGATAACTTATCTTGAACATCAGAATTAACTAGTGGACTATGGCTCCTTTTTAATAAATCGACTCCCCTATTTTCATCAAAGATACTGTCGTTAGGTTGTAGCACGTTATTATTTGGAATCGATAGATTTTCCTGGACGTTTGACGAAGGGCTGCGGCTTTGTCTTATTAGATTGATTCCCATAACATTTTCTTTAGCTGGTGAAAACTGTGATATTAGATTATGATTTTTTACAGATACCTGTGGACTCTGACTTCTTTTAGACAAACCAATTTCATCGACACTTTTGTTTTCTTTGAGATTTAGGAAATTGTCTTTACATACGGAATTCACAATCTTATAACTGGTTAAATCTTCGTAGTTGTTTTTAATAAAAGACACCGGCGTAAACGTTTCCTCTCGTATTATAGGTTCTTTTACATTTATCGCATCTAGATCTAATGGAACTGGTGTGAATTTGACTTTAATTACGTCTTCGTACTGTATTGTTTCCGTTTTTATTATGTCGTTTACGTAGTCGACGTTTCCTGACGAAGCGTGGCCTTCAAAAACAGACGGTGACTCAGTCACGTCGTGTCGAGCCGAACTATGAACTCTGTCCACGGTTACTTTACTTAGTAACTTGCCATCTACACTTTTTATATCAGAAAGCATCTCTCCATCGAAGTGGAGGGGTGTTTCTAATTTTCTAGTCCTTTGTGGTGAAGGGGAGTCGATTTTGGGTTTGGCACTCGGAGTAATAGGAATAGGTCGAAATACTTTTGTAGTATAAACAGTGTCAGTATTATAGAAAAATTCTTCTGGAGTTTTAGCGTGCGTGAGCTTTACAGAAGGGTCGGCCTCCTTTGGCAAAGAAGCTTTGTCCTTCGAGGTTCTTTTTGCACACCTGAAAACATTAACAAAAATCGTGTACTAACATTAAAGTATCAACACAAAAAGTTTAAATGAATTTTAGTTTTTTTTAATACAGGGCTACGAACTAAAAAGTACAAACAACAGCGACTTTCAATTCTGCTACAGCTTATTTAACTTTATTAATTTAAAATGGAATGGTCCATTTCGATATTTGAAATTTTGGATATAAAAAAAATCATCATCTAGATTCTAGCCTGTCACATCTTGGTTTCTGTCTGTCACTTCTTTGTGGAAATTCATGTTCAATTAAATAATTATACACTTTCCTTGCACTTATTCCACATTATTTAAATATATTACAAAATTGTTATATACACGACCGGTTTCGAACACCTGATACACCTGATGATGATTTATTCGAAACCGGTCGTGTAAAACAATTTTGTAATAAATATATTAAAATAAAGTGGAATAAGTGCAAGGAAAGTGTATTATTATTGAACAGCCCCTTAATCAAAAATATTTAAAGTAAATAAATCTGCTTTCGTCAAATAGGTTACTTAATTACTTTTGAAACATAGATTGACATTGAATAACGAGAAAATTGTTTAGCTGTTAATCCTTCAGGCCCCGCGCGAGCACCGGTGATCGCGACAACAATAGAATACAATAGCAATTCCTGGAAATTCCGACTGAAGTATTAATATATTTAAATATTTTGTGTGATTAGGGGATCACTGAATTCAGAGTCACAATAGAATACTATTGAATTATTTAGGAAAGTGTATGGTTCTTTTGAAAAAGGTTTTTACAAAAGCTACTAAGATTTTCAGACAGATATGAACATTGAACGGGTTTAGTGTTTGTAGGAATCATACACTTAGTCCATGGAAATCGTACAATAAAAGGGGTCTTCACTTGCATCAAATGGGGTAGTTCTGATTTTTTTGTATGTTGTATGTGATGAGGTGGTAATGTCAAATATAATTTTGCCACCTCGGAATCCTTCCGGAACATTGGAAAATTTATGAAAAACCATTAAATTTTTGATCAGTTTTCAGTTTTTGCCATTTTTTACCACCAAGGACCTGTTTAATGGTAGAAGTTATCAGAAATTACTTTAAAGAAGATAGAATTTTCAACAAAATGAGAATAAATAGGTCTCGATAAACTGAATAGTTTCAAAGGTACAGCTGTTCAAATGTTTGTAAATTTTCCAAAAAAAAAACATTTATTTTTCGAGTTTTTACAAGTTCTCGTCAATGTGGTCAATTATTGATCTATTTGACGGCATAAATTAATATACGTTATTAAAGAAGACAAATTTTCCAACAAAACGAGTACAATTTGGTCTATTAAAATCTGATAGTTCCCTAGCTACAGCTGTTCAAAGTTGCTGAGGTGAGTACCTAAACAAAATGAAATAATATGACTTACTAGGCTTCGCTCGCGTAAATTAGATATTTCACAGACAAATTAGTCCACAAAAATAGCCTATGAACCTTTACGTGCTCCACTTCTTATCTGTGCCAAATAACAGAAAAATTTACCCGTTTTTTCAACATTTTCCTCTATTTCTTCGTTTTTATTAGTCTTAGCGTAATAATATGCTACAACTAATAGGAGCGCAGAAATAGTGGAAAATGTGGAAAAAACGGGAGAAAATTATTTGAAAGGGCTTATTTGAACGCGCTAATGTCAGGAACTACTGGTCCAATTTGAAAAATTATTTCAGTGTTAGATATCCCATTTATCGATAAAGGTTATCGGCTATATTTTATCACGCTACGACTAATAAAAGCGAAGAAATGTAGGAAAATGTGGAAAAAACGGGGGAAATTATTTGAAAGGGCTTATCTCACGAACTACTGGAGCAATTTTCTGTTATTTGGCACTAGGGAATTATCAAATTTTAATAGACCAAATTGATCTCGTTTTGTTGAAAAAATTGTCTTCTTTAATAACGTATATTAATTTATGCCGTCAAATAGATCAATAATTGACCACATTGACGAGAACTTGTAAAAACTCGAAAAATAAATGTTTTTTTGGAAAATTTACAAACATTTGAACAGCTGTACCTTTGAAACTATTCAGTTTATCGAGACCTAACTATTCTCATTTTGTTGAAAATTTTGTCTACTTTAAAATAATTTCGATAACTTCTACCATTAAACAGGTCCTTATTGGTAAAAAATGGCAAAAACTGAAAACTGATCAAAAATTTAATGGTTTCTCATGAATTTTCCAATGTTCCGGAAGGATTCCGAGGTGGAAAAATTATATTTGCCATTACCACCTCATCACATACAACATATAAAAAAATCAGAACTACCCCATTTGATGCAAGCCAAAATATACCAATTCCATGTACTAACTTTCATTTACGCCTCTAGTACACCGACGCTGCGAAACTCGAAAAATCTACGAAACAGGAATAGAGCGAGATGCGTCGTGTGGCGGGTGAGACAGTAAATCGGTTCGTTGCTGTTTCGCGGTTCGCAGCGTCGCGTCGGTGTACTAGAGGCGTTAATAAAGTGTAAAGTATAATAATTATTATTTATTACTATATTATAATATAGTTTATATAATTGAACATAAAATAGCCAAAACAATCTCAATCATAATATACGTAGGTATAAACAAAATATACATAAAATATGTTTATACAAAACCAAGCATCTAAATATTTGATTAATCAACGTCTACTAGTTCTACAGGAATCCACCCCAGTTTTTTGGGGGGTCAGTATTTACAAATCAGTGGGAGGAGTTAATAAAATGTATAGTAACACACTCATTAGTTAATTTATGGGAAAACGATCACAATTTGGCAGCGTATGACGAGCTTCTTGAAGAAAATTGTTTATTGTAAGATAATTTAGGCTCAAAATTTACTCTTGGATAGACAAGTTGGATATAAAATTTAAAATCGTAAAGCACAAAGCCTAATTGTAAAGAATTTAGAAAAAGTATGTGACTGAAAAGAAATGTGCTAAACGGCACTCGGCAGTATCACGCATTTCGCATGATTTCAATTGTGTTTGTGCATTCTGCAAATTTCAGATATAAATCGCTATGCATATGATATTTATGCGATTAAAGAGAATGAAAAGTGAACAGGGGATAGTTTTGACCATTTTATGTCTGTACTTATGTTGTATTTAGGGCTCGCATCATACGCACCGTGCAGTTGAAGCACTGACTGTGGTAGTTATTGTTGAGCGCCTCGACCCACCTGTCGCCAGCCTCCACGGGGAAGCCACAAGCGAAACATTTGGTCGTGAACAGCTCGTTCCAATCTGAAATTGTATGTATCATCATTTATTTTTATTATACCTTAGTTTATGCGGTTGTTCTGATGCCATTAAATGGGTCCCAGATATTATAATTATATCTATGATCTATCCAAGCCCAAGTACATAAAATGTTTTATAAGTAGAAATTCCTGCAGAAAAAAGGGAAAATTGTTGTAGTTTTTAAATAAAGAATCGCTCGGGCAAATCTAACTTCTTGAATTATTTTTATTTCACTCACCAGCCTCGCAGTACGGTAGGCCATCTTCTAAGAAAAATGTGTTGTTTCCAAACACCTTTCCACAGTAGACACAGATAAAGCACTCAGGGTGGAAATGCTTGCCGATGGCGTTCAAGCAATCCTAGAAAATAAAATAGTAAACAGTAGTATGTAGAAGCAAAGGATGTCAAATAATTACATTTTAAAATATATAATGCAAGACGCACCCCTTTAATTTTGGCGTGGCATTTGTCGCAAGCCGGAGCGATATACTGTTCGAAACAATATTCGCAGTAGAGTTGACCATTCTCCTCGACAAATCCGATATCTTGTAATGGACGCCTGCATGTAGCATTGACGCAGATGAAGTGTTCAGGGCACCAAATACGACCCAGAGCTGTTATGAATGGACCCCTATAAAAAAGGATACTTTAAAATCTTCTATATCGAATTAAAACCGAGTCATAAAATAATTACGCAAATCACAATTCACATTTTGATAAAATCCATACTTAATATAAATCCGAAAGTGTGTCTGTCTGTCTGTTACCTCTTCACGACCAAACCGCTGAACCGATTTGGCTGAAATTTGGTACCTATGGAGATACTTGGAGTCCCGAGAAAGCACATAGGATACATTTTATCCCGAAAAAATGTACGGTTCCCGCGTGATAATTGAATTTTGGCGCAACGGAGTTGCGGGCGTCATCTAGTACAGTATAATCTGTATTTTAGATGCCTTTGTATCATCGATTAACCTACTATGCGTAATCATTTTATGCTTGCAATTTAAACGGTTTTCGTTCAATTTGTTATTTAAACTCAACAAATGCAAGAAATCAAAACATGCGGGATGCATTTAGGCTGAAGTGTAATTTATGTTATATGTATATTATGTATTATAGTTACTTAAATGTTGTTACCTTTGTATAGCTTTGTCGCATTTGTGACAAACAGGATAGTGCCCATCAGTAACATCGCCCGAAGTCATTGTGCTTAAGGGCCTTGAAATAATTCGAGAGTCTCTTCTTCCATCATTGTTTCTTATATTTTTTTTATCACGACGTCTAACTACCACTTCTTCATCTTTGGAATTATTAATTAAACCGTTGGAACTGATTTTATCATCATCTTGTTTAGACATAGGATCAATAGTATTTTCGCTGGTATTGTTACCTATTGATTGTACTGCCTTGTATGAGTAAAGGGTATTATCATATAAATTATTAGGAAGTGTCGGTTTTTCCTCTCCATTATTTTGGATTTTTTTCAAATTATTATTATTATTGGATATACCATTACTTTTGTTATCCTTACTTAAACCGTTTTCTTTTGATGGAAGGGATTCCAGAGAATCATCACTATTCGTAAATATTTTCCTTTTACTAGTGTTGTTACTGCTATTGTTATCAATGCTTGAATCACATTTGAGAATATTCCGGGATAAACTTTCATTTAAGAAGGGCGAATTTTCGAATAGTTTCTTCTTCCTTAAATTGTTTGCTGGTAGAGTTTCTGTCTTTCCTTTATTAGAATCATCACTAGAATATTCACTGCTACTAC
Source organism: Lysandra bellargus (assembly GCA_905333045.1). NCBI lineage: Eukaryota > Metazoa > Arthropoda > Insecta > Lepidoptera > Lycaenidae > Lysandra > Lysandra bellargus. The sequence continues at coordinate 1,668,044 of HG995344.1, forward strand.
TTTTTCCCTTCGATCCATTAAAATTGTATGAACCGTTATCACTTATCTTTGTGTTAACATCCGAATTATGTGACATTATATTGAGTGAGGGATTATATGGTGGGTGTGAATTTGGAGTACTTGAAGCTTGGAATGTAGGTACTGGCGTTGTAGGTAGTGGAGGTGGTACTGGCGTGTGAGAAGAATGATTGTTGGTCGTTTGGTTTAATGTGACATTATTTATAATCTGATTTATAGGCACCTGAGCAGGATTTGCTCCACTATATGTGTTGCTTTTATCAAAAGATTTATTGAATGAGCGGTTGAGCGTATTTTCTCTGCTGATTTCGGCTGATGTAGCATTGTCTGAGTTGAGAGGATGTTTTGTAACTACTGTGTCTTGAATTTTGTCTGCCATAGATTGAATATGGTCGGCCGGCTTTATTTTTCTTTGTATACCAATCTCATATCCATTTAATGCCATTTTTGCCATTTTTCTTATGAGTCTTTCTTCTGCTGGGCTTTTGAAGTCTGTTCGTTGTGGACTGCCGTTATTTTGTTCATTAGCTGTTAGAAAACAAAACAACAAAAATAAACAAACTGTTAATCTAGGAAACTCAACAAAAGCAGTTAAACATTTTAGTGCAAACTCAAAATAGTACAAAAACAAAGTTTTATCATAATATATTATTTGTCCGTACACAAATAACAATACGCATAAAAAGAGATTTTAGTATAGAATAATATGAACTACGCGTTTAACGAGTCAACCTATAGTCATGCACCACACAAAACGACAACCATGCCCTAACACAAAATCACCTAATATTTCCATTGCAAGATCCGCAAAGTGGTACACGAGATCCGGGCAGGGCCGCTTTATTTAATATTCCCCTTCCACGTCTAGGAGCCGTTGATACACCAAAGTTTTTGCCCCGTGGAGTAACTCCTACACTGGAACCTGTCGACGGGGTAGGATCACACACTGGACCTTGGTTAGCACCAGAATTCAAAGGGTTTGTTTGATACATATCAGACTGTGTAATAGAACTTGCAACGTTTTTATTAGTAGTATTAGAACATACATTCTGTTTAGGGAATGCCGTACTACTAATTGACTGTGAAGGGTAAACTTCCTTAGTATTAATAAAAGATGGCTGAATGTTAGATTCGACTGGTTGATATGAGCCAGAAGGTTGTGGGCCTTTTATAATTTCTATTACTTTTGCTGATTGTGTCCGTTCGAATTCCTCGAAAGTCTTTTGTGTCCTTTGAACGGTGGTATTTCCATATTCTGACACATTTTGCGATTCCATTTGCCTTTGAGCATAATTTTGTTTATACATTGAGTCCTCTTTGATACTCATATCTTTTTGATTATATCTTTCCGTTTGGTAACCAACATTCGAAAGCCGTTCTTCTTTTACAATAGACGGTTGAGAAGTGGGAAAATTCATAGAGTTCGCAACATTGACATTCATCAAATTACTTTGTCTATTTGTTGTTGCCTGTTGCTGCACTTGGTTAAACACATTTGAGTTTGCTTCCTTAATACGAGGAGCTTGAGCTTTTAATCCTGACGGTCCTTGTGCCGGCGAACGAGACCTTGGTTTCGGCGTTGGTGATCTACTGCCTTCATCACTAGATGGATTATAAGTGTAGGTTTCGGGTGCCAGGTGCTCAACAGTAACCAAGTTCATTTGATAGTGTGGTATTATAGGCGCTGGTTTGTTAATTAAACTTGGAGTAGTAGGTCGACTCCGAGCTGGGGAAATTCGTAATGTTGAGTCATCTGTTACTGGTTGGAACGTCATTGTGATTGGCGTGTCATTGTGTTTATATTGAGGATGGGGTGTATACTCCAAAGGTGTTTTAATCTGTTCTGTTTTAATCTGTGGCATTTTTGAAAACTGAGGCGTTGGAGCATATGTTGGGGTTTCTTTAAATTTTGGTTCCACCGACTTTTCTCGTGGTTTACCCGGAGGTTCTGTGCTCGGGGTTACTGGTCTTTGAGGAATAGCTGGTGCATTAAACATTTCTGGAGTTACCCCTCGTTGTGATGGTAGCAATTCAAAGTTTTGTTGGTAGGGTGGAATACTATCTGGTCTGTGCAATCCAGATTTTGATCTAACAGCAGTAGATGTTAGTTTTTCATTTTTGTCTAACTGTTCAAAATAATTTTGTGCTGATTTAACTGAAGAAAAACCGTGTGTAGTTAAACCAGATGTTGAAAAATTGGATTGTTCCGCAAAATTTGATTGCATCGTTTCACAATTTCTATAAGAATATTGTTGCGATTTTTGGTAACTGGAACTAGACTGTTCTTTGCAAATTGACTTGAAATTTATTTGTTCTGAAAGTTTATTAGGTTGTGATGGGAAGGCTTGCTTAGAAACAGGCTTAAAAGCAGATGTCTCCGAATTTATTTCGAAAGTGCTAGACTGTTCTGCTTGCTGATGAGAATAGGTTTTTTCATATTGATCAATACATGTCTGAGTAGAACTTTGAGTTGCCAATGGGCGAATTATTTCACTTAATGTCTTAGAAACATCTGAATTATGTACAGTTGATGATTGACTCTCATTTAGACCGAACACAAATGGACTAAATGGACGATCTGGAGCAATGGTAAGTGCATCTTTTAATGATCTTCGTTCAGCAGTAAAACTTTTTACAGGTGTGAATGGTCTATCAGGTGCAGTTGTTAGTGCGTCTGCCAATAAGGAACCCTCTACATGTGATGTATTGCTAATGAGTTTTGGTTCTACATTAATTTTAAAATCTGATGGAATATATGGAGTTGTTTCAGGGGGTAATTCTATCAAATCAATTTTTTCAGGTGGATTATATGTTTTGATTGGTGGAATTGGTGATACAGGGCGTTTAGGTAATTCGAATTTCAATTTTGGCAAGACCACAATTTCCTTTTCATTTTCATCACTTTGCTCTTGCTTTACTGGATTCGATTGGAGGTCAGATGAATTCTCCGTACTTTGTGGAGGTAAATTAGTTGAAGCCATGATTGGTGCAGGATGAGGTAACGGTGAATATGGCCTATCAGGTGCAGTCGTTAACGCGTCCACTAATGATAGAGATGCGTTGTTAGAGTTTGATATTACGATAGCATCACGTTTGATTTCGGTACTTGCAGTAGTTTGATTAATTTCCTCACTTTTGTCGGCACCTTGATTGGTTGTGTTAGTATCGCGCAGACCCTCGTTTTGAATCGAAACTGTTTCTTCTTTCTGAGCCAGCAACAAATTAGAGTTAGTGTTTTCGCTTTTTTGTTCGGTAGATCTTTGCTGTTCTTCATTGTAACTACTTATTTCTTCTTTTTTGGCTTGCGATTGCTTTGTTTCTGCGCATTGCTCGATCTGGTTAGAACTTTCTTCTATAGTTTGCTGAATGTCAGACTTGATAGAACTTATTGTTTGATCATTTGGTTTCTTTGCTTCCTGCGCAGTTAGATTTGTTTGATAAACAGCAACGCTTTGACTTTCCGAAGCAGCCTGTTGTGAAAAACTTTGAACAGTGCAGCTTGATGATTGCTCAACTTTTTGAGATTGCTTACTTTCAACAACAGATTCAACTTTCGATGTTGTAGCTGCTGCTTTCGACATACTGGCAGTAGAAAATGATACATTTGAAGAAAATTCTGATGTACTCTGCGATGTAGAGGTTGCAGAAACTTGAGCAACAGATTTCAGCTGTTCGTTTACTGCTTGAGATGAAGATGCATTGCTTGCTTGCAATAATAAAGATTCCGATGGGACTTTCGATGACAAATTAGTAGTTGATACTGGTTTACAGGTATTCGTTATATTTTCTTGTGTTGGTGGCTCATCTTCAGGTGGATTCGGAGGGGGCCACACAATGCTTTTAACATTTTTGGCTATTAGTAGTATTAGGTAAGTAGGGTTGCGAGTAGGGAAAGAAAAAAATGAAGCAAAATTAGTATTTTTTTAAAACGGCTAAAATATTTGTAACTTTTGCACTTTAAAATAATACAATCAAATAACCAATACGAATCTCAAAATGGCTGGCTTCAGACATTATAATACTTCTCGGTCAAATTCTGCGCTTATGATCCGTAGTAGTTATTATACATATTAAAAGTACATGATCATAAAATGTGCAAAAATGCAATTCAGTGATTAATTATTAATTATTAACTAACACAGTCCATTGAAAAACTATAATCTTAGAATTTAATTAACAACGGACATAGCAAATAACAGCTATTTATAAAGCTAAGCGCTAAAACAATTTTCTTTTATACCCTTAAACGTTTTATTTATTATCTTTATTAAGAAATGAAACTGGGGCCTCTGTCAAAATAAATATTCTTATTACATATTTTGTAATTTTTCTCAGTAAATAATGTATATTTTTACAAGATGTTATTTCCATGTTAAGCTTATCTACAAGATAACAAATATTTTAATAGTCAATGATTTTAGTAATTTATTGATATTTTTATAAAATTATACTAGTCGTTTTATAATTAATTTCCTCTGCTATATTCTACATTAAAGTTAAATTGTCTAACATATAACTTTACGTCAAAGCCTCAAATTAATTGGATTATTAGCTTGGTTGTAAACACCTTAAAAACTCTTGTAGATTAATGTTACATGATGCATGACTACAAGACTACTTACATTAAGAAATACGATAACGTGTCCTCCTATGTTTATCATAATATTATATTCTATGTAACACATTTTTGTTTTATTTAATTAAATTACTGTTTTACTGTTTTTGGGCTGCTTAACTCTACTTTCTGTAATATTTATTAATTCTATGCATTACCTCATACGAATAAATGTTTAAAATATGTAGTTGCAGGTCCCATAATTTTAAATAATAATATGTTATTTTATGTAATAATATTATCTACAACTACTGCATTAAAGACAGTAAAACGAGACTCGCACTTCGAAACTGAGCATGAATTCCTTATAATACATAATATACTTTTCTTGTACTAGTACCAGTCCAAAAGGTGAGTAACATCATTTGATAAGTGGCAAATAAACTGTCGGTTGTTACAAATTATGATTATATCGACGACATCCTAATAAGCTATCCAGAAATTACTAGAACATTACAAAACAGGCTCTATAAAAATAAAATAGAAAAAACAAATAAATTAGTTCCTATTATAAAGCAAAAGTGACCCGCTTACTTGGCGCGAAAGGCATATGTGGGGCGGCGGTGGGCGCGTTGACGGGCCTCGCTGGTGACACGGGGCCGGAGCGTGGTGACAGCGACGGCGAATATGCCGAGCCGATAGATGAGCCAAACGGCTTCGGTCCCGACAGGTTGCTAGATGGCTGTAAAAATATATTTGATGTAGTACCCAACGAGACTTTAGGTACCATTGAAAGACTAGCGCCGCTCTTGTAGAGCATTTGTTGCGTTTAAGCAGTGGCGACTTAGTTGCAGTAATGACTAATGATGTTTGACACGAACGATGCTATACACGTTCGCGAGTCTCTGCAAAGGCCAAAGGGCGTCCCTTTAAGCACTTCGGTAGCGCGTAGCCGCTTTTATCAATGGCAATGATAGCCGCCAGCAACATATTCTCAACGGAGTTTGAAGTGATACGGCATGAATAATATTATCATAATTCATTATTTAAAATTTTAAACTTACGCTGAATAGAGATGAGGAACCGTTGGTATAGTTGTTGGTAGCGAGCGGCGGTAGCGGGGTGGAGTAGGTATTGGTTGGAATACGTCCACCACTGAAAAATGTATTAAAGACGTTACGTACGTGTTAGGAATAAGGATGTTACGTTTGAATATATAAATTTGGACCCAAGTATTTAAAATTATCTCAGGATCCTATTTTATTAAAAATGCAAATTGTATGCACCACGAAAGAATTTGATCAAAAAAGATAGAGGAGGCGGTTAGTCAACAAATAGATAGTATAAAAATATTTACGGTGGCACGGTGACTGGCTCCAAATTGGGTGCTGGCGGGTTCTGGCGAGCCACGAGCTTAGCGTGTATGTCGCAGTACAGCTTGCCGTTTATGTTGTAGTAGCCCTGATTCTTAAGCGAGGTGCCACACGTCGAACATTTGAAGCACTCCACGTGTAAATTCTTATCCTTGATACGCACGAAAACGCCACTGCACAGAAGTAAAATGTGTGTTAGGTGGCATTCATATTATAGAAATAGAAACTCAGGAGCGAGCAAAATTAATGTATTTTGAATCGATACAGGAAATATAAAACATGACCTTGAAATACAATATCGATGGTATGAACCTAGATCTACGAACATTCATGCTAACTATAACTGTGTAACATTTTGCCAAGCGATAAATCGGTGCACGGTTCAATAATCAATTAATTATATTAAAGTACAGTGAATTGATGACATGCTGATGAGAGTTATTAGTATCGTGCGCTACTACACAGTGATTTGTGAGCGGTCGGACGACGTATTTAATTATGTAACAGCGCTCTATGGCTAGTCGCAGCCATCGACCGTATAAAAATATCAGAGTAATGATCTACATTTTTCATGTAAAGTCCACTGAGAGACGTATATCATGCGGTATTTGGTCGTCTGTGAATTTCAAATATGTACAAAGAATGCCTCACAATAATAAACTACTGGTGATCTACACATTCGGACACGGTCGCAAACACGTCAGGCACGGCGGGCGCGTCTTACACGATGTAGCGGTAACACTCGTCGCAGTGGGGCGTGTCCTTGACGACGGGCAGGGCGGAGTCGGGCGGGGGCTGAGCGGGCGCGCCCAGGGCGATGCGGCCGTCGGGTAGCACCTGGTGGCAGCCCACGGGGATGCTGGGCCGGTGCGGCGGCTCTGGTGCCAGGCGCTCAGGCTCGGGCTGCGGCGTCTGCGTGCCCGTGGTGGCGCGCGGCGGCGGCGGGGCGGTCTCCACGCGCGGGGTGCGCGACCGCGAGCGGTGCGAGCGCAGCAGGCTGCTCGGCGTCCCCGCCCGTGCCACGCTCGCACGCGAGTAAAACGAATTCGGCTCTGTCGTCATACCCTAACGCTTTACCCCGCTGATACAGTAGGATTGCGGATCCCAAGAATATCTTGGAATTTGCAATCTCAGTCAGATTGAGCAGATAAATTGTTTTATAACAATTAATAATTTTCTGCCACGGCAAATATTGGAGTACCACTGTATTGAAGCCGATGAAGAATAGAATGTAGATTGTAGACCTACCTTGCGTCATCAATCTCTCGATTCTCGACATTCCTCGACAGCATTTACTTCTAAATGTAGTGACATTCCAATTTTTGCTCGATGGTCTCTTAAAAGTACAATATCACAGAATGCATCAAGGACTTACAAGGTTGACATGTTCAGTTCATTGGGCAACATAAAATTTTATGAATTCGGGTGTAAAAATAACTGTCGTAACGAATATCAGGGGGTAAAGGTGTTAGCAAAAGGTACCGCGTAGATTAATAGACCGGGGCGCATGCCGTTTCCCTAAACAATTTGGAACCGCGAGTGTTTGCGACCGTGTCGGGCGATAGTCGTCCGACTTACGTGATGAGTCTCTCGCACTCCTCGCAAATGTTTTGTCCGGGTGGCAGGCCACCCGTGTTGTTGATGGGCGCATCGGGCCGCGTGACGGGCGCGGACACGTGTCGCAAACCGCTGACACCGCTAACCGGTGTCGTGGACATCGGCGGGACTTCGGCTACATGCCAATTAGGTTCTGATTAATACTGAGCTCGTTATAGCAAGTAACACTAAACCCCTGGTTCCAATTTACCCATTTAAAACTACCTACAGAAACTTTTCTAAAACGTGATTTCCCTATTTCAAAGGATTGTAGTGAATATATACAGTGAAAAGTTCATAACACATGTAACAGATGAACATTGGAACATTTTTAGAGAATCTGGGTATTACACCCACACACGCAATAAAATGATTTATTTATTTTATTTCGGGTTTAAATTTGGTGTCGGTTATCGATCTGCCATCAGAGGCACTTTTAGATTTTTGGTATTCGGAAAGTCTTTATATTATTATGTCTTTAAACATAGATCACTGATCAGTCACTATCTCAAAAATGTCTCATATTCTTAGCCAATATAAATCATGTAGTAAAAGATGGTTGCGTATGTGGGCAATAATATTTGGATACTTAAAATAAATTGCGTTTCTTATACCTGGCTCAGGATCGTTTTCAGCTTCTTGTAGCACCTTGAATACGGCACTCTTTTCTGCGTCGTACGTTTTTTCATTCTTTTTGAAATTAACTCTGTAAACAATATTAGAAGTCAATTAGTGGCTTATGCCAAGTTTATTCGATTTTGAGAGGAGTATTAATAAATTAACTCTTGACAAAAAACACCACAAAATGGGCATTTATTGCAAAACCAAAAATACATTCCTTTAAACACTCAGATTAAGCCCTATAAATACTTGAAGGAACAGGTATTGCGTTTGATTTTTGAATGCTTCTGTTTTTTGAGTACCTATACAGAACATACGGTTATGTAAAGTCAGCAGTAATAATTGTAAAGTAATTTATTAAGAATTATTCTTAAACATTCAAACTGCAAGAAAAACTCTTTCCACAGAGATCTAACTATTCTTAAACTGAATGTATGTTCTCATTCCCTTAAGAGTCAACAAATTACGTAATAATTCAAGACGTGAGTGGAAGAATAAGGTAAGTAACATGAAAAAACTTCCCGTTTTTTTGCTTAAATGGAGGCTGGGCCGGAAAAATTATTTGATATAGAAAAACTATGGATTGTATGTGTAGCCAGATATATTAGCTAGGTTATGAAGTAGATAACTTACAAGTTTTATTAAAATAATTAGGGAAAAAATGAGTTATGTTCCGCATGTTACGAAATGTTACTTGATCGATTCTTCCACTCACGTCTTCAATTATGCTTCAAAATACTCGAAATCAAAATGCAGATGCATACTATTGTTCAGGCACAACCATTAACTTGGAACATAACTAACGATTTTTTTTATAATTTACGTCAAGATGCGTAAACAAGGATAGAGCTTCGTTTCAATTTCATTTCAAATTTATCTCGTATGTGTTAGTTCTTGTATCTATCACAGAATAATATTGTTTATTGATACCAGGTTAATTTATTTACCCCAATACTCCACCAGCTAAAACCTCGGTTTGGGCGGAGAGTGTCTCTGCGATGGTCTTGTCACTGTACATATTGACTGGCGTGTTGTACTGTTTGTTCACAATGCTCTTCACCGAGTCGCTTCCGTTCATCTGTAAATCGAATTGCAACTTTAAGAACCAAACCAAAAAAAGAAAATCGGAATCAAGAATCTTAGAAGTTAGGTAAATTGTCAAAGCGTTGGCATACATTTCTAATCCCTTTAAGACTCAGAACGCAGTTCCATTTTCGGGATAATTTTTTCTTAAAGATGATTGTTTCTTGGTCTATATTATAATCATAAGTAAGACAGAAGTATATTGCTTACATAGCCAAATGGTTTGGCAACGTTGTTGTGCCCAGATCCGAAGGCTCGGGATGGTTGTGGGTTGGCCTTCAACGACGTAGATGTTACTGGCACAGGGCTGGCACCGAGAGGACGCGAGCCTGGCCTGGGGAGGCTACCAGTGGGAGTCACACTAGGCCTCCATGTACTGCCGCCGCTGAAAAAGAAAAACAGTTTCAAGTGTTTCAAGCCATAAAATCCGCCAAGGAGCCAAGGACTTTGATTCCAGAGAAAGAAATCGAGGATTTTTGTGTAGAAAAGTATAACTTAAACAACAAAATGTTTTATTACGAAGATATATTGCTGTTGACCTAGACCATGGTTTATAAGTTGTTTCAACTAGTACAAGTAACCTGATTGAATACGCTTACATAATGTTGCCTGGGACCATATATGTAATGTGATGGTGTAACCAGTATTCCGTGATTCTTGATTAACTTATTGTCGATGTAAGTAGTTACTGAGTAAATAGAAGATTGAAGGTTGTCGATATTCAAGATTGTGGTTGTACTTTTTAAGTTTTACGGATCTGTTTCTTCTTTTCTCTTTTAATGGGTGTTTGTATCCTTAGAAAAATTTATAGGCAGATTGGGGATCTCCGTCATTTCCGGTTATGGTTTGTCAACGTTTAGTAGTTAATCGACCAAATTATATCTGGCAATTTCTCTGATACTACTATATTTACCGTTGCACGGTGAGCTCGAGCATAGGCCCTGCGGCACGGATAGTGTCTTGGGCCTCTTGGTGCCGCAGTGTGTACACATCGGTGTTGTTGACGCGGATCAGCGCATCGCCCGCCTGCAGACCGGCGCGCTCTGCTGCGCTGCCGCCGTTTACCTGGGAAATAACAATCCCGATATACCAATGGATATTCAGCTTCTTAGATCACTTTGTCGTCAATGTTGGTTGTTTTTCTAGATGTTTGCTTTGTAAAGTTGTAACTTGTACCAAGTGCACAAACTATTTACTGCGCGCAACTATGAGTAGCAACGAAAGAAATGAAGGTCCCCAATAATACGTTTATTGGGGACCTATAATTTGAACTATATTCTATTGTAACTCGTATTTTTCTTGACGACAGCTATGCAGCAACTGTTTTCTCTTCCAAATTAAATTTAAATGTGACTAGCTCAATAGGGCCATAGGAGTTCGTGACTTCTCTTTGGTTTGGTTTGTTTACATAGCACGGTTATTGTAACTTATGCTATAATCTTGATTAGAATCGTAATTGGTAAGCTAAAATTGCACGTCGTGTGCGGTCCATGCAATAAATGGAAATAAGTTTATCATGGTTTATTTGTGTAATGTACCGTTTTAATATATTCCACTTTTCCGTATTAGTCATCAGAATAATATTCTGTTATTTATGGCAAAATTTAAATTATCATCAATATGAGATTTATGATTTCAAGCTACAAACAATTAGGTACCTATATTAATTTAATATGTCTGTACAGATGTCTCATTTGTTTCTAAAGATGCCTTTCTGTATTACATGTTTTTATACTTTTTCGGATGATATTGTATTTTGTCCCTTTTATTAATATTTTAATTATTCCTGTATAAAACGGCACAATTTTGAAAACTATAAAATAAATTCTATGTCTCATAATATTTTGTTTCTAAAGATGCCTTTCTGTATTACTTGTTTTTATACTTTTTCGGCTAATATTGTATTTTGTTTCTTTAATTATTATTTTAATTATTCCTGTATAAAACGGCAAAACCGGTGCTACCAGTTTGCTACCTTTTAATCAATTTTTATATGATTTGTGTTTGTCGCTAGTGAGAAGTATGCTCTTAATTCGTGGAACTACACTATACTTGGTGGTGACCTAATCCTTTGTGTTATTTATGAGGAAAATTTACCGTGTGCGTAAAGCTGCAACTGAAGAAAAGTCACCGTTGTTTGTTACGTATCAAAATTATGAAGCAGTTTCAATCCTTATCTGTACTTCTCCATCTCTAGTTCTATTAATAGTATAATACTTCAGTCGGAATTTCCAGGAATTGCTATTGTATTCTATTGTTGTCGCGATCACCGGTGCTCGCGCGGGGCCTGAAGGAATAAACTATAACGCACTTGTAATTCCTCCTAAAATTTTGCAACTGATAAAAGAATTTAAGAACGCTAATGCGCAGATCGATCTAAATCGAGCAGCATCTCTAGTTAGGTCCAGGTATTTTTAGTCAGCATTCCTAGACGCAGGTACACTTAAGTCCGGAATGCGAAACGGCTGCAGGGAGCGGAAGGAAGACGCGATGACGTCACGGTCACAGTGAGATCAGCACGAGCCACATGTCTGGGCGAGAGGCTCCACTCGTTTTCAAACGACATAACTCGTATAAATACGCGTCTATTGAAAGTAAAACCATTTCTAGTACTAGACACAAAAGTAGCAATGATGGAAATACAAAGTGATATGCAGGAAACTACCATCAATATTGATTCATTTTTTACATTTAAGTTCGGACTTGCATAATTTACTTCTATTGCCATTTGTCTTCTCAATAAAAAAATTACTAATTTGCTTTTGAACCTGAAAAAGGACGCGAATTAGGTTTTCTTGTACATCAACAGAGTTATTATTTGGTTCGCATTATTATTTATTTTAGACGCTTCGGTTAGCTTTATCTACAGTAAATATAAAGTAATAATAATATTATATAGAGAAGCGACCTCACCACAGTAAACTCTACATAAGTGACACATACCTGCTGTTTTAGGTCAAATTATTATCTCTTTTGTTTCACAGTCACATTAAGACCTAAATTTAATTACCGGTATAGCAACACAAGGACAACTAAAAAGGTGTGCATACCGGTTTTTTAATGGATACTCAGTTCTTTCCACTACGTTACGTGTCTTATCACCAAAGTGAACATAACTATACGCCTTCCACATTTATATTGCTCCCCTTCCTATCTGTCAGCTGTCGAGAATTTAATGTTTCTGCCAACAGTAAAACTCGTACAGCCTTCCTTCGGACGCTCGTTGGCAGTGACCTCGCTTGCCATCTACCCTCTGTACTTAGGACTTGGCATTGTGATATGTAATACATACTCTCATATACTCAATACACTAAGATATGTTGTATATTGAAGTACTATTTTTGTCGTATAATAATTTATTTCCGTTTCATAGTCACATGCCAAGAGATGATTCAATGCAAATCAAAGGCTAACTAAGTCTAAAATAAACACATTCATTGTAATAATTATATTATGTAATTTATAATTAATATTAAATTTAGTTCAGAGGAAATTATAATGATCTAATGAAGGACACTAATAGGATTCACAAGAGTTTAATAATCATAAAATGACGTCAAGGAATATATATCGTAGATAGAGTTATGCTCTACTAACAACAAATGCATAGGTATTATCTATATCTTACTACCTACATATCAGAATTTGCGAAAATATCACATCGTGATCGAAACTCTCATTTTAAAATCCTTCAGCACAATACGTGTGTAAAAATAACAATAATCTATAAAGAACTTATGTCATTTATCTACACATCAATGAAAGTAAAGTGGAAAATATTTCATTTTTTGTCGTATGGCAATGCCCTTAGCCTGCGCGTGCGCAGTCTATACAAGGCAGTGGAAATACAAGACAGAAGACTAATGCAGGCCCGCCTGCCGACCGAGGTCGCGCCATATATTTTTTATTTACTGTTTACTCCTTTTTTAAATATTGAGTTCTCTAAAGCGCACGAGCCACAGACGATAATGTTATTTACAGCATTACTTAAATACAGGACCGTGCAAGTTGGGCGACATTGTTAATGAGCATATGTTTTTAATTAAAACGTGTTTATAGTTGACACACATTGCATGCATTTTCATTAAACTTTATAAGTTCTAAATGTCTAGGTTGAGAAGGGCTAAAGTCAAATAGAATTCATACTAGTGAAGATCCTAATAAGTCTGCGGTCTAGAGTGCTAAGTAAGATGCTGAAAATGACGGTTTCAGTTATTTTAAACTGATTGTACAGTGTATTGTTAATGTTCCAAAGATGTTAAATACATCAAAGCACAAGGAATTAAAGGAACAGACGCCATGTAAGTTATAACGGTTGTTATTAAGGTACTCAGAACGAAGGTAGATATAATTAGTCATGCAATATGATAAATTAATTGCAAAGTGATTTATTGCTTTGGAGATATTGACACTGATAATTTAGAAGCACGGCAATATTGTACGAGACTGGAGCTTACTATATACATTTTAGATAATTGGTTTTGGAGCAAATTTTATGCATAACTAACGGTATTGGTAATATCTGTACTGGCTTGTATATCTCTGTAAATTCTAGCCAATAAAATTTCAACAAGAAATAAAAAGAGAAAAAAAATCCTTTTATTGATGCAATCACTTAATAGTCTAAATAAATAAAATTAAAATAAAATAGTGACTAGAAGATACTGCCTTATAGATTCCCAAAAAGACTTCTAAACTTCCGCGTTTATATGATGTGAACTTGATATATTATATAAACTAAGTACCTAGTACAGGTAAACGAAGCTTACTTTTTTCGTGAGAACCACGTTGTAACTAGTGATTCATCTTTAATTTATTATAGATGAAAAACTAGCTTAATAGATGCAATTAAATTCTGTATTTGCACATAATAGAGTTTTAGTGTCAATGATTTAACCTTTGCAAAAGAATATTTACAAGACAAGAGCTATAAACGCTACGATAGACACTATTGATACAAAAACACGTACCTACAGTTAAATATACGAGAAAAATTTGGATTAGGTTTCAAGTTCCAAGCATGTGGGGAAAAGTGTAGAGGGGTCAGAAGGATAATGTGCCTACATAATAATTAAAACTTAAGACCCCTAACACTGAATTACAATGAAGAGTATTGTATTACGCAAGTAGACCGAATAAGAAGGGTGGAAACGATGAAGCAAGAAGTGGGGTTCAAGTAAAGTCTCAAATTGAACACGGGTACGAAACCAATATGGAATTATTAGGTACTAAATTAATCGCTTTTGAATGATCAGAAAACTAAGTATATTACAATACAAATCAATAAATAGTTAAATATAAATGTAAGTATTTACCTATCAAATCGAATGTCTAACACCTCAAGGTACTTTACCAGAGCGAGATAAGAAAGAGCTCAAGTCATTTGTTTTACCCACCCGAATAATTAGAAAATACCAATGACGATAATCCACGGAACGTTGTCGCCGTGCAACGCTCCAATTTCAAAACAAATCCCTTCCAGTACGTGACTCAGATTGTGCTCCGAACGACAAACCCGACTGGTTGCGCAACTCCTGTTCGACCAGTAAGATTAATAAGAGTGAATCTGACTCCTAAAGTCGGGGGAAACGGACCAGCATTCGGACAGTGATAAACCTAATTTTAACGGATCTAGAATAAATATTCTGAGCAATCTGGTGCACCAAATGGATCCAGTTTTATTCATAAACATTCAAATTTAGTTAACTCGATGGATTCATAAAATTTAATGATCCATCTTTATTTATGGTACATACATCCATTTATGGTACATACATCCATCGTCCAATAATGGCCTCTCATGACTTTTGGCCCCCTTGCTATTTCTTTCCATATTGTTTTTGAAATGCAGGAAGTGAATTTCTTAAAAAAAAACAATGTTAAAGAATATTTTAAGCTTACCGACCTAAAACGTAAAACAACAGTTAACTTTGCCAAGAAGTGTTTACTGTTACGTATGACTTTAAAAGTATTGTTTTTCATCTAAATTAAGATTCAAAATAATTTAAAATGTACGAATACATAATAAACATTAAAACAACAAAATAAAAGTTTGAGCAACACTTGTTCCTTAATCTAATAAGAGTTCAATAATTTTGCCAAAAAGTGAAATGTTCGATACGTTAGAATTTTTACATGCTTGAATTTTCTTGCTTATAATATTTGAAACTGACGTAGTGCATAATTATATCACGTGCGTCTTCCGTTCATGACTCCATGAGACGTAAACCGCGTAACTAGAGCTCAGCTGTTGCTACCTTGAATCCAATATACTTAAGTAAGCATCAAGCATGCATGATTTGATAGCGATTTTCTTGAACTGTGTCAGTCTTTCCATTTAAAATTTGTATACACATTAAGATTGTTAGTTCAGATTCTTCCATACAAGAAATCAAAGTTTAGGAGAGACGAGAGATGAGAATGCTCCAGTAGATAACATACGTTCTACACTTAATAGCAATTTAACTAAATAAGACATTCCGCTACTAATAGACACATTATCATAAGTGTAACTATTCGTAAATATGGGTGAGTGAACTCCTAAATTTGTTGAGGTTAATTACCTTGCTAGAAATAAATGTTAACACGTGATAACTAGCAGAACTGCACAATTTTTATAAAGTCTGCTAACTAGATACTTTTGTCCTATAAATATCAAATATAGAATATTAATACTTGTTAAGATTAATTGTTTATGATAGCCAAAGGGCAATAAAAATTAAATATAGATTTGTAAAGTGAGCAATGCAATGGTAGCCTCAGTGCATAACCGATTTTGAGATAAGATTCGATATCCAGATCATACACCCGTCATGGGAGTGACTTTTGCTTTAATGATAGGTTTGAAGATTAAAAATCATTAATTGGTTATTGGAAATCTTTTCTGTCCACTTGAAGTAATTTACTTGCATGTGCTGTTATTATTAATGTATTAGGTAGTCTGTAGCCTGAGTATGAAAACATAAAAACGCAGCAAATTCTTCAGTTGATTACCCTCCATGTCTTAGCCGTTAGGTGATTCGAGAAACCAGCGGTCTTTTTAAAATGAACTTCAAACTTTAATTTAAACTAACATTTAGGCAAACGCTGACACAGAAATTATAATTAGTGACTAGGTAATTTGTTTTTTTTTTTTTGTGAAAAATAAAAATTTTTTGTGAAAAAAAATAATAGGTTTTGATAAACAAAAGATTTTGAAACCTGTGTAACACGTGGTAACACTTATTTAAAATATTCGAGATTTATTAACAGTCTTCAACTGACGCGTTTAGCAATTACTTTGTCCGATAAAAAACTGATTTAACGACGACGCCTTCTGTTTCCATTGTAATTGTTAATTTAATGATAATTATATTTAAAATGAACATTAATAATATAAATTGATGGTCCGCAAATAAGGTCAGCGATATTTGTTTTATGCCAAGAAAATGAAAGTTTCCTAAAAGGTCCTGTTGAAAATAATGTTAAATCAGTATTTATGATTAAAAATCATGCATTTTGTCCTTATTATAATATTATTGAATCAAATAGCAACGGAGATAAAGGAAAAAAGGATCTAGCAGCAACACAGACAGTGTAGAAATGAATACTGAACATTATAAATGATGATGAGTTTCGAAACAACTTTAACGAGGCCGTCTAACAGTTAATGAGAGGTAAAAGCTTTATCCGATAGCTAATCATCCGTTTGCGCATTGAAAAAACGTGACAAATGTTAATTACTCAACTCCTTATCCTTCAACTGCACGAATGCCAACAATAACAAAGTGTACGCTGAGTACATTGTGATAAAAACTTGGACTAGAACGTTAAAGACGTTAACGGGTAAAACAAAATCAAAGTAAAACATCGATTTCTACTGCTCTATCCTCGTGATTATTGTTAACATTACAAATAACATTCTAATTCCTCATGAAAACCATATAATTTTAATACTTACATAATATTCAAACTATATTTGAAAATGTTAAATGTATACGCAAAAAGGTTTCAGTTAATGAAGCGTATCGTTGCGTCGCGTCGCTCGTCTCATTGCTTCGGGAATTTTTATTATAATATATCAAAGGTTAATTGAGTCGTTCAGTTTTTTGTCCAACAAAATGCGACACACCGGAGTGTATTGGCTGTGGTCGCAAGCCTGAGACAGGTCGATACTCGATAGCCTGGCAAGAGTGGGCGTATTGAATACATGGACAACAAAAAACTTTTAAATAACTGTTAAAGATAATATTTAAATTTCAAATGTAACGGATTCAAACCTCATTGTGCTGCTCACAGTTTAACCCAACAATCTATTTGTTTTAGCGTTCTAAGTTCTGACATCAAACAAACATAAAAGTTTATACATAAAATATATAAACTTTTCTTGAACCATTACAGTTAATCAGATTATTTTAGTGTAGTGGTTCCAAAACTGAGGCGATTATGAATTTCAAACTTCTTATTTTAAAATTATATGACAGGAAAAGGCAGTTATAAACCTAATTTTTAGTTGACACAAAAAGTTGTAATCTGTGAGGTATTAAAGATCCGAAATATATCTTTACAAAAGCGTTACAAAAATAAACTTTAGGTAGAGGTACAAAAGTATTTGTAAATATCTTACCTTTTGGACAACTAGAGGTGTGCCAAAATCTTTTCCGCCCTGCAACCGGAAGCCGAGAGGTTGCTGGTCAGATTTGTTTAACCGCACAGTTAATAACTGTGCCATCTGAAAATAAAAGGTAGAGATTATTAGCAATTTCAAAATATAACTAAATACAACTGGTGATCCTAAAATAGAATAGAGATTAACACAAACAAAATTAGGTCATCCTATGGCTTTATAAACATCCTCGTCCATATTTTCCTCTATGAGAGCGACCAGTGTAATTATAACCTGGATTACACTTGCGCCGAAGCATAAGACAAGTCTGGCATTTGATTGACCTAATTGAACATTTATTTTCTCTCTCAAAGATTCACTGACCGCACTCACTAAACATTCGGACACTGTGATATATTTTATCTCATCCGAGATCTAACTTCGAATCAAAAGACATTAGTGAAAGGAGGCTAAGAGCTTTCGTTTTTTAGTACAGGGAATAAACAATAACTAATCATTTATCAGTTTTCACAAACTAGATTTCTCTTCGCTTTATACGAAATTTTATTAGGCAGGTTGGTACCGATAAAATCTACAATCGATGAACATTGAACGATTTCAACTGCTTTTAATTCTATTGTTCGAACATTATAATAATTTATACATAGAACCTTCATAGTACAGTAAATGAAGGCAAAAATCAGGTGCAACCTCCGATTTCGTTGAACCTCCATCGATTTGGATGAAAATTTGGGATTAAGTACTTTAAGCCCTCTACTTTGAAAGTGACATACGCTCGTATTGCGCTTTTTTATTTTAGGGGTGAAATCCACCCCTTTTGTTGAAAATAGAAAAAAATGCAGATTTAACCATTCTGGCTTACCTAATTGAGTTTAATTCGATAAAATAAATGTTTTAACGTTTTTTTCATGATATTTTATGATTATTTAATTAATGTTTCAACCCATGGCAAATTTGGCCCTTTAAACGTGAAAAAACACTTTTTGTATTTCTGAACTTTAAAATCGCATATTTAAATTGTATAAACAGTTTGTTTAATATTTATGATATAATTTTTGGATAAGACTGAAAATATAAATGGTAGATAATAAAGGGTTCTTTTAGGGGTTTATCCCCTAAAAGTACCCTTTATTGCGGAATCACGATAAAAATTGGGTTCAAAAACTTAATGGGTTTATGTTGTTGAACCAATTTTTTTTTCAGTTTATTTACTTAGTATTAATTTCTTATTTCTGTGCAAAAAATTGACGCAAAAGCTGAATCTGCTAGACTGAAATATTTAATAGACGCGCATCATTATAAAAAGCCCCTCTCTTATCGAGTCGACATTTACCGTTTTGTTTACTTTCTGAATATTGAAAGACTTACGTACGTAAAAGATTAACGTATATTTAGTAAGGACTATATGACGCCTGCAATCGCGCTGGAACCGTACATTTTTTCGGGATAGAAAGTATCCTATGTGCATATCCATCCATGACCTTAAGACTCAAAGTATTTTCATACAAAATTTCAGAAAAATTGGTTGAACCGTTTGGGTGTTAAGAGGTAACAGATAGACAAAAACACTTAAGCATTTATAATATTAGTATAAATGTACCTATTGACAGGTTTTCTACAATATTTGCATCCCAAATCTCTGCTTCAAAATTGTTTTCAAAAAATATATTTTTGTTTTATCACAATAGCTCTGTCAATTTTTAAGTAATCGGGTTCATTTATGGACCATTTTAAAGGTAATTTAAGGCTGGTATAAATAGTAGTACTCAAGATGCATCTCGGTCTCAAGACACGGTTCAGGCTCTGTGATTGGTTGGCTGTCAAAATTTAGACCAATCACAGAGCCGAACCGCGTCTTGAGACCCGGTCGCATCTTAAGTACTGACTATTTATATCAGCCTTAAGAGCTTTAAGATCAACTTGAACAATATTTTAAAGCCCTTGGTTTAAAAAAAAATTAGGGTTAAAAGTTAGACTTTAAACGTCTCTGTCTTCGTTATTTTTCATCCTATAAAAATCAAGAGAAAATCAAAAGATTTCTTAAAAAATGGACACCAATTTCGTTCTTTATAATTTTTTACGAAGGTTCAATATTTATGAAGTTATGTTCAAAACAAAACGATATTTACGAAAATTTGAATAATTTCGATTTTACTAAATCATTCTGTTTTTCAAAACTGAGCATTCTAAACCAAGAAAAATTTTTGAGGTCATTACTTATACTAAAATAAAGAAAAGCCTTTGGGGATAACCATAAATTTGAATTATTGTAGAAATGGTCAACGTTTTATTTTTCGATTTTTCCAAAAAAAAAAGTGCCATCTTATTTTTATCATAACTTGTTCAATTTTAATGCTTTTAACTTTTTATAATGCTTATTAAAAAGGTATTTTTAAGCACTTTAAAAAGTTTTCAGGAAGTATATGTCATAAAATGCATCGGTTTACCGTTATTTCAGTTTGAATGCTTAGACTTAGGTACTCGCCGAAAGAAAATATATATACAATCACCTATAGCTCACTTTGAATGAATATAGGAAGGCATTTTAGAGTATATATTGGTTTGTTTTTGTATAGGCTTTAATTTTGGTAATTACACATTTTTCGTAAAAACCTATAGATTCTTAGTTAATTATGAAAAACCGCTTTAAGACAAGTATTTTTCTCTCGCAAAAACACGGTCTTTGATCTTTAATAACTCCGAAAGAATTACTTTATTCAAAAAACTTTATATAACACATTTTGCTTAAAATTTGTGTGTCTATTAATTTCTGGGGTTATTTTTATTTAAAAAAATTCAGCCTCCGAGAAGAGTTGGCATCCACCCCCAGGGCAAAAGCGCAATTTGGCACTATGTCACTTTTGTTTCTTAGGGTATCCTCCACCTACTTACCAATTTTCATGAAAATCGATGGAGGTTCAACGAAATCGGAGGTGAAAACCTTCACTGCCTCCACTATTACTACTATTGATGCCCAACTCTTCACTATCTTAGAGAACCGAATATGCAGCTGCTGATAATAAAATCTGTTTTCACTATTAACACACTTAATATACCTACTAGTAACTCTTAAAACTGTTACTAATATTGTACTTGTTTCAACTTGTTACTTTGAACTACAACGGTCAATAAGTTCACCACTCCATTGAAGCATTGTGAATAGTTTATTCACCTTAAAAGCTGAGCGTCTTTAATATTATAATCCTTATACTTTTTTGATTGACATCGCATACCTCAGTGAATAATATAAAAGCATCGCAACCAATGGCGCTTGATCGCTTGATGTCAATATTCCATAAGTTTTTCAATGTGCAACATCAATGTGAAATCAATCATTAACAAAGAACCCTAACAATTTTACAGATTCACTGAAGTACGCTTGCTAGGATTTATCTTTATTATCCGAGATGGATTTAAAATCAAGATTAATGCACTCCTGACGTAATGATTTTGTGTTAAAATAATTTAATATTTTTATCATTAACGTACTATTGATATGAATCGGCAATGAGTCCTATTGATACAAATCTAATAGGATTTTCGAAAAGGGTAAGTACTTCAAATTATCGTTGAGTCTTCATTGCATACAATGTGAGTTTGCATTTCAATGCATCATAAACAACGTAGCGCCACTCGGTCACACGTTGCTGACTATATCGTACACCCACCGTCTGCAAGCTCAGACTGTATTTAATCTTAATTTCACCAAATTATATGTCCTGGATAGCTTTATCTGCTTTACACAGCGCTGATGAATACTGGAATTTTTAAATTACTTTTATCACGTCTAAATTATACTAATTCTGAAATTATGGTAATTATTGTCGTCCGTGTATTATTGTTAAGCTATTTAGCAGTCATCTTTGTCATTGCAGGAGGAAATTTATTCCAAAATACTTATGACACGTACATTTCATGTAACATTTCTACGAAATGTTGGCTGTTTTATAGACTCATTGGATTTTAAATGATTATTATTAGTCATACGTAAATCGGTGACGTCATATGAGTGAGTAATCTGTAAAAACTGCGACCGCGTCCAGTCGACCATCCAAATATTTGAGATGTTTTTACTTTTTTTCGTTCTTATCAAGAAACGGATAGGTGTATTTAAATTTTAATTAGCTATGGAACAAACTCGATACGCAGCCTCGCAGGTAGCTGGTAGGTGAATAACTTTAACTGATGAGGCAGAATTCATTTCCTTAATAAAAGATTGCTATCTGAAGCTCTATAAATAAACACATCATCACAATATAATATTAAATGATAAGTCTTAATGCATTGTTGACCATAGAATAATGGATGCATGCGGAAATATAAACAGAAGCACGTGCAGAGGCTTCGATAACGACGGCTGGGATAAATCAGCTTTAGCACAGATGGGTTTTCTATCATGTACCAGTTAGACGGGCTATCAATAACCTCGATTTAGCTCGGTCCATGTCTACGCCATTATCGTAGCTATTGATCGATATTGTTCTAATGCTACCAGTATATTATTCGCTGAATATTTACGGTAATCTTTATCTATTACCTAAGCATGAAGATTGTTAACGGTATTTAGTATTAAAATATTTATTGCAGGATCCTTGATACTATTAAATCTGCTACTTCAACTGAAATATTTATACATATAGTTGATAATATGAACTCTGACCATTATATTATATTAATTATTATGCGATGCAACTTTTTAGTTCTTTTTACAAAGAAAAATATAATCTCAATTTGGTTCCTAATGTGGAGTAACTATCCAAACAAAATTCGAATAACAAACATATTTTCTAAAGAATTCTATTTTAAGATTGCTAAGCAACTAACATCTTTACTCTTAAAATTTTATTTTCCGGTTATTTTTATGCCAGCATCGCTGGTGAAAATTAAATTGGCTGATAATTACAAGGCGATAAAAATAACAGTATTTAAAAGCTCTCGAACGCGTCGGGAAACCAAATTCTTTAGCGATTCTGGTACAATTATATTTTGCAATAATTTAACCCATTTTATGGACGTGTCCACTGTCCACACTACGTGTGGCATTGGCAGAACACCTCAAAGTTAATGTCGACTGTGCTTATCTGAAAATAGATTTTTTGGCAAGCAGTGACGAAGTAGGTACTACGTACTGACGAGTTTAGCTCGACTAAATTATTTAACAGTAGGCGTGAAAAAGTGTTCACACCTATAGTCAAACAAATTAGTTATTAGGTGTTTGATAAACTTAAATAAATTATTTATGCTTTTATTAGAACTAACTTTAATTAACTTGTGTCCATTTTTGTATTTTTTATCACTTTCCAGTGGTAGGTACGATTTGTGGAAATATTATATCAGCAAAAACTTTATTACCATACGAAGTCGTTCCACATACCTATTTAAACATGAAATATTTTAAATGTTTATAGTGCTGATATCACTACGTCTATTTAGTTATTTAAACAGCTGCATCCTTTGAGCAAACGAAACGAAATGCGACAAAGTTTTGATTTTACAAGAGACGTTTTGGAACAACTTTCACTAATAGCTGGGATAAACCCATTAGGAACTCGCAACATTCGGTTGCGTATGGTACTACAAACCTATATCGAATGCTAGAGTCCGGCTGGATGTCGCAATCGCTGGCGTCTGTTGCATGTAAAGGTAACTGAGACGTGGCGCCACTCAAATTAGTAAATTCGCCCCTGCGAATGCAGTGCGATATGATCGGTGCACAAAGTATGTAATCTTCGAAGTCATGAATAATGGCCAATCGATCTTTATGCAACGAGCCACGTGCGTGAACTGAATTCCGTAAAATGTAAATTAGGTTCCAAAGAAATAAATGTCATCGATATATCTACTTGTTGTTGCATCTACGCCCTACGGCCTACCTTCTCTAAGCCAAGA
The DNA here is from genome assembly GCA_905333045.1 of Lysandra bellargus. NCBI lineage: Eukaryota > Metazoa > Arthropoda > Insecta > Lepidoptera > Lycaenidae > Lysandra > Lysandra bellargus. The sequence goes on from HG995344.1 coordinate 1,691,784, forward strand.
ATCACCTGAAGCAACTAATGTATTATCCAAACTTAGGGCCTATTTCACCACTTCTTGATAAAGTGCCGGATATGCTATCCACAACTCTTTTTTACAGATTCTCCATACTCTGTCAAGTTGTGGATAGCCTATCCGGCACTTATCAGGAAGTGGTGAAAGAAACCTTAAATGTCGTGTATTGACAACTTTTTTGTATAGTAGGTACCTAAATTAAAATGAAAACACTTTAGGGTTCGTATAATATGCTGAAAGAATAATTATCTATACTAATATTATAATCTATCTATACTAATATTATAAATACGAAAGTATCTCTGTCTGTCTGTCTGTCTGTCTGTCTCGCTTTCACGCCAAAACTACTGAACCGATTGTAATGAAATTTTGTACACAGATAGTCTAAAGCCTGAGAAAGGACATAGGCTACTTTTTAACTGGAAAAAAGGGTTGTAAGGGAGTGAAAATGCGTAAATTTGTTAAAAAATAAGTTGGTTCCAAAAATTCATAAGAGATGGCGCTCAGAGTCGTCTACATCGCGCTATCGCTTGCTCATAAGTCTTTGTATAAGAGGTGGTAAGGTACATATCTTATAAGCAATTTGGACCCGGACTCAAAACCAGGATCTCACTGGGTAGCTATTCACATAGACAAACATGGCATCAGTGAATATTTTGATAGATATGGTCGCTTCCCTACGGGAATGCACAAAATGTTTTTGAATAGAAATGCAAGGAAATGGCGCTATAATACTATCAGACTACAAAATTATTGGACTTCTGTGTGTGGAGAGTACTGTTTAATGTACTTGTTATACAAGTTTCATAACAAGTCATTGTCAGAGTTTCAGACTGAATTTGGTAGTGACACACTTAAAAATGATATGTTTTTGAATAAAATGTTTGAATCTTGTTTTATGAACTGTGGTATGTAATACGAAATAAATAATTTGTTTGAAAGTAAACCACAGTTTTATTTTAACCTTAGCTTTAATTATATTGTTAAAAAAAAGACTCAGTTTGCGCGCCGCGTCGTCGTATGTTTACGAAGTCCATCGAATGATCGGGTGACCTACATAATTAATTATTAGGTACTTTTAATTTGTAATAAATAATAATTCATTAGTTAATTATCATTCATATTTATTTAAAATCTTGTAAGAAATTAAGGTGACGTAAGCGATAAGCCCAGGTAGTCATTACGAACAATAGGACACCGAGGCGAGCATAACAATGCAATAAGTAGCGATTGTAATTATGAAGGAACAATGGAGCGTGGTGATAGTAGATAATGAGGGTTAAACACAAAAGCTAACTTTAAAACTAGTGCAAATATGCAGAAACGGATCGCATATATCGAACGGGCATGGTCGAAAACCCCTATTTTGACACCAAACTTTTTTTTTTAGGCGACGCGACGTCGCCACTCGAACCGACAAAAAGTGATCGAGAAAGTTTGCGAGCCGCGAGCGGGGGGAGGGGTGGACCCAGAATCGTAATCCAGAATCCTACTTTTATTTCTATAAAATTAAAAGGTTTTTGATTTATTTTTATATTTTAGTTGATTTTATGAAAGTCAAATTAAGGTTTACCATTTGGGTGAGGCCGCCAATTTTTGCTGATATGACGCAGAAAAAATTTGCGAGAGAAAGAAAATCTACGCTGCTTGTGACGTTGGAGCACCTAAATTGTAGCGTAGAGGCTATCATAGCGTAGAGAAAATCAAACTTATCTCTGTAAATAATACACAATGCGGTTTGTATTATAGCCCCAAACATGTCCCTTTTGACTACTCACATGATGCATTGATCGTTTTATGTAAAACAGTAATACTTACATTTGTGTCACAAAAAAACTTCCTTTGAAAAAACTGTGTACACAGCCCGACTGAGGTTCAAATGTGAACTGTCGAGAAATGGCGAATATTATTAGATTTTCCATAGAATACGTAAAAACTCAGCGTTGCCACTTCCCGATTTTACCTTCCCTAACACCCAACGATAACAATAAATCGGTATTATTGATGACGGACGTTTAAAATGTGGGGTAGAATTGATGTTTCTAACGATTCATTTTATTTGAAAAAGTTTATAAAGAAAGTTATCTTAAAATATTATAAGAATGAGATATCAGATTTATCTTCAAATCTGTCATACTTACTGGCTACTGCTACAGCGACAGTTAAAGTGCACCTCTTCCACGGCGGATTGTATATTTTAAGCTATTTTCTTACCTTTTTTTATGTTTAATTGTAAATATATTTTTAGACTATTATTGGAACTCAAACAATTCTAATGCATGCTTGAGCACTTTGTTTTCTTCGTTAGAATCAGTTTTCGAGCATAAAATAAACACAATACTTTTTAAAATACAAAGGGCGGAGAAAAATAATTGCAAAATCAGCAAAAATTGGCGGCCTCGCCCATTTATGACATATAAAAAAAACTACTTGATGGATCTCGTTTAAACCAATTTTCGTTGGTAGTTTTTATAGTAATGTATATCATATATTTTTTTTTAGAATTACCATGCCCCTACTTTAGAAGTTAGAGGGGGGGGACACACATTTTACCACTTTGGAAGAGTCTCTCTCGCAAACTATTCAGATTAGAAAAAATGATATTAGAAACCTCAATATGGTTTTCAAGACCTATCCATAGATACCCTACACGCATACCACTACATCTACTTACCAAGTTTCAATAGTATAGCTCTTATAGTTTCGGAGAAAAGTGGCTGTGACATACGGACGGACAGACAGACAGACATGACGAATCTATAAGGGTTCCGTTTTTTGCCATTTTGGCTACGGAACCCTAAAAATGGAGATTGCAAAGTACGAGAGGAAAAATTGTCGTCGCAAGTTTATATTGATAGCCATAAGGTAGATGAATTGTTCAAAGACTTTTCTTCCAATACAAAAGAAATTCAAGCATATTTCCTTACGATCGATGCTATAAGGATTTATGCGTCGCACAAGACAAAGTTGAAAGTAGATAGGTTGAGGTCGGAGGCTATGATATTATATTATCGGAGGTATATTATGTTAGTGAGGAAGACACGACTGAAAACCTGGACATAGAACTGGAGGCAGAGATCGAGTACAGCTTATAGATTTAATAGAATAAAAAATATGATTTTGGATTCTGAACGTGATCGCCCCGCCCTCAAGGAAAATATTAATCCGGAACTGAATAATCAGCGACATTTTCGCTTACCAAAACTAGAATTGCCTTCCTTCAATGGTGAAGTAAAACAGTGGCTCACGTTTTGGTCGCAATTTAAGAAAATTAATGGCGATCCCATGATCGATAACGATGACAAACTTCAAATGCATGGAAGTTGCAAGGAAGTTGGATCAAAAGCCAGAGACATGGTCGAGAGTAAGTGTGAAGTAGTGGTAGACCAGCTTAAACAAAGGTTTGCAAGAGATGAGCTGGTCATAGAACATTCTGTTAGAGAGCTGCTTCAGTTAATACTCTCACAAGCTAAGGGCGTGTCAAGATTGCATATTGCGTCGTTGCATGATAAAATTACAACGCAAGTAGGTACTAGCATTAGAGAGCATGGGCGTAGCGCAAAATAAGTACGCTGCGTTTTTGTACCCACTAGTGGAGGCTGCCCTGCCAGAAGAAGTGTTAAGAGCATGGCACAGGTCACGGACAGATGGCAGCAATGGAGCAAACTCCTTAAGCTTTTGTTTGTCAAACAAGAAGTTTTTGCAGACGAACGAATACGCTTAGCAAGAACATTCACTGCGAATTCTGCGGATCACAACTGCAATAAAAGATTTAATTTTAAAACCGTGGATATTTTCTATTTTAAACTAATTTGAATATCCACCACAGTATTGTTATTTTTTACTCTGTATATTTTCTTATGATTCATAAAATAATTCATGAGCATCCATTGGGCATCCCACTAAGCTGCTAAATGTTTCTTTACGTACATATTTGTTTTTAATGACGCAATCATTGAAGGTGCTGCATTCCTTAAGGCGCTATATTGAAAAAACTGTCCTTTTGACGTAATACTATAGGACCCTCAGAAATGTTACAAATCTGGTTATGAGATATACATATCTTCATAGCCTTATCTAGGTTTGAGAAGAACTAGAAACACGATTAATGTATTTTGCCTCGATACATTTAATTTTCGAAATGACCTCTTAAAAATACGAAATTTGAAGATTATTTTTAAACGAAAATAGGATGTATTGTAGGAAATTAGTCTAATTGATAGACACCTTTATAACTCAAAATCGTATAGAAGCATTTTGCTTAAATGCTCCTAGTTATTTTTTAATGATTATAATCACGTTTTTTCGCATGTTTTCCGAGCGAGCCGATAGCTTCTGGCCGCAGCGTATTCACGACTTTATATGTATTCATACAAATTAAGTATAAAATTGCCCTTGCGGTAAAATTACTTTCGTATTGCGCCTTAAACATATATCCTGACAAAACAAACAATGACCTTTTTGAATTTTATCGCAGTTAGCCCAAACTTATTGAAAATTAATATTGACTTTAATAGGTTATTGACTCTTGGCTGTTTACTTAAGTGAGAGATTATTGACATTGCAAATTGGATAACTAACTGATATTTTTTTCTGATAGTGAGCCAGCTTTTCGTTAGATATAGTCACGACCAAAATTTTGCGTTGTTGGTTTTCCAGCAATTCTACCTCATATCTTTTTTTTTAAATTAAATAAGGGGGCAAACGAGCAAACGGGTCACCTGATGGTAAGCAAATACCGTTGCCCATGGACACTCGCAACATCAGAAGAGATGCAGGTGCGTTGCCGGCCTTTTAAGAGGGAATACGCTCTTTTCTTGAAGGTTTGCAGGTCGTATAGGTCCGGAAATACTGCTGGTGAAAGTACGTTCTAGAGTTTTACAGTGCGCGGCAGAAAGTTACGCGAAAAACTATATACTTATATATATATAGTTTTTCGCGTAACTTTTTATTATAAGTATAATAATATAATTATAATATATTATTTATAATAAAATCGTAGAGACTAGAGGTAAAATTTTTGTACATTGAAAATAAACTTGAAAAAAACGAGTCAGGGGCATGTAAAGGCATGTTAGAAGAGTAGTAGAACACATTTTAACTGTTTTTGAAATTTTTGTTTCTTTGTCTGTATGTCTGTTTGTACAGGCTAATCTCTGAATCCGCTATACCGATTTCAATAAAATTTGGCATGGTGATACCTTACATCCCTGGTCAACATCTTAGATATTTTTTTAACCGACTTTAAAAAAAGGAGGAGTAAAATGTTTACTTTGCTGTTTGTGGTCAGATTTACAAAATTCTTTTTTTGTTGTATTTATTTTTAACCCGAATTTGAATTACCATGTTTACAAAAATGGTGTCTTGATATTGATTTTCTCGGGATCCTAGGGGTATCGACGGAACTCCTTTACAACAAAAACATTGCAGTAATTTTCACTTTTTTAAGTAAAATTAACATAACATGCCACCAAAAAGTAAGATTAGCACCAAGGCATATCCCAGGGCTTAGGGCTTCTGAAGGTTCCGTTGCTGAACGGAACTCTGATTCCTTATAAGAAGACTAGACGTTCCGTGCGGCTTCACCCGCGTAAATTAGATATTTCACAGACAAGTCCACTAAAATAGGCTATGACCATTCACGTGGTCTACTTCTTATCTATGACAAAAAAAAATACAATCCAGAAAGTCCAAAAGTAGGTTAGGTTAGATTAGAACTTAGACAACAACACAGAGGTAGCTGAGCGAGCGCAGCGAGCGTGCTGCGGCAACAGCCGGCGACCATCATAAAATAAAAGGAGGGCAAAACGAAAACAAACACAATCCAGAAAGTCCAAAAGTAGGTTAGGTTAGAACTTAGACCACAACACAGAGGGAGCCGAGCGAGCGCAGCGAGCGTGCTGCGGCAACAGCCGGCGACCGTCATAAAATGAAATCCCCCCGCTAAAACAAAAACAAACAATCCAGAAAGTCCAAAAGTAGTTTAAAAACAAACAATCCAGAAAGTCCAAAAGTAGGTTAGGTTAGGTTAGAATTTAGACCACAACACAGAGGGAGCCGAGCGAGCGCAGCGAGCGTGCTGCGGCAGCAGCCGGCGACCGTCATAAAATAAAAGCCCCCCGCTAAAACAAAAACAAACACAATCCTGGGAGTGCTCTGAGGAATTGTTCGGAATCATACCACCTGCAACTTTTCGCCATCGTTCCACGCGAAAAACATACCATCCTCATCACCTTGATGAGTGGCAGTCTTCCACAGTGCGTTTTTCGCGTAACTTTCTGCCGCGCACTGTAAAACTCTGGAATGAACTGTCACCAGCAGTTTTTCCGGATCTATACGACCTGCAAACCTTCAAGAAAAGAGCGTATTCCCTCTTAAAAGGCCGGCAACGCACCTGCAGCTCTTCTGATGTTGCGAGTGTCCATGGGCGACGGTAGTTGCTTACCATCAGGTGACCCGTTTGCTCGTTTGCCCCCTTATTTAATAAAAAAAAATCCATAAAGTCCAAAAGTAAGGTCAGGTTAGAACTTAGACCACAACACAAAAGGAGCCGAGCGAGCGCAGCGAGCGTGCTGCGTCAGCAGCAGGCGATAAAAGGGGGGCTCGGGGGGCGCAGCCCCCCGCTAAAACAAAATCAAACACAATCCATAAAGTCCAAAAGTAACTTAGACCACAACACAGACGGAAGCCGAGCGAGCGCAGCGAGAGTGCTGCGGTAGCAGCCGGCGACTGAAATAAAACAAAAGGGGGGCTCGGCAACCGTCATAAAATAAAACCCCCCCGCTAAAACAAAAACAAACACAATCCAAAAAGTCCAAAAGTAGGTTAGGTTAGAACTTAGACCACAATACAGAGGGAGCCGAGCGAGCGCAGCGAGTCGAGTCCCAAACGAGTTTGACCATGTCCTTCGGGCACCCTAAGATCATATCAAAGTGTTCTCGTGGTTGGATACCGCTGGAGATCCTGGTGACACAGGAGATACAGTGGTGGGAATGTGTGGTGGCTGGTGGGCCAACGCCCATAAAGAAATCACCCTTTGGGTAAGTAAGTAATCATCTTCAAGTGTTATTTTATTCTGGTTTAATTGTAGGTTAGGAATCTGAGAGTAAGAGGTAGGTTAAAGAGGGATAGATGCCTACATTAATTCCCGTCTTCTGTAATCCATCCTCTATCTCCGTCACATCTTCCTTTTCTCTGTTCTGTGGCCCCCATCCCCATCCACGCCAAACGGTATTCAAAGAAAGGATTTTTCAAAACGATAAGTGTCTGTGGTTCAAGTTTCCTGGGCCTTTGATGTAAATTTAAAATTTCGTGTGTAATATAGCTATCCAAATAAAATAGTAGTAGATGGGTATTCAATTTTCTAAATCTCTATTATAATGACATTCATTCACGCGGACGAAGTTGCGGGCAACAGCTAGTTTTTAATATTTATAGTAAAAAATGCAAATATTATGCTGATTTATATTTGAAAACACAACACATTCCTGTTTTAGTTTTTGTTTGACTTGTAAGAACAGTACTACTGTTGATGTCTAAAGACTTACAATAACATTCGGCTGCTGCTTGAAAGAGTTTGAAGAAGACTTTACTAAGGGGTTCATAAAATGGCAGTATATAGAATCAATCAAGCATAGGTATATAATGAATGGTTGTCTGAAAATTGTTGACCATGGCATGACACAGGGATGAAAATATTACTTCAGTTTACACATTCTCCTAGGCCAACGTTATCATGGCCTCGGAATTATTTTTGAAGACGTGGGCGGTAACGTAAACTTGGCACTTCTCTACGCGACACGATGTCCGCGTCTCTCGAGGCATGCGTCGTTCAAAGCGAAAAAATTCAGATGCAAGCTGAAAAATCTTATGAGAAATTATATAATTCCGTAATAATGTCAATAACCCCCAAATTAAACGTATGAAACCTTGATGAGAAGTAATATTTATAGAGAAGTTATGAAATGCCTGGCGAACCGCCAAAAGAGCAGTCAGATCTATGATGTCCCTCAAAACAGAACCTCACTGATAAGCAACGATGTCAATACTAAAGTTTGTGTTGAATATTTATGACGTTGATAATACTATTAGAGTATTAGAGATGGTAAGAGCCTGCGATGGCCAGACCTTCCTCTGTTACGTAAAACGTAAAGTTTACCTGCTTGTGGCCTTTACAGAGAACGACCAGCAACTATAGAGTTTCAGTCGCGGATACTTTAGAGTTTAGGAGGTATCCAGTTCTGAAGCTCTACTTTATCTTCCATAAAGAGTAAAGCTCAATTTCATAGCTTATAATCTCGTCTTCCAGTGCCGGACATTTTTAACAGCTGCCAGACACCCTTAAACTTTCTTAAAGTATTAGAATTCGAGGGTGTCTAGCAGTGGGAAGCAACTGTCAAAAATGTCCGGCACTGGAAGACGAGATTCCTCCACTTACCGCGAAGAATATAAATTATGAAATTGACTTATGGTGAATTGCTTTACTCTTGCTGTAAGATCAGGTAGACCTTCAGAACTGGATATATCCTAAAGTAACCGCCACCGAAACTCCATAGTTGCTGGTTGTTCTTACGGCTTACCTCTTAGCACACAAACAGGTAAACTTTCAGCTTTACGAAACGGAGGAAGGTCTGGCCATCGCAGGCTCTTGGTCCATATTAGATAACGATGAGTACGAAAATCGATACATTTTCGTAGCTCTACAAAAGTTTAAAAGTGTTTACAATTTACATAATATCTGTTTGTATGAAAGGCGAAGCTAATAATTTAACTGAAAAATCAACGCACAGAAACTTATAAAGCTGGAATCTTTAAATTCAAATGGAAATAAAATCTATACTTATACCAGGAATACAATTTGACGTAGGCGAAGACGCGGAAAAAAATCTAAAGCATAATGTTACAATTATTCTGTAAAAGAACCTCAAGATCACACTATCTTGCAAACACTAATGAAACGCAATGGCAAAAAATTGTAATGGACTGAAGTAATGAATACTTGTATGTTTATAACATTTTCTTGCAACTTATTTATAGGGAAAACTTCCTCTTTGGTAGTAATAAAATCGTTAAAGGTTTACAAAAATAAAACAAAATTCAGCCAGACCGATAAAAATAAAGGTTGCTGGCAAGGTAAAACAGCGAGGACGGTGACAATTGATTACGTTTAATTGGCTCTAAAGAATTTGTTATACCATGTGTGTTTTAATGGTACTAAACGGTAAACGGTTTACAGTCCATACACGTATAAACCTAGAAATCGGTGGTCATGATTCACAGCTTAAATACAACAGAAATCCCACAAAGCGACTAGCACATAGACTAAAGGTTAAAATAATATAGTTCATCGTTCATTATAATATTCTTTACATTTTTTGTTTACTTTAGAACACAGATAGGATGACAGGTACCTATGTTTAAATAATATTAATTTAATAGGGTTTTATACTCGCACAAAAAACTGTACCTATGCTTGAACGCTTATACTAAGTAAATCTCCTAAATGTCCAAACGTATGGTCAAGACGTTTTTGCTTGGTAGTTATCATACTCACTCAACCCATAAGTTTTCTTGCTACAATCTTAAAAATATTTTATGCAGCCATAAACATGTGCTTTAAGGCTTTGTAACTTGTAGGTAAAATGCTCATGTATACTGTTCCAGACGAAGTCTTGGCTTACGACCTAAGAATGAGTAAACGGATGTGCACGATTGATCCCGGTGCCATATTGGCATGTTTATGAATGGCACGTTCAGCCTCGTCTGCGAGTATCCATTTATTTCCAATTCACCCACTAACATCATTTCTGTGTAATCTACAATATTATATGGACCATAAATTCTAGAGCTGCCAGTCCCTAAATATCCTTTTGAGATTTTCCTCAATCAAATAACTAATTGGTCTGTTGTTGTGGCTGTTAAGCTTAAATACATATGTATTATAATATATGTCCTAACCCCCATTTTTAGGGTTCCGTAGTCAACAAGGAACCCTTATAGTTTCGGTCTGTCCGTCCGTCTGTCTGTCCGCAGTTTTGCTCAGAGACAATAGGACCTATAAAGCTATAATTTGGCATGAATACACATATTAATGATGCCAACAAAATGGTACATAAAATCTTAAAAAAATATTTTTTTATGGTGCCTCCCCACACATCAAGCGGGGTTGAATTTTTTTTCGCGCCCACCCCATCGTGTGGGGTGTCATTGGATAGGTTTCTAAAAATATTGTGAGTTTAGATCATTTTCCAATTTAGGGATCCATTTGTGAAATAATTAGAATTATTTTCATTGTAAATGTTTGTTATAAAAATAATTAGTTTCATTGTAGCTTTACTTTTAGGTCCAAATGGGTTAAGCGGTTGCTTATTCTACATCCTACATCAAAACTAGGCATATTTTTTCGTCTCGCAAAATATTTGTTGACCTGAGAGATCAATAATACTTATTATTATTAAGAATATTTTAGACAGTATTGCTTTTAAATGAACATTATAATAGCCACTGTGTTCCGCATTGGAATTTGATTGTTTGTTTTGTTTTGCTTATCTCGACCATGAATCTATTTCGCTGTTGTAGTTCTAAGTTTCTAAACAGATTTATAGACCTCTGGACCTGTTTTAGATAAATATACTTTATCTCATATTAGGCAAAATTCTAAAACTATTAGTCAATATACCTTTAGATTATTCAGACTTTAGTTACTATTGCACTCGGTTCCTCGTATTGATTAATGTTGTGTTACCACTTACCAGATACACACTAAAAGCAACAGTATGTTATCAAAAGTGACTCACGTTCTATAAACTGCTTCATAGACCATAGTCCATACACTATGGATGACGACTGATATTTGATAGTAAACTGTAAAACTACGAAAACACAACCAATTGTGGAAGTTTAACCCACAACCTTATAATACATATAATATGCTATATTAATGAAATTCAAATCGATTTCTCGCATTCTTCTCGTTACGTCTAAAGTCTAAGCGTTTGTTTTTTGGACTATTGATGTCGTTATGACGAAACATTAAAGCATTTTAATGATGTATCAAATTCATCAGTCAGTACTTAACCGGTTTTGTTCATTTGTATTTAATAAACAAAATTGTTATCAGTATTTAGGAATGTTTTGCTTTATATAAAACTATGAAGGTCATCTATGTAAACGAATACTCCTTGAACAATTTGATCCACAATGCGCTGTTAAACTTATTATTCAAGTATGAAGTGATGATGAAGTGTATATGAGCAAGTAAGTCTGTTCTAGTTTCTTTGTTTTTATCGTCTTCTTGTAGTCTAAATATCGTACACACTGGTATTGTTGACCCTCTAACAGTGTGTCATGTATATTTTGATGACTAATAGGAATCTTTTACGTATATGTAAGTTTCAATTTATAAACTAATAAGTTTCACGCACTATTTTAATGGTAGAATGGAAGCATCAATTAGATATAAGATAACACCGTTGTTTATGTACTGAATTCTGTGAATAAACGATTTGATTGATTGATTCATATAATAGGTACGCTCATGGCTTAAGGTGACGCCGCGTTAAAGTAAGAAACCGTCTTGGATATGTTTTAGATTGCTTGTTTTCTATGAGAGGCCGGGCCGGCCTCTCATAGAAAACAAGCAATGGAACAGCAAAAAATGGAAAGAGCGTAAGCGACAAAATGGTTTTTGTCGCGTAATTTAAAAACCATAAATACATTTCATATAAGCTATGCACATATTAAAGTGTATGCTTCAACCAATTTATGTACAAATTTTGGAACCTTAAATCACTCTCCTCTGTTGGAAAAATAGGAATCCCTTTTTTTACACAGGTCTTTTCGATTGATAATTCTGTGTTATAAAAGTTGTCCAATCGTGTTATGCTATGGGCAATTCAAAGACAAAGACATGATGAATACTGACAATGAACTTTAGTTTCTTAGCTTTAGTCATTGCTGAGAAAAATCGGCATCGCTACAGCCAAATTATCAAGGCGTCGCCTTAATCAATAGCAACTTGTTTTCCAGGGAGGGTTCTATAATATTAGAGTATTATTATAGAGATACATTAAGAGTCCGTATACGAATTTTGCCGATTTTGCCGAAATTGCAAATGTTCGCTACAGAAATATTATAAGGTTTTTTCCCCTTATTAGACTTAAAATATATATATATATATATATATATATATATATATATATATATATATAAATATATAAATTTAATTATTAGATTTAAAATATATTTAAGCGCGAAAAGCCGACTCGAACTTGCGGCGAGTAATAAAATGTGAGATTTAGGTTGTCTTGAATCGTGTTTTTTTGGCACAATTTGTTTTTTTTTTTTTCTTTTTTTTCGAATTGGATAGAATTTTATAGATTATTTCTGTCGTTTTCTTTTTATCAATTACAGCTCCAAGTTGCCGAAATTAACAGCAATTCTTTGCCCATTTTCTCTAAAATTTTGCCGAGTTACATATTTTTTTACTCAACTATTTCATATTAAAGTGGTAAAAAGTAATTCCAACATTTTATAGACGACTTTCTCAACAGTACATTATATTTTTTTCATACCGTTAAGACGTCAATACAATCCATAAACAGGTGATATTCTAAACCTTTTACAGCAAAAATCACAAAACTGGCGCGGGTTAGACTTAGATTATTTAAAAATACTTAAAAAAAAAAAATCTAGCTCCAACATTATATTATAATTGAAATGATCTTACATGTTGTGCATTAAAACTTATAGAAATACTGTATCACGTCTGTAAAATCAGCGAAATCGACAAATTTCGTATACGGACTCTTAAGTAGTATTTTTCTGGAGACCAGTAATTACATCTTGCAGATTAATATGGATATTTTTTTACATCTCATTTTGGCACGTCCATCTGAATCGTTTAACGTTTCGGTTAGTGGTAGAACTCAAAAAGAAGAAAGATGACATATTTTGTGTACCTACATAATATTCACTACGGTCTACAGCCTACCGCCTACGCCGATAAAGTTGTAAAATAGATAGCAAAACTATATTTTTGGAGTACTATGGCCATTTATTTATTTATTTTAACATCAGTGACACTGTCATAATCATAACTCATAAGATTCGGGTTTCATATTATTTTCACTTCTTTGTTATATTTTATTTTTAAGTAAACTAAATTACGGAAAATGACTGTACCTGCAAAACTTTCAGAAACATTATCGCTTCTTTATTGTGTGTGTATGTGTGTTCTAATATATTATGCTTTATAATTTAAAAGATGTATAGTTTTATTCTTAATGCCAAGAATATAGGTCAAATTAAAGATAGAATATTCGTAGGCTTTATGGGCTTTATCAATTTGTAATGTATACCTACTAAAGCCAGTTATGTAAATCGTAAGGAGATGGACGTAAAACTTTCACCTTTTAAAGTTCTTAGCCGGTTATACGTTGAAAATTACAGGAAGTCGCTTTAATATTGACCACTTTTAGATGTTTTATCATAATCTGATTATGTTTATCACATAATTCGTGAAACATGATGTTTAATTCATTTGGTTTACAAATTGCAATATATTTGCATTTCTGTGTCAGGTCAATTTTATAAATATTATTTTTCTTGGCCAATAAAAGCTGCATATTATCATCGTTTTGGTCTCAATTTAACACCTGTAAAAATATTCCAATATTTCCAGTTAAGTATTGACGGAATAAATCAGTAATCTTTACCAGTTGGTACTAGGTACCAGCCTTCATTCACTTTTAGTAGCAATTTTTCAAACATTGTTTACATTTCGCCTGGAGCTGTGAAAATCTGGATGCTTTTCCATAGGCGGCTTCTCGGTGGGCCTTTCTCTGAAGTCTCTAATCACAATTCGCCAACAATTCGCAATATGTTGGCCTATAAAAGTTAACACTCAACAACGCAATAAGGAGTTTGTCCATTATCAATGCAATTACTAATTAGCATATAGATAAACTGATCTGCGCACTTTATGGAACCGGCTTCACAGTGAATGCCGCATCATTTATTTTACACAAGCATCTCTTTGTAAAATTTGCATTTCCTTTTTCCTTATCACGGCGTATTTGTAGTCAACAAAGGATAATGTTTCACGCTGTTTACTCGGTCGTGATCCTTTGTAAATGCAATCCATCATCAAAGTTTTCATTTCTGAACTTGAATTTTTACTATCCTTAATAATATCCTTTCCTCCTGTGTCGGTTAAATCAATTCAAGCCTTTTTTTCTGCTCCTCTATAGAAACTTTGCTTTGAAGGTTTCATGTTTTACAAGACGAAAGGTTTTGAAAGTAGGATCATTTTAAAATTCCCTTCGGTTTGGGCCGTTGCACTCTGCCTTCGGACCCGTCTAACCGGCCCATTATCAGTACGCGGTTCGAGTAATCGCGCGGCGCGCCAGCCTTGTAGCCTGTGGATATTGCTGGGATCACCGAAGCGACTCCCCGCACGAGGGTTTAAACATCAACGATCACTTTGAATTCACTCTCCATAATAATAATTTTAGGTACGAATACAGGACGTGAATAATATTCGGTACCTATTTAAAATAACTCCGGATTGAAGTGACTAGTGGGCAGTGACCAAGAACTGTCTACACCAGATTGTGATTTACGTTATGAACCATTGCAATAAGTTAATAAATCAAGTTCAAGGTCATATTTATTGTTTTCTCGGCTAAAACAATACGTTCCACACTCGGATTGAACATTTTGTTTCTTATTTCTAATGGTAATTCTATAATTTAATAGCTCTTCAATACCACCTAAAGATAGTAGAAAAACAAATCGGATTACATCATAAGTAAATGTTTTTCATTAAATGCTGTTCGTCTTATGCTGAAACGAGGAAAACATTCTTTGGAGAAACCATAAAAATAAATGTTCATAAAGATACATCATACAGCTAGTAGTCAGTAGATGTAATAATATTTCAATTTACCAAGTTCCTCGTAACTATTTGCCGTCATCAGCGCATCTCATAAAATTTTTACTTTTCAGTAATTTGCAAGTTGCAGCCAATGCGATTTTTCCTGCTATTGTTATTAAAATAAACTGGATATTAGTTATACTAAAACCAGTGAGTAGGTATAATGTTCACAACTTCACACTGAACTAGAACAAAATCTTATTTTAGCGCGTTACCAACGAGCGCTATCGATTCCGAGAAACAGCTGTTTATTTTAGAACAACGATGTTGTAATACAATATTCGCATGCAGAATCCTCGTCGAGGTGAATAATATTTTAATACTCACATTGGAGGTCGGTTTTTAGTCGAACGGGAGAGATTCTTCAATCGGCACTGTCAATCACTGGTTCAAAACACGGCGCGCTATCGTTTCCAAATAGGCGATCGCGCTCGCGGTGTATTTTTAGAGCGGTAATACGACACCGGGCGCGGGCGTCGGTCGTGAGTTGTGCGGGTGCGGCGAGTGACGGCGCGAGATTGCGGCGGGCGGCCGCGGGGCGCGCGCTCGCACTGTCACTCCCCCCGCGCCCCGTCCACCCTCGCCGCCTGCCTGCGCCCGCGCAGCCTCCAAAGGACGATACCCTCGGTGCATCTCCACCGACATCCCTTTGTATAGTTTAGCACAGTACATGACTTATTTTCAGGGAACTTTAAAGTAGGGATGCCACGAATAGTGAATTGGCCGAATACCGAATACCGAATATTCGGCAACGCTGTCGGCCGAAGCGCCGAATATTCGGCAGCCGAATATTCTGCACAAAATACTATATACTTTTCGGGGGCGCGGTAGCTGATTAAGACAAGTCGCAACCTGTTTTCCTGGTTGCATTTTCAAACGAGTCATTTGCGTCAGTAGAGTTAGATTTTTATTTGAAAACAGTTCGTCTAGATCGAAAGGCCGATCCTTACAAGACGTGGTGATTAGCAAACGAAAAACAATACCCAAACCTTACGAAATTTGCCAAAGTTTATCTCCTGGAAGTAGCGTGTATAGCGAGAGGTAATTTTCTGAGGCTGGTAACATTTACGATAAAAAGCGTACCTAATCGTTTGCTACCAAAAAATGCTGAAAAGCTTGTTTTTAACCACCACAACTTATCACTGATCAATTTTAATTACCAAAGTGTTATAATTTGGAAATAAATACATAATTTTGAGGAATATAACGTGTTTTTTTTAACATGGTTTAGTATTCGGTATTCGGCCGAATAGTACGTATTATTCGGCCGAATACCGAATAGCAAAAAAAGAAGCCGAATAGGCCGAATACCGAATAGTTGCCGAATATTCGTGACATCTCTACTTTAAAGTTTTAAAGTCTCGCAAGTCGCTATTATAGTTTTTTCATTTTATTTAAATATGACTTCTATACATATTATAAAGCAAAGTCGCTTTTTTTCCCTCATGTCCCTTTGTTCCCTTTATTCTTTAAAACTACGCAACGGATTTTGATGATTCTTGCAGTGTTAGATAGCCCATTTATCGAGAAAGGCTATAGGCTATATTTTATCACGCTAAGACTAATAGGAGAATGTGGAAAAAACGGGGGAAATTATTTGGAAGGGCTTATCTCGCGAACTACTGGAGCAATTTTTATGTTATTTGGCACAGATAAGAAGTAGAACACGAGAAGGATCATAGGCTATCGATTTTAATCATTTTTTCAGCGGCTATATATTTTATACCCGTGCCGTGTGACGCGGGGGCGGGTCGCAAGTAGAACAATATAATAATAATTAATATAGTTACTGATTATGGGAGAGTTTAGTCTTTATCATAATCAGATTTTGGGCCTAAATGGCGCCCTAAATCTTTATCACATTTATAACCGACAAACACTAACTCAAGATTGTGTTCACGGTTTTTTACATAATATTACTTCTATAATAAAGAGTATTTTTATTAAAAAGAAGATGACGTAAGTAACAACAAATAGCTGTTGTAAGTAATTATTAACTGGATCTTTTTTTTATGAAATAAGGGGGCAAACGAGCAAACGGGTCACCTGATGGAAAGCAACTTCCGTCGCCCATGGACACTCGCAGCATCAGAAGAGCTGCAGGTGCGTTGCCGGCCTTTTAAGAGGGTATAGGGTAATAGGGGAGGGTAGGGATGGGAAGGGAAGGGAATAGGGGAGGGAAGGGAAGGGGATAGGGTAGGGGATTGGGCCTCCGGTAAACTCACTCACTCGGCGAAACACAGCGCAAGCGCTGTTTCACGCCGGTTTTCTGTGAGAGCGTGGTATTTCTCCGGTCGAGCCGGCCCATTCGTGCCAAAGCATGGCTCTCCCACGTATAAAATAATTAGGTTAATTTTCCTGGTGATTTTACCAGGAAAATATGTTATGTACTTATTTAAAATATAGATAACTTATACACAACTAGCTGTTGCCCGCGACTTCATCCGCATGGACTTTAGTTTATAGTTGTTCCGATGTACACCGATTGAATAGTTAACGCGCAAATCATAAAAGTATAATATTGTGTGGGACAATATACTTTTATGATAATATGATAGATGTTCCGCGCGGCTTCGCCCGCCTAATTTAGAAATGTGACGGAAACCGTACATTTTTCCGCAAAAAAAGAAACCTATTTCCTTTCACGTGGTTTATTCTTTATGTGTGCCAAATAACATAAAAATAGCCCCAGTACGTTCAAATAAGGCCTTTCAAATTTCCCTGCCCGTTTTTTCCACACTTTCCTCTATTTCTTCGCTCCTATTAGTCTTAGCGCAATAAAGTATAGCCTATAGCCTTTCTCAATAAATAGGCTATCTAAAACTGAAATAATTTTTCAAATCGGACCAGTAGTTCCTGAAATTTGCGCGTTCAAATAAGCTATTTCAAATAATTTCTCCCGTTTTTTCCACTTTCCTCTATTTTTTCGCTTCTATTAATCTTAACGTGATAAAATATAGCTTATAGCTTTTATCGATAAATAGGCTATCTAACACTGAAAGAATTTTTCAAATCGGACCAGTAGTTCCTGAGATTAGCGCGTTCAAATAAGCCCTTTCAAATAATTTCCCCCCGTTTTTTCAACACTTTCCTCTATTTCTTCGCTCCTATTAATCTTAGCGTGATAAAATATAGCCTATAGCCTTCCTCGATAAATAGGCTATCTAACACTGAAATAATTTTTCAAATCGGACCAGTAGTTCCTGAGATTAGCGCAATTCAAACAAACAAACTCTTCCCAATTATAATATTAGTATAGATATAAATTCAGCATAATATAATAAGAAGAATATGCTGATTTTATATTTATGTAGTAACTATGGTCATCAACATTTTGGTACCTCAGCAACACAAGTTCGTCCTTCCTAAGACGGACTATGGTGATTGGTGACTGTTTGGAACCTTTCAAACACTTAGATTTGACTTTTCTTCTAGAAACTTTCCATACCTTCTCGAGTCGTACAACGACCAACGTCTCAAATGGTGCAATGGTGGGTTGTATATGCCACTGCATTTACTAATAAAAAAAATAAGTAAATATAAAAGTTACTATATTCATCTTGCTTTCAAACCATACAACAATAGTATTTCAAGTACACCACATTAAAAACTCTATAAAAATAAATTAGTTTCAATTTATTCCTCTTCCACCAATTCATCGTCTGTAGTAAATTCACTTTCGTTGCCCCCCTGAAACAAATATGAGTTCTTTTATATTTTTTTGGACATCTTATTCATAAAATTTTTGGAAGTACATTTCTGATGGCCGGTTTCTAACCGCCGCGCTGAGGCGCGCTGTACTCAAGAGACAAAAATTAATTACTTAAGGGCTCCATTCCACCGCGGCGCACGGAGAGACTACGCACGTGCGTCAAGCTTCGCTTTGTAAGAAAATATATGTGACTGTGTCCACTGCAACCCACGGACACGCTACGCACGAATTGACTCAAGTCAAAGAAATAAATTCGTGCACGTCCGTCGTCCACGCGTGCGCGTGGCCGTGCGTGCGCCGCGGTGGAATGGAGCCATAAATGTAGCTTGTATGGACATTATCTGTCAAATTCTTCATTAAAATGAAGTTCATAACTTTGATTGCGGCAGTAAGATTGTTTTCACAGCAGTTTGTCCATTCACTATCGATTTTGATAGGCTAGCGTCAAGAAATTAACTAATCAATACTGTTGAATTTGTGTTGAATAGACAAACTCCTGTCAAGAAACGTCCTAAACCGGGCATTCGTTGTGGCTAATCAAAACATTAACCAATCAACGACACCGTTAAACAGATAAACTCCAGTCAAAAACCTGGGGCCGTACAACGAAACCATTTTGAGACTCAAATCGAATCAGAATGCCGTTACTCTAACCATGGACGTATAAAAAAGGGCGGACGGAGTCCCACCATACGGCTAGCTGACTGCATGTACACGGCGTAAGAATGTGTGCGTGGCCGACTCTGAAGACACAGTTCTGTGTATAATAAGACTCCGTCCGCCTTTTTTCTACGTTCATAAGTCATGACTCTAACAAACGTGAAATGACGTTGTTAGCAGTTAGAGTAGGGACGCGGTATTCTGATTCGATCGAGTCTTAAATCGGTTTCGTTGTAGGCCTCCTAGTACGAGTCCGTCGGTAATTCAGCATGCATGACATGCACATGCCGATCGCGAAACGATCATGCGTGCGTGTCATGCACATTTTGCAGGTTGAAAAATTAAAGAACTTTTCAATCAATGTACAGCACGTAGTTTGCATGTCATTCACATCAACCAATACAATAAACGATCATGCGTGCATGGCAGCACGTAACGCATGTAATGCTGAATTATTATCTATTTTGTGCTTAAATCCATGGCTACTCCTAGCACGAGTTCCGCTTGTATCCTACCTGGTCGTCGTTGTCGGAGTCCGTGTCGCTGAGGTCCCACTGCGGGTGCTCCGCCGGCACTGCTGCTGCCTCCTTCACGTCCAGTTTCATGTCCTGCTGCTGGTCCATACCGATGTACGAATCTGTACAATACATTATTTATTTTAAATCTGTGGCCATACTCCCGAAACTCCTGCCTTAGTCCCAACAGAATCAGAATCTAATCGAGAACCGAATCAGCTCGTGCTGTCAGACAGCAGCTCAACTTGGAACTAATTTGATCTCAACAGATTTTTCCACTCCTGACAGCTATAGTAGCGCCCGATAGTGCTGCGGCTCAATTTGGAACTAATCGGACTAGTAAATCAAAATGGAATCGGGGTCGGAGGTAAGACTGCTGATTCCATTTCAATTACGAGTTTCATCCGACATCGATTGTGATTCAGCTTCTACGATCCGTCTACCAAACAAACTCGAATTAAGATCGACATAGCGTTGACCAAATGCTAAACGTCTCGATCGCGATTAGTTACGAAATTACGATCGTGCACTAGTGTAGATGTCGGGGTATTAAAACTACCAAATCCTAAGATGTCTGTTTCATGTTTGTGTTGTCCTTTCTGACAAAATGTGTGTGTGTATTGTAGTTTGTTATAGCTTTAAAAATGTCAAAATCATAGATGGAGTGTGATGACGTGTTAATAAAACTATTTTATCACTGACAAAATTCCACCGGGGATGAAAAATCATAGTCAAGCGCGGACTTGATTGATGACAAGGAGCGCGCGCTTGACTTCGCGCGGTCCTTATGGACCAAAGCTATCGAATAAATTGATTCATAGGCAGTTTTGCCAGACTAAGGTTGCCACCCGTACTTTATAATAAAGTATTGTACGTTATTTAAGTTAATTGTACTCTGTACTTTATATAAATTATACTAGATGACGCCCGCAACTCCATTTCGCCAAAACTCGTTTATCGCGGGGGAACCGTACATTTTTTCGGGATAAAAAGTATCCTATGTCCTTTCCCGGGACTCAAAGTATCTCCATGCAAAATTTCAGCAAAATCGCTTCAGCGGTTTGGGCGTGAAGAGGTAACAGACAGACAGACAGACAGACAGACAGACACACTTTCGCATTTATAATATTAGTATGGATAAAGTACGCGAAAATACTTTATTTCTCATAATTTGATTTCTGTTGAAGTCGTAAGTAGTTTTCGTTAAACGAAATTTATCGATCAATGTTGAATCGATGTCACGATATATCTTTAAATATAATACTAAAGAAAAATAAATTGTACTTTATTTTTATACTGTGTACTTTATTTTTCTTACTTAGAGTAACTTAACAATGGACTTAACAATGTATTTTAAATGCAAAAATAAAAGGTGGCAACCCTATGCCAGACCTACGTCATTTGTCGGCTGGGTTTGTCATAAGCCATAACTCAACCAAACTACGTACCGTACAGTCGGGGCATTTTAATAATTAGTAACATTTGACATCTGTCAGATTAATCTCCATAGCTAGGTGAGCTGCTTAAAAACATCGATCAAAACGAAGTTTAATTCATCAAGCCCCAAGCGGCCACATCCGGCCGCGATAACAATAGATAAGCTATTGTGTCTCATTTTTCCACGATCGATGGGATCGATACAGACTAAATAA
The DNA here is from genome assembly GCA_905333045.1 of Lysandra bellargus. Taxonomy (NCBI): domain Eukaryota; kingdom Metazoa; phylum Arthropoda; class Insecta; order Lepidoptera; family Lycaenidae; genus Lysandra; species Lysandra bellargus. The sequence continues at coordinate 1,713,270 of HG995344.1, forward strand.
AATATTTGAATTTTACATGTTATTTATAAAACAATTAGGCGAATTCCTGTCCCATTATTACTTTTTCTTTTGTAAATTCAAGGAGCAAAATAAGACAAGTATCTACATAATTTACAAGAAAAATTGCATTATTCACTTGAAATATCAAAACTGTCAAATTTTGTATTATCATTATTCATTTCATATAAATATGTGTTACTTTTCATAATGTGGTTATTATTTTATGGGGATATTTCGTTACAAGTAATCAATGCATCTGATTCTAATTATTATTATTCGCTTTCGATTTTTAGAGTACATCCCGAGAGTTTAAAAAGAAAAAAGGTCAGCTGAAGTAACATTGTAACGACGTACAATTATTAGTAAGATCAGAATTTAACTGCTACATTTAGAATTGTTTATCAGTGAAAGCAAATCGTTAAATAATGCGTATCGGTCATCTTTACTATAAATATGTAATCGTAAGGAAGATGCGATATTTTTATTTTTGTGTTTATTTTAAAGAACTCCATGTAGAATAGACCACAAGTATATTAAAAAATTAAAACACTGGAATTTACTGCAAAAAATACGGTTTAAAATTGTCAATTTAAATTTTGGCGCCAAAACGGAGCTATGGTCTGTACGAGTGTACGACATCACTACTGTTTGACAATTATTGACAATGGCCCCACCTGATCATACCTCTCAAAAAATTGTCATGCCCGCGTTCCATTTAGCGTTAAAAACGATCAAAACGCTCAAAATAGGAGGCATTTTGAGCGCTGGGATAGCAGGTGTGACGTCACTGAACGCTGATTGATGTTTTGAGATCCGCTCCGTTTCAAGTTACTTTTAATTCGTAATTTTTGTAAAAAAAAAATATTTTATAAAATATTAACCCTAAAGGCCCTTCTTTTATATTTTTTTTACATTTTAATAGCAAAAGGAGAATGATCATAGCTCTATGGTACTCTGTACCATTTTGCGTCATTACGAAACTTGGGTTTTTTAAAGTCTATGATTATCATTTTAGCTCCTATAAAAATTTTGATAAAATCGAAAATAACCTCAAAATCTTCAAAGCACCTATTTTATTGACAAGTCATACACGAGCGAAAGTTATTGCTCTAAAAACAGAGTAAGGCGCTTATATTAGTAATAAATCATCACCGAAATCTCCCGCATACTGGGTTGTGACTAAAAACCGCCGCTATAATATCTACTATTCTAGGGGTATTTATTATTATTATTATTGAATACATTCTCATAAGCAATTTAAGCAAAAATGTAAGTAACATTTTAGTCACAATACTTTTCACAATGGACACATTAACCCAATAGCCGCGTACTGACCAAGCGAGCCGCCTCGCGAGGCAGCCTCGGACATTTGGCCCGGTACGCATGCCGCGCGAGGCGGCTGCGGTCTGTGTTTTTCTAATCCGAAGCTGCCTCGCGCGGTAAGGCCGAGCCAGCAACGACGCACGCACCCGCACATCATATGCACACGCACATCACACGCATAACATCTATCTCGATGGCCGCCGCGACCTGGCCGCTAGTGCGCTATTGGGCTATGCTCATGTTGTTGCCTGGAGTCAAAAATAAAACAAACAATGTAAAATATTTTTATTTTATCCAAACAGTGTCACAACAATAACAAATATTATATACATGAAACTTCCAGCGGCTCGGCTTCATTTAAAACATGAACATTAACTTGATTCAATAAACTATTTCATTTCATTAACAAAGAACAAAGTTGTATTATAATTTATAAACTAAAGAAAAAAAGGGCAAACACAAAGGGCTTAATTCTATTCTTACTTACTTACTCTAATATTACATGTAAATTAAGCGTGTAGTGTATGAATTAATAAGTACACATAATTCAGTATATAATTCAGATATTGCAGTACATATTATGGAACATAATTATTATGTAAGTACTGCAAAATGTGAACATGATCACACAAACATTTAAATAAGGTTCATTTTTATTTACATAAAAGAAAAATACCTATTTAAATCATTCATCATACTCCTGCAAAAACTCATCTAAATCATACAACATGGTGGAACATAGAATTTATAATTGAGTAAGTATATATAACTGTTCCTTTAGGTTCCGATCCGTACCAATGGTCTGGTGACACTAAAACCAGTTTCATACATAAAGGTACCAGTAAACATCCATTTCAAAACAATTAACAAATATACAGTGATCAGATGTACTTGTAGCTTGTTAGTACACAGAAGAGATAATTTTTGGGTGAGGTATATCACTTGATCCAGCATATTCTGTCAAATGCCTCTTGATAGACCGGGGCGATTGGAGTCTTGCTCGTCATGACATTGTACTTCCTTGTAGCTGACCTCCAGCAAGCAGGACTAAAAAGTGATATGTAATATAATATATTTATAGTACCTATGTTAAATCTTACAAGTAATAAAGACAATAAGTAAATAAAAATATTTTATGAAAATATTTGTGATACTATTTTTATTAGGACATAATAATAAAAACACTACCACCAGTATCATAATATATTGGAGATTGAAAATTAAAAATATCAATAAGATATAATTTAATATGTATAATATAAACAAAAATAACTACCAAGTACAGCAGTACTAGTCTAGCTATAATGTTTCACTTACATGTCGATCTTGTCTTACAGTGTTCTTGTAATTTTTATATATACAATAGACTAGTCACAAGGAAAACATAATCTTAAACTTCCTTCACTGGTTGGGTTTGCTCTGTCTTGATTCTTGAACCAGTGTTAAACACTGAACAGAGCACAGAATCTGAAGTTAGCTGTAATAAAACAAAGAATTAATGGTGTTTGTAATAATATATTCATAGAAGTAACAGCTATACTCTAAAATCTAAATGGTTTCACTGCTAGAACAATAAGTACCTACTTGTGAAATCAAAGACTTAAGTCCTTTATGCCTTTAATGTTTTTGCTGTTGTTATATTTTCAGGTGATAGTTTGAAATATTTCATTTGTCAGGAAATACATAGAAGGAGGCACTTCTTTGACTTTTATATACTTATTCAGAAAATAAAATACTTAGATCTGCTTACCTGAGTTATGAATTGGAGTTATCCATAAACATTGGAGTAGACAAAACGAACAAGTATGTGTATTATGATTTCTTGTTATTGCAAAAGAACAGTTGAGTATAAGTTCACAAAATATAAACAAGCTTATTTACAAATAGAAACGAGTTCTGCTTATTAATAATATTACCTGAAAAATAAGTTCCTTATAAAATACAGACATTACGATTACGTTCCTCAGACCAATAAAAAAAGATAGACAGAGCCATCCATGCTACGCGGTGAGGCAGGCAATAGGAAGCCGATACGGCCATAGGAAGCCGGCCGCCCGCCATTCCGGTTTCAACGAGTGACGGCGCATGTCGTTTTCATCTGTGTCAAGAAATATCAAAATATGCCGTCCTGCATCGTTAAATGGTCCAAAAACAATTCTTGTGCTCAAAAGAAACCTTGTGGGATTACGTTTCACAAGTAATTAGTTGAATATTTATGTATTACCACCGAAATAACGAATTTAATTTATTAGTTTTAAAAATTGTCTCGGGAGTCTCGGAACACAGAACCTTAACCAGTGCTGCATGCTGGTCGCAAGATATTTTTCCCCATAATAGGGGAAAAATATTATTACGTGCTGTGTTATCCTGACAAATGTTTATTTTTAACCTAAAATTCGTTATTCATTTAAAATCTATTAATATAAATAAAATTGGAGTGTCTGTTTGTAGTATTGAAAGATTTTTTTACTATTTGCATATTAATCTGTATACGATACATACTGCATACACCAAACATGTATGTCTGTCTGTCTGTCTGTCTGTTCTTAGTTGAAACACATAATTTATTAGATATAGATATTTAAGTATTTACTTTTTTCAGCAATTACTAATGAATGATGATTAACAATCTAGTTTGATAGCAACTTTTGTAGTCATTACTTAGTAGTTTATTAAGACTGCAACAGGATGGGAGTTTGACAATCTTAAACCCTGAGTTGGCAACATTATTTTTTTACACACAAGCGCACGCCTAGCGTATTTATGCTAGGCGTGACGCACACATTGATCGACAGCGACTTCACGCTATTAACTGTAAATACTCCATCTTTCTTTTTTTATTGGTCTGAGTTACGTTCGTATTTATTACGTAATACGTTTATGCAAATGTCGGAATGACAGATGTCAGAAAAAATGCGTTGGCAGTTAGTGATGCCAGTCGATAAATCGAAGTCTATGAAAAAAATCGATTTTATATTTAATAGCAGCACAGAATCGATTAAGTGTAATGGATTAGCTTCATTTACTATTATTTAACATACATAATATAGAGAAGCTAATACATGATATCAATAAATAATATTATCATTCGGAAATTGTTATAAAATATTAAAGCAAGTAAAATTTATAAAAATTGGAATAACGATTGCAATTACTGCTTGAGTCGAATGAATCGATATTGTTACAATATATTGTTTGATGTATTTCTATCAATGCACTACATCACTAACCGAATGTGGAGGGAGTTATTTAGTAACTTTTATTGTATAATTTAAATCCCGGGTTTAAAAATTGGATTCCGGGCGTGTATTTTATGTAAAAAATTCTAAAATTACTGTATTATTTTCATCAAAGCGCGTGAGAATTAATGGTACCGACCTTGGGCATTCTCCTTTTCATAATTATTATATTTGCATGTTCCCTATAATTGTGCAGTTATAACAAAACGAAAATATTTATTTCTTTATGCACGTCGCTACAAGATTACGTTGTGCAATTATGATGAACTGTCAAATGTTACCTATTAAAATGCCCCAACTATAGGTCCCCCATCTGCATATGAAGTATGAATCAACTTCTCTGATAGTACTTTCAGAGAAGTTAATTCCCAGATAGGGACCTACGTAGTTTGGTCGGGTTAAGTCAAACCCATCCGAACGATTACAGCTAACTTGATGAATTAACATGATCCGACCAACTGACGTAGGTCCCCCATCTGCCTATAACTTCTCTAACATACCTGATCTGAGACAACACGCCAGCGTGTAGACTCCGGGCCAGCGCGGCGCCGTGAACCGCAGCTGCAGCTCGGAGGTAGTGGCGAGCGCGGTGACCGCCGCCGGCGCCGTCAGCAGTGTGTGCGACTTGCGGTCGCAGATGTAGCACCACCAGTACTCCTGCTTGTCCTGGGAATTCACGGAGGAATTGACTACGTGATTGATAGACACGACTGAGAACTTACAAAGCGATTTATTTTATTGTTCAATATTATTCACCGTCTGGGCTTGATATTCAACGCGCCCGCCTTTCAATATTATTGTCAAATAATTTTTTCAATAATATTGTTCAATTATATCGTACAATAAAATTGATCGTCTAGGGCAGTCTAGGGGCCCAATATGAAAGGCGAAACGTGTCTAAAATTCTTTGTCACTTTTTCCCCGCACTTTCTCAAATTTCGAAGCCTTTTTTTCAAACTTCTCAGTCCAAGACTCACAAACTCTCACCAAGGGGAAGTAGGGACAGTGCACGGGGTGTGAGCTCTTGGACCGTCCCTCGAGCCGCTCCCGCTTCTGTATCCTCTTCTGGAACTTGTCCCACTGGTCGTCGTCGTCCTCGTCCGCCGGGGACGACTTGTCCCGGGACTCCTCGTCCGAGCCCTCGCTGTTGGACCCCGACGCGTTCGACTCGTCCTCCGAGTCTGAGCCTGAATGAGATTTGAAAATACTGTTAAATAATACTCGAAATTTCTGATTATGATTCGACAACGGTACCATTACCCCCGAAACTGATATGATTTTGATTTACGGGTCTGGGGGGTGTGCCAAAATGTTTTCATTTTTGCTTCGTTATAGAATCGCCGATGAAAATGTATGAAATTGACATAAGCGAGAGCCCCTTGCCCGAGTGCGATCATGTACATTCTCGCTTAGTTCAATCGCAGTTATGAACTCAGAGAAGATGGATCATTATTTTTCTCTATGAGATGGACGAAAACCCTTCTCTTGCAGCTGCCGTAGCTCTCTGTACTATGAGCTATTATAAATAATTAGTAATCACGTAATTACCAAATATTTAAACAATAAAAATAAAAAAAATAGCGAAAACGTATCTACGATCAATGATCACCATTCACCATGCATCGATTTGGATTACAATGATATCTTTCATTGTAATCCAAAGATCTATAATCATATTTAATTTTATTTCTCACAGATAATGACTAATAATGACGTTTATTATTGTTATTTTTCTGTTTTGCACTGTCTAGCGTCGCGACTAGTAGTGGAAAACGCGAGAGTGTACAGTACGCTCGCTTTCCTCGCGTGGCCCTTTTGTCTCGGGACTCTCGGGCGCAAAATACCGACACCGAACCGAGAGGGTCCGAGACAGGCGAGACGAGGCGAGCGCACCCATTTACACTCTCGCACTCGGGCCGCCTCGCTGTGTCTCGGCGAGAGTGTACAGCCGACATGAGAATCTTCAGAGAACCTTTAAGATACCCCCTCCACACTCTCGGCTAATTACGTATTCTGTGCTCCCGGAAGAATCCGGGAGTTGACAGAGTGTTTAAAATTTTAAAATAATTATGAAATTTTATAGATTTATTGATAAAAACTCTAAAACAATACAAATAACGAAAAAATAAATATTGATTTATTTTATTTGAAAAAAAAATGGATTTATTAACTGTAAGTCACATGATTGGAAACGCCAATCTGAAGCAGTGACGTCATCGCTCAGTGTCAAACAAAATTGACCGTTGTTAGGTTAAACACTAAAAGTGGGTTGCACGAACTAACTTTGACTTTAACTTTAACTTTAACCGGAAAAATTGACAGATGTCGTATGAGCATATGGGGTGTTTGGACGCCATATTTAACTTTAACCACGCCTCTGGTGCAACGCAGCCTAAGAGTGGGTTGCACGAACTAACTTTTACTTTGACTTTAACTTTAACCGGAAAAATTGACAGATGTCGTATGAGCATATGGGGTGTTTGGACGCCATATTTAACTTTAACTTAAACCACGCCTCTGGTGCAACCCAACCTTACTCACTTTTCCTCTGTCTACGCTTGTTTTGTTTCATGAACGATGACGTCACACGTGAAATCGTGACCATAATGCCGCGTTTTTGTGACATAATTTTTAACTCATTCTAGGGCATAATAATGAATAAAATATTAATTTACAGGTATTATTGTAAACAACTGAAGCGCTTAAAACTATTTTCAAAAAGTTGCCAACTCCCGGATTTCCGGAGAGTATGAGAAATGAGAATCTCACGAATATCTCGTGTGTGGAGAGTGTGGAGCGGGCATAAAAAATCCACGCAAAATGAAAAAAAAAATACCTTCGTCCTCCTTTTTCTTTTCTTTATTTTTTTTCTGCTCGGGCGTGGCGGTGGGAGCCGGAGCGGCGGGCGCGGCCGGCGCTTTCGCCACTTGTTTTGCCGCCGGTTTTTTCGCCTTCTTAGACGTCTGTTTCTTATTCTGCTTCATCCAAACCGGCCGTTTGAACTGGTCTTTTTTGTCCTTGTCATTCTTATCATTTTCAGCTTTTTCTTCCCTATCTCCTTCTTCATTGTCTCTGAAAAATGTGTAAGTATAAAACATTTTATTACACATTATTTTATCAATATATTATATATTCAAATAAAAAGAAGTTAATAAAATAATTATTTAAGTTCTTGAGAAAGCATACTCACTTTATATTATCTTTTTCTTTAATTGACGTATCTCCAAACAGCTCTTTCATGTTGGTTCTCTTGAGAAAAACTGTCACTGTGACTATTGCACCTGCCGTTACTACTGTAGAGTTCTCGTCGTCAATAACTGAAATTAAAATATAGAATTTTCAAAAATTTTAACATTGATATCATTAAATGGGGCATTTTCTTATTTTTTTACTTTGTCAAACAGTTTCCATTTTAGTAACTAGATGGCGCGGGCGTATGGGTAGACAACTATCGGTAATACCAGGTAATACCATTAGTAATTGCTACAAAACTGGGCAAAAGAATGTAAAACTTGATACATTTCAATTTGAAAAAGACAATGATATTCCAATGAATAGAATAAAGTTATTATAACGATGTTTTGGTTAAAAGTCATGGAAGAAATAGCCCTATTTATCGTTATTCACACCAAATATCACAGGAATTATAAATTTTGGTTTTGACAACATCTTACCTGCACTTGTGCACGATAACGGATATTTAATGGCCAATATTTTACCAATAATGAACATCAAAAACCCAAATAACACAATTTGGGAAAAAAATATTAAAACCACACCAACAATAAAAAGTAGAAGAAGATTCAAAGTAACATGGCCGCCAAAACTGTCAGTTTTCAGTTTGACAAGTTTTATTATGTCAGCGTGTTCCAAACTATTACCAGTATCTAGTCGCGCCGTTAGGAGGAGATTTAAATTATTATTTTTAACAAAAAATTAAAACCGACTTCCAAGGTAAAAACAATAAGTATTAATATAAACTAAAAAGTATTAAATAATTCTCACTCTTTAATAGTGCCTCTTTCAGACTTCGTCTAAATCTCAACTACTTCTGTACATACTATAGCTTCCGTAGATAGAGTAAAAGTATAGATTGCTGGATATTTCCTTTTCACTCACACAAAGAAAGAGATAGTTAATTACGTATTGCTTAAGGAGAAAAGAGATAAAATAATTATTTTCTGTCCCTATGTGATGCTCCTACAGAAGCATAACAAAGTTTGGCGTTTCGTACACAAACAGCTGAGATTTACAAATTTTGTTTGATTTAACTAATTATTGTAACGTAGAAGTAGTGTTTGTGTTTTTCTTATAAGATGTATATGTGCACTTTATTAAAATAATGTTGGGATGTAGTGTTATGGGCTGTAAAAGCAATACTTTATGGAAAATTGAGGGAATATCTTTTCACACGTAAGTTTTCAAAATTAGTTTTATTTTATTAGCATCACAGTTTTTATAAATTAACTTTCTTTAATTAATAATATTGTTCACGTTAAACATATATTTTACTAAAATTAGCATCTAATATATTGTATTTTATGTATTTTGTTTTTATAACCTCAAATGCCAGTGTTGCCAGATGTTGCTTACGTTAATTACCCTGCTAATGGGGAAATTTAAGTAAAATATGTTTTTTTTCAACATTTTGTTGTTTTTTAACCGACTTCAAAAAAGGAGGTTATCAATTCGAAGCGTAGTTATGTATGTAATATTTCTAGAACTGCCCAGTTTTTGTATAATATGTTAGTCTAGACTCTAGACCAGTGTATGAACAAATGAAACAAATTTCAAAAGTGTGTGTATTTATGTATGTATGTATGTTTTTATGTTTGTGTTTGCATATCTCCGGAACTACAAGTCCGATTTCAGTAATTCTTTTTTTGTTGTACAGTTTCAAGTTTGGTGTTGTTCAACTTAAGGAATATTATATGTATCCACTTTTTTTCCAGATTTCCTAATGACCCTGAAATCCTTAAATTATGGATAACTGCAAAAATAGACTGAATTGGGGCCCACCACGCGGTTCAAGAATATACAGTAAACATTTTAATAAAGAAGATGTATTAAATGTTGGAAAGAAAACATTTCTTTTTCTGTGCCTGTCAAGGTAATTTATTTATAATTCATTACAGTCGGGGCATTTTAATAGGCCACATTTGACATCTGTCAGATTAATCTCCATAATGAGGTGAGCTGCGTAAAAACATCGACCAAAACGAATAAATCGCTACGGACTTGAAATAAAATATTTGAATTTTTTACGTTTGAAACAAACTCCTGTCCCATTATTACTTTTTCTTTTGTAAATTCAAGGAGCAGAATAAGACAAGTACATAATTTACAAAAACAAATGCATTTATTCGCTTGAATTATAAAAACTGTTAAATGTAGTATTATCATTATTCATTTCACATAAATATGTGTTAGTTTTCACAACTTGGTTATTAATTTATGGGGATATTTCGTTACAAGTAATCAATGCATCGATACTATTTATTCGCTTTCGATTTTTAGGGTAACTTCCCTAGAGTTTAAAAAGAAAAAAGGTCAGCTGACGTAACATTGTAACGACGTGCAATTATTAAGATCAGAATTTGTTTATTACGTTTAGAATTGTTTATCAGTAAAAGCAAATCGTTAAATAATTCGTATCGGTCATATTTACAATAAATATGTAATCGTAATTGAAAAAAGTTAATCAATTGTGCAGTTATAACAAAACGAAAATATTTATTTTTTATGTACGTCGCTACAAGGTTACCTGGTACAATTTTGATGAACTGTCAAATGTGGCCTATTAAAATGTCCCGACTATAGGTCCTTTTTGTCTGTGTACAGAAATTAAATTAATATTTTTTATTACAGCTCCTAGATTCTAAGAGCGAAGCATCAGGTAACCCATCGTGTGAGACCTCCTGCTTTGTATGGGGAGGGAAAATGGGAATATTTCCTACTCCGCCTTTGACCTATCTTCTTCTGTTTAATTTCGTTGCGGGTCCCAAGATAGCTTTAGCATATCTTTTGGGCTCCCTGAGATCATATCAAAGGATTTTCGTGGTGGTGGGAATATGTGGTGGGCCAAAGCCCGTTAAAAATACTTTTTAAAATACTTATTGCCGTACTCAGAGAAATTTAATGATTAGGTATTAAACTTCAATTTTATGAAGAGTTTGACAGATAAATAAGATAATGTAAATATAAGCTCCATGGCTTAAGGGCCGGGACACAAATATACGGCACGGCGCCGTACGGCATCGTACGGTGCCGCACCGTGAGAATTCACGGCGCGCGTCGTAAAAAACTACTGCACGGCGCCGTACGGCGTCGTACGACGTCGCGTCGTAGAAACGTCGTCAGATTTTACCCGCGGGTTTGCCCACGTAAAATTCTAATTGATTGCTAGTCTTTAACGCAATAAATCATAGTATTATATTTAAAAACTGGACCTTATAATTGAAACTTGTAAGTTTGAAGTAGTTTACGACCGGAAAAATGTCACAATATATATTTTTTCCTAATAAATCAAATCCTAAGTGTAAAATAGAGGTATAGGTAATATTGTAGTCCATAATTCACAGCGAAGTCAGTTCACAGCGAACCTAATCGAGACAACCACTTGGCGACTTAGCGATACAAAATGCAAAAGTCGCTGTTGTCGTAGTTTACTTGGCAGTCCCCCGACACAACGTGACAATAATAATTATGGACTAGAATATTACTTTACACTTAGGAATTATTAAAACACGTCAGTAACTTATTATTTCATTACTTTTTAAAGTTATTTGGCGGGGGGTTTTTTGAAATTACTTAACCCTTCAAGAAAAATTGAAATAATCTTTTAATTTTGATCTCATGAGTCATGACTGCATTACACTGTGTCTGTGAGGCAACTATACATGTTAAAAAGTAGGGTAGATTTTAAGTTTGCAAGATTTAAATACAGAGAAGATGAATCAAATAAAAAACTTATTTATTTTATATCTATGGACGCTTCACACCACGACAGTCTGGCCCCGTGGTAAGTACCTGAAGGACTTGTGTTACGGGTACCAGACAGCGGAAATATATTTAACACTACATATATTCAAGATTTTTATTATATGATATGATATACATATTTAATACACTTCCATGACCCAGGAACTAAGAAAACTATTTGTTCCGTCGGCGGGACTCGAACCCGCGACCGCCGGCTTGAGCTACCAATACCCCACCAACTGAGCCACAGACCCCACCAATGACGACCCATTGAACAGAACTTGTTCATAATTATTGTATTGGGGCCTAAATCTAAAATAGTTCGCGATATGCTACAAAGCAACTGCTCGATAACAAATTTATCGACAGTCAATCACTAGCGTACGTGTGAAATTTGTTGAATGTGTTGTCTGGACTGAGGCGCGTACTTACACAGTAGATGTGTGCGCAGCAATGAGAGCACCGCCTTGAATGTGTGAGCGACAGGGATTTGTCAATGTGTGGGTCTGATTTGTGTAATTATTTAGGTGTCAATGTAAGTGTAGCTTACATCAGGACTCAAACAAAGTGCGCTCGGCGGCCTATCTCCTGTTGTTTCTGATATCTATGATTATTACCTTCTGTATTGACTTGGAAATGTATGTACGGCATAGTCCCTAAAACTTTCATGACATCTTCATACTGTTTGTCGTTAAGGAACCGCATCATTTGTCTCCTCTCCTCTCCCGGGAGTTGGGCTAGCTGTAACAACGACTTGATGTGTTTCTTGCGGTTTATGAAGTATTTCAAGTGATCTTCTGTAATGTATGGTAACTGTAGTAGTGGTGATTTGTACTCCCAAAGTCCTTGTACTATCATTGGTGACATTTTCATACAATTTTCAATTGTTTCTATAGTAGGTAAACGAGGAACTGAAACAGAAAATAAATTATGAAATGAAAATAAATATGTAAACCACATTTGCACTCAAGGTACTAGGCAGTGGTGTGTACCAAAAAAAAAAAGTTTCCAGGTGTCAAACACTTTACAAATAATAGAAACAATATTGTTATATTCCTCATATATTCAAAATTATGTTATTGATATTTTTCATGCAAAACTGCTTTACATGATCTAAAATTAAAAGTATAATGTGTATTACAATTAAAGTATATTACAATTTACTAGACACATAAAGATAAGCCAGTAATGTGACACTATTATGCTCAAATCAAATATCATTAAAAAGTATAGGTAATTCATTCTTATTTATATAACTTACTTCTTCTAGCATATGCGAGAGCAATCAACTGATTAACACAGTTGACCATTTCAACGATGAGGTCGGGGCAACGGGACACAATGTACCGTCTGTCAACTTCCAAAGTGTCTTGCGGTAGTTTCATCCTAGACAGATGTGCATGAAGAAGAGCCCTCGCCTTTATACTATAGGGACGACACAGGGGCTGTTCCTTATTTTTCTCACCAAGGTTCGGTAGATCTCGTAGTAACTGTGATTCGAAAACTCTCATATTAAGAAAGAACAAAATAAGGATTAAGCCTAAGGATAAATTATTTCATAGAACACGTCTTGTGATCACTTAAACAATTAAATCAATTATATAATTTGTTTCGGAGCAAGAATACCATGGACAGACATACATCAAACTTTCAACAGCCCAATCATTTTCAACTCTCCAATGGAATAATTTAATTGAGTTATACAGGGTGCTATTAAACCTTCCTGCCAAATTTTTTCCACGGCTTAGGTATAGATCAGTTAAATAAAGCTGGCACGCTCACAGTACTAACACTTATGCAATTTCACTATACAGTATGTTTAAAAATATAATATGTTTGCATCATGATAAAAATTATCGTATAATCTGCGTACGATAGTAATCTGCTATCGTACATCGTACGTACGCACAATATTATCGTATGTGTATGATAATTATCGTACGGTTCCGAACGCTGGCCGCGCGCCGATCACACGTTACCGACTTGTAACATCACGCTGTATTTATACACAGTAGCATAAGAAAAACAATAACTGTTCCCTTCACGCTCATAAGATAGACTGCGCGCGAGAGAGACGGGAAGATTTTTATGGTGCGTATGCAGTACGACGTCACGCCACGCGCTTATTCAGACACTACACAAGCGCAATGTTTAAATGTGTTGATTGTGCCAGCTCTTGTTAACTGACCTGTATCATTAGCCTCATTAGGAGAGTCCATTTAACCAAAAAAAATTGGATGTTTTTTTTTTGACCGACTTCCAAAAAGGAGGAGGTAATATGTTCGGCTGTATGTATCTTTTTTTTTTTTTGTATGTTCCACGATTACTCAGCCGTTTGTGGTCCGATTTTCAAAATTCTTTTCGTGTTGTATAGAGTTTAACTCGAATTTGGTACCATGTTCACAAAATTGGTGATCTGATGATGGGATCCTTGAGGAATCGAGGGGACTTCTTGAAATTTGTATGAAAACATATAGTGATTTCGATTTTTTCTGAAGCATTCGAGGTAAATGCTACCAAAAAGTAAGACTTCGCACCAGGTTATACCCTGGATCCCAAGGTACCGAACAGAACTTTTGAATACTTATAGGTACAGTTTCGGGGATTTCGGCGTTGTTTAAACAACTGCATAAGCTAATACATCAATTTGATTAATTATCATCATCACAACCATAATTATACCATGGGTCATCACACTATAACCCAATTATTGGTACTTTTCGTGATATTTTGCATCGAAGCAAACGTTTTTGATAATGATTTCGCTGTTTGTGGAACGATTTTCAAAATTTTCGTTTTGTTGTATAGGATATAATCTTAATTTTGTATAACAATTACGAAAGTGATGAGCTGATGATGGGATCTATGAGCAATCGAGGATTTTTTTTTAATTTTATCAAAACACTCTTATTGTTTAAAATGTTGTTTCTAGTAAGTTAAACATATGTTACAAATAAGAGAAATTTTATACGAAGGTGTCTTTTGGTCCAATGGCACTGAACAGAACTCCTGAATCTTTAAAGATAAAAGTATAGAAATTGCAGCATCGCTTGGATAACTGCAAGCATTTACCACAATTTCGCTTACAGTGACATAATGTGAATAGTTAACATTCGTATTGGTTATTTACGCATAAAGCCTAATTTTGTAGATACTTAACTAAAAAGAGTGAAATTATTATTTTTTTCAAAAAATTAAAACCGACTTCCAAGTTAAAAACAATAGTAATATGAACTAAAAAGTATTAAATAACTCTTACTCTTTAATAGTGCCTTTTTCAGAATTTGTCTAAATCTCAACTATTTCTGTACTGTATACTACAATCTTCATTACTTTGAAGTGGGTACCAGTCCCAAAAGTTTCAGATAATCTGACATTACTGAACTCACGATTAAATTAGCTGGTACCGACTTCAAAATAATGAAGACTGTAATATACAGTACAGAAATAGTTGAGATTTAGACGAATTCTGAAAAAGGCACTATTAAAGAGTAAGAGTACTTTTTAGTTCATTTTACTATTGTTTTTAACTTGGAAGTCGGATTTAATTTTTTGTTAAAAATAATAATTCAATAACATAATATTTTATCCCATTTAAAATCGTTGCAGAACGGTCACTCGCGGCGCGGTGGAATGAGAGGGGGTGACTCAGGATGAGGCGCGCGCGCGAGTGCACGTCATGCGCGGTCGACGCATAGTGTCCATTAACTGTAGTATTTTTTAGGATAACTTTCGGAAGCTATTTCTCAACATTTTAGTACTGAGTGACTATAAAAAATACGTGTATTTTTATTTTTAACGAGGATCAATATATCAAAATTTGGCAGGAAGGTTTAATTGCACCCTGTATTTTAAAGTGTAGTAATATTTTTAGTACTACCATGAAAAACACTTTTATACTGCAGTGCGTGTCTATTGTCCATACTTTTCAAATACTTTTACATAATTTATTTACTACTTACCATAGGGACCTCATCATTATCAGTTATCCTTTCAATTACTTCAGAATTATGCCTGCGATCGAACTCACAGGAAGCTGCCAATATCATTAGTGCCCTCTTCAGTGGCATCGATGGAGTTTTGTGACAAAAGTAGAAGTACATCTGTGTTGTATCCAACAAAACTTGCTCTCCAGAAAATCTAATAGATCTGTACCACCACATTCCAACCTGAAAAAAGGTATGTAATTGATAGTGTCTGATTGGTTTAATAGGGGTGTAGACTATTTTTAGGAAATATATTTATTTTACAAATGTACATTTGTTACACCTAAAAATATTTATATAAAAGATAAATACACTCTTATTTAAATTTAAAAAAAGACACAATGGATAATAAAATGCAGTCGTAGGCATGTCGCACCAAGTTTAACATTAATTCATAATTCATAAAATATTATGCCTCCGACTGCATTTTATTATCCACTTTCTTCTTCTACATTTTTCTATGTAACCTTCTATTTATTCTGGTATGAAACTCGCAAGAGTCGTATATCAATTAAAACATGGATTCGATGCCTCCGGCAGAATTAGGTCTTGTTTCGTTCTTTTTAGTTAACATTTTTTGCAGTCGGGTTTTTTGATTTTTTAATTAATTTATTTTATTTGCGACTTTTTAGTTGTAGTCATCTAACCATTACGACAATCAATCTAAATTCTAATAAAAAATTCAAAAACTACCGTGCTGATATAACCATATATCGTAGGTACACTTAGAAAAGTGTAGGTACCTACAATACGTTATAATAGGTACATAGGTTTGGTACTTTGTCATTGAATTTTCATCTTGTTTCAGTAATGTCAGTTAATTTTTAATTAATATTGGATGTATCCATGCAGGCGGATTTTGGTTTTTTCTTATTTTATTACTAGCGGTAGGCCGCGGCTCCGCCCGCGTGGATGTCGGTGAGCTCTGCAAAAAGCGTACCAAGACTCGGTCAGCAAAATGATTCCCAGGTCAATTCACAGACTCCGACACTAACATCGACGACGCAGTCATTATACGAGTACGCAGGCTGCACCCTGCACATAATATTGTCTTCCTCCCGCATGCGGGCGCACCCGCCTTGGTATCTACTATCTAACTAACTAACTAACTATCGTAATATTTTAATTTCGCTATAATTTCAAAAATAAATGTCCAATTTTATTCATTCAAAGAACAAATATTATCTACATAAACTGTACTTAATAATGGAATAATTTATTTTGATAATGATTAAAAGAATGAGTAAAATAAACGCGTTTAAATGTAGTTCAAAAAATTTTTAAGATTTTTAAATAAAAAAATGTGACGTTATCTGGGAAAAGGGACCTTATGGAGGGTTTTAGTTTCCGAGATAATCGCATTTAAAGTAAAGTGTCGAAAAAAATATTTTTTTTCTTTTTTTGCTCCATATTAATAAACAGACTCTAAATTTTGATATGACTAAGACACAGGTTTTAAAAACGATTTTTTATAGGTTAAAATTGAACTTAAAGTTTAGTGAAAAAGGGACCTTATTGTCGGTGCTGCAGTCGAGAGTCGATTGCGGCTTTCTTTCGGCACGGTATCTACTGTTATACTACTAGTAATTTGCACCAAGCTGAAAATCGGTAACATTGATTAGAATATCTAGGGGCACGGCAGCGTTTGTGAAATTTAGCACAGTTTAGGGTTTAATGGCCATATATAGGGAAAACCATAAAAATTAGCCACGTGCGAGTCGGACTCGAAATTAGGTTTTTTGTATGGGAGCCCCCCTTAAATTTTAATTTCAAATTAATCCTGATCAAAGGTGATCAACCTGCATTGTCCTAACCAAACTTAGAAATAATACGTTTCCAACTCGGGAATCGAACTTACGACCTCCGAGTCAAGAGCCACGCACTAAACCACTAGACCACGGAGGCGTATGTAACACGTGTGATGCTGATGGTGACGTTTATACGAGCGCGCAATCCTACACGAGCGATATGATGAAACCCACTACTTACGGCTCAGCTTAAAATATCAATATGTTTCTAAAAAAAAGAAGTGAAACCCCACCAAAAACATTTTGTAAAAAAACTAGCCAAGTCTCGAATCTCGATGGAGCTGATTGTTTATCTCTAATAAGGGTTCCTTGTTGACTACGGAACCCTATAAAAAGTAATGAAATCTAGACAAAGTCGTACCAAGTCTGAGGTTCCTTTATTTTTATAAAGAAATCTCAGAAATATAATTAAATAATGAAAAATATAATTAAATAAATATTTAAATAAAATAAAATAAAAATAAAAAATAATGTTACAACTACGAAATTAATAGTATTTTTGTATCTTCTTTTATTTTTTATTTTTTATGCAATAAGGGGGCAAACGAGCAAACGGGTCACCTGATGGAAAGCAACTTCCGTCGCCCATGGACACTCGTAGCATCAGAAGAGCTGCAGGTGCGTTGCCAGCCTTTTAGGGGGTAATAGGGGAGGGTAGGGAAGGAAATAGGGAAGGATAGGGGAGGGAAAAGGGTAGGGGATTGGGCCTCCGGTAAACTCACTAACTCGGCGAAACACAGCGCAAGCGCTGTTTCACGCCGGTTTTCTGTGAGGACGTGGTATTTCTCCGGTCGAGCCGGCCCATTCGTGAGGAAGCATGGCTCTCCCACGTCACGTCTTTTAACTTGATTACTAAAAATGTAACGACCGACATAAGGTCTCTTTTAATATTTATGAATACTTCTATGGTAACTATGAGAAATTACATGTTTTTGGTACACGTCTTGTTACTAAAGGATAATTAAAGTTATTTAAAAAATAAGAACTTCAATGTTAATAAAAATGTACATTTATTTTTATGATATTACTAAACTTTTAATCACCGACAATAAGGTCCCTTTTGAAAAGTGTTAAGTGTTTGTACCAGCTTTTCACTAAACTTTACCTTGAATTTTAAGACAGAAAAAAGTTACTTTTTAAATAAAAGTTTATATATTTGATCTCATTTGACTATGTTTAACTGTAGTAAATATATATTTTTGTTGATTTTGACTGATTAATAAGATTAGTAGAAGCACAATGTTTATTTGTTCAATTTTTTTTTATACAATAAACAATGTTGTTTAATATCGAAGACGTCTCTATTTAGTAAAAACGATTCGTTTTATATTATTCTTTTATAAAAGCCAATAGAAAACATAGTATAAGTGAAATATTTAGTAAAAACCATCTTGGGCATTTTCATTACATCATGCACTTTGGCGTGGTAAACAACAGGAATAGAGTTATAAAATTATATAATTGAAGTTAAAATCTAAAAGACCATATAATGTACTTCCCAAAAAACATAATACCTATGTAACTTCCCACAATAACATACTTTTTTTGGGTTTCGAAGTTTGAATGCGATTTTCTCAATATCACCTTTTACGACTTTCGAGTTTCAACATTTTTTAAAAAAATATTTGCCAGGCCTACATGCATGTTATTTACATGGTTCGATAGCTTATTAAATGTAGATTATGGGGATGCTAATAACTCAATACCGACAATAAGGTCCCTTCACGCTGATAACGTCACAAATGGTTATTGTGCCTCACTCGACATAGATAGTGTGTCGCGGACTTTTTTGTAGATATTTGTAAGTTCTACAATTACTTAGAATTTTATGGTTCTATCTTTTATAGTTTAGGCAGCGTACGTAAAATAAGTAACTTTTCTGGTTGATTTTTTACACCTTGCGTCCGAAGAACCTTAGTATCTTACGGTACCCTATTTTTTTCCAAAATAAAATTCAGCCTATATTCAGCAAAAATAATGTAGGATTCCAATGGTAAAAGAATTTTTCAAATCGGTCCAGTAGTTTCGGAGCCAAACAAACAAAAAATCGAATCTTTCCTCTTTATAATATAAGTGTAGATTTTTTGTTCTTTTTAAAATTAAAACTGCAAGTTATATACATATTTAGAATCAGTGCTTAAAATCCTTTATTTTGATACCCCACTCGATATGCTTGGTAGAATTTTTATTTTTTTACCTCACAATATGGCGTCAAACATCTGCCATTTTGGGTTTTTTTTAATATCACCTATCTAAGAACACTTGGGTCATTAAGACAAATATAACGATACCTCAAATGTGAAAATCCGTTCAGCGGTTCTGAAGATACAAGGTAAGGAAGAATATTACAAACATACAAGATACGCGTTAAACACATAACCTTCCCGGCAGTCGGGTAAAAATAGTAATTACCTAGGTTCCTGTACAATAATTAACTTCAAAATATTTAAACAATAAAAAATTTTTTTTTGTGTTTAAATTTTTTTTACTAAATTTACTAAGTACTACATATTTAACCACTAAAAATAGACTAAAACACTAACACACTTTTTAGTGTTTTAATCTATTTTTAGTGCTTAAATATTTAGTAGTAAATTTAGTAAAAAAAAATATTTTGAAGTTAATTTTTGTACAGGAACCTAGGTAATTACTATTTTAAGCTGAAAAATAACTCAAACATGTGAAATATTTTCGTATGAGAAAATGGTTTTGGTATTACGTACATGTATGAGAATTTCGAGGGTAGCCCGGCCTCTTAATTCTACCACAAATTTATTTCTTATTACTCTATCTTTTAATATATTGATATTTTAATATATTGATATTATTGCATTATTCAAATTGTTATACTTACAGCTGTTGGTAAGGCGACCATAAACACAAGAGCGTATAGCCCAAGTACCCAAACACTGTTTTCTTTCTCTACAATCCAACTAGGTAAAGCTATACCAAAACTCATAGCCCCAGGTCCATCTGGGTTGCCATATTTTTCCCAGTTTCTTCTAGCTTCTTCGTCTGTTAAAGCCTACAAAAATATTGTATATAATCCTTCGATCATGGAAAAACAAGACACAATAGCCTTTCTAATGTTAATATCAGGATTAAAGTAAATATGTCCATTATAATATTTAAATTTTTATTTGTACATCTGTCATTATATAAATCTACCTGTTAGTCTGTCTGTTACATCTTCATCCTAAAAATGCTGAGTCGATTTGGACATAGAGATACTTAAGAATCCTGGGAATCGACATTTACCTCAGCATACCTATGTTTTGCTGAGGTAAAGTGTATGGATACCACGCATTAAATAAAATTATGTAAAAATCTAATAAAAGTTTAAATAATCAGGTTGTTATTAATATGGTGTACATATAATATTTTAAGATATACAATATATTATATACAAATTAAGTTTTGTAGGTAAATTAATACTGCTACTTTAACTACCAGGTACTATTTCAATAATGAGTAGCACAAACCTACGCGACCACGCGACTGAGAAGCGACAGCGTCAATACAAAACACACATTTGACAAGTTGTCAAAATGGGAGCGTCAATACAAAACACACATTTGACAAGTTGTCAAAACGGGAGCGTCAATACAAAACACACATTTGAAAACTTGTCAAATGTGTGTTTTGTATTGACGCTGCCGCTTCGCAGTCGAGTGGTCGCGTAGGTTTGTGCTAAGCATTATTGTACCAAGCCAAAATAGTAAGCGAAAGTATCTAATACATGTATGCTACACACGGTGTCTGACTTCCACTTTTCTGTTATAAAATTTGAAAATTTTTAACATAGTGATTAGTGTCCGAAAGAAGGTCCATTTTTGAGCAGAAGCCGAAGCCGATTAATCGGCAATCGCCACAACCTTCAGCCGAAGCTGAAGGTTTATAATCTTAATCGCTCGACTCTCAGTAATTCATTTTTAAATTCGAGGCATGATTGTAATATATATGTATATAATTATTATGCTATTGATATGATTGATTGATTGATTGATTGAACTATTGTTAAAAAATAATAATTCCTTTATTATTTCACAAATAACAATAACTAGCTATTTGACCAAGCTTTGCTCGGTATTCAATAAACACGAATAAAATGACATTTTCTAAAAATGATTCATAGTTAGATCGATTTATCGCCCCCAAAACCCCCTATATACTAAATTTCATGAAAATCGTTGGAGCCAATTCTGATATATATATATATATATATATATATATATATATATATATATATATATATATATATATATAATATAAAGGAATTCATTTAAAAATATAAGACTTAAGATTAATTAGACCAATCAATCAGTCTTTGTTTTACTCGACTAGACAAAACTAGACTAATAAATAAAATAAACAATCAGTAACTTCTTAATAAATAAATGATTTATTAAAAAGTTCGTGTTTGTTTATTGTATTTGACAGTGACTCCCAGCGGCCTCTGTATAATACACGACTAGTCTGTCGCTCTCTGACGACTGAGTTTACAGTTCATTCAATTTCGACGGTTGCTCGGACCTTTGGCAAAGCTTTGGCTTTGGCCGGGTTTTAGGCCAAAGCCGAAGGTTTCACCGAAGGTGGTTTTTTTGGCCTAAAAAAAGTTTGGTTTTTTCGGTCGGACACTAATAGTGATACACTCACACACACAAAGTTGAATTGTTTCATCAATTCAGATAAGTACAATTGTTTTGATTGCAAAAACTTAATTGTATTTTTAACTTACTTGATATGCTTTGGTAAGTCTCATAAATGCTTTTTCGTCTCCTGTCTCTTTGTCAGGATGGAGGATTAAAGATTGCTTTCTATAAGACTTCTTGATTTCAGCTTGCGTAGAACCAGGGGGCAGCCCCAAAATTTCATATGGATCAAAGTTGGACATTTCATAGTCAAACTGAGACACTTTAACAGCCAAGAATCCAAGTAGCACCCATCCAGATATAATTGCCAGCATGATAAAGAAATTTTTCACCTTTTTGTAAGGTTGTGACTGCTCTATAATTATTTGTTTTTGCTTGCATGGTGGACATTGACATTGTTCTGCTAATTTTTGGGGATCTGAAAGTGAGATATTATTATATTAATAATATGATAAGCTTATCTCTGTTAACAACAAAATCTTACAAGCACTAAAATCTAAATCCTAACCAAAAAAACTTTCTCAACTCAACATAAAACGCTTATTTAAAAGGTAGTAAAAAGTCCTATTCAGACTATAAGATTCCGCTTTGCTGTTGGGAAAAAGACTAATTATAAAATGGGAAAACATCAAACATAACTCACCTTCTTTCCTTTTTCGTGGCCAATAATAAAATGTCGCCGGAACTAATATTAGAGCGAGGAATGATAGAACAAAGTAAAAGAATGTGGAACCACTTTCATCGTATTCAAACTTTTGTCCACCCATTGTAATAATTAAATCCCAATTTACATTACTTTATCTTGTTGAGAAAATCATTAGAACCGCTACACGAACACAGAATACAAATGTACACGAACATGAACAAGTGACAGGTCAACGAAATACGAATAGCCTGACGTGTCAATAAATGTCATTTTTTGTGGTATATTTATTTAAAGCTATGAATAAACTTGTGGTAATCCTTGTTGAAAAAAACCTATTTTTATAAATCACTAATCAGTGTGAAAAAGGTGTGAAAGTTATACCCATATATATAAATATATCCTACGTTATCTTACACGTGGGAGAGCCATGCTTCGGCATGAATGGGCCGGCTTGACCGGAAAAATACCACGTTCTCACAGAAAACCGGCGTGAAACAGCGCTTGCGCTGTGTTTCGCCGAGTGAGTGAGTTTACCGGAGGCCCAATCCCCTACCCTATTCCCTTCCCCTCCCTCCCCTATTCCATTTCCTTCCCTTCCCATCCCTACCCTCCCTCTATTAACCTATTCCCTCTTAAAAGGCCGGCAACGCACCTGCAGCTCTTCTGATGCTGCGAGTGTCCATGGTCGACGGAAGTTGCTTTCAATCAGGTGACCCGTTTGCTCGTTTGCCCCCTTCTTTCATAAAAAAAAGAAAGTTGAAACATAGCTCTACGGTGATACTATCTATAGGCTATAGTGCGTTTCATCAAATAGTTCCTTTGCCGTCATGTTGGCACTAATGCAAATTAATGTTGCCACATGACCCTTACTGTGCTACCTTAAATTAGGGGAGATAATATGTTATCACAAAATGCATTTAAAGAAAATTGTACATAATTCTAACAGCTTTCGCCCACGGCTCCGCCTACGTTAACGTCTATCCCTCGGGGACCGTTCTTTTTCCCGGGATAAAAGGTACCCTATGTCCTTCTCCATACTCCAGAGTTCCAGACAACGTGTACCTATAAAAGTTTTATGATGACCCGCTTACTACTTTAGTCTTTATGTGTGAAGGGCGAAGGCGTAACCAGCAAAGTCACTTTCACATTTACTAGCTAAAAGCCGAGCTTTGTGAGGGCTCGCGTCATCACACCTTCACTGACTGATGGTAACACATTTACATGTAAAAACTATGTTAAAGCACAAATCAATAGGCGTAATAATTTGTCTGTAAAGTGTACCACAAAATGTACAAGTTGTGAGAAGTACTGGGGCTCGCTTCGCTCGCCCTGATATTATTATTGTACTAGCTTTTACCCGCGCCTTCATTCGCGTGTTTGTAGTTTTCGTTATTAGAAATGCGTTTCATCAAATAGTTCCTTTGCCATCATGTTGGCATTCTCTGTTAATAACGTAAGCACGGTAGACACGTTCTGCATGTATTCATAAGTTTTATTGTGTTTAAGGGTGATTAAACTGACGCTGGTAACCCTATTTCACTAAGCCGTAATGGGATATTTTTCATTATATTTTGGGCAACATTCGTGAATTTTAAGTAGTTCTTTCTATGTAAAAAAATATAGCTACTCTTTGTAACGTTAACAATGTTAAATTCGGATGTTTATACCGTTGGGTGACTTTTCGGTTCAAATGGACCACAATTTTAACTGTTTAGCTACTTAAAACACATTTTTTTTATATCAAACTAGTCTTATATGTAAACCTGCTAATAAATTTAATTATTTTATGAAAGTAAATTAAACATTATCGATATATTTAGATTAAAATCCGTGACGATAACAGGTGGACGAAATTCCCGAACAAAAAAAAATTTGGGTTCCAAATTTAAACGTAGTAACTGTACCCAATCAGATAATCTGTGCAAGGTCGACTGTGATTGGCTGATAAAAAAGACCATAGAGAATATAAACTACATGAGAAAAAAGACGAAGAAGGAGTTTAAAATTCAAAGTTCGATTTTCATTTTGTGAAAATTATTTTGTAGCAACTCATACAAAAATTGTAAATTAAGTGGATTAATTAATGAAAAACGAAAGGTAAGCCATTGTAAAATGTAAATGTAACCGTAAATTGATAAATTGAAGCAAAACATAACTATGTCATACCATGTTCTAATACAAAGTATGTCGCAGTATTATTTGCATATTTGTACAATAATTTACAACATAAACTATATTAATATGAAAAAGATAGATTATTATTTCATAGAAAATATTATAATGTATATCAGTATGCAGTTAATTTGGAAAATGTTAAAATGTGTATATTGTTTTATTGTAATAATACATAAGGTTGATAAGTATACTTAATAATTTATGTAAACTGTATGGAAATGTAGTAAATGAAAAATGTTTCATTAATTTCAGATTTTTAGGTCCCTATACTAGTTTGCAACATTTTAGTCTGCAAGCAATAGCTGGAGAAGGAAGGTATGGGATTATGAGTGGTACGGCCACCAAGGAAATGTCCTCTGATCAAGACGTGAGGTGGTATGCAGCTGGCCTAAACCCACGCGATAGATTTCAGCTGTCGTATACAGGGTGTAACAAAACAAAGTGATGATACTTAAGTGTGTATGTATAAAGGTGCGCGTCCACTGGATCGGAATCGGAGCGTAGGTACAGAGCGGACGGATTTGTTGCTTTACTATTAATTATGGTATTGACTACTGTGAACTGCACTAGAAGTACTGGAACGTCATTTTGCGCCTGACAAATATATAACTACACGACGCGCCGTCCGCATCGTACGTCCCGATTCCGACCTGGTGGACGCGCAGCTTTAATCCCCTCCCTATATAGAGTTTACTGTATAAGCCAATCAAGTAGTTAGTAGAGTAGCATAGACAGCTATTCTATTAAATTTATAAATAAAATACATAAAACTGTACTTTAATATTATTAATAGAAATCAACAAAAGCTTGTGGATTAAATCTGTTTTATTGTTTAATTTACTTTATTAGCCTATTTATTTAGCTGTGTACAATAATTTTTATTGAAATAAAACATTTATTTGAGCTTATTTATTTATTTATTTTTTTTAATTTTTGGTATGTTTAGAGTGAAAGGTTTTGCACTTAAAAATTTTAACTTCAGTTTCAAATTAAAAAAATAACGGATGTTTCTTTTTTTTCTTCTAAGTCCGACCTCTTGTTACGTAGTATACAGTTTACATCCTCTTTGGACGATAATAGGACAAAAATTGTGACCGTGACTAAATAGGAAATATGATTGTGACTAAATTGAAACATAGGCATTGTTTACAATTTAGTTTGTTATTATTTTTAGCAATATTCCGCGAAAAAAACTTCCACCTTTAAGTAAATGAGTGAGTGCACGCATAGGCATGCGTACAGCACCTCCCTCCTCCCACACTGCCTATGCGTACACTCGCATGCAAGAACTTGCAAACACCACCACCACACAAGCAATAATGTTGACAAATCCGTGCAAGGCCTCTCACCACCATGCAGGTTGAAAACCTCGACGCGCGTTTCGCTCCAACACCGGAGCATCCTCAGGATGTGGACTCTACGAACAACGTCCGTCAAGTGCCGCCACCGGCCAAAACACCGCCTTTTTATATCCTATCGAGCCCCGCTACTATCCCCACTACCCCCACTACCCTCACCAGTACCCCCGAACATAGACTCTTAAGACTCTTAGTGAAGATAATTGTCAAAATGAGCTTAATATCATTTTCCAAATTGCGATATCCAACGGATATAGTCCAAAAATTATTAATAATATTTTGAAAAACAAAAACAAGACAGAACTGGTTAAGTTTCTGTACGCAGGTCCTATTGATAAGGAGATAGTTAGATATAAGTCAAGTTTGACCTACATGGGAGAGGTATCTGCACGCTTATCCAAAATAATGAAAAACAACGATATGCATGTCGCATTCAGGACAAATAATACTTTAAAACATCATTTGTGTCATAATAAAGACCGGATTGATGAAAAATATCAGTCCGGTGTCTATAAGATCGATTGTCCTGAATGCGATAGTGTATATGTGGGTCAAACTGGACGCAGCTTTGAGACTCGGTATAAAGAACATATCGCGGCTTATAGGAATGGTCATCCTGATAAGTCACATTTTGCTAAACATCTTTTAGATAGTAATCATACCGTGCCCGATGGCCATTCCTATAAAGTTTTACATAAATGCGATAAAGGCTTTCGGCTGAGCGTGTTGGAACAATTAAAGATAATAAAAGAAAAGAAAAATAACAGATTTGCATTGTTGAATGACCAAACTTGCTTGACTACGTCACCGCTTATTAATATGTTCGGGGGTACTGGTGAGGGTAGTGGGGGTAGTGGGGATAGTAGCGGGGCTCGATAGGATATAAAAAGGCGGTGTTTTGGCCGGTGGCGGCACTTGACGGACGTTGTTCGTAGAGTCCACATCCTGAGGATGCTCCGGTGTTGGAGCGAAACGCGCGTCGAGGTTTTCAACCTGCATGGTGGTGAGGGGCCTTGCACGGATTTGCCAACATTATTGCTTGTGTGGTGGTGGTGTTTGCAAGTTCTTGCATGCGAGTGTACGCATAGGCAGTGTGGGAGGAGGGAGGTGCTGTACGCATGCCTATGCGTGCACTCACTCATTTACTTAAAGGTGGAAGTTTTTTTCGCGGAATATTGCTAAAAATAATAACAAACTAAATTTTAAGCTATGGATTTCCGCAAATTTAACGCCTGATTCTATTAACTATTGTTTACAATGTTCAATATTCGTCAGTCAGGGAGGTAGCACAATAATTATAGTAATGTTATAATGCTCAAAGTCGAATCTATGTTACATTATACGCGAATGCTCGTCAGTCAAGGAGGTATTATTGTAATGTAATGCTCAAGGACGAATCTATAATGTTATATTACCTGTGAATGCTCCTGGGGAGGAAGACCTTTAGGAAAATGAAACAAGTGTTAAAAAGAAGGGTAAAGTTTTATTTTGTAACATTATGATGTTACGAAGTAATTATATTATTATTTTATCTTTAATAATGATTTTAAAAAATGGTATCATAATATGTATTTTTTTAACAATAAATAATAATAATAGTAGAAAATATCGAAAGTATTGGAGTCGCTAGTCCTGCCTTTCGACTGTCGTCTTACTAATCGTCATTAATCGTGTCCAGTTTCAGTCCTCGTGTCTACGCTCGTGTCGACGCTCGTGTCGACGCTCGTGTTGACGCTGCGCCGATCTCGCACAGCACCTGCTTTATCCTATTTAATATAATCTTGAATAACCATCGCATGGCGTAATAACTTAAATATAACTTGAAACTTCTTTTTTAATAAAAAGGAATTACATAAATTAATAACATCACCGATCCAATCACGCCCGGGAGTTGATGTCTTTGTAATATAAATTTCGATACCGCTATTTAAAACCGTAATTTTTTATTTTGCCGGGTTTTATTAGGCAGAAAGTTTTAAGTCAATGACCAGTATTCAGTTGATACAGAGTGCAAGAAAAAACAAATAATTTATAAGTGGATCCCGGGTACTATACTACTCAGGTATGTATTTATTATACAGGTATTTTTACCGGAAAGCTTCTTTCGAAAGACGCTTCAGTCTTCACACATTCATCTGGGCCAATGTTACCAACCAATAAAGTCAACATTGTTCATAAACAATGACAGTGCACGGTGATGGCTGTAGAAGATAATATCGTGATTCGTATTACAGCCATTGTCAAATTGTTTGGCTAAGGTTCCGATGGAGCGGACGAAGATCTCTGTAATAAGTCTATTTAGTTAATAAGATTAAACAGAGTATTTATCTAGAATCTAAGTCGAAGTAAATTATTTTAGAATAAATTTTAAGGAGTCTACTGCTTTAACTGGGTCCAGCTCTGTGGTCGTCGATAATGTGATTATTGCATATTAATACGATTAAAAGTCAAGAATATTGTATTCTCGGTCCACCGGGCTGAATAATTTAACAATTATTATTCAATAATAAGTGTGATTCTGTTATCGTATTTATCATTGCATATTTTATTTAGTATTAAATATTTTAATCGCTTAAAACTAGTTGCATTCCGCGGCGGGGATCAGGATATGAAGGTGTCAAAATATCTATCAGTTGAGATAGCTCACGAGTACATTGATTTAACTGTTCTATATTATATCGTTTTTAATAGGCATATATTATTATATAATATATAATCTATTAAATAAAATTCTCATGTCACGGTGTGCGTGGTTGAACTCCTCTGAAACGGCTCGACTGACTTTCGTGAATCTTAGCAAGCTAGGGTTGAGAATCGGGCAACATCTACTCTTTTATCTTTATATTAATAAGTGTTACAATCATTTGCTGAATAAATAATAGTAAATTGTTACAACTCGAGACTGACGGCGACTATTGTTTGTGCGACGGGATAGCAATCATGAACTTTGCCATGGTGACATACTCTTTAGTAGGTATAGTCACTTCAATAAAATAATAATATTATGGGCGAAATACTTTATATGGCAAAACAACGTTTGCCGGGACAGCTAGTTATGTTATAATAATATATAATATAAATGTCAAGACTTAAATATTTACATATTTTTTGTGGGTTTAATACACCCATGGCACTATTAACAATAAAACGTTAACAAAAAGGGGGCACCTGAGGCTGAAGAATTGTCGCCTAGAATACTGATATTGTTAAAGCGTGGTAAGTCTAGTCTAGATAAAGCCTACACCTGGTCTAGTTTCCTTCTTTATATTTTTGTTAAAAAAAAAAGAAAAATAAGCGCATCTGATAGTCTGTATGTCAAGACTTAAGGCTCTTAATCCGTTAATTAAAATCTTTCGATCGACTAGTGAGTTAATAGAAAACAAGAAGTAGGCTCTTAAATCTATTTTTGCTAGATATATTTTGGGTATTGGCTTGAAAGCCTTAAAAGTTAATTTTCCAAATTAACATGTAATTTTGAAATAAACTTACGAAGTAGTTTCAAATTTAAAATAATTCAATAATTGTATTTAAAATATAATACAATATTTTCCGCCGCTTTGTTTGGGGAAAAGAAAATCTTTGAAATAAGGTAACCTTCGATAAGGGTACACGAAGATATTATAGTTTTAAATTCTAATAGTTTATTGATGTCATGATGTATATTAAATTAAGCCAGTGGTCCCCAACCTGTTTTTGTTTTTGGAACGAAGTTCCCTAATTTTTTTATTTTTCATGCGGGCCGCATACATTTTTGGTCTTGGTGTCGAGGGCCGCAACAAACATTTTTAGGTTTAAAAAATAACGTAATTTAAATTTAACGATTCACAAGTGAAAAAAGACTTTCACGTTGACTGTATAATATTTTGCCCATGGGCGTGAATTTCAAAATGGTTTAACATCACGTGGGCTACAAATAAAGTCCCGGTGGCCCGCATGCGACCCGCGGGCCGCGGGTTGGGGATTGCTGTGTAAAGCCCACAATAATTATAATAGTAACATCTATAAAATATATATAAAATTAACTGTCAGCACTACGGCTATGGTGTTGAGCGTTTAGTCGCCGAGCCCAAAAGGTACCCGATTGATGGGCTGTACTAATTTGTCTCTGAGAACAAATACTGGAATTATCCAACGA
Source organism: Lysandra bellargus (assembly GCA_905333045.1). Lineage (NCBI taxonomy): Eukaryota > Metazoa > Arthropoda > Insecta > Lepidoptera > Lycaenidae > Lysandra > Lysandra bellargus. The sequence continues at coordinate 1,743,573 of HG995344.1, forward strand.
AACAATAATAATCTCGGTCTGATATTGAGACAAGACTTATCGAGTCTGAGTGTTATAGGTTTCCGTTACGACGTTGTCTTTTCTGATAATATATTATCTGATAAGTTTGATAATAATTTATATCGAGATAAATACTACTGTTGATAAGTCTGATCATATCGAGACTTTGTTAGGTGAGATCTATAATGATTATAATCAATCGAAATGGAATCGATCTGCAACACTTATAATCAGGAGTGTTTTATAAGCAGTAGCTTAACTTAATCGTTTTTGGGATCATTTAAAACAATAATCTGGCGAATCCAACGAGGGTGCATCTATCGTCAGTAGGAGCCTGGATCTATCCAGATCTGGTCCGGTTCTATCAGTGCCGGTACTCGGGAAGGCTTCAGGTTCATTCGTAACCTGATCGTCCCTTACCTATATTGGTCACTTTTAGTGATATTTTCCCGATTGTCTGGTCTTAGTGACCTAAAAAAATAAATACTGGGGTAGCTCGTTATAATCAACTTATTTGTCGATAAAATATGTTGCAAAAAATATTGAGGGTAGTAACTATAACATTACGTAGATATTAAGTAAGTTTCATTATGTACACTCGCGGTGTATCCCGAGTCCCAAAATTGGTGCAAGATTTATTTAATAATAATAATTATATACCGGCAGACATAGTAAATCACAATCGTAGTTCTATATTTAGAACAAAAGGATCGCGCGAGATGCGCATTGGTTGTTAACTGATGAGACTCGCAGTCTATCTAGTTATTAGCTCGAAATAGCTATTCTCTATAAAACGGCAAAGATATTAATATTATAATAATAATAATTATGTAGTTATATTTATAGAACAAAGAGCGCGGGAAAAACGCGCGGGAGTTGCACATTTTTTATTTTTAAGCATTGTCGGAGACTCGTAGTCAATCCATACATAATATTGATTTGAAAAATATCAATATATTTTAAATTGTAATTAACTCGCAGTTAATCCCCTCAAACCAGCCAACATAGTATTGTACTTCTATTTTTAGATAAAACATCGTTAGAGACTCGCGGTCAATTCCGATGCATAAGGATTGTGTTTAGAGACTCGCAGTCAATCCACACATTATAGCGGTTTATAAAATAACTCGCTGTTAGCCCCCAAACCGGCCAACGTAAAGTTCTATTTATAGAACAGATAAAGCACCGTCAGAGACTTGCAGTCAATTCCGATGCATATAAATTGTGCTTAGAGACTCGTAGTCAATCCACACTTTATGGCGGTTTATAAAATAACTTAATACATAATTAAACTTGCAGTAATTAACTTGCAGTTATTTTCCCCAATCGGACAAACATATAGTTCTATTTATAGAATAGGTAAAACATCGTCAGAGATCCGCAATCAATTCCGATGCATATTATAGAATATAGATTGTGTAAAAGGACTCACGGTCCAAACACACTGTACTTATTGACTCACAGTCGCAGTACGGGCCGGTTAGTTAAAATAATTGCAGTAATCACCTGCAGTTGTTTCCCCCAATCCGGCAATTATATAGTTTTATAATTCTATTTATAGAACAGATAAAGCATACATAATATTAAAGATCGCGTATAAGGACTCGCAGTCCCAACACATTGTACGTTTATTGACTCGCGGCCGCAGTACAAGCCGGTTAGTATTGAATATACTTGATTCGTCTAGGCCTCAGTAGTGCCTGCCGTTTATTTAAGTATTTAATAGTACTGACATGTATTTTCTTATCACACGATAAAATAATACTGACTTTAGTTACTTCCAACACTGACTCAATCATTTTAATAATAATTATAACCAGCTGCAGCGCTTTGGCTGAGAATCAGAAGAAAATAAACCTATAAATACAAGAACATAATATTATTATCACTGCAACAGTTATAACAATTTTATTAGTATACGTAATGTTTCTCTTTTTAATTATATGTAACTATAAAATATATTAACTACCTATATACTTACCTAGTACTTATTAGGGTTTAAAAAAATTGCACATTACCGCTATATACGTGTACCTTTATATTGTAATAATATTATACCCAATAAATGCCAACGAGTTTCTTACATACATGAGGTATGAAGGGAATTTATTTGGATTTTTCACAAAATCACTCAACAAACTAAAGAATAATGATCAAAGGCATCTGTCTCGATCTAAAAGACTACAAAAGTACTATTATGAGGGTCATAATGTGATGATGCATGGTTTAAGGGTAGGGATGATGACGAATAATCTAATTTGCTTAAAAGCATATGTTTTCAGTTCTTAAAACAGCGCCGAAACCCCCAAACATGTATATCTGCAAGGAGGTCAAAGTTATGTTCACTACATTCGAACCATTGTAGGTAAGAAACATAATAATAATAATATATAATAATAATATATTTATTCAGTATTCATAATGGTGAGTTACAAATCGTTAGCGCTACTTAAAAACTAAATACAAAAAGTGTTGCCTGAACTAGGATTTCCTGTGTTTCAGGCGAAAACTAAGGCTTAATTCTAAAACAAATATTAGAATACAAACTATACTATGCCTTAAAGTTAAAGATTAACTTAGATATTATACTAACTATAATTATGATTTTAATGACCTATATTAACATGTTATTATTACACAATATTATACTTAATCTTATTTTAGTAATGTTATTTTATTGCAAAACCACTAAAAGTTTCTCTGTTTCCTCATAACTCATACTTTGAAGGTAATTTTTAAGGTTTCTTTTACAAATAAAGTAATTAGCAGCATATATATTTAGCACGGCATTTATTCTTTTATAAAGAAGAGGACCTAAGAATATATAGAATTTATCAGCAAAAGCATGTTTTGTACTTATTTCCAGCGGACAAACGATATCTTTCCGCCTTTTGTTTATGGAATCCGGATAGAAGGGTAGAGTTATGTGTTGCTTCAGTACTACGTTTAGTATGAATAGCTGACGAACTGTTAGTACTTGAAAAGACTTATAAAGCTGGTTAGTAGGGAAAAGAAAAGGTCGAAAGCTACATATTTTGATTATTGCCCTTTGTGCTCTTTCAACAGTTAATAACAGCGTTTTACCTACTCCTCCCCAAGATGTAATACAATAAGTTAGCATCGATTGACATAAAGCAAAATACACCTGCTTGATTAAATCTTGGTCTAGTACATGACGAAGCTTCTTGAAAATAAACATCAATTTACGTATTTTTTCACATAGTTTATCTACATGAGGCCTAAAGGATAGATTTTCATCTACTATTATACCTAGATGTTTTATGTTCTCGATCCCATTAATACTAGGACATGTGCATGCTATGTTAGATAGTGTTGTGCAAACATGTGCATATAGTTTTTGGTTAGTAATTGCTGGGGTTGGTTTACGCATTTATTTTTCGGCATTCAATGTTAATAAATGAGTCGATAGCCAATTATTTACGATATTAAAACCTTGCTGTGCATGCTCGAAAACTTCGCGATGTGTGTTAGCAGAAAAAACAAGTGCTGTGTCATCGGCGTATGAAATGATTATGCCGCGGTCTAGTTTTAGTTGACACAGGTCATTGATGTATATTAAAAACAGTGTTGGCCCTAAAATACTTCCCTGTGGGACACCATATTTTGTATTATTTTGAAATGAGCTATATACATTGTCAACTTTAACACATTGAGTGCGGTTCTCTAGGTAGCTTTTAAATAGTTTTAATTGTGTGCCCCTTATTCCTAAGGATTCGAGTTTGTGTAAAAGGATTTCTGAAGATATTGTATCAAAAGCTTTTGCAAGGTCAAGAAAGATTCCAATTACGTGATTACCTTTATCCATTTCTCGGGCTATATGATTTGTCAAATTATGAACTGCGTCAGCTGTTGAGAGTTTTGATCTAAATCCAAATTGATTATTTGATAATGCTGATATATGTTCTAAGTAATTGACCAGCCTGTTATTGATTATTTTTTCTAATACTTTTGACAAGGATGGCAAGATTGAGATAGGGCGGTAATTTGAGACTTCCTGTTTGTCACCGGATTTGTAAATCGGTACCACGACTGCCTTTTTCAAACATTTAGGAAAATGTCCTTGAGATAAGCATTTTTGAAAGATATGGGTTAAGTGCGGAACCAGAATATGTCTAAATTTTTTCAAAATTGTACACGATATGTTATCCCATCCAACTGCGCAGTCGTCCCGTAGGCTTCCGATAATCCTATCTACCTCGGATTCATCGGTGTCTATTAATGAGAAAGACATTGCGTTAGATCTGTTAGTTAAAGCGGCATACTGTCGCCCATGCAATTGACTTTGTGACTTATGTGCTAAGTGCGCCCCAATATTTACAAAATAATTATTTACAAAGTTTAAAGATGACAATTCTGAAGATTGGTTATTCAGCAAAACTGAGGATGATTCGTGCTGCTTTTTGGTGTATGTTATATCCTTGATATGTTTCCAAATTTTTCTGCTGTTATTTTTAGCGCGTTCCAGAATGCTTTTATCGTAGTTATTTTTTACTCGTCTTAGCAAGTCATTGCAAAAGTTACGATACCTTTTGTATGTTGTTTGCAATGTGATATTGTGTGGATTTTCTCTAGTTTTAGTATGTAGTTTATCCCTATGTCTTATGCAACGCAGAAGACCGGGAGTAATCCATGGCTTGAGATTAAATTTTTTACTGCTAGTGCGATAAAGCAAAGTATTTTTCTGGATTGCATTTTGTATATTTTGTATTATGTATTCCATGCAAAAATCAGTGTCAGCATGATCGTAAATCGGTGTGAAGTCATAAGTTCCATGAGAAGTTCCCTGGATTACTCATGGATCCCATCATGAGGTCACCACTTTTATGAACACCATTCCACGATTGTACTCTATACAACAAAATAAAAATTTTGAAAATCGGCTCACAAACGGTGAAGTAATCGTTGAACATGCACGAAAAAATCCGCAGCCAGTATCCACAGCCGAACATATTATAACCTCCTCCTTTTTGGAGGTCGGTTAAAAATAGCGATTAGCAACTAATGAACACAAGTGTAACAAACTAAGTATAATAGTTTAAATAAATGCTTCGATTCAAAGTGATCCTTACGTATACAAAATTTTTTTTCTCTGTTCTTCATATTTTTCAACATTTAATTTTAATTTTTCTCTGTAGCGTTTAGTTCGCTGGGCCGGTGTTAGGGCCATCACTGAAAAAAACCGACCAAGTGCGAGTTGGACTCGCCCATGAAGGGTTCCGCAGCAGCAATAAGAATTGTTTCTATGAAATTATAAGGTTTTTGATTTATTTTAATGTTTCATTTTTGATATAATGAAAGTAAAATTAAGGTTTATCATTTATGACGTATAAAAAAACTACTAGCTAGATCTCGTTTAAACCAATTTTCGTTAGTAGTTTTTATAGTAATGTACATCATATATTTTTTTTAGAATTATCATGCCCCTACTTTAGAAGTTAGAGGGGGGGACACACATTTTGCCACTTTGGAAGAGTCTCTCTCGCAAACTATTCAGGTTAGAAAAAAATGATATTAGAAACCTCAATATGATTTTTGAAGACCATCCGTAGACACCCCACACGCATAGGCCAGATGAAAAAAATAATTTTTGTTTCAGTTGTACCTATGGGGCCCCTAAAATTTTTTTATCAAAATCTTAATGCGGTTCACAGACTACATCTACTTACCAAGTTTCAATAGTATAGCTCTTATAGTTTCGGAGAAAAGTGGCAGACAGACAGACAGACAGACAGACGGACGGACGGACGGACGGACGGACGGACGGACGGACAGACAGACAGACAGACAGACAGACAGACAGACAGACATGACGAATCTATAAGGGTTCCGTTTTTTGCCATTTTGGCTACGGAATTAGCGCTCATTAGCGATCGTTAAATTAATCGTGCTTGCTAAAAATACGATTGCTAATATTATGTATTATGTGCACAGCAATAGTCTGCGACCATGATAAAAAATTCACGTCCGCGGTGTTACGTACCGCGGCGCAAACTGTTATTGAATTGCTATTTTTCACTCGATGCAAAATAATACTCGACGCGAGCGCGGAGCGGTGCGATGCGAACCTATAATTCACGATGCGATTTATCAAATAGCAAAGCAATAACACGTAGCATGCTGTGACATCAAAATTAGCATGTTAATGAAATAGAAAAAAACATTAATTCCCATTACTACTACTTCAATCCAAAATATTTAAAGCTTATTACCCCCGCTTAAAAAAGTACTATTAAAAAGACCGTATTAAAATCGGTCCGATTTTTACACAAAAAACATAGCCTAACCTGCCTGTATGTATATTGTATATACAGGCAGATAATATTATTTTTTTTTTGTTTAAAACAGTGGTATACAAGAAACCCCTCTTTTATGTTCGGGCTAAAAGTTACATTTATATTTGTATCCTTGTACATTATCCTGTTAAAAATAACAGTAGATTTATCAAAATTAATTTACAATATTAAATAACAGAACAAATTTTTTTTTCAAAATCGATCACATTCCCTATGAACTATGCCTTATGTGTCCATTTCGTCACCGAAATCCGTCCGCTAATATGTCACGAAACTAAACGGACGTGACGAATCCTGCTTTGTCGGAGTAATTTGCAAATTGAAAATATTGTTTTCGCTTAAAAAGAACATAACACAGTTTCAATGCACATTACAATATATTACGCTTTCAATAATAATATAATTTTCATAAGCCAACTTACCGATTTCACGTAAATATCTAAACTAAAGTGGACTTCTTATTTGACTTCACGAGGAACACGCTTCGTCGTCACGGATTTTGCAAAACTGACAATGGCAAGATAAAATATTAAATAACATGGTCGTTTTAAATTGATAACGTTGCCAGGATGAAAAAATTAAAGGTGTTTTGGTGAATTTAATCTCAGGATACCCCCAAAAAAGCGTGACTAAAGTGGACTGTCCATATAACTCAAAATGTTGACCAAGGATATTGATAAGGATTTTATTGTATTCTTATATTAATATGGATTAATACAATAGTTTAAAATAAAATACATATTTCAAGCTTTTAAAATATACCTTTATCATAAAGCTGAAATAAAATGCATAGGGAAAATTTAGATTGAAAAATTCACTAAGCATGTGTGGCCTACTAAAATCATCGGATTTTTGCGAACTTTTACTTATGATTAATTAATTAGTACGGTAATTGTTGATTGATATATTTATTTGTAAAGGTAATTAACCCATCTTTTAGGAAAAAAAAGTAACTTATGAAATAGGGTCGTAATATTACAGTCGGGGCATTATAATAGGCCACATTTGACATCTGTCAGATTAATCTCCATAGTGAGGTGAGCTGCGTAAAAACATCGACCAAGACGAATAAATCGATACGGACTTGAAATAAAATATTTGATTTTTTTATGTTTGAAACAAACTCCTGTCCCATTATTACTTTTTTTTTTGCAAATTCAAGGAGCAAAATAAGACAAGTACATAATTTACAAAAACAAATGCATTTATTCGCTTGAATTATGAAAACTGTTAAATTTAGTATTATCATTATTCATTTCACATAAATATATGTTACTTTTCACAACGTAGTTATTAATTTATGGGGATATTTCGTTACAAGTAATCAATGCATCGATATTATTTATTCGCTTTCGATTTTTAGGGTAACTTCCCTAGAGTTTAAAAAGAAAAAAGGTCAGCTGACGTAACATTGTAACGTCGTGCAATTATTAAGATCAGAATTTGTTTATTACGTTTAGAATTGTTTATCAGTAAAAGCAAATCGTTAAATAATTCGTATCGGTCATATTATTTACAATAAATATGTAATCGTAATTGAAAAAAGTTAATAAATTGTGCAGTTATAACAAAACGAAAATATTTATTTTTTATGCGCGTCGCTACAAGGTTACCTGGTACAATTTTGATGAACTGTCAAATGTGGCCTATTAAAATGTCCCGACTTTAGTAGTAATCACTTTAAAAGTGTTGTGACATTAGCTTTTGCTATGGTGCAAATTTACACGGAATGACTCATATAACCATTAATTTCTATGCCTTAAATTATGTTCTGTGCTTTGTACTTTTACGAAAGTCATAAAAAATGTAATGTCATTTTGATTGACACTGACACTTGACAGCAGACATCTACAAATTACAATCTGTCATCAGCATAAAAAACAAAAAAAATCTGAAAAATAATGAGCTCAAAATCTGTAGAAATTAAATCTCAAAAAGTCATTACAAATTAAGGTAAAATTAACATTGCTATCGGTAATCATTACAATCATGTTTGTTGTATTAATTATGTAATAGCCTTTTAAGCAAGTACTAGAATGAGTCGCAATTACAGTTTTATTTTTCAATATTATTTTAGATGGCTACCAAAACTATAGCAAGTGCTACAGTAAGAGCCGTTAAAAAGCGCGTCTTGCCATCTAGGGCTGCTTTGGTTTTAACACCATCAGCTGTACAAAAAGTCAAGGAAATTATGGCCAAGGATGATGCAAAAGGTTACATAGGATTGAAAGTTGGAGTAAGACAGAGGGGCTGCAATGGACTCTCATACACATTAGATTATGCTAAAACAAAGGATAAACTAGATGAAGAAGTTAAACAAGATGGAGTCACTATAATAATAGATAAAAAAGCGCAACTAACATTACTTGGTATATATACATTTACAAATATTAAGTTTTCATCTGTTATTGGTCTGAAATATATATATTAAATTCAAAATATCTTTTATCTTTGCAGGTACGGAAATGGACTTTGTTGAAAACAAATTATCTGCAGAATTTGTATTTAATAATCCAAACATTAAAGGAACTTGTGGCTGTGGAGAATCATTTAGTATATAAAATTTAATCTGATTTTAGAATTTGCTATGTAATAACAAATAACACTTTTATTAGCACAAAGGCTTATGAAATTGTGCAGCTTAAAAATTCTAGTAAAAATGATTATTTGTGAAAAGCTAAATACGGAAGTTTCTTATTATCTGTCAATGGTATTAGTGTTAAAATCTCACATAATACCTAGTTCATGGTTATAGAATATTGAAAGAAAATTTTTATCCTAGGTGATTAGATTTGTGTTGTTTAGCTTTTTAAAATTTATTTAGTTAATAAATATGTAAATAAAGTTAATTGTTCTTATATTTTCCTAACCTATTGCTTTATACATAGATCACATCGGTATATACCAATTTAAAGCACAGGTTTTAAAACAAAGCTAAATCTATACTACTTTTATATTGTGCTAATATTGTAAAGCGGAAGAGTTTGTTTGTTTGAACGCGCTAATCTCAGGAACTACTGGTCTGATTAAAAAAAATATCAGTGTTAGATAGCCCATACTTACTTACTGGGATTTGATTGTAGGCCTTGACAAGGTCTATTGTAGAGAAGACTGTACAACCTGAGATGCTATGAGCAAAGTCCTGGATATGTTTGATGGGGTACCTGTCCGGGATAGTCCGAGAGTTGAGAAGACGATAGTCTCTGCAGGGGCGCCAACCATTATCTTTTTTGGGCGCTAAGTGGAGAGACCAGGGACTCTCGGATGGACGTGCAGTACCGCTGCTCAGCATCAGCTCGAACTCTTGCTTAGCAATTCTAAGCTTGTCCGGGGCTAACCTTCTAGGGGAACAAGAAATAGGTGGTTATCGAGGAAGGCTAAAGGCTATTATTTTATCACGCTAATACTAATAGGAGTGAAGAAATAGAGGAAAATGTGAAAAAAACGGGGGAAATTATTTGAAAGGGCTTGTCTCACAAACTACCAGAGCAATTTTACTGATAATTGGCAAAGATAAGAAGTAGACTATGTGAAGGCTATTTTTTGTGGATTAATTTGTCTGTGAATTATCTTATTTACTATTATCTAGTTTTTTATATAATTGATGTTCATGAGATTCGAATATCTCTCCAAAGAGGATGTAAACTGTATACTACGTAACAAGAGGTCCTTAGGAGAAAAAAAATAAACATCCGTTATTTTTTTAATTTGAAACTGAAGTTAAAATTTTTAAGTGCAAAACCTTTCACTCTAAACATACCAAAAATTAAAAAAAATAAAATAAAAAATAAATAAGCTCAAATAAATGTTTTATTTCAATAAAAATTATTGTACACAGCTAAATAAATAGGCTAATAAGGTAAATTAAACAATAAAACAGATTTAATCCACAAGCTTTTGTTGATTTCTATTACTCAATATTATAATATTACAGTACAGTTTTATGTATTTTATTTACAAATATAATAGAATAGCTGTCTATGCTACTCTACTAAGCCAATCAAGTATTGGCTTACACAGTAAACTCTATATAGGGAGGGGATTAAAGCTGCGCGTCCACCAGGTCAGAATCGGGGCGTACGGTGCGGACTGCGCGTCGTGTCGTCATATATATTTTGTTAGGCGCAGAATGACGTTCCAGTACTTCTAGTGCAGTTCACAGTAGTCAGTACCATACATACAAAGCAACAAATCCGTCCGCCGCATACCTACGCAGTATCCAGTAGACGCGCACCTTCATACATGTAACACACTTAAGTATCATTACTTTGTTTTGTTACACCCTGTAAACGACAGCTGAAATCTATCGCGTGGGCTCAGGCCAGCTGCATACCACCTCACGTCTTGATCAGAGGATTTTTCCTTGGTGGCCGTACCACTCATAATCCCATACCTTCCTTCTCCAGCTATTGCTTGCAAACTAAAATGTTGCAAACTAGTATAGGGACCTAAAAATCTGAAATTAATGAAACATTTTTCATTTACTACATTTCCATACAGTTTACATAAATTATAAGTATTGTATTAAGTATACTTATCAACCTTATGTATAATGTATTATTACAATAAAACAATATACACATTTTAACATTTTCCAAATTAACTGCATACTGATATACATTATAATAGTTTCTATGAAATAATAATCTATCTTTTTCATATTAATATAGGTAGTTTAAGTTGTAAATTATTGTACAAATATGCAAATAATACTACGACATACTTTGTATTAGAACATGGTATGACATAGTTATGTTTTGCTTCAATTTATCAATTTACGGTTACATTTACATTTTACAATGGCTTACCTTTCGTTTTTCATTAATTAATCCACTTAATTCACAATTTTTGTATGAGTTGCTACAAAATAATTTTCACAAAATGAAAATCGAACTTTGAATTTTAAACTCCTTCTTCGTCTTTTTTCTCATGTAGTTTATATTCTCTATGGTCTTTTTTATCAGCCAATCACAGTCGACCTTGCACAGATTATCTGATTGGGTACAGTTGCTACGTTTAAATTTGGAACCCAAATTTTTTTTGTTCAGGAATTTCGTCCACCTGTATCTCTCATTAATACAGATTTTTTTAAAGGTACAAGAAAACTTTTCCAACTAGTAATTGGACAGTACTAGTCATTGGACAAAGCAATATATTTTATTGAGGTTGCTTTAAAAACTGCCTGTTTTTAAGGTAATAGAACGCCTGATTTTAAAGAAAAACAGGTAGTTTCTGATTGATAAAATATTACGTCTCGTTAGATGTTAAACCGTCTAAAATTAGTAGGATACTACAAATAAGTTAGACTACAAAAGCCGGACACTTTTTAATTTTGGCCGGAGACGCAACCCAAAAGCCTGTGTCCGGCTTTATCCGGACGTCTGGCAACCCTACTGAGTGTCTGTAAAATCTCTTCACGCCCAAACCGCTGAACCGATTCTGCTGAAGTTTGGTAGAGTTATTTAGGTAGAGTTGTATAGGTTACTTTTTGTAGAAAAATGTACGGTTCCCGAGCGACGATAAATCATGGCGCAACGGAGTTGCGGGCCACAGACTACTTAGGGATATGTTGCGGGCGTCAAGACTCAAGCACACTCAAGGCCACGTAGGTAAGGGTAAGTCGTAAATGGCTAGGCTACCAAACTAAAGATGATATTATAATATTTTATCCATAAAGAAAATTCAGTGATCTCTTTGATGAGATGCGTTATTTTCATTAGGTCTTTGGTTAAACTTATTAGGTAATACTTATTTTAAAAAAAGACGGGTTGCTCCGGGAGTGCCGGCAGAAGTCTCAGTTTATATACTGTATTATCTATGGGCAGAAGTGAAAACTTTATTAACGTTGTGCATTTTTAACCCATTTTTTATGAAAATCGATTATTAAAAAATCGTTTTTTTTTTAATTAATCGAAACCCTTACAATCGATTAAATTTTTAACCCATTTTTTATGAAAATCGATTTTTTAAAAATCGATTTTTTTAATTAATCGAAAGTTCGACTTTCGATTAATTAAAAAAATCGATTTTTTAAACCTTAGATACATAATATTAAAGCAATAATGTATACTCTATGGTCGAAACCCTTACAATCAAGGAACTTAGAGTCAAACTGGAAGCCAAACTTCGAATAACAAGCTGAAGATGATATTTTTGACCCCGAATAACCTTTTACGTTTGACGTTTACCTTCCGTCCCTTTCTAAATCTTCTCACTAATATACCAGAGTAATTATACAAAACTGCACTTATAACACATCCGCAATCTTGACCGCGACGAATTTGATCTTATAATATTGTTTAATTAATATTGTATACTATGAAATATTTTTTAATAGTAAGTGGATAAGTAGAGTTATTAAAAATATTATATATTATTAGTTAGATAGTTATAACTAAACTACAGTTCGATTATATTTACCTACTTATTTTTCCATAAAATAAAGGTAAACACGTGAATCTTAAATTGCAACACTGTCAAATCATTGACACACAGTGACAAGCTAAGATGGCGGATGTTTGTGACGTTTCGCATCACTTCGCAATTTTCTTATGATTTATTTTGGATAATATATAATAAAAACAACGAAATGGGTGTAAAATGTATAGTTCGTGGGTGTGGAAGTGAGTGGTATCCTGCATGTGATGTGATTTTTCACAAGTAAGTACACAATTTTAATGTAAAATTGTTAGTACGTCGTACACCTTTGTTCGTGATTATTTTCGTTATTTTATGGCCTTTACTTGAAAATTGTTTTTGACAACCATTGGGCTTCGGTTGTTTGTTAATTATGTCTGTAATAATGCGTTTATAGTTCATAATTGTCCTATAATAACTGTTTTAAATTCGTCAACTGAATTGTAATAGGGTGACCACGTTGTGAGCCATTGTACTATAATGGCTGGTTTACACGTATTTAAGTTGATAAGTAGTTAACTAAATTTCAACTTAATTTTAAGTTATTAATTGCATGTACTCACACAATTTAGTATCAACACAACATTTAGTATCAAGTAGCAAGTTAAAATTTAGTTAAGTACTAAACAAGATAATTAGAATTTTGTCTATTTTCTTTATAGGCAGGCAGGGCTTGTCACTTGACACATTTGGGCAGACACTTCAAATTAAGTTAAAATTTAGTTGACTACTTATCAACTTAATAGGTAATTAGTGCCATGTATGCTACCTAGATGTTAGATAAATATTTGTATAAATATTTGTTTTATTGTCTTTTTTAGGTTTCCCCCTGATTTAGCGGAACGGAATAAATGGTTGGCGATTGTGCCACTGAGAAGACCTCTTACAGAAAGCTCTAAAATATGCAGTCTCCATTTTAAACAATCGGATTATGACAGTACTGGAAAAAAACTTTTAATCGGTATAACCCCTATCTATCAAGAAAGTAATGTAAGTTTATTCTGTGACCATATGATATTTTTGCCTAATTACATATATAAATTCAATTTCAATAGATTTATTAAACATTAATCAAAAATAATTTATTGTAGGAATCAGAGAATACTGATACAAAACTACCTTCCATTTTAATTGATGAAGCAATGAATATGCCTTCATCATCACGTCATGTAAGTATAAATATAATATAAAAGTATTAAATATATTTCCATTGTCTGGTACCTATAACACAAGTTCTTCAGATACTTAGTATGGGGCCAGATTGACATGGTGTGAAATATCCATAGATATTATTATTAGTTAAATCAATAACATTCACCGTAACTAATTTAATAGAAATAGTTTGTCCCTGGAACTATTTTCGTGGGAACTGCAAAGCCACAGGTAGAAGCTAGTTGATAATGACTAGCTTCTACCTGTGGCTTTGCACCATTTTTTTTTTAAACATGATAATATTAAAAACATATACCATGGGATACATGGGTGTCTGATGACTTAATGCACCTACATATTTACTGATGCGATATTTTCTCGTCCAGATGCTGTTGCCTCTTCAGGACACAACATCAAAAAGGGAAAATACATCCAATGTGCAAGAAGATAATATACTACCCTGCAAAAAATCTCGCTTATTTAAAACATTGTTATTACCACAAGTGGACAATGAAAACAAAGTACAGGTAAAATAAATTAATTTAACACATACATTCTTAATATCTTCTTACTTATTTATGAACTGGCTTAATATTTATGCATAAAAATCTGGTGCCATAGTATTTGTGTTTGGACTTCTTTAAAACGGCCTCAGTTACATTTGTGAATAGTTTGTAATATATATTTCATATTACTTGGTACTTGGATTAAGATCAGCACAACTCTGTTCTGAGCTATTTTTGAAAGTTTCTAGCTGTTGGGATAATGGTAATTAATAATTATGTATGTTTTTAGGTCACCAACCAAAGTACCTCGCCTATCAAGATCAGTATGGACAAAAGCATACAAGCACGAATTAAAACACCACGAGAAGACGCTCTTGAGAGGAGAAACAAAGTATTAGCTCAAAGAGTTATCAGGTTGAACAAGTCGGTAAATAGCATGAAGTCCTTAATGAATATAGTTAAATCATATGCAAGTAACAGTGAAATAGAAAATATAATTAGTGGAAATTTTGCGAATATTTGCGAACATTTCAAAAAACCGACGCAACAATCCCTGCAAGGTATGAGGTATACTGAAGAAGTAAAATCATTTGCATTAACTCTCCATTTTTACTCCGCAAAAGCATATGAGTTTTTAAGAAAATATGTAGCGTTGCCCCATGTAGAGACCTTACGGCGTTCTATTTCAACATTCAATTGTAATGTGGGGTTTCTAACGGAGGTTATTGAGTATTTAAAATGTCAATTAGAAAGCCAAGAAAAACCATTCCTGAAAAACGTGGCATTAATATTTGACGGAATGGCCTTAAAACAAGATTTGATCTATGACCAAAAATTGGATAAAGTATTCGGATATGTTGACTTAGGCCAAATTTCTGTTAAAGATAAAGAAGAATTAGCTACAGAAGCGTTAGTCTTTCAAATTGTGTCTTACACAACATATTTCAAGTGCCCAATTGCATATTTTTTAATTAAAAGTTCATTATCAGCCGATTTCTTGGCAGAACTGCTTAAAAAAGCAGTTATTTTGCTGGACGAAATTGGCATAACTGTTCGCTCAATGACGTGTGATGGCGCTCCATCAAATATTAAAGCATACCAAACCTTGGGTTGTTCCCTAGAGCAAAATAATTTCAAGCCTTACTTTCAACATCCAAATGGACGAGATCAGATTTATTGTTTTTTGGACGCTGCACACATGCTCAAACTGGCTCGTAACGTTTTCGCAGAATTTAATATCCAGACACCTACTGGAATGACTTCTTTTCATTATGTACGCGAGCTTCACGACGTTCAAAAAGAAGAGGGTCTCAAATTTGGTAACAAATTAACGGCAACTCACATACAATATGCTAACAAAAAAATGAACGTGAAGCTCGCTGCAGAAGTGTTAAGTTCATCTGTTGCTGATGCTGTTGATTTTTTGAGACAGAGTGGAAACATACGTTTCCTAGGGAGTGAAGCAACAGTAGAATTTCTAAAAATGATTGATCGGCTTTTTGATATAATGAACTCGAAATCTCCTTTCGGCCGTGGTTTTAAAAGTCCTTTATCGGAAAAAAATGAAACTTTTGGAAACCTATTTTACAAGAAAGTAAAGTTTTTTTAAATTCACTATCTATCCAAGGCAAAGGCATTTTAAACCATCCCCGCAAAACTTTTGCTTTAGGGTTTTTGATGGGAATTGAAAATTTTCTGCTTCTTCTTAACAACCTACTCATGTAGTCAAATATCTTTTAACATTTAAATGTTCTCAGGACAATTTAGAATTTTTTTTTTCATGTATTCGAGCACGTGGTCGAACAAACAATAACCCAAGCCCTATGGAATTCAGATACAGATTGAGAAAATTGCTCTTTAGAAATTCTATTCAGCCATCAATCAATGCAAATAGCGTTGACCACACATATGAGGCATCTCATGTTTTTGATTATAGTACCAAAAAACCATCACTTTTGGACTCCATCGACGATATTGATAACGATTTAGATTACACCAAAGAAATGGAAGATCAACTATATTCTTTGGAACTAGAGCTAACAACAACAAGCTCCGAATACCAAAAAAATATTCTTTATTACATAACAGGATATATTGTCAAACAAATTATAAAGCGTGAAAAATGTGATGAATGTAAAAAAATACTGATTGAACCTGAACATTTACAATCTGATCATTTTTATAATGTGGACGTTAACAGACACCAGTCTTTTACTGTGTTTGTAAATAGAGGGAAATTGCATTTCCCTTCTACTGAAGCGTATTCAGTAATTGAATATGCTGATAAAGTTTTCAAAAATTTATCAAACATGGATAAATTAAATTCTTTCAACGTTAAAAATAATATGATAAATTTGGTCTGTCAACATTTTACGCCGAAATTAAGAAAAATGTTTTGTCATACCACAAATGACTGTATAACTTGCACTGAATTGCACGAATCAAAACTTGTTAAATTAATTGCAAATTCATTTTTAACTATGCGTCTCCGAAGACATTTAAAAAATATCATGGATTCCAGGTTAAGCGTTATTCGGACTAGGCGTCAGAAACTTCACAAAGCTATAATATTTAATCATGTATAATTTATTATTAAATAGGTATCATAATTTGTGGGCGTCCAAGAAAAAATAATATTTATGTAAGGGGCTAAAACATTTTCAGAAATTTCCTTAGGTAAAATTGAAGATTAGGTACTATAGTATGTATATGTATAGCTATCAACTGTATGTATTTTATTATAGTTTTCTGTAATTGCAGATACAAACATTGCATAATATGTCCACTTTTGATAAATCTGCTATTTGTAACTTCAGAAAAATATAGTAAATGGAGTTAGTGCATAAGTTTTATGTGTAAAATTTAGAATATGTATGCTGTACCAATCTATAGGTAATAAATAAATGTAAAGTGTATAATCTAAAATCAATATGATTGTGAGGCATCAATAACTCCACAAAACTATTATCTAATCACGTGTTATAGTTATAAATCTTAGACGTGTAAATCGTTCTTAAATAAATGTGTTTGAACTTTAAGTGGTTTACTTTATTTTATTGATTATTATTATTTGCTTCCTTGAAAAGATTAAGGTTGGGTTGCACCAACTAACTTTAACTATAACTGTAACTTTAACTTTAGCTACAATGCAAAATGTCAAATCTTTGGTTAAAGTTAAAAATGGGCGCCATCAAGACGCCATATTTAACCATAACCATAGAGCTCGACAAGGTTTTTAATGCACGTGGCGAAAAAACGAACTAACGCTGTCATCATACAAAAACGCTATTTTTGACAGTTCTCCTTTACCAGCAGCGCCCCCGCCCACGTTCAGTTGTTGGACCAGCTGTCGATATATACGACAGCTGAAATGTATCACGTGGGCTTCGGCCTGACCGAGCATAACACCTCGCTCGGTCGGAAGATCTTCCTTTGTGGCGGCTACGCATATTCCCACAAGTTTTTTTGTTCATAGTTTCATGCCATTCAGAGGGCGCCACATTTGACTACAAGACGTGGCCTCACATAGCCTTTAACCATTGGACAATAAAGATTTTTCAAACGAGACCTTATTTATGGAATTCTTATAAATACTTTTGAAGAAATGAAGAAATCGGCCATACGTATACATTATGTATGATACATACTGGTTTGAATGTAACATATATACCGGTCAAAATCATAACCTTCCTTTTGCTTCGCCGTAGTCGGGTAGTGACGTCTAATTAAATTAAATTACCCATTCCGTGGGTTGGTAAAATACAACATGATTGTTGATCGGCCATAGCAATACTATCGATGATATCAAACACATCGTTCTTTTAAGGTAAGTAACGTAACCTCGTGATCGCTATTTTTACGTGATAGCCCTGCCGGATTTGTCTAAAAATATTACGTGGCCACTCCACAGTGGTTTAGTACATCCATTATATTAGTGCCAACTTGTTACTGTTACTACGTTTCCACCTAGTACCTATACAAACAAAATGTGTGGACACCCTACTTAGAAAAGGACGGAGCGTCAACAAATAACTTCAAGGACAAATTTTTTATCTTCACTTTTTCTTTATGAGTTTGGCTTCCAGTTTGACTCTAAGTTCCTTGCTTACAATCAACTCGAGTTCTACACAAAACACTACATACTCTCCCACCGTCTTACGGTTTTTCCAAGATACGTAGTATCCCTAAGTAGTCTGTGTTTCCAAGGTTTTTCGATCAGCACGAGAATCTGACGCGAGTTTCACAGATATATATCTGTATTATCTATGTTTCACAGTTTTTACCTGTGGTTTTTAATGCCCATTCCACGAAACTCAAAAGTGCTCAACGCAGCTAAAGAAGTTTTCACTTCAAAAACTCAGACTAATAAAAAAAGATAGACAGAGCCATCCATGCTACGCGGTGAGGCAGGCAATAGGAAGCCGATACGGCCATAGGAAGCCGGCCGCCCGCCATTCCGGTTTCAACGAGTGACGGCGCATGTCGTTTTCATCTGTGTCAAGAAATATCAAAATATGCCGTCCTGCATCGTTAAATTGTGCAAAAACAATTCTTGTGCTCAAAAGAAACCTTGTGGGATTACGTTTCACAAGTAATTAGTTGAATATTTATGTATTACCACCGAAATAACGAATTTAATTTATTAGTTTTAAAAATTGTCTCGGCAGTCTCGGAACACAGAACTCAACCAGTGCTGCATACTGGTCGTAAGATATTTTTCCCCATAATAGGGGAAAAATATTATTACGTGCTGTTTTATCCTGACAAATGTTTATTTTTAACCTAAAATTCGTTATTCATTTAAAATCTATTAATATAAATAAAATTAGAGTGTCTGTTTGTAATATTGAAAGATTTTTTTACTATTTGCATATTAATCTGTATACGATACATACTGCATACACCAAACAACATTCTTTACAATTTTTGTCTGTATGTATGTCTGTCTGTCTGTCTGTTCTTAGTTGAAAAACATAATTTATTAGATATAGATATTTATTTAAGTATTTACTTTTTTCAGCAATTACTAATGAATGATGATTAACACTCTAGTTTGATAGCAACTTTTGTAGTCATTACTTAGTAGTTTAATAAGACTGCAACAGGATGGGAGTTTGACAATCTGAAACCCTGAGTTGGCAACATTATTTTTTTGCACACAAGCGCACGCCTAGCGTATTAATGCTAGGCGTGACGCACACATTGATCGACAGCGACTTCACGCCATTATCTGGAAATACTCCGTCTTTCTTTTTTTACTGGTCTGAGTTCAAAAATTAGAATAATTTAGATTCGACCGCTCGCGCTACTCTGCATCATCAAATTCTACGCCATATATTTTCTTTAAAAAAAAATTTAAATGAAAAGCACGGCATGACATTGCATCTCTTTCTCAAAATGTATGGACTCGTAATGACTCGTACAGGATTATTTTACCTTGGCATTTCTTGGGATTATAGCCCTTATTGTCTCGTGTTAAAGATCTTGTCAGAGACAAATTATTTATGTCAAATACGTTTAACATTAACGTTTTTCTCTTTCACACAATGTACCTATCTCACAAAAATAACATGGAGGTGTAGCTGTGATGACTTGATGAGAAACGTTTACAAAGAAATCAAGTTTTGTCGTTGTTTACGTGTCTTTTGATATTAAAATAAACGTCCACCACATTCGTAGTGCGGTTCATAACTCAGTTTATGGAATTTCAGCATAATCGCTATAAAAGAAAGTATATTTGTGTCGTAACTTTCATTTGATATGAATAACGGGGAGGTCGGAGGATCCAGAGGTAGAGGACGCAGCTGGAAACATCCTGAAAATAACCAGCCGCGCGAGCTGCGGCGACCCAAAAATGTCAACGAAGAACTTAAAGGTATCATATAAATAGCTTTAAACGTATTAACCTTACCTTTTCATAGAAAGCCGACAGTATGTAAATAACTATGAAAACTAGTTTTTTTGTTAGCTATTTTCAGGTGAAAGTTAGGATTTAATTCATGATGACGTAGCTGTTTAACGACAGAAAGTAAACTGCCAGCCTAATAACAGTAGCTTGGCAATGTTTTTAGGTATCATTAATTATAAATAACAAAGAGAAAGCTAAAATGTGGTTGTCAAAAGTTGGTGTGCTGAATAAAATTATATAATATAACCTCATATATTGTTGTAGTTGAGCCAGTTAAGTCCAATCTATCAGCGGAAGCCAAGGAATGGTATCCCCCAAACTATGTTCCACCACAACAAGGAGTTACCTACTCATCAGACTCAACACAATACAGAGTGCCTCGCTTCTCTGTACAAGATAGAATTCTGAGGGCCCAAGACCAAAATTCATTTAATTTTGATGAGTTGAATTATTCCATTGATGAAATGTCCAATTCTTATCTAAGAGTGAGTAGAAAATGTGAAATAATTTTGATTATTGAATAATATTGTGAATAATACATTGTCTATAGTACATTTGGACCTTGCTGAGCTGGACGGGCAAAAAATGTAATTGTACAAAATTTTATTTGGTAAGAAAATATTAAAAATATTTTTATGTTCAACAGGAAAATATTGGCAACCTTATTAATGTAATGTGTGAAATAACATTAGATCCTGGGAAATTTGATCAACTGTGTGGTCAAATTGTGGACGCCTTTGCTTCAACCCTCAATGATGTTAGCTACACTAAGCCTCTGGTGGAGGCTATTGTCAACCAGGTATGTTTCCATATCTTAAATCAATAATAAATTGACATCTTTAACATTATTTTAAATGCAATAGTAAACTGATTTTTTTATTTCTTGTCAGTCTATAGCTGAATCTAATTTCCGCTACAATGGAGCCCGTCTCTGTTCCATTTACGACTCACTTGACGTAGCAGAAGAATCTACCTTCCGTGCATGTCTACTTGAGAGATGTTCGGCCGAGGAGCACAAAATAATATCTGGTATTGAGACTTCTGAAGAGAATATGCGAGGGTTTGCCATGTTCCTGGCTGAAATTTACACACAGCTTGAAGATAATCAGGTATTTACAATATATAATATATTTTAATGTATATTGTATAGATATTAATACTTCAGTCGGAATTTCCAGGAATTGCTATTGTATTCTATTGTTGTCGCGATCACCGGTGCTCGCACGGGGCCTGAACGATTAACATACGAATTGAGAAAAGATTTGAGATGCCTAGTTAACTTTTGCCTGTTATACTTGTTATTATAACATACATTTGTATTAGAGATAATATGTAAAATGATTATTATTATCATGTTAGGGCACATTTTCATTAGTCGTTAACTCATGTGGTATACAGCATACGGGGAGTCTATGACAAGTAATGGCGCATTTTGATTGGTCGAGGCATGCGTTTTAGAAATCTCCCGCACCCCGCATCTATCGACCCTATCAACCAGTGAAAATGCGCCCTTATAATAATATGTTATGTAACTATTGTACTTGCTTGTCTCTTTTTTGGTAGTCAATGAACAAAAAATTGACATTAGCCTGTCAAGCAATTTTTCTAATGTTTCAGGCATGGATAAAACTATATGGTACTATAGTGTCTGTATACACAGTAAATCTATTTATTAGTAAGCTGTAACAATTCTTTTTACTTTTACAGGGTGGAAGAATAAAATCTTTGGGAGAGAGCCTTTGTAAAGTTTTATCTCATCTTTTGGACACAAACAAGGAAGTTAACATTAAATCTGTTTGTCAACTGCTTAAAGTGAGTAATATTTGCCTATATTTCGTACAAAATTTAAAACTTCCTATTTCATATTTAGGGCCCGTTGTTTGATCGCTACTTAAGGTTACAAATAGTTAAAAACTGATAGTTAAACTATTTGTTAAAAATTACAAAATGTTGTTTTTCAATCGATAGTTAAGCTAACTGTAGTAAAATTTTTTGACAAATTGTTAAATAAAATGACTACGCTCGGACTGCGTAGTTAACATTGACCATTAGTTTGATTCGTTTGTTGTTGCGGATAATATCTAGTCGAGTTAAGATATTTTACTGCCCAAAAAGAGTGCTTTTTTAAAAAAATAATGGATTTAAATGTACTTATACATTTTGATGACTCGGAAAGTTCTTCTGATGAAGAAATCATTCTAGAATACGTTTTAACACGCCGCCCGAAAACATTTCGCTCTAGAATAATTGTGCAGCTAGCTGCTAGACTATTCGGATGAAGTCGAATTTTTCGAAAGGTTTAGAATGTCCAAAGAAACTTTGGATAGTTGCTGAAGTGATTTAAGTCTACATTGTGTACTATTTACTATATAGGTAAGTAGGTACCAACAACAACAGTGCTGTATTACATAAATATTGAAACCTATATTCATCATATCAAAAAGTTGCCTACCATAAACAACACAAAAAAATGGTGATGTGTAAAACAATAATTGTCTTACACATCACAAGAATCAGGCGTAGGTGTATTAGCAGCCAGTTCACACGGCGCGTTGCGTCAGCGTTGCGTCGCCGCAGCGCTGCCGTTGCGTTGTTTTACATACAAACAACCAAGGTGTTCACACGGTGCGCTGCGTCGTCGCAACGCACATATGACGCACATATGTTCGGCGTGATTACGTCAGCAATGTCAAATGCTACGAATAATAAAAACTATTATTATTCGTAGGTCAAACGCATACAATATAACGCGACGTAATTTCGGCATGGTGTGTCATCGGTAATTTAAAATACATTGCAGGCGGAATCATGCCGAACTTCCGCCGCGGAACTTCGGCATGGTGTGCTTAGACACTAAGACTGCTTCGTAATAACGCTGCGATGACGCAGCGCCCGTGTGGCCGGCTAATGACTATGCGTCAAACGGCAGCACTGCGTCGACGCAACGCTGACGCAACGCGCCGTTTGGACTGGCTCTAGATATTAACGTCGTAAGTAGCATTCAACAGATCGTGTTATTGCAGTTGTCTGGTCTGGCGTTGGACGCGGACTGCCCGCTGGCGATGCAGGCGGCGTTCGAGCGGCTCAAACGATGCGAGATGCCGTGCGTGCGCGGCGTGCTGGCGCTCCGGGCCGCGCGGTGGGGGCTAACCGACGCGCCCCGCGTGTCGCCACATCACAATCATCATGGTAAGAAGAAATATTTAAAACTCTAAAAAATATTTTTAGTGTTTAAATATTTTGAAGTAAATTTTTGTGCAGGAACCTAGGTAATTACTATTTTAAGCTGAAAAATAACTAAAACATGTTAAATATTTTCATGTGATTTTTTCAGTGTATCAGACAAATGCAAGCAGACTTTGGTCTTTGGTAGTTGCTGTCTAAATATTTTTATTAATGAAGACGAGACCGCACTAAAGCGACACTACGCTGTAGCGGAGCGGACACTAAGGCTGCGTTTCCACCAGAGATGTTTTGCGAGGAATGTGTTTTTGAGAACCAATAGAATCGCTTCATTGACGTGAGCATGACATCGCTCGCTATTGAATCTTAAAAACACATTCTCCGCAACACATCTCTGGTGGAAACGCAGCCCTAACGTTCAATAGAGCTGACGTTTTACGCGGCTCCGTAAATACGATTTCTTAAAAAGAATGCCTAGTGTGGTCTCACCTCAAGGGGAACAGACTTACAGAAATTCCAGACATATTTATAGTAAGACTTAGAGATTAGAATTAAATTCGACTGGTATATGGTTATTGGTTAGACGATTAATCACATACAAAATAATAATAATGCATAGTTTGATGCATTAAATCAGGGGTCGGCAACGCGCGGCCCGCGGGCCACATGCGGCCCGTGAATGTTTTGTAAATAATTTATGTGTATCAAAAACAATGTTTTCTAATACTGCCAGCTTTTTGTGCCATTTTTAATAAAAACTTATTACCTTTCAATTTGTGTAGGTATATTGAGCTTCTAGAAGAGAATCCTAGGGTTATAGGGTTAATACGAGTATTGGGCCTGCGGCCCGCCTTTGGTTTGTTTTGCCACCTTGTGGCCCTTGCCTGCCAAAAGGTTGCCGACCGCTGCATTAAATAATCTCTACAACATGACTTTGATTTAATTGATTTAACAACGACAATGAGGCAGAATTTTGATACTGCACCAAAATTGTAACAAACATTATAAATTTCCTGGAAATAACTTTTCTATTCTACAGGAATGTCATCTAACGGAGAGTCAGAGAGTGTTTACCTGGAAGACGGACAAGTGCTTACTGCCGAGGAGGCTGCCTTCCTTGATACCAACCTTAAGGATAAACCTTATTACAAAGAGGAAGTGTATGTATAAAATACATCTTTTCTTTCACATAAAACTATGACAATGTATTACATATTGTTATTGCAAATATTTATTTTATATTACCTTTTACATGAAATGAAATCAATGTTTGAATTATTGTTTCATTAAGTTTTTATATTTTTCAGTGCTGAAATAGACGACGAATGGGAGATGGATGATGAAATGCAAGATGGCTTCTACGAATTTCTTCTGATGTCTAACCAAATCAAACGATAACCAACGAATGATACGTAGTAAGCCAAATAGCTGATGCTGGCCACTTGAGTTTACATATACAATGGCATGGAAAATTACAAAAAAATATATAAAATGTTAATAAAATTTAAAAAGATTATAACATGACATGTGTCTGTGTTTAAAGTGCTTGTGTGAGTACATGGAGGTCCGTAGATAAGTTAGAGGAATATATCCATATCTTCGCTCTAAGAAAAGTGAAGTGAATGGAATGAATTAAACAACAGAATGGGCTACGACAGCACGTATAGTATCAAGTCTGTGCTTATGAGGATATTTTTTTTAACAAATTTGGAAAGCACACAGTCTTTTTTTTCTGAGAATACGCTACAGACATTAGTCTCTCATAAGCACAAGCCATAACTGCAAAAAGAAATGCATATTATTGTTTAATTGATCTATATCATCATTTTCAGATAGAAGTGTCTAAAAACGTCAAACATTTGCCCTGTAATTATAGCTAGCATGCATATTGTAGACTTATCTCAAAAATCAAAATATGTAGAAAGTAACATCAACTATAGTGAAAAAAGAAGAAAAAACACAAATATTTCATAGGATTTCGTTGGTGCTCTCAACAGTGCTTCTATAGATTAACAAAATGGCATAAAACGAAATAATTTATATTGCATAGTAATAGAAAATAATGTATGTAGTGTTTCATACTTTTCCATCTCCTATCAATCATTTTTAATATCCATAACCTTCGAATAATAAAAACCTTATTTTCCTGTTCTGAGATAAAAACTAAGGAAACGTAACTCCCATACTTCAATCGTTTTGAATTTGGTTCTCTAAGTTCTTTTCGCGCACTAAAATATGGCAATAGCTACGAAACACTACATTTAAATTAATTGACAAAATAAAGCCGTTGACAATAATTGTCACTTCTATAATAACACAAAATTCTTGCATATATTCGGGTCCCTTTTTGCATAAAGCATGCATGTATTCAGGTCACATTTTGTAGAATCGGAATAAATTTTTTGATACAGCTACTATTCCTTAGTTTTTATTATTCGTAGTCCATAACATAGTGACGTAGTGGGTACATTTTTACCAAAAGATGTTGATCCGTAATACAGTAATACCAATTTATTTATGTCCAAATACATATACATAATAAACCCTTTACTAATAAAAATAGTATACAGTGGATAATTAGATATACTATAATATAATGTTTTGTCTTTCATGGGCTTTTGCTTACGTATCAGACTTGCGTCAAAAACATTGTATTAGATTCTTTATTATTAGTAAGGGGAGTATTAAAATTCATAATTAATATATGAATATATACGAAAATATCTGCAATGCTATTACCATTGCAGATATTTTCGTACCACCAATGGACATTGATTTGATCATCCTATTGAAACAGATATTTCTTTTAAATTAAACTTCTTCTGATTTATTCTTAAGTCTTATAATATTATGTCCGTTTGTTGCTTAGGATTGATGTTGTAACAAAAACAATCTCTGTGTGAAAACTGTTCTGTGAATGAATATTATTATTAATTTTTATTATTTTAATTTTTTTAGTGATGTGACTGATTTATGCAATTACCAGCCATTACAATTTACAATGGGACGTTTTGTGTCTATATTGTTAATAATATTATAATAATTGTAGGCTTATTTAGTTTTACTGAGAGAAAAAGAAACTTGTAAATCCTAAAAATAAACTCAGTCCAATCAAAGTTCCAAAGTTGTTTACATTTTGTCGTTTGTTTGAATTTTTCAATTGTTTTGATCTCAATTTTTTTAAACACCTTGCTTTAACTTACTTTTTTATTAACTGTATTTAATATTATGGAAATTTCAATTCACAATTAAGAATAGCTATTGATACCGATGATAAGTACCTGTATTAATAGTTCGTCCCTGTAAGTCTTATGTATGACGTTTACAATTTGTAACATGTATATTTAATGTGTTTAAATGGAATATTTTATTCTATTGTTATCAAAATTAATTTTCTTGGCTTCCATAGTGGTGATATGTAACTAGGTATGTCCTATGGTGATATATTATAGTCTAATAGATGTCAACTATATTTTCAATATTTACTGACTCTTAATATTGACGATACGTTAACTGGACGGTTTTATCTTTCGAGATAGTAAGGTGAAAATTATATTATGATCGTTGAACACTAAAATTTTTAAAAATGTGTCGCTTGTCCGTGTGATAGTATTTGATCAAGTTTTATTAATTTGAAAACTACATTCTTTGATATTTAAAAAATAAAAAACTCGTGCTAAATGCACGTGGCGTTTCTTTTGTGCGCTGATAGTAGTAGCAGCCCAAAAACTCCTGACTATGGCCACCTAGTTGTTTTATGTTACTCAGTCTAACTGAATTACATAATTGTAATAAACACCTCCATCGTGGGTATCGCAGACACAATAGATTTTCAATAGTTATGCGGCTGCCGCTTGGGGATATGCAGATTTTGACATAAACCCCACTATGTACATTATACCAGATTATATCCTGTCGAACTCTTCATTAAATTGAAGTTTAATCAGTAATCACCATTTAAGTGTCACCGCATACGGGCCACACGCCACAGCCACAAACGTTTTAAGCTAGTAGTATTGGTCGTAAAGTGAATCGTTGCATAGCGTGTGGCGGCCACCGGCGTCAAAAATGTATGTCGTCGGTTAGATTTCGTCAATCTGATCCATCAATCCGGTAAAGATTGACGAAAATTTGATCGTCTAACCCACGGATTGATGGATTGATCATATTTTTTATGAACTTTTTATAACCATCAATATTCCGTCGATCAGATTGATGAAAATTTGACCGTCTATCCGGCGACTATGAAAACTACAGGAAATATGCCAGCGGCGGCGTTTTGTGGTTGTGGCCCGTGGCCCGTGTGCGGGAGCCCTATGTCTCTGAGTGCGGCCAGAACTGAGAAGCCGTTAATGTTTCATCAAGCCCCAAGCGGCCACACCCAGCCGCGATAACAATAGATAAGCTATTGTGTCTCATTTTTCCACGATCGATAGGTTAAAAAAAATCTTTTACACCGTACAGTTTCTAAAAATAGTTATGTCGCCCTAGGAGACTAGACTGACTTCAAAAGATGGCGCGTCTTACGCTATGTTCTCATAGCGTTTTTGACCGCAACTTGTAAAGCTACAGATGATGAAGCGTGGTCTACGTAAAACATATTTAGTTTTACATAATTATAAATATCTTTTGCCACTCACTGGATATGGAGCGAGAGTATTAACTTCCATTTTGCGGAAAACTAGTGTTATAGAGGATAACCTAATCTGAAGATAAATTCATAGAAATATAACAACGCATGTAGTTGTTTTATTATGAAATCTATCTTCAATGAAAATAAATCACAAAAAATTCCCTGTGCCGTAGATACGTAAGAAACAGTGTTTCATAAACCCAAACACTACAGGACTTATTTATGTAAACGAACATACATTACATGATCAAAATATTTCTTACTTTTTTTACTATTGTTTTTCAGCTAAATGCCAGATAATAAGAATTGAAAAATGATAATAAAAATCCTACATTCCGAGCAAAAGGCATTTGAAAACCTGTTTGTAATTTATTTGACTCAATATTATAATATGACGTCTTATTTTCTCAACATTTCTCTCTAGACTTAAGGTGAACGCAGATTTGGCCGCACCGCACGCACCGCAGTCGCCGCATTCGGAATTCTTTATATGAAGTTATAGGCAAGCTCGCAAACCTACCTACCCGCGCCGCAGTCTAATAATATGAAGAATTGCGAATGCGGCGACTGCGGTGCGTGCGGTGCGGCCAAATCTGCGTTCACCTTTAACTTATTACCAAAATAAATTTGTTACATATTTTTATGTTTTTGTCGGTTGGACTAGTGTGCGAATGTGAAATAGTTTGTAGAGCAGAAGCGACAAACCGAGCTGGCCATTTTCAGACTTAACCAGTCAACTTGTTTTTAGACGACGCGATGTAATAACTAATAAGTATAAGTACAATGAGGATTAAAATGTTCCTGGAAATGTAGCAGCAGCTTGATTTGTCGTGAGACCCTAATTGCAATAAAAGTATAATGTATTTTAATAAATCAAATAAACATTTTTCCCACAATTGTCAACGATGCAATAACAATTTTCGAATATTTATGTAATAATACTGTATTTATTTATTCACGCAATTAGGCGAATGTTTATAATATTCCATTGTATTTTTGTTGCAGTGATATTATGAATGTTATAAGAATAAATGGATATTTTAATAAAAGTCATTTAAATAAATTGCTGTTTTATTTAAAACGATTATGTAACAACGAAATAAAAATATCAAAAAGTATTGAAATAGAAATATGTAAGTATAGGTTTTAGATAATTACAAGTCAGGTACCTACCCCTTATAGCAGCTATACTCAACCTGTGGCCCGCCGAACTTTATCAGTGGCCCGCGTAAATCGATAATAATTTTTAACAACATAATATATTTTCTTTTATCCCTAAATAATTTTGGTTCTGGACTCCAAGACTAAAAAATGTTTGTGACCCATATAAAAGAGGTTGAGTATCGCTGCCTTTTAGGGAATATCAACAATAATAAATATTATTCTTAGATATAATAAATTCATGTCTCGTTCGGTCAGTCAATGTTTTTATCTTAGCTTCGATCAGGCAATACTTTGTATGGGTTTAGTATACCGTTGGGATCCATAACACGTTTCATATCTCTCATGAGCTGCAGGGAAGTTTGGTCCTTGCTGTAGTGAATGTACTGGGGTTTTCTGAAGCCTATCCCGTGCTCTGCACTGATAGAACCCTTGTGTTTGGATACCTCCTCGAATATGAACGGTTCTAGTAAACCATACACCTCCTTGCTGTACTCCGGCACGACTACATTGATGTGAATGTTGCCATCGCCTGAAAAATTAAACAATAATTTTGGACCATTAATTTTGCAAGGTTTATTTTTACTCTGCAGTAAAGCACACATATAAACGGTATAATATTTTATAGTATTTTCGCCGTAAAAAAAAAACAGTAATGGTATTAGTATTGTAGGAATATATTCATAGGCAAACCATCAGGTAGGTAATAAGCCATGGCTTACCTACTTACAGTCTGTCAAGAAAGTGAAGAAATTAAAAAGTGGCAACATCGTAGTATCACCCCTTTCAAATCAATCTAAAACTATCCTGCAGCATAAGCCGCCGTGCAGTCCGCCGGCTTATGCAGGATAGTGAATGGTGTTGCAGGCCTGCACGGCGGACTGCAATGCAGGATAGTGAATGGGCCTTTTAAGAAAAAAGGGATGTCACTACGATGTTGCCACTTTTTAATTTCTTCATTTTCTTGACAGACTTTACATAATTATTAATTTGGTCACGTTATGTCAAACCCAGCCGACAGAACACAAGACGTAGGTCCACCACCTGCCTACAAATCAATTTCTGTGATTACTGATTTATAGAATAGGTACTTAGCGGGCCCTTACACAAGCAATTGTATGGCGCAATATCACGTATTGCGTAATATTATTGACAGTCTAGGATTGATATTCAACATCGCACGCTTTCAATCTAATTGTCAAATAAAATGTTCAATAAAATTGAAGCGTGATATTGTACACTACAATCGATCGTCTAGGGGCCGGCTTAGGGGACGAAATAGTTTACTCACCAACATGGCCGTAACCGTACACCTTGCAGTCAACAGCTTGCAGGCGGCGGCGCAGCACGTGGACGAGCTCGTAATAGCTCTGCAGCGGCACCGACACGTCGTACTTGAACATGTAGCTGCCGTGCAGCGCGGCGCCCGCTATGCTCTCGCGGATGTTCCATATCGACTGACAAATAAAAAATTTAAAACACATACATTTATTTCCGGTATTCACGTTGATTAGTGATAAGTGCAGGTGATTAGTGCAAGGATTACTAATCAGGAGAAAGCAAGTGTGGACAGCGACTGATTAGTGCAAGTCGTTTATTTTCTCCTAATCAGTAATCACTGATCACCTGCACCCTTAGGCCGAAGTTCACCATCATCTGTTATATTAACAGCATGTTTAAATGTCATGTCGTCTCTTTCGTTCATACGAAAAACGAGAAAGGAAAAATGATATTCGACCGTTAACTTTAACAGTCATTGGCGAAATTGGGTCTGTGCATTAAGGTACACATGTTCTAGAAAGTTAAATTAATGCATTTATCTTAAAAACTCGATAGAAGTATTTTTAAAGTTGATATAAAGACACCTCTCAAGATAAAATCTATCAAGCTGTTCAGGCTGTAGAGCAGGGCCCCCGCTACCATATGTGCAATGTGTGCAATGCACACGGGCGCCATCCTCTAGGGGCGCCAAATCGCCATCTTCAGGGTCGCCAAAACCGAGGACCCAAAAATTTGCCTAAAATAAAATCCTTTTTATGCACACAGGCGCCAGTAGCCCTTAGTCCTTACGGGGGCCCTGCTGAAGAGCGTACGAAACAATTTAACAAAAATACTCTCGAGAACCGTAACTCAACCACCACGTTGCGTCGACGACAATACGCTCTCCCCCCCCACGTCGACATTTTGTCGGTACAAAAACGAAACTACAAAAAGCTGCAGCTGCTTGACGGCATTTTGTCGTTGCGACGTGGTGTGGTTGTGGTACGTGTGGATTCGCCCTTAAGCAGCACTGTACCTTCATTTTAGTTTCCTCAGCAGTGACAGTACCGTTGACGATGAGGCCGCTGTCCATCTCGCGCGACAGGAACCGCGACAGTTTGTCGCTGTCGTGCTCTTCGTCGCTACCGTGTGTCTCTATTAACACGTAGAACGGGTATTCGCCAATCGGATTCCTAGAAAACAATTAGAATAGAATAGAAAAAATTTTATTTGTAGAAAAACTAAAGTAAATTACACTACAAAATAAGGTGAGACCGCACTAATAGGCGACATTAGGGGGGGTATTACATTATCATTTATATTGGATTTATAGGACCATCATAGGATCCAATAAAAATGATCATTTGATCATATCTGCATATTACATTATCATTTATCATTGGTCGTATTTTACGTCATATTAATATGGCTTGTTTTATGTTATTTCAGTAAGATTATTCAAGTCAGTATATAATTAGAAAAAGAATTACATTACATTATTTGAAACATTAACGAACAAGAAATTAAAAACTCTTTTTTTATATTAAATAACTGGCAGTTTTCTATTTCTATGACCGTATTGGATCCAATCTCTCAGCAAACGTCAAAAATCTATGATCAAGGAAGAAATGAATCATTTATCTATATTACATTATCCAATATAAATGACTCAATGATCTAGGATCAAATATAAATGATAATCTAATACCCCCTTAGTCATTACGCTGCAGCGGAGCAACGCGACAGATAACGGCCAAAACTTATTATTTTTTTAATTATTATTTATGGAATCTTGTGAAGTAAAGCGCACTACACATACTACACATACTATATACAAATAACAATACGTCAGTTCTATGAAATCAAGCGTTGTGTGGCATCGCTCCGATACAGCGCAGTGTCGACTAAGCCTCTGCCTCGAATTTTGCGGGCAGCGGGGTGGGAGCGGTAGCGGGTCGTTAGCGGCAGTCTCATACCTACGCCGCGCCGAACGCCGCTTGCCGCGCCGCTGCCTTCGAGGCCAGATCCATATAAATAATATAATAATAATAATATCTATGGACTATCTAATAATAATAATATAATAAAAAATAATAATATAATAATAATATAATAATATCTATGGACGCTTCACACCACGTCAGTCTGGCCCCGTGATGTGACGTGACGTGGTGACACAGGACTTGTGTTACAGGTACCAGACCACGGAAATATATTTAATACTTTTATAATATACATATATTTAAGATTTTTATTATATGATACACATATTTAATAAACATCCAGACCCGGGAACTTTGAAAAACTTTTTGTTCCGTCGGCGGGATTCGAACCCGGGACCTCCGGCTTGAGCTACCGACAGCCCACCCACTGCGCCACAGAGGTCGTCATGGAACGGCGCTCCCGCGTCGCCACTGCTGCCCACTGATTTTGAGGCTGAAGCCTTAGGCCGCGTTTCCACTGACGCGGAGCGTAGCTTAGCGGTGCCAAATTGACCAATCACCATGCTCGAAATCTTCGCTCCGCTTCGCTGTCATTCCGCTGAAATAGCACGATTGATCAATTCGGGCACCGCTTAGCTCTGCCCCGCTCCGCTTCAGTGGAAACCCACCTTTAGTGCGGCCTCGATGCGACGTAAAGTAGATGATTTCAGGCTCGACAGATTAGCCAGATTGTCGATTATAGTTTCGGCGTAAAATATAGCAATTGAAATTCCTGAGTCCTGACACTAAATACTCTCTCCAGCCTCAGCTCTGAATAATAAAACATCTACATTATTAATTAGCATCTTTTTCCTATTATTAGATATGGTTATCTGTATGTATTGTTTGCAACAACTTTTTTGCACACCAAACAGGAAATCTTATCATAATCATTTACATAATATTATATAAATATATAATCGTTATTTGTTTCCATAACATTCTGCTAACTACAAGTAGTTTATATTTTATAACTTCATAATAAAATCATTTATTGCACTGCAGTATATATTATTATAAGTCTATGTTTATTGCACATTCGAAGACATAATATGCAGTGCAAAACTTTTGAGCCCTATTACAATATCGATAAGGTCAAAACGTGATACATCGGCAGTCTATTATAAACTGTACCTACTTACTACTTACGTCAATTTTAGGTTTTTCACTGTCGTGTCTATGGACAAGCTATCGGCCATTTCAAAGGCTGACAGTATTTCTCCAAGAGCCGACTTCGCGCTTTTATACAGTTGAAGAACTGCGTCGAAACTCTCGAGACCTGAAATTATTAAGTCAACTTATTATTTAGTTACATATAAAGACAATTATTTTATTGGCTACATATATATTTTTATTGTAGTCTAGTTTTTTTATAATGTCTTCAAATATTAATGCATAAAAAGCGACAAAATGTCCCTGTCCCCAAAATAATATGTCCTTTTATTATATTAATGAACTATTATCTATAATATAGAGACAGGGGCTGTACCACGAAACAGTTTTGAGACTCAAACAATCGTACGAGAATGCCGCGCCTTACTCTAACAAACGTGAAATGACGTTGTTTTTTTTTTTTCAAAACATTCTCAAAACGGTTTCGTAGTAGGCCTACAGCTTCTCCAAAAAATTTAAATGTGCAGGGAAAGTCTAATACTTCGTGTGGGAATAATTATATGCCCCGTGCAAAAATCTGAAATTATTATAAAAATACTGTTTGTTTCTTAAGAGACTGTAGCCAAAAAATAATTACCAAAGAATCCTAGATTAACTGACTTTGGTAGAGATGAACATTGTATGGCCACCTTAGTTACAACACCTAAGGTTCCTTCCGATCCTATAAATAGATGTTTCAAGTGGTACCCTGTATTGTCTTTCTTCAGAGTTCGAAGGCAATCTATTACTGATCCATCTGCTTTTACCTAAAAATTAGTAAAAATATTGCCTTTAGAGATTTATAAAGGATGTGCGTAAGTATGTTATTTTTGTACTTTTAGCACACTAATGAGTAATGACATATTTGATTAATGAAATTGTAAAAATTGGATAAAGCAATAGAATTGGATTTTTGAATACTAGTTCATTCAGTCATTTGTATTATATTAACATTCAACCATGATAAGTACATAAACTCATTATTATACATTATTGACAGCAAGAATGGAATCAAGCAATGATACTTACAGCCTCTACACCCAGT
The DNA here is from genome assembly GCA_905333045.1 of Lysandra bellargus. NCBI lineage: Eukaryota > Metazoa > Arthropoda > Insecta > Lepidoptera > Lycaenidae > Lysandra > Lysandra bellargus. The sequence continues at coordinate 1,778,286 of HG995344.1, forward strand.
ACAGTTCCGTGCAGATTCCCATACCGCAGGAGTCTTATTCCACCAGCATTGGTGCTGATGTTACCACCAATTTGGCATGATCCTTTGGCACCAAGGTCTAATGGCATTATAAGATTTCGTTCTCGGGCATAATTATCTAGATTTTCCAGTATACAGCCCGCCTCACATACAAGAGCCCCTTTAAAAATTTAAGTGAAATTTAATAATAATGAAAATATCTCTCTTTAAATGATCTGTACTTATATTAAACTATTTTATTAAAAATGTATCCTTTGTCATTATCTAAAATTAATCCGTTGATCACCAATTCCTGGAAATCTTTTGTTATCGTGGCCGGGGTTAATATTTTGACTAGAAATTACCTGAAAGTTCATCAACACTGATAATTTTGTTCATTAACATAAAATTTATGATGACTTCGTCAAATACAGGCACCGAGCCTCCCACAAGTCCCGTGTTTCCACCCTGAGGACAGACAGCTAGTCGACGTTCATTACAATACTTCAAAATCTGGGATACCTCTTCTGTTGTTTTTGGTTTTAATACCACTTTCGATTGACCTGTAGGAAATTAAATAATAATAATTTTTCTATGCAAATACATAAATCTACAATTATCTTATACATAAAAATAAATTTTCAAATGTGTTAGTCACGCTAAAACTCGAAAATGGCTGAACGGATTGGGCTCATTTTAGTCTTAAAATATTCGTAGAAGCCCAGGGAAGGTTTTAAAGTGACATAAAGTTCACCGGGACAGCTAGTCTTATATATAAAAATGGATTTTCAAATGTGTTAGTCCCGCTAAAACTCAAAAACGGCTGAACGGATTGGGCTGATTTTAGTCTTAAAATATTCGTAGAAGTCCAGGGAAGGTTTTAGTGACACGAAGTTCACCGGGACAGCTAGTCTTATATATAAAAATGGATTTTCAAATGTGTTAGTCGCACTAAAACTCGAAAGCGGCTGAACGGATTGGGCTGATTTTAGTCTTAAAATATTCGTATAAGTCCAGGGAAGGTTTTAAAGTGACACGAAGTTCACCGGGACAGCTAGTAAATTATAAGTATGTTATTTACCTCTGCAGTTTTTTATCCAATCAATATTATAAGGGACAAGTTCAGACTCATCAGTCAGTACCCTTTCCTCGCTTATAAGAGATTGAAAGAATTTAAGATCATCATTTTTTAAAACTCCAAATTCCTTTCTTTTAACGCCATACTTCTCCTAAATTCAAATACAAAAGAAACATTAAGTTTTTTTATCTAAGATCATAATTATTAATATAATACAGAATTAAATCACTGTTATTATTAGTACATAGATAAAGAAATTGTAAGTAATAATAATCTTACCGAAGAAAGTTGAGGCAATGTTGAAAGTGTACGATTTAATTTATTTAATGTAGTACATGTTTTAGTAACGTAAGGTGTAGAGAATAAATACCTAAACAACATTTCAGTTTAATATTGTTGCCGGCTTTGTAATCGTGTGCAGAGTATTTTCGGTTTTCCTATGATTTATCATAAAAATGATAAGACTTATCAGCTCCTTGTGAGTAATTTATAGTATTCCTTACTTCTTCTTCTTCTTCTTCTTTTTAATGGCTGACTCGGTGAATTGCCAGTGTCAGAGTTTTTTGAGAAGACTTTGCTCTAAACTGTAGTGAAGGTCTGGTGAAGTAACAAGGGTACGGTTACAAAAAGAATTGCATATTTACAGGAGTTGATTCACCTAAAATAAAACAAACACAATTGTTAGTAAAAACGTCACAATTTAATATTGTTATCACAAATATATGCACATAAAATTTCAATAAAAGGGGTATCTACATAGGATAAAACCGATTTAAAATTGATAGGGCGAGGAATGGAATTGGGTAGACAGTCATATAAGGACGATTGGTTTCTAGGACAAGAAAAGAAGATGTGATCTAAGGTACCCTCATCTAGACCACACTCGCACAGAGAATGATCCTTGACCCTAATTTTAGCAAGGAACACTGGTGAGCAGCAATGACCTAGTCTCATACGGCAGATTGTTGAGCATATTGGTTTACTACACTGAGAATATCTAAAGAACCATGGTCTTACTGGTACACTACTTTGAATATCATGGTAGTGCTTGCCTTTGATGGTACTTGAGCCGTCCCATAGTGTATTCCATTTGCTAGAAAGCTGAGATTTTGCAAGTGGAATTAAGTCCTGACAATAGAGTTGGTATTGACTGAGTCCACCTGATGTTATGGCGGCTTTAGCATATGCATCCACACTCTCATTACCAGTAATTCCACTGTGGCCAGGTATCCATGCTAACACAACATGGATACTGCGGACACGGCACCTAAGGAGGAGCTGTCTTATCTTAAGGATTAAAGGAAATCTAGACTTAGAGCGGAACTGGTTAGCGGATATACCCTCCAAAACGCTCCTGGAGTCCGAAAGTATGAGCGATTTACTAAGATCGTGAGACTCAATAAATGAGATGGCCTCATATACAGCGAGGGCCTCCCCTGTAAATACAGAGGAGTTAGGAGGCAATTTAAAATTTAGAATCACATTTACTCTCGGAATCCAGACAGCTGCACCCACGCAACCATCCACCGAAAGTCTAGATGCATCCGTAAAGATAAGCATCCAATCCCTATAGTGCTCATGTATAATCTTATTAAATTGAGTATTTGCTAGAGGGGAACCTTTATCAATAGGGAAATTAAGGATGATGTCGGGAGTGAATGTCAGTGCTTCGTAAGGGGTGGAAAATAGAGGGTTGAGTCTGCACTGGACAATAGGACAAGGAAGTTGGGTTATCTTATGGTAACTGATCAGGAGACAAGGGAGATCTTTATGTCGCCAATAAGCAGATGTTGATGTCAATTGGGATAATTTGTGTAATTTGCCTAATAGAGGGTGTGAGGAGTTTTGAAATGCCTTAAATAAAAACCTATCCGCAAGATACTGGCGTCGAATGTTAAGAGGCGGATCAACACATTCAACTTGTAGGGCGTTGATTGGAGAAGATTTCATTGCCCCAACTATGATCCTAAGAGATTTTGCCTGAATTTTGTCCAGATCTTTTAATGGAACCTTATGACAAGGTTCCAATAAAAAGGATCCATAATCCATATGGCTGCGGATAAGAGCATTGTAAAGCAATTTTTGGGTATAAGGGTGAGATCCCCACCATACACCACTAACCGACCTTAAAACATTAATATTTTTCTCGCATTTTTTGACGATATGCCTAATATGGTAAGCGCCAGTTAGCCTGGAATCGAGGTAGACTCCAAGAAACTTGACACTATCTCTAACCGGGAAAACTTGTTCATTATGCTGAATGTTAACTACAGGTGTAATTTTAGATCGAGAAAAAACTACCACAGAACTCTTTGGAACTGAAATATTGAGGCCATGTCGGTCCATCCACTCCATGAGGTACCTGATTGCAGTGTTTAGGCGTTCGGAACATACTGAAATATCCTTAGAGGCAATGTACAATGTCAAATCATCGGCATACTGAGAGATTTCACAAAAACTACTGACGGATAAATCTAAATCAAAGGTATAAATGTCGTAAAGGAGAGGACTAAGAGGCTTGCCTTGAGGGAGACCTTTATAAACAATAAGAGGAGGGAGGGTTAAATTTTGGGTGGATACGGTAACAAAACGACAGGAAAGGGAATTGATTATGTAGTTGATCATCTTCACTGGGACTCTCAGATGATGCAGTTTCTGCCTGAGAACCGGAAGAAGAACGTTGTCATATGCCGATGAAATGTCAAGGAACACACCTACCACATGTTCGCCCTTCGAAAAGGCAATGCGCACGTCAGTCACGAAAGACCCGAGACCGTCCATAGTGCTAAAGCCCTTCCGAAAGCCGAACTGTGTTTTAGATAGTATACCATTGTTCTCCATAAACCACTCCAATCTATTCTTGATCATATGATCTAAAATTTTTCCCAAGGTGATGGAGAGAGCGATAGGTCTATAATTAGACGGATCACCACTTAGTTTTCCAGGTTTGAGTAGAGGCAAAATAATCTGTGTTCGCCATTCCTCTGGGGGCACTTCAGATTGGAAAATATCATTTAAAACCTTTAGGCACACACCTTGGGTAACGGGGCCACTATTTACTATAAATGAGTACGGTAATCCATCACTGCCAGGAGCGGTATCCTTTAATGAATTTAAAACCAATTGAAATTCCTCCAGAGAAAAGGGACCATCTAAGTAACCTGTGGAAGGACCAGGAGAAACATAATTGTGACACTCGTCAAAAGTTGGCACAGACGGAGGTGCCACCCTTTGAGAGAAAGCATATATCCACTCAGACGTGTCATTGGACGGATGGTAATCACTCACCAATGAACCACGGAATCTTTTGATGTTCTTCCAGACTAGCGAAGGACGAGATGATGGTGAAAGACTGAGGCAAAACTGACGCCAACCATTTTTTTTCTTTTCAGACAATAAGAGTCTAACCTCAGCTGCTACTTTTTTATAATTTAAATAGTTTTCTAAGGTCATAGCCTTAGAAAACAGTCTTTCTGCGTCCTTGCGGCGCTTACAAGCCCCAGTGCACTCGGAGTCCCACCAGGGAGGAGACAAAATTCTCCGATCTCCTGTGGATTTAAGTGGGATGCACCTATCCGCAGCCAAAAGAAGGACATTTTTTAAATTTTGATAAACAGAGAGTGTGTCATTGTTCTCGGAGGGTAACAGAAGGCTAATTTGAGAATCTGTCACATCAGCGAATTGGGGCCAATCCGCATTAGCTGTTTTATATTTAAGCCGAGGAGGAGACGATGGTAATGTCTGTCTAGTCTGTCTGTGAATGATTGTAATTAGGATTGGGAAATGATCACTACCATAAGAGTTGGGAATGACTGTCCAGGTACATGAAGGAGCGAGGGAGGGGGAGCATAATGATAGATCCACCACACTCCTCGGGTTCTGCAGAGGAGAGACCCGACGCGTTGGGGTTCCATCATTAAGGACTACTAGGTTATTACTATCAAATATATCAATCAGGATGGGGGAATTTAGATCATTGAAATGGGAGCCCCAAGATGTATTGTGGGTGTTAAAATCACCCAACACAACCAATGGGGAAGGAACTGAGGAGAAAATAGAGGACAGTTCGGAAAAAATTGTTGGGTTGGGGTGGGGGACATACACAGACATATAAATAACACCTAAGACATGTACAGCTACAATATTAAAACTACTACTATGTACAGGGAGGTTATATACAGAATATGTACAATGGCTGGAGACCAAAATGGCTGCTCCAGCCTTGCCATCAAACCTGTCATCCCGGAAACAGGCATAACCAGGGACTCGAAAACGAGACCCCGGCGCAAGCCATGTTTCCTGGACGGCAAGAATCGATGGCTTATGTAAATTAATTAAACTACAAAGGTCTGGTTTTTTATTCCTGATGCTCCGGCTGTTCCACTGTATCACAGTGTGAGCCATTATTGGGCAACAGTTTAATGAGGTGGGTCAGGTTGGAAAGAGTTTTGTTCGGTAGGGAGTCGCCAAATCTAGAAATGAGATCAATAAAGAAGTAAGATAAATTGTCCACCATATTGTCGTTATGAGAAACGGGAGCCTTTTCACCGGGAGAGGGATACGCACATCCATTAGGAGATTGAATGTCTGGTTGTTCAATTAAATTTCTATGTGCCTCATGGTCATACCCAGTGACACAGGAGCAATGGGACGGCGGGGAATAAATACAGTCTTCCTATAGGATGTGGTAGTGGGAGAATTTGTCAGTCTGTCAGTTTGTCTGTCATTCTGTCTGTCAGTCTGTCTATAAGTCTGTCTAGAAATGTTTACATTTGCAGAAGGAGAAGTCCTAGCAGAATCGGCAAAGGATCGTCTCACACGGGGGAATCGAGCTGACGCCTCCATGTATGAGATACTTTCCCGACTCATGACAAACTTTATCTCTTTTTGCCTGATATATTCAGGGCAAGAAACATCATTTGCTGCATGCGGACCACTACAGTGCATGCAATTAAAAGATGATGCAGTGCATGTTGCTCCCTCGTGCTTATGTGAACACTTATAGCAACGGGGTTCAGACCTACACTGTGCCTTAACGTGACCAAATCGGCAACATTTGTTACACTGTATAGTGGGTAATTTGTATGTCTCAACCGGTAGTGAGTTGTAGTAACAGTAGACATGGGAAGGTAATTTTTGTCCTGTGATTGTAAGAACCACAGATTGGGTAGGTAGCCAAACAGGGGAGTTTTGCTCATTCATAGACTTGCGACTCAACCTACGTGCTCTAACCACTTTACCATTACCTGATGGAACTTGCATATTTTCTACTAACTCCTCCATAGACCAGTCCACCGGGACATTGCGGACAATACCCATGCGGGATACGCTATAAGATGGTATTATTGCAATGTATCCTGCACTAGATAAGGCAGGCAAATCGATGAAAGAGTTAGCATGATCTGGAGATTTAAATTCAATTGAGACGCGATTACGGCCTATCTTCTTAATTCCATCCATTTTAATATTCTGTACATCATTTTTAAATACAAACTGCCCAAACTGGATGGGATTAAGGACAGGACCCCTTTCGGTCTCAGGTTTGGTGACGTGGACAATATAAGGCGCAGCATCATCGGCATTGTATACCTTTTTGTTCGCAAAATCCGGATTTACATAGTGCAACTGAATCGAAGGCACCGAATGTGTACTATTTGTTGCCTTTTTTGCTGAAGGCTCAATATTGTCTTGATTAGTTCGCTTCCTACTATTTACATCACCACCTCCGGGGTCCGGAGGGTCAGTATCTATCTCCATGTTATTTACAAACTATACTACCGGCTTAACCTAAAAACAACACACCTTACAAATACTACGTACTTACGACAAGGACAACACAAATTATAACACCAAACACCAGATAAGTCTAAGATAAATCAACCGAAATTGAAAAAACTCGATAAAATGATATAAAAACACCTCAAAAACTAAATAACAAAAAGGACGCTTGTTGACGGCACTCAACCAAAGAGCAAAGTCCGTATTCCTTACTTTAACACTTATCAGTTATCAGTGACAACGACAGTGGTCTCGACCGTCATAGAGCGAGATCGGTAGAATTGCCAGCTAAAATCGGTACATTTGTACCCAAAATCGGTATTTGACAAAAAAAAATACAATATTCAATCAAAATTCAAATTCGTTTATTTATTTTAAAAAACTTACAGACTAAAATATAACAACCATAATATTATAGTCTGTCAAGAAAATGATGACAGGCGGGAAATTTTTAAAATGAAATAAAAATTAGGAAAACTTTATTAATCGAGATAAAAATGTGCAAGGTGACCATATTTAAAATGTAATAAGCATTCTATGTAAAAAAAAAAACAGAAAGAAATACACCTTTTAAGCGTGATTACGTTTAGAAAAATTTTCCCGTCTGTCATCAGTCATTAGTCATCACCGAAGTCAAAGTGAAAATTGAAAAAATTAAACCGAATTTCTGTTTTTATACACTAGACAGACTAAATTCCCGAGTCGAGCGGGAAGCCCCACCCATAGGTCTATGCTATTAAGGGCTTCCCCCATTATACAGGGTGGAATTAAGCCTTCCTGCCAAATTTATTCAAGCAAAGCCAAGTCAAGCAGCTGTTTGCAGTTTGGCACCAGACCAGCGTTGCCGATTTGTGGGGAATTCCCCAAATTGCGGGGAATTTCAAGTTGATTGGGGATTCATTGGGGTTTGACATTATGTGGGGAAAATTCGGGGATTTTAACATTTTGACATATTTTTCAATAATTAGCAAATATTTAATCATTCTACATTGACACAATTAAAATCGATTAATCGCAGTAGGTTGACAATATGGCTTGATCAGGTGAATTGCTTTTTCCTGTTCCTAAACGTTTGATGTAGATTCGCTATCCCCAACCCGCGGCCCACCGTGACTTTATTTGTGTCCCGCGTGATGTTAAACAATTTTGAAATTCACGCCCACCGGCAAAATAACGTAAAGTCTACGTGATAGTCGTTAAATTTTTTCCACTTTTAAATCGTTAATTTTGAAGAATGTTAATTTTTAACCCTTATGCAGGCACTTCACATGGCTATTTGTATTTGCTATTGGCTATTTGTTGTATTTGCCAACATTATTGACGAATACGCAAACAAGCAAATAAAGGCAAATACGACCTTCCACACATGGACGTCAAATATCAAACTTTTACTTGATTTTGTTTACTTGCCTATTTGACTCCTTTGATGTGCGTCAAAATCCGACAAAGGTACGGATATTGTACGGATGTATTTGGTATTGGTCATATTTGTCAAATAGACAAATAAGGCCCATATTTGTCAAACATACCGTCTACATAATAAATGGTGATTGTTTAGCAAATACATCAAATACGCAAATACAAATAGCCATGTGAAGTGCCTCCATAAAAAAAATTCTTGCGGCCCGCGACATCAACACCACAACATGTTTGTGGCCCGCATGTAAAAAAAGGTTGGGGACCACTGATGTAGATGATGCCCTCATATATAATGCGCTGGCTTTTTACAATTTCTGGCTGCAAGAGAAAGAATTAAAAACTGGGGAGCAGCATCAGGTGTAAACCCTTGATGGGTAAATGCTTTCCACAAAATATATCAAAGAATATTTTAAATAATATTATAGAGGTATTATTTCAACAATCTGTTTATATAAATGTATCGCTATTTCCATTGATCACAGCATAAGGTCACACGTGTGAACGGTTTGACAAATTTTGCCAAGTAGGTACTATTCTTTGTTTGTAATTTGTATTAATGGTTTTTTCAGTTCTTGTATGAAAAAATTAAGAAAGTACGCTGAAACAAAATATAAAATAAAACTTATCGATCATTGATAATTGTTTGAGTTATTATAACTAGCTATATGACCGAGCTTCGCTCGGTATTAAAAAAATTCAAAAACCACACATAAAATGACATTTTATGAAAATGATTCCTAGCTAGATCGATTTATCGCCTCCGAAACCCCCTATATACTAAATTTTATGAAAATCGTTGAAGCCGATTCCGAGATTCCAATTATATATTTATATATATATACAAGAATTGCTTGTTTAAAGATATAAGATTAGGGAGCATACCCATACTACGTGACATACTTTTTAAGATTTTTGGACCCCCTCCCTCCCCCTGGTGACCACGCGTAGTATATGCCATGACCCTCCCCCCCCATCAATTGTTCACGTGGTATTGAGAAGAATAATTTTTAATCATTTTGTAAGTAGAAAGAGTAGATAGCAAATGAAAATAATTTGACTAATATTTGTGTTTATTAGGTAAGTTATTTGGCATGTGTACGTGTTCCTTATAGTAAGTATACTGTGAAAGTAGTAGCGCTGAATGACCAAAAATTTTTCACTTTTCTATGGGTAAGCACCCCAATGCAATGTGTTGAAAAAAAATTGGATCTTTCAGCGCTGCTACTTTCACAGTGAATACAATATAAGGAACACATACACACCCTAAAGTATTATCACTTAGATTTATGTTTAATATAATACGTATATAATAATAGTCTAAAATTACAATAGAAAAATCAGAGAAATTAATCTTATTTTCTAGGCAGATTATATATTAATTTTCTAGGCAGATGGTGGACCTAAGTAATTTGGTCGCGTTTAAAGTATAAACCCAACCGACAGATCACAATTAACATTGAATTGACAATGTCAATTCCATGTTGATTGTGATCTGTGCATCATGAACGTCATGTAGTTGGATCATGTCATGATCCGACTACATGACGTTGATCTGTCAACTACCTAGGAATCAATTTCCTCGATGGTACATACTAGCTATTTTAGTCACGACTAGTTCAAATTGTAATCGAACACCAAATATAGTAAACTAGATGTCCTGCGCGGCTTCGCCCGCGTAAATTAGGAATTTCACGGAAACCGTACATTTTCCCGCAAAAAATAGATTATGTCCCTTTACGTGGTCTACTCATACATCATACAACATAAAAATTGCTCCAGTAGTTCGTGAGATAGATTCTTTCTAATAATTTTCTCCGTTTTTTCCACATTTTCCTCTGCTTCTTTGGGCCTAACGTGATAATATTATACAGACCTCACCTCGGTAAATCGATAAATGATAAATGAGCTATATAGCTCGATAAATCTAACACTGAAAGATTTTTTAAAACGGACCAGTACTTCTTGAGATTAGTGCGTTCAAGCAACCAAACTCTTCAGGTTTATAATATTAGATTTTTTAAAATCGAGTCGAACTCGAGTCTCGATCGAAAAGACTATAAAAAGCACCAAAAGTAGGGTCTTAATAAGTATTATAGTTATGGCAGTGATGAAGATGATTATGATGAATGTAATTTGCATAGTAGCATAATATGCTTTCCGTTCTTAAAACAACGCCGAAACTCCCAAACTTGTATCTATAAAGAATCAGGAGTTCTCTCAGCACCTTCCGAACCATGGTATACCTCGGTGCAAAATCTTACTTGTTGGTAGCATATGCATATGCTTAGAACACTTCTCACGAAACCGAAGTCACACATGTTTCCATATAAATTTTGAGGCATTCCCTCGATTACTTATGGATCCCTTCATCAGATCACCACTTTTATGAATATAGTAGCAAATTGGGACGATATCCTATACGGCAAAAGAAAAAATTTTAAAATCGGTTCACAAACGGCGTAATAATTGTTGAGCTTAAAAAATGAACATAACACCTCCCCCACTTTGAAAGTTGGTTAAAATTGTAGCCTATATTATGTTATTCTGATGTACCTAACTATATTATTGTAAAGTTTCATTAAAATCCATTCAATGGTTTTTGCGTGAAAGAGTAACAAACATTCATACATGCAAACAAACTTTCGTCTTTATAATATTATGAGGATGATCACCAGGCTTGACAGCTTCGCCAAACTTCAAAGTGCCTGATAAGTGACAACTGTGCCTGTTTTTTAGGGTTCCGTAGCCAAAATGGCAAAAAACGGAACCCTTATAGATTCATCATGTCTGTCTGTCTGTCTGTCTGTCCGTCCGCATGTCACAGCCACTTTTCTCCGAAACTATAAGAGCTATACCATTGAAACTTGGTAAGTAGATGTAGTCTGTGAACCGCATTGAGATTTTGATACAAAAATGGAAAAAGTATTAAAAGAGTATGAGTAAGTATGCCCAAAGTTCTTGAATAAATGTTTATTATTATTATTATTATTATTATTATGTTTGTGTAAGGTATTCCTTGCTCACGGGCAATTAAATAATTTCCGGACCTTTGGAAGGCATGCGTGGGGCCGAAACAAAAACGTAGAGGCCCGTTACACAGTTTTAATCTAAATGTTATGTGACACTAGCCGGCGACTCTCCCTGTCCGCACTATGGGAGTACGACCAAGGAGAGCCAACCGCCAGTGTAGGACTATTGCAGGGAATGGAATTAAAATGATATCGGGCTATGGGGGTGAGGTGCAAGTGGACTGGGTAACTGGGACTATGGAAGGACTATGGCGTCTGCCGATACAACGTTGTAGCATGTATCATAAAGTTGACAGACGGTGACTCGTCAACTCTTTGAATGGGCCTCTCAAAATGGCCGCACGCACGGTGCACCGAGGCGGCAACATTGGCAGAGCGGCTTGAGGCAGGAGAGGTGACGCTGGACTTTAAACGCCGATCATTTGCACCCTCAGAGGGTCCCATCACGTCGCCCACTGTCAAGTATTAAATGGCGAGAAAAAAAAATGGTATGACGTTTCTCTCGGCAAAATTGACTACGTGACAAAACTCTAGACCCCCTCCCCCCCTCTTGTGACCGAGCATAGTATTTTGAAGACCCCCCCCCCCCCCCCCCCAAATGGGTCACGTAGTATGGGTATGCTCCCTTACTAGCTGTTGCCCGCGACTTCGTCCGCGTTAGCATAGTAGATCAAATGACGCATTATTTATTATACAAAAATATTCAATATACAGAATTGACATTCCTACGATTTTATTATATATAGATGTTCCGCGCGGCTTCGCTTGCGTAATTGTGGAATTTCACGCAACCGTATATTTTTCCGCAAAAAATAGCCTGTCTCTTCACGTGATCTATTCTTCATGTTTGCCAAATAACATAAAAATTGCTCCAGCAGTTCTTAAGATAATAAGCAATTACATATAATTTGCCCCATTTTTTCCACATGTTTCTCTATTTCTTCACTCCAATTAGTTTTAGCGTGATAAAATATAGCTTATAGCCTTTCTCAACAAATGGGCTATCTAATACTGAAAGAATTTTTCAAATCGGACCAGTAGTTCCTGAGATTAGCGCGTTCAAATAAGCCCTTTTATATAATTTTCCCCGTTTTTTCCACATATTCCTCTATTTCTTCGCTCTTGTTAGTCTTAGCGTGATAAAATATAGCCTATAGCCTTTTTAGATCAATAGGCTATTTAACACTGAAATAATTTTTCAAATCGGACCAGTAGTTCCTGAGATTAGCGCGTTCAAATAAGCCCTTTCATATAATTTCCCCCGTTTTTTCCACATTTTCCTCTATTTCTTTGTTCCTATTAGTCCTAGCGTAATAAAATATAGCCTATAGCCTTTCTCAATAAATGGGCTATCCAACAATAAAAGAATTTTTCAAATCGGACCAGTAGTTCCTGAGATTAGTGCGTTCAAACAAACAAACAAACTCTTGTCAATTATAATATTAGTATAGATCTTAAGATAATAAGCAATTTCATATAATTTCCCCCGTTTTTTCCACATGTTTCTCTATTTCTTCGCTCAAATAATTTTTCAAATCGGACCAGTAGTTCCTGAGATTAGCGCGTTCAAATGAGCCCTTTCAAATTATTTCTCCCCTTTTTTTTCCACACTTTCCTCTATTTCTTCGCTGCTATTAGTTTTAGCGCAACAAAGTATAGCATATAGCCTTTCTTAATAAATAGGCTATCGAACACTGAAAGAATTTTTAAAATCGGACCAGTAGTTCCTGAGATTAGCGCGTTCAAATAAGCCCTTTCAAATAATTTTCTCCCGTTTTTTCCACACTTGCCTCTATTTCTTCGCTCTTATTAATCTTAGCGTGATAAAATATAGCCTATAGCCTTCCTCGATAAATGGGCTATCCAACAGTAAAAGAATTTTTCAAATCGGACCAGTATTTCCTGAGATTAGCGCGTTCAAACAAACAAACAAACAAACTCTTCCCAATTATAATATTAGTATAGATAATATTACTAATAAAAACTCATACAACTAATGCGAATTATACTCAGGTATTATAATATTGATTCGTTTTAAAAAAAATAACATGTGTGGGGAATTTGTGGGGAATCAGCAAATTTTTGTCCCCAATTTGGGGAATTTGACCATGATTTTTGGGGAAATCTGATAATTAGCATTGGCAACCCTGCACCTGACACCTGTAACCTGTCAAACACACGTTGGTCGTTGCCCCATGTCCCATTCATTAATATATATATAATATTAAGTAATCTGCAGTGTTGCCAACACGGAGTTTTTAGAGCTAGATTTAGCTCTAAATCCGCTTGGTTAGCTTTAAAAAAGTGGGTCTAGCTCTTTAGCTTTGTTTCTTCTACAATCTTAGCTTTTTTCCGTGTACACTATGAATAAATCCTTAGAAAATAGATTAAGGGCGTTCCTTACGGAGATACCGTAATTTACCGTATTTCAAGCCTTATAAACTCATAATTTGAAAGCTACAAAGTTATAATACAGGAGTAATCTTCACTCTTCAGCATATCAACATTCCTTTCCTCGTTTTAAATTTTCTATTTTTGATTATTAATGCTCATGATATTATCAGCTTACAAAGTAAAACCAATTTATTAAAATTCAAGCATACATTCAGCATCTCCTCACCATGGATACCCAACTCGTCACCAACTTAGACAATGGCTTCGTGTTTGGGCTCATTTTAATTGCAACAACTAGTAAGACGTAGATTGTAAATATTTGCATGCTGCTGCTGCAGCATCACCTGGATTCTATTATCTATAGGAGCCAAGCTCCGTATGAACCCAAAGTGAAGGTTTCATGTTTGGACTCATATCGACGGCCTCGTCCAAGAGGACATTCATAGTTGGTATTCATTAGGATATATTATGATCCTGTTGATAGGAATTATTCTGCACTATAACCAACACAAGTTTAAAAAGCATGAAATAATTAAGAAATTAAAAAAAAAACCCGCCAAAAAACTTTAAAAAATAAGTAATGAAATAATATTTACTGACTTTAAGTGTAAATAATTCCTAGTCTAAAGTGATATTTTAGTCCATCGGGGGACCGCTAATGTAGACGTTTGATTTCACATAACATTAAAGTTTAATGGTCAGTTCATAGCAAAGTGCAAACCGAATCGAGACAATCAGTGACTTGGCAATACAAAATGCAAAAGTCGCTGTTGGCGGTCCCACGACACAATATCACTTTAGACTAGGAATTATTTAAACTTAAAGTCAGTAAATATTATTTCATTACTTTTTAAGGATGTTTGTTAATAAAAAGTACATAAAATAATTTAGCTCTTTTTTCTAAAAAAATCTAGCTCTCTTTTAGCTTTTTTTCAGATATGATCTAGCTCCTTTAAAAAATCTGAGTTGGCAACACTGGTAATCTGTGCCCATTCATCGATCGTCATCCACGTGTGTTACAAATTTGGTGTTTGTTCTAAAAATTTTAAAAATGGTTAAAATTAAAAAAGAGAAAAAGAAAAGAAATGAACCAGAAGTACCAGCAAAAGATGATAATGTCGTGGAACTTCCACCGGTCCGAAAGTCCGATGATCCAACGCCAAAACAGGCAAGTTTTTTAATACTCATGATGTTTGTTTTGTATTTAGAGGCGGTAAAGGATATTGTTTTTATATTTGTGACTCTCTAGGTTAAATGGATTAATCGTCAACGGGTGTTGGTCTTTGCGGCTCGTGGTATAAACCACAGACATCGACATTTAATGGAGGACTTGAAAAAACTGATGCCCCATCACAAAAGTGAATCTAAAATGGAAAGAAGCAAAAACTTATATGTTGTTAATGAAATCAGTGAAATGAAGAACTGCAATAAATGCATTTTATTCGAAGGAAGAAAGATGCGGGATCTATATCTTTGGATGGCTAATATCCCTAATGGTCCTAGTGCAAAATTTCTAGTAGAGAACAGTGAGTATACTTTTCTATCTAATTAACTTAAATTATCAATGATTGTGTCGAACTGTTGATTCACCTCTATTTATAATTTTTCTCAAGTTATAAGTGTTACAATTTCAAAATGTTAATGTAATCTATATATATATATATATATATAAATGGATTTTCAAATGTGTTAGCCGCGCTAAAACTCGAAAACGGCTGAACGGATTGGGCTGATTTTAGTCTTAAAATATTCATAAAAGTCCTGGGAAGGTTTAAAAGTGACACGAAGTTCACCAGGACAGCTAGTTATCTATAAATTTAACATGACTATCTACATAGTGCTAAATTTTTTATTTCAGTTTACACAATGGGAGAACTTAAAATGACTGGTAACTGCTTGAGAGGCTCAAGACCTTTGTTATCATTTGATCCACAATTCACCAAAGACCCACATCTTACTCTTTTGAAAGAGCTTTTGACTCAAATTTTCGGTGTACCTAAGCACCATCCCAAGAGCCAGCCATTCTTTGACCATGTCTACGCTTTTATGATTCTTGATAACAGGATTTGGTTCAGAAACTACCAAATTCTATCTGAAGATGGTGCTCTTGCTGAAATTGGTCCAAGATTTGTACTTAACCCTGTAAGTTGTTTGTGTGTTAAATATTGTTTTTTCTTCTTATTTTTACATCATTTGACATTCATTTTTATTACCAGGTGAAAATATTTTCTGGTTCATTTGGTGGTGTAACATTATGGGAAAACCCTAAGTATGTGAGCCCAGCTAAACTAAGACAGGCCTTCTCCAAAAAAGCTGGAAGCAAGTATGAGAGAAGAATAGAAAAGAAAGTAATGAGTGAAGCAACAAGACCTGAGACTGGCTATCCCGACATAGAGGGAAGTGATTTCTTCAAAGGAGACCCAATTCAGAAAGCTGAGGATGTTGTTATTAAAGGTTGGGAAATTTTCTTTTGTAGTCTATAATTTAATAACTCTACACATATGCGAGTGGTTGACCAAAAAGGGACCTGAAGGATTGGAAATGTTTTTTTTTTATTTTTTTAGTCCGTGGTCTTTTAGCTTTGTTTTGGTCTAACGAGAATATTTTTAGGTGCCATATTTTTTTTTATGAATTTTTTTGTGAACCACGCACGAGTCGTAACTTGTTTCTACACAAAACTTCAAACACAATTTACTCAAAATCAAATTATTTAGGTACCTTCTTTAATATTTTTCTTTTTTTAATCTGTGGTCTTTTAGCTTTCTTTTGGTCTAACCAGAATATTTTTAGGTGCCATAGTTTTTTTTTTATGATTTTTTTTGTGAACTGCACATGAGTCAAAACACGAAACTTCAAACATGTTTTACTCAAATTATTTACCTTCAGGTCCCTTTTTGGTCAACCACTAACATATTTTGTCTCTATTGTCTACAGTCTACACTTTAATAAAATATATATATTTTTTTAATATTCTTAACCTTTATTAAAATTTTCAGAGGATCTTATGGAAAAAGAGGATGAGAGAGGAGATGAAAATGACCAACCTGCTAAAGGCAATAAGAAACCCAAGAGTAAACCCGAATTTGCTATCAGAAGGAAACAACTGAAAGCAAAAAGTAAGGTCATTTCAGATCAAATAAAGAAGAGAAAGCAAATAAAAACCATAAAAGGCAAAAAACCTGTAAAGAAATAATTATATTCTGGATACAATAAATACACAATTTCAAGTAAAATATTTTTATTCACAATGAAAGCACAAATTAGACGTTTGTAGAAAAAATAAAATGGAAGATTATTATGATGAGGTAGTAGACATGAAAGCACTCAGAAACTATTTGATAATACAAGTCTATAGAATGTGAAATATAAAAATAAATAAATTCAAATCACTACATTATTATTCAGCTTATAATAAAATATAAAATTATATCCTTATAATAATTAGTATAACTTTTTCATTATGAAAGTACAAAACACATCAAATGTGTGTCAGTCCAATATAAAAGTGCAATAGCACACAGTATTTCTTATAAACTAAAAATAATATTACATAATTATTTTTATGGCGGACGTATAAAATTTTGAGAATACTTATTCTTAGGACAGAACATTTTGAGACCCTTAAAATTGAGATGTGTATTTCCTAATGTTTTATTATCACAAAAAATAAGTGATGGAAATATTTAAATTTCAAAAACACATCAATATTCATCAAATCCAAAACCCTAAATTTATGCTAAAATTCTAAATAAAGTGTTCGAGAATGTAAAACATACTTGAAAGTATGTAGTGAAAAAAAAGTCTTTCCTACCTAGATGCATTAATTATTTATTATTATTGAATATAATATGTTACAATAAAGTTTAGGCTGAATGTCATATTATGTTTCAGAAAATTATTAGAAATATTACAAGAATCCGAAATCATAATTACATCATAAGTAGAAGTAAGCCTCACGAAGCAGAAATAACATCAATATAACAGTTTCTTATTCAAACAACACTCAGATTTTTGTGCTTTTTCAATACATAAGTAAATAAACAATTACATTTAATCAGTAATGGAACAACATAGTGTTTAATGATTAGGTTTAGTATAAATAAAAATAAAAAATTAGTTTGTTATTATTTTTAGCAATATTCCACGAAAAAAACTTCCACCTTTAAGTAAATGAGTGAGTGCACGCATAGGCATGCGTACAGCACCTCCCTCCTCCCACACTGCCTATGCGTACACTCGCATGCAAGAACTTGCAAACACCACCACCACACAAGCAATAATGTTGGCAAATCCGTGCAAGGCCTCTACATCAGGATGTGGACTCTACGAACATTATTGTTCGTAGAGTCCACATCCTGAGGATGCTCCGGTGTTGGAGCGAAACGCGCGTCGAGGTTTTCAACCTGCATGGTGGTGAGGGGCCTTGCACAGATTTGCCAACATTATTGCTTGTGTGGTGGTGGTGTTTGCAAGTTCTTGCATGCGAGTGTACGCATAGGCAGTGTGGGAGGAGGGAGGTGCTGTACGCATGCCTATGCGTGCACTCACTCATTTACTTAAAGGTGGAAGTTTTTTTCGCGGAATATTCCTAAAAATAATAACAAACTAAATTTTAAGCTATGGACTTCCGCAAAGTAACGCCTGATTCTATTAACTATTTAGTATAAATAGTTAACTATTTTAAATACATTCTTAATCATAGGTTTTAAATGCTCTATTAAAAAGGCTGTGTTTATAAAATATCAATAACCAAAAATATTCCACAAGTCATAACACACTCGACTTATAGGTTTTGTATTACACAACTATCGGTTATTGATTACAAAAACAGATCATAATTAACAAAAAAAAATCAATAGTTGCCTTTTAATATAGCAAAAATGCGGTGGTATTAAAAGTAAAGCGAACACAATATATTTTGTACTTAGAAAGTAGAATTTATGTCACATGATTCTTATAACTTAATATAACTTCTCAAAAAAAAAAAAAAATATAGTAGTATTTTTAAATTATTACTTGAGCTATTCGGACAATAGTCTCTATAAATACCTAAAGCAAAATAATGTTCATGGTGCATAAAGCAAGTAAAAAAAACTTAAAGACTAATATGGAATTATTCTAAATGGTGCATATGGTTATAATGGCAGGATTCCATTTCGAAAATTACCTGTGAATAAAAAAATAATGTAAGAGCTATGAGTGTACATGCCCCGCAATCTTTAAGATAGCTTATTGGCTGGTTTACACATATTAAGTAGATAAGTAGTAACTAAATTCTAATTGTCATCTAGCTTAGGACTTACTAAATTTTAACTTGCTACTTGCTACTAAATTTTGTGTTTACACGCAATTAACAACTTAAAATTTAGTTAAAATTTAGTTAATTACTTATCTACTTAATACGTGTAAACCAGCCCTAATGGCTGGTTTACATGTATTAAGTAGATAAGTAGTAACTAAATTCTAATTGTCATCTAGCTTAGGACTTACTAAATTTTAACTTGCTACTTGCTACTAAATTTTGTGTTTACATGCAATTAACAACTTAAAATTAAGTTAAAATTTAGTTAATTACTTATCTACTTAATACATGTAAACCAGCCCTATCTGCCAATGCGTTGTGTGCTCTGACGGTGAATCGTTATTAGTATACAGTGTGTAACAAAACAAAGTGATAAAAAAATCGGTTGTCTGTAAAGTCGGTTTACTGACGATAGTTGAACGTTGACATTGTCATGTTCAACTATCCTTAACCCCTTAACCATCGCTTCCGAATCTCTATAAATAGAAACAAACTTTTTCGACTGTAACCTAAAGTTATTTCGATGTATTTCTTTCAAATGATTCTCTAAAAATATTTATAATAAGTAAAATAAACTATTCTTATTTGCACTGTCAGCAAGATTGTTGCAATTTGGATGGACTTTTAAATAAAAAGATCCTATCTACACAGTATTTCATCAATTATAAGAGTGAAAAATAAGAAAGTGGACAATAAAAACTGGAATAAGTGGTTAAAATAATGCTAAAAAGTGTTTTGCTATAACAATAAAATATAATATAAAAAAATTGCGGGTGTTTAAACATTGGACTTTGGACTGCTAGTTCAACTCACTATAGTAAACAAGCAACCCGGAGCAGCTGCAAGTGAAAGATAATTGCGATATTTACGTCATCGCTCTAGTGGCGCAGGTGGACGATACTAATAACTCCATCCGAAGTCGTAGGATCGATCCTCACCCCCCGGTGAACCGTACCCGTACCAAAATTTCTGAATAGCGAGAAGTTTTTCACGAGATTACTAGAATATTGATTCAACTACGAAGATGGAAGAATGGCCGCTCTTCGAAAAATTCAAATGGATATCTATGGCCGGTATAAATAGTCAGTACTCAAGATGCATCTCGGTCTCAAGACGCGGTTCGGCTCTATGATTGGTCCAAATTTTGACAGCCAACCAATCACAGAGCCTGAACCGTGTCTTGAGACCGAGACGCATCTTGAGTACCGACTATTTATAGCGGCCTAAGACGAACAAAAAATATAAGCAACGTTCACTCAAGTAGGACTCAGGAGAGAGATGGATGTCGAACGCTGCCGAACGCAAAGGCCGATTGTGCTTCCTTGTCGCTCGTTCCGCGCTCTTGCTTGCACTTCAAGCCTTATATGGAACGCCTCAGAGCGAGGTAACGCCGCATGAACTGTCATGTTTTTCGGGCGCGCACCCCATATCGAATTATAAGACGTTATCACGTCAATAATTTTTGTATGTGCCCCTTATATAGAGTTCACTGTGACAGTAGCAACGCTGAAAGAACAATTTTTTTTGTGATTTGTATGAGCGAGCGTACAAACTTGATATAGGGTACCCATACACACCCTAAAGTATCATAACTTTGTTTTGTTAACCAAAGCATGGTCCATTATTAGCATATTATAGCGATTAGACAGTAATTGGTTGTTATTGGCAGTGACGGATTAAGACTACTTGATGCCCTAAGCCAGTGGTCCCCAACCCTTTTTTTCATACAGGCCATAAACATGTTTTGGTCTTTGTGTCGCGGGCCGCAACAAAAATTTTGTAGTGTTAAAAAATAACGTTCTTCAAAATTAACGTTTAAATCGTCGGAAAAAAATTCACGACTTTCACGACGACTACATTATTTTGCCGGTGAGCGCGATTTTCAAAATAGTTTAACATCACGCGGGCCACAGATAAAGTCCCGGCGAGCCACATGCGGCCTGCGGGCCGCGGGTTGGGGATAGCGGCCCTAGGCAATTGCTTTTGATTAAGGGTTAATCCGTCACTGGTTATTGGTTGTTACTGACAGTACTGTACACATGCGCAGGTTGCCACATTTAGTTTCGTCGAGCGATCATAATGTTGTGCACGGCGTTTAACATGCAATAAAAATTATGAAAGGTTGTGTGAGGGTAACCTGATGCCCGTGCAAAAAATCGAAGGTTACAAAAATAGATGACGCGACGTATTGTTCAAGGGGGTTTAAATTTAACAGATAAATAGCGGAACAACACGACAAAAAACTATAGTAAAAAAAAGTGAAGTGTAAGTCTGCAGTGTAGTTACACCTTTAAGATGTGAGCATTTTATTTTAGAAATTCGTCATCATCATTCTCTAAACAAATTGTCACATGCGATGCCTTATGAAATTCGATACTTTTTTCGTTGTGGTAACTTGGCAAAAGGCTCAGTATCAGTAGAGAAAGTATTATTTTCAATTTAATTTTCACCAACCACCCCTTAACGTAAGTGTCCCCTAGCGATCATTGAGGTGTCTCGAATAGCGTTTTCACATTACGCGGCGTAATATCGCGTGTTCAAAAAATGACATATTAATTACTCATAAGTAGATACGAAAAGCACCGGGATATGCTACGAATAATAAAAACTAAGAAAGAGTAACTGTGTCAAAAATTTTGTCCGCGAGTCTACAAAATGTGACCCGAATACATGCAAACTTTATGCATGTACATATTTGGTACACAATTTTGTGTTTTTATACAAGTGACAATACATAAAATTATTTTCAACGGCTTCATTTCGTACTTTCGTAGCTATTGCCATATTTGAGTGTGCGAAAAAGAACCAAATTCAAAACGATTGAAGTATGGGAGTTACGTTTCTATAGTTTTTATTATATACTCTGGTTAACAAGTGCCATTTTCGTCAAAACCCGATCTCATGCACCGAAAATTATGATTTTGGTCTCATTCGATTCTGAATACCATCTAGATTCTAGAACATTCTATCAAAATTCTAATAGGGGCTGAAAAAAAAATTCAAAAGTTATAAACAATTATGTAAACATAAAAAGAAGGGTTTGGTTTTTTAGGGTTCCGTACCCAAAGGGTAAAAACGGGACCCTATTACTGAGCCTTCGATGTCTGTCCGTCTGTCTATCTGTCTGTCCGTCTGTCTCCAGGCTGTAACTCAAGAACGGTAATAGCTAGAGAGTTGAAATTTTTACAGATTATGTATTTCTGTTGCCGCTATAACAACAAATACAAAAAACAAAATAAATTAAATATTTAAGGGGGGCTCCCATACAACAAACGTAATTTTTCAAACATTTTTTGCTCGGTATCAAATTTTCACAAAAACCTTGGTTATATGACTACTTTAATAATTAATAATAATATTTAAATAAATTATAAATTTAAGGGGGGCTCCCATACAAAAAACACAATTTTTGCCCATTTTTGCTCTATAACTGTACGGAACCCTTCGTGCATAAGTCCGACTCGCACTTGGCCGATTTTTTTTATCTAGAGCAGGAATTACAATGATACGGTAGGAAATTATTTTTAATATTTCGAAAACTGTTTGAGATAATCAAAATTTGAAAATAGAGGATCTATCCTGATCTAAAGAGCAGGAAATTTCCTAAATAAAATCCTAGATCCTGGAACCTTATCAATAATCCTTATAGCTTTAATTGAGCGGCGAAAGTAATGGTAAAAACGCGTCGTTCGGGTTTCGCGTGATTTGCCGTAATCTGCTATGTGAACTAAAAAAATATTTTAAGTGGTTAAATACAGGGTGCAATTAAACCTTCTTGCCAAATTTTGGTATATTGATCCTTGATAAAAATAAAAATACACGTATTTTTTTCTTTTATAATCACTCAGTACTAAAATGTTGAGAAATAGCCTCCGTAAGTTATCCTAAAAAACACTACAATTAATGGACACTACGCGTCGCCAGCGCGTGACGTGCTCCCGCGCGCGCGCCTCGCCCCGCGTCACCCCCGATCATACCCACCGCCGCGAGTAAGCATTCTGCAACGATTTTAAATGGGATAAAATGTGTCATTAACAAAAAAACAACACCCAATTTTTTTTGGTTAAATGGATTTTCCTAATGATACCTAAGCCCTGGAAAAAATTTGGCAGGAAGGTTTAATTGCACCCTGTATTAATATTACGGAATAAAAAAAAATTTTTACTAAGTAGACATATCAATAAACAATAATCCGTTAACAAAAATAAATTATCACAATTTGTTTAATTGTTATGCTTTTGTTCATTTGTTAATAGTCAGCATTTTAATGTTAACATAAAAACGCAGATTTTTTAAAAACAAGAAATCTAGAAATTTTTATTATTCTTTTGAGCTAATCTTAAAAGGACTTAGGAGAGATATCCGCTGGAAAAATTCAACAATTTTGATTTTTCACTTTTTTATGAACAACAAAGGCATCCATGAATTTTGCATATAAATAAAGCAATTAGGGTTATTTCGTCTAAATAAAAAAATACATATTTTTATCTGGCTTCTAACAATAACAAAACAAAATAGTAACAATAATTGGATATAAAAATACCGTAATTGCTTTATTTACATGACTAATTTTTGAATGCCTTTGAATGTTAATCAAAATGTGAAACTTAAAATTTTTTGAATTTTTTCAATGGGGATCTCTTATAAGGCCTTTTAAGATTAGCTCAAAAGAATAATAAAAAAATCTGAATTTCTTGTTTCGAAATAATCAGCGTTTTATGTTAACATTAAAATTGTGATTATTAATAAATTGAGATTAGCATAATAATTAAACAAATTGTGATAATTTATTTTTGTTAACGAATTATTGTTTATATGTCTACTTAGTACCAATTTTTTTATTCCGTAATATTAATATTTAATCATTTAATTTTTTTTTTTTAGTTCACGTAGAAGATTGCGGCAAATCACGCGAAACCGGAACCACGCGTTTTTACCGTTACTTTCGCCGCTCAATTAAAGCTATAAGGATTATTGATAAGGTTCCAGAATGTAGAATTTTTATAGGCCTGCTCTCTAAGGATCTATTTTAAAATCAAAGCGTACGGAAGTGCACAGGCCTAGTTCCAGCAGGCCGCGCGCATGCCGTGCACTATTTACACGAACGGTTTCGACGCACTTTTGACCCCCCTGTAGCTCAGTAACTATTGCAAGTGCAAATATAAAATTATACGTACGTAATCATATACTAGTACTTACGCAATATACCAAATTTCATAGATATAGCGTTGTTACATCCTGAAATATGTCCTTGTAAAAATAGCTAATTTTGGCACTGACTCACTGACCGGTAATCAAAACCTCTAGGCCACTTCCAATTGTCCTAGCGCTATGAAATTCGGCACACAGGTTGGGTGGGTTTTATATGCAGATTAACAAAAAATTGAGAAATTTAAGAAATCAGTCAAGCGTGAGTTGGCTCATCTACGAATTTTAAGAAAAATTTCTTATGTAACAGTGAATACGTGTGGGAGGAGGAGAGAAGGGTTTAAAAATATTGTCATGTATAATGCACACTGTATAGCTTATAAATAAATACTGCTACCTTAAAAATTTGGCTTCTATTGATAGGTTAACAAATACCACTAGCGCCATCTATCGAAAATATTGTTTATAAAATACTTTCAATAGATGGCGCTAGCAAAGTTACTTTGAAACGCAGAAGTTTAGATTAACGATACATGCGGGTGTGGCACAATAAAAATAGACCGTACGATTTCTCGAAAAAAAGTATTCAAATCCCACTAAAAACATACCTGTTAAAAATGGGGCCAAGTTCCTATTAGCTAATTATTCGCCTTTAAAAAGAGTTGAAATCCAATCCAATGCCAAGTTTAGATGCACTTCAAAATCGATCATAATCATCATCATCAACAGCCTGATCCTTAATACTTCTAAATTTGAACTTGGCAGGTTTTCATGATATACGTAGCATTTGATTAATTGCATAATTAAGTTTAATATTTGGTATTTATGTGATCAAATCAACCTGCCAAGTTCAAATTTAGAAGTATTAAGGATCAGGAGGTTGATGATGATTATGATCGATTTTGAAGTGCATCTAAACTTGGCATTGGATTGGATTTCAACTCTTTTTTAAGGCGAATAATTAGCCAATAGGAACTTGGCCCCATTTTTAACAGGTATGTTTTTGGTGGGATTTTGATTACCTCAAATAGTTTTCGAAATATTAAAAAAAACCAAGCCCTTCTTTTTATGTTTACTTAATTGTTTATAACTTTTGCAATTTTTTTCAGCCCCTCTTGGAATTTTGATAGAATGTTCTAGATGGTATTCCGAATCGAATGAGACCAAAATCATAATTTTAGGTGCATGAGATCAGGTTTTGACGAAAATGGCACTTGTTACCCAGAGTAATAATATAGGCCATAGGAGATATGTTATTATATTAGTTGATGCGAATCTTTTTTTTTTCTTTATTAAAGGCTATACCCACACCTGTATGTTACCAAGTATCATAGGTCCTAAGGTCTCAAGTGATTAGGTATGTATATTATATTATGTAATTATGTATAAGTTTTCATATTACTTTGAAGTTTTTTTTTTATGAAATAAGGGGGCAAACGAGCAAACGGGTCACCTGATGGAAAGCAACTTCCATCGCCCAGGAAGGGCCACCTACAAAACCTATACATAAATCCAGAGCTGCCTTAGGTAGAAACTTAGGAAGTAGTTGGTGAAAACCAAAGTTTTATAGTTGTTAGTAAAATCTAGTACTTGTTAAGGTCCTCCATTTCGGCATCGTTCGGCGTCCTCTTGTGTCCGCCGAGCTCGGCCAGGCGCGAGTGCTGCCACTGCCCGTCGCTGTTCATGTTGCGGTCCTCGCACACGCACAGGAATAGCGAGTCCACCACCATCTGAAATGCGTTATCAGGGGTGCTATTCTTTTGCCTCGAATTTCAAGCGCAGACTGTCTCTTTTACGCGCATGCTGTCTCTCTCGCTTGTGTATAGGCAGCCTGCGATTGGGGCGGTATAAAAAACGCGACCCAGAGCTTGAAAAACACTGTTACCGACTATAGATGATCTATTAAGCCGTAATTTTACAACCTCTAGTAGGTTGACGCCCGCAAGTCCAGTGCGCCGAAATTCGTTTATCGCGTGTAAACCATAAATTTTTTCGGAATAAGAAGAATCTGCCCTTTCTTGGAAATCAAAGTATCTCCATACTAAATTTCAGCAAAATCGTTTAGCGGTTTGGACGTGAAGAGATAGCAGACAAACACACTTTCACATTTATAATACTATTAAGTAATGTATAGATATAAAAACTTGAGAGGTGTCAAGGGACACCCGAATGAAAGTTTTAAACCCGCCAGTTGACCTCATCGCCACATCAACGCCCTCTGCCCCTACTTCGCATGTATTTAGTACCTGCGAAGTGTCGGTCAAAAAGTGTCGTTACAACTTTTTTCATCTAGCCTCCTTTCGCAACGCGCGATAAGGAACTTCGTTCCAAAAACTTAAAACGATATTAAAATATTGGAATACCAACCTCATACAGCGACAGTATACAGTGGGCAATGAAGAACGAGAAAATGCATATCACTAATGTGGGTACAGCGAAGAAGTGGAGATCGGAGTTTCTCTTGAGCAGTATGAGGCCGATGCTGCCTGTTACAGCTGTCACTATACACTTGCCGAGAAACAGTATGAAGTCCCCCACACTGTTGATTGTAGCCACTTGTAACGCGTTGTTCACTATAGTACTGAATGCCTGAAAATATGTTCATGTTTGTAGAATGATATAAGTTTGTAACTGACTGATAAACCACTCTGTATATAAGTACCCTATGAGATGAATTAAGCCTCTTATTCATTGGCATAATATGACCTATGTAATTTGGTCGAGTAATGTCAAGTTTGTGCCTACCACAGACATCATATATTAGCGTGCCATAATATCGCGTTCTCAAACGACGAGCAATGCTCGTCTTTCGAAAGTCTATTCTTTAGTCTGCTATCGGAATCGGACGTCAATCGGAATTTTAAAAATGCCTAAATACCTAAAAGTGCCGTATTGACCTGTGGAAATTCAAATAGAAACGTTGGCCTTGATAATGGACACGTTTCTTATCATCGGTACGTCACAGTTGGTAGGAAAAAAGTGACACGCTCGTTTTCATACAAATGGAGCGACATGCGGTATCTATTTTGATCTATGTCTGTGGTGCCTACAGATAACTTACTTTAACTTGACACTACCCGACCCTATAATATAGATCTTTCATCTGCATGTAATAATATAAATAAACTTCTACGCACACATTAAGACGAAGCCCAGCGGGGCGGGCGTGCCGCTTTTTCCACGCATGTTTAATGTACTCACTCGCTTATAAAACTGTGGAAAATGCGGCTTGTCCCGCTGCGCTTGTCATAATGTCTACGTACCTAAAGAGTTCAGGGCCTTTCCACACGACGTATTTTTTGCGCACTGACGACGCGCGTTTCTGATGCGCTCGTCTTCTGCGTGTTTTCAGCGCGTATTGGCAGATATAAAGTTTAAAACGTGGCTTCCTTCCATTTGCTGAGCGATCAACTTGCTTTTTATCGATACAAACGAGCGTAAAAAACGTGTGGAAGGGGTCTACGAGTGTTAAAGCGTATAGAAACATAGAAAATACCTTAGCAGCTGCTTTGCAGAAATGCACTCTCTCAATAGTGATGATTGTATAGGCATTGTGGTTGAGGTAACGTATAAACTTCTCCAGGCAGTAGAAGCAACAGATGCCGCATTTAAGGCCGCACTTCGCACAATCAGAGCCTTTCTCCGCCCGCGCTGACAATCTAAAAATATAAGTGATGATTACGTCCGCAATGTCAAACGCATACAAAATACGGACGGAACGCGATGGAATAGTGTGTCATCGGTAATTTAAAATACATTGCGGGCATAATCATGCGGAATTTACGCCGCGTAACTTCGGCCTAGTGTGTTTAGACACTTAGACATTAGTTTTGCGGTTTTTAAACCGTAAACGTGACCCATGCTCAACCGATCTAGATAAAAATTTATATGGCGATATGGTGATATGATGGTCGCCAAAAAATAGGTCTCGGTAGGTAGAAATCCGTGAAACGAAATTGCGGAAAACATCTAATTCGTAATATTTCCATCTTCATACCTCGATTGCGGGAATCGCAGAAACAATATATTTTCAATTGTTATGCGACAGTCGGGTGGCGAATACACAAAAGTGTAGAAATGAAGTATTTGTAATGTGACTCACTTCGCGTGTAAGTAGGTCAGGATTAGTCGTGGGATCTTGAACAGCGTAATCAGGAATGAGCCTTTAGCTACGGAACCCAAATGGTACTTTAGGAGTTTGCCGATCGAGTACATCACTGGTGATGGATGTGAATTTGGCCCTCTGAAAGAAAAATAGGAAACATTGTATTGTTAAGTATTGTTACGTGCTAGGGTTCGAGGATTCGGAGAGAAAGACCTGGTGACTCTCTTGAAGACTTTATTCACAAACACTAGCTCACACAAATCACTAAGTCCAAACACTAAGCACTAAATCCAAATCACTGAGCACTATCACTGTCCTAGGTCGTAGCCGAGTCGTTAGTTCACTATCACAATCACTCACTATTGATCACTTGTTTTCACTTTTGAAGTCGCCTTGATGATCGCTCGGATCGAACTGCCCCGACTGCCGGCTTGTTTACCTTTTATATGGCCCACTTCGCCTTCTGGAACGTTCTATTCTGGGTTGTTTACGTAAACACGCAATTCACATAAACAATGGTCGGGCTTTTCTAGAAGGTACGCGCAACTGTCGCGCGCAGGTAAACAACTGCCCGTATCCATAACACAATTCACATAAACAAGGGTCGGGCTTTTCTAGAAGGTACGCGCAACTGTCGCGCGCAGGTAAACAACTGCCCGTATCCGTAACACTACTCCCCTCTTAGAGATGCTCGTCCCGAGCATCGTTGTTACTGCCATGATAGCGCGCCAAACGGTCTATGTGTACCACTTTGAATGTGCCTCTTGGTGGCTTTTGAATCCTGTAAGTCACATCATTCAATCGGGTAACCACTTTATATGGGCCGTCCCACTTGGTCTGCAACTTTGGAGATTTCCCTTTTCGGCGAGTTGGGTTATGCAGCCATACCAGTGACCCTTCTTCGAAGCCGCTCGTGTTCGATCTCCGGTCGTATCTGGTCTTCATGTTCTCACTTGACTGTAACCCATTTTCCCGAACCATGGCGTGTATGTAGTGCATCTTTTCCCTTAAATCACAGACATAGTCTTGTACGGTCTTTGGTTCCCCCGGTGACGCTCCTGTCAAGAGGTCTATTGGTATTCGTAGTTCTCTACCGTAATTGACATAAGCCGGGGTAGCTTTTATGCTCTCGTGCTCGGCGGTACGGTACGAGAGAAGGAAGAGTGGTATATACTTGTCCCAATCCTTTTGTCTGTCATCTACCAATTTCGCCAAATGCCTCTCTAGAGTCTGGTTAAATCTCTCAACCATTCCATCAGACTGTGGATGGTACGCGGTGGTCCTCGTCTTATGCATTCCCAAAATTCTGCACACTTCCTGGAAGACCTGCGATTCGAAGTTCCTGCCCTGATCGGAATGGATTTCGAGAGGCACACCAAAGCGAGATATTACTTCTTCGACTAGCTTAGAAGCAACCGTTGTAGCTTCTTGGTTTGGTATGGCGAACACTTCGGGCCATTTGGTGAAATAGTCCATGACGACCATAAAGTACTTGTTTCCCGATTCCGTCACGGGAAATGGCCCAGCTACGTCAACTGCAATTCGTTCCCACGGTGCCCCAACGTTATACAACCGCAGGTTCCCACGGCTCCTGGTCTGTGGTCCCTTCACTGCAGCGCAAGTAGTGCATTTGCGGCACCAATCCTGTACATCATCTCGACAATGCAACCAGTAGAATCGTTCTCGCACTTTTGTTAACGTCCTCTTAACACCTAGATGACCTCCTGATACGCCATCGTGTATTTCACGGAGAACATCCGGTACTCTCGTTCTTGGGACAACCATCTGAAGATGGAACTCTCTGCCGTTAGTCTTCTCCCATTTTCGGTAAAGTATTCCATTTTGAAGTATCAGACTGTCCCATTGCGCCCAGTACGCCTTAGTGACAGCTCCAGTGGGTGCAACCTCACTCCAGATTGGTTTTTCGTCACCTCGTTTCTTCCATGTGATGATGTGCCGTAGGTCGTCATCTGTTTCTTGAGCCTTCCTCATAGCATCATTCTCCCATGGACCCAAAGGACTTGTTTTCGTTAACTTTAATGTCACTTCATTAGATTCCTGCTTAACACAGTGTTTGCAGTCTTCTGAACACGGCCTTCGTGAAAGTGCGTCGGCGTTCCCATGCGCCTTTCCGCTGCGGTGTTCCGTCTTGAAGTCGTACTCCTGGAGTTGTTCAATCCATCGAGCTACTTGGCCTTCTGGGTTCTTGAATTGCAGTAGCCACTTCAAGGCTGCGTGATCAGTTCGCAGTAAAAACTGTCTGCCGATGAGATATTTGCTGAAATGTTGTAGCGTCTTTATGACAGCCAAGAGTTCTCTTCTTGTCACACAGTAGTTTCTCTCTGGCTTAGATAAAGATTTGCTGAAATATGCAATTACAACTTCTCTTTCACCCTGTTTTTGAGATAACACCCCTCCAATGGCCGTGTTGCTTGCGTCCGTGTCGACTATAAACTGACCTTCAGGTTGTGGATACCCCAGGATTGGTGTTTCACACAGATGTTTCTTCAGTTTCTGAAAGGAATCTTCAGAAGTCTCGTCCCAAATAAACTGTCGTTTATCCTCTGTCAGCCGATGTAATGGCTTGGCTATCTCCGAGAATCCCTTAACAAAACGCCTGTAGTAGGAGCATAGGCCGAGAAATGCCCGCACTTCGGTTTTGTTCTTAGGGGTTGGCCAATTTTGAACTGCTTCCAGTTTCTCCGGGTCCGTCTGGATTCCATCACTGGAGATGACATGGCCAAGATAATTGACCTTACTCCTGAATAAACGACACTTTTTCGGATTCAGCTTTAACTTGGCCCCCTCTATTTTGGCGAAAACACGTTCTAAGTTTCGCAAATGGTCCTCGAAGTCGCGGCCAACAATGATGACGTCGTCCAAGTAGACTAAGCAAGCCTCTCCAACTAAGCCTGCCAGTACACACTCCATGAGTCGCTCAAATGTGGCAGGTGCGTTGCACAATCCAAAGGGCATGACGTTAAACTGCCATAAACCTTTACCGGTGGAGAAAGCTGTCTTCTCCTTGTCTTTTGGATGAATTTCCACCTGCCAGTATCCAGATTTCAGGTCCAGGGTCGAGAACCATTTCATGCCACTCAAGGTATCCAGAGTGTCGTCGATTCGAGGTAATGGATAGCTGTCCTTCTTAGTGACATCATTGAGACGCCTGTAGTCCACACAAAATCTTGTGCTGCCATCTTTCTTCTTCACCAACACAACAGGTGAGCACCACGGACTTGCAGACGGTTCAATAATCTTATGCCTTCTCATGTCCTCCAAAAGGCCTTCAACTTCTTTTTCCTTTGCAATGGGTATCCGTCTTGCTCGTTGACGAATTGGGTTCTCGCTTCCGGTATCTATCCTGTGCTGAACCATCGACGTTCTTCCAAGGTCGCCTTCCTGACTGGAGAAGATATTCGCGTGGCTTTGTAAAAACTTCTTAGCTTTCATGCTCTGCGAATAAGTCAGATTACTCTTGCAGTCATCAAGTAGCTCAGTCACTATTCCATAGTTGCTGCTGTTGGCTGAGTCTGAGCCTGTGATCGAACTACACTTTCTCATCCAGACAACTTCCTCGCACTTTCCAATGACGTCACCTTTGTTCAAGCAGATCTCGCGATCACCAAGATTCAAAACCCTGACCACAGCGTTACTGCTTCCACTAACAAGGGTTCTCGCCGTCATCAGTTTTTGCGCTGATGTCTTGGTAGGTGTGTCTTCGATCAACACGCATCTGTTTGACTTCTTCTTTCCAGCTGGCGGTAGTTTCACCAGCACTCTAGCTTCCGCTCGTCCAGGTATAATGACTTCCTTTACACATGCGACTTTCCCGCAGGCGCCTCCAAGGATGAAAATTTCTTCTTCGCCACACTTGAAAACTCCGTCAGCGACATTAATTCTGCAGTTGTACTTCTTCATGAAATCCAAACCCAAGATGCAATCATCCATAATCTCAGCCACGATAACGTCATGAGGGTATGAGTAACCCCCTACATTAATCGTAACTGACATTTCTCCCAGGACGGGTATTGGCTGACCGGAGGCAGTAAGGAGCCGACAGTTAATTCTCCTCTTGTGTCTTCTTGCGGCTTTTACCAGATTTGGGTTCACTATCGTTCTAGAGGCTCCTGTGTCTAGAGTCATTTTGCAATCCGTCCTGTTAATAGTCCCCTGAATCACAAGACTATTCCCGCTGCATGCTTGGGAGATAACAGTTATGGGGGCTTCCTCCGCGTCAGCCAGTACTCGCCCCTTAGTCCTGGCTTTTATTCGTTTCCCTGATCCCGGGCAGGGGACGAAGCTCCTTGCTTCTTCAGCTCCTCTACTTGTTCCTCGAGCCTTTTCATCCTTGCCATCTGGGTCTCCTTCTGCGGGCAGTTGAGCTGAAGATGGCCCCTCTCACCGCACTTGTAGCACATGGCTCCAAAACTTCTCTTCGTGGGGGCCTTGACCTCCTTAACTTCCTCAGAGACCTCATGGATCTTATGGGTCTGTCGTATGTCACGGCGAACAGCCTCGACCTCCAAAGCATGCGCCAATGCTTCCTTTAGCGAGGTGTGGTGACGTAGCCTCACTGCAGCTCTGACCTCGAGGTCCCTGATTCCGTCGACAAATGCTTGTACAATATTCGTGTCGACCATTTTGGAATCGGCTCCTGGGTGTGCCTTCTTGACGAGTTTTTCAATTTCCAACGCCCATTGCTGTAGTCCCTCTCCTGAGCGTTGGACTCTGTCACGAAGTTGAGCACGGAACACGTGCTCCAGGTGTCGCTCCCCGTATCTGGATTCAAGGGCCTCCATCAGGTCTTGGAACCCATTTCCTGTATGTGCTTCTAGGACCGACAAAGCTTGCCCTCTGAGCGCAACAGTGAGAGCGGTCAGGCATTGTTCGTCAGTCCATCCGTTGGCAGAAGCAACCGTCTGGAATTGCTGACAATAAGCGTTCCATGAAGTAGTACCGTCGTATGGTGGCACTTTAACTCTTGGTCCTTGTACCACTTGCACCACTCCGGTAGTTCCACTAGACACCGCCACTCCTGTGGTTTCCAGGCGCACTACTTTCTTCTGAAGTTCAGTGAGGCCGGTTTTCACATTTTCTACATCCAATCCTAACCCCGTAACTCGTTCGTCCATTACGTCGACATCTTTACGAAGCTTTGTCACCGTGTCACTGACATCCTTTATAGCCAGAAGCGCCTTTTCTTGAAGGTCCTTTTGTTGCTCTTGTGACTCTTGCATAGCGCCGAGCTTGCGGTCTTGTGACTCTTGCAAAGCGCCCAGCTTGCGGTCTTGTGACTCTTGCAAAGCGCCCAGCTTGCGGTCCTGTGCCTCCATCATTGCCCTTTGAGAATCTTGCATAGCGCCGAGCTTGCGGTCTTGTGCCTCCATCATTGCCCTTTGAGAATCTTGCAAAGCCTGAATTAACTCAATTATGCTTTCCAATTGAGGGGCCGTAGAGACTACGGGCGTGGCAGGATGGATGTAGCTAGTCGACGGGGCCTGAGTGGGCGTGGCCTGGTGGGCGGAGCCAGTGGGCGTGGCCATGTCCAGAGTGGGCGGGGCCTGAGGGGCGTGGTCAGTGGGCGGGCCCTGGTGGGCGGAGCCAGTGGGCGTAGCTTCACCCGAAGTGGGTGGAGCCTGGGGGGCGTGGTCAGTGGGCGGAGCCTGGTGGGCGGGGCCAGCGGGTGGGGTCTGCCCCGCAGTGGGCGGAGCTTGGTCCCCAGTGGGTGTGGCCTCCGCAGCCCCACCTCCAACCCCTCTCTCGAAGTCGATGGCAGCAGCTCGATGTGCCCTTGTCCTGACACTCCCCTTGAAGTCGTCTCTCGGAGTCAATGGCATCTCCAAATCTCACTTCCGACACCAGTTGTTACGTGCTAGGGTTCGAGGATTCGGAGAGAAAGACCTGGTGACTCTCTTGAAGACTTTATTCACAAACACTAGCTCACACAAATCACTAAGTCCAAACACTAAGCACTAAATCCAAATCACTGAGCACTATCACTGTCCTAGGTCGTAGCCGAGTCGTTAGTTCACTATCACAATCACTCACTATTGATCACTTGTTTTCACTTTTGAAGTCGCCTTGATGATCGCTCGGATCGAACTGCCCCGACTGCCGGCTTGTTTACCTTTTATATGGCCCACTTCGCCTTCTGGAACGTTCTATTCTGGGTTGTTTACGTAAACACGCAATTCACATAAACAATGGTCGGGCTTTTCTAGAAGGTACGCGCAACTGTCGCGCGCAGGTAAACAACTGCCCGTATCCATAACACAATTCACATAAACAAGGGTCGGGCTTTTCTAGAAGGTACGCGCAACTGTCGCGCGCAGGTAAACAACTGCCCGTATCCGTAACAGTATTATGGCTGGTCTCTGGTATTATACAAATTATTATATGTACTGATAGGAATAATGTTAAATACATTTTATTTAGAATTGAACAAGCATGTCTGTTTGTTACAGCTTCATTACTCTTAAAGCGCTGAACCGATTTTGAAGAAATTTTTTGTGAAGATACTTTGTTCCTAGGGACATAGGATAGTTTTTGCAAATTACCTGCAAATATATATATTTTTTCAACATAAGTTCAAGAGCGGTTGAACTCTACAAATAAGTCGATTAGTAAACTCAAAATCGCATCGCTACACTCTCTTTTTACACGCTTTATATTAGCTTCACTTTTAACTATGTATGAGAAAATCTTGGACTCTTAATTTGACCCACTTCCTGGTCTTCGATAAGGATGAAATTTTGCACACGTTCTGAGTTCTGAAACTTCTGATGACAATATATGACTAGCAAAGAAACGTCACTACAAATCCAATATGGCGGCCTCCCCTAGATGGCGGACAGGCTACATATTTGAAATGCACCCCCATGATATAGGTATCAAAATATGAAAAGATTTGCTGTCATCAACATCCAAGATGGCGGATTGTAAGCCAAAGTGCGTGCTAAGGCCCGTATAAAGGCTAATTTACATTGATACAGTAGCTGGCGCCAGCATCACTGGTTCCGTCGCTGGATCAGCACTGTATCAATGTAAACATGTTTCAATCCAGTCTAGCACTGGATTGAAACATGTTTACATTGATACAGTGCTGATCCAGCGACGGAACCAGTGATGCTGGCGCCAGCTACTGTATCAATGTAAATCAGCCTTAAATAGTCAGTACTTAAGATGCGACCCGGTCTCAAGACGCGGTTCGGCTCTGTGATTGGTCCAAACTTTGACAGCCAACCAAGTCTTAAGATCGAGATGCATCTCGAGTACTGACTATTTATAGCGGCCTAAAAGCGTGATTTTTAAACTATTATTATTAACACTTACCTGAAGTACCAATGCGAGACGGCACCAGCTATGGTCATCTGTTGGCAGCCGAGTATGAACTCGCTGCCCCATATCAGAGAGATGAGGCACATCCACCACATACTCTTCACCCACACCGGGTCGAACTCGATACGCTCCAAAAAGTGTTCTAAAATCAAAAAAATACAAAATAGAGAACATTTTTTTTTATTTAACCGCAAATAGGCAAGCCATTCTTAATTGTACGTACAAAGGAACATACTCGTAGATCGCGCACAACTTAAAAATAGTTTCGAGAATATGAAAGGCCAATACGCGCAGTTTTAAATTTTGAGATCTAGGATGCTTGCACTGGAACAAGCTATCAGAAGCTGCCACAAGCTACCAGACTAAACTTTATTGTAGATCGCAATCAAAAGGAGATACGTTATTGGCAGCAAATAATTATACTATCAGAGAAGTTGATTCATAGGCAGACATACGAAATTTGGTCGCGTTATGTCAAACCCATTACCCAGCCGACATATCAAAATGAACATTGAATCACATGATCCGACCAAATGACTGGTCTGCCGTCTGTCAACTGCTTGTGAACCAATTTCCTCGATGGTACATTCTTAGTAGGTATTGTACACATGCGCTGATTGCTCCATCTCGTTGAGCGATCCTAAACGCCCGGCATATAATAAATGGCTATTCAAATGTCACTTACTTTGAGATAAAGTTTAATGACACATGAATGTGTTCAAATATGATTCAGTTAGACCTGAGTAGAGTAATATCGCCTGCTTTCATAATATTATACATATTTATTATAACTAGGCCTAATCAATGGAAGTTTTTTTCCACAAGCAAATACATATGTCATTTATAATAACATTTATAAACAAGCTTGTCACATCTATTATTCCAATTTCGAGTAATTAGGTTAAAAGCTTGCTAGTTTATTTAATATATTACTAAGTCCAAAGACTGTTAAGTGTGTCACAACTCACAGTAAATTTGTCATAACATGAGTCAGCAACCTTTTACTTAAATTATACCTACTTACTTTGCGTAGCATTTTGTGTTTGGATGCCATTATTAGGAAGCGTGCCATTTATAATAAAATTCGTCTTAAATGGTATACCAGGATAATTAGCCGTGGCTAAACATACCTAAAAACAAATTATGATGAGAAATAAAAATAAATAAAATAAAATAAGAACAATGGAATATTAGATTAAAATCTAAATGTTATGGTAATAAAACTGTGCAAAATTATTATTAAGAATGTATAACAGGGGTTCCCAAACTTATTTTGTCTACTGCCCACTTTGAGAACAAATTATCAATTTCAAATGCATCCAGATGAAATAAATCACCCCCAAGTTTCGGTCCCACGGTCCCACACCGCCGTCCTTTAGACCTTTGGTGCCCACAAGAGGGCGTTATCGCCCACTTTGGGAAAGACTGATGTATAATCTTGAAAACATTTTATGCAGTCAAAGCTATACACAACCTACAAGTAATAAGTAGGTTATCTTATACTTCCTTTGCTAGATCGTTACTTGTATTATGTATATTATGACCTCATATGACCTGAGCTATGTTAGTGACCATTTCCAGATGATCTTTAGTGTAAATAAGTTACTACAACAGAATATTATGAGTAATTAATGATCTATAGTAATATTTAAAATACAGTGGTATATTATTTCCATCTATTACTTCCCCCTTAAATAGCTAAACCGATTTAGATGAAATTTGATATGACGAGATATTGAGTTTCCTATCCGTACCACGAGACCGTTTTGAGACTCAAAGAACCGTACGAGGATGTCGCGTCCTACTCTAACAAACGAGAAATGACGTTGTTAGAGCAGGACGCGGCATTCTCATTCGATTGTTTGAGTCTCAAAATAGTTTCGTAGTAGGCCTACTGAAAAGGACGTAAGATAGTTATTTTTTATTAGCACAATAACTACATTACAGTACAATATTATAGTTGCGTGTACGTGTACGGTAAATTATACGGCAATGGCTGAACCAAAGATTTCCTTTGGTAGGATTGGTCTTTATGGCCCAAGGATGGATTTAAGATGCGGAGCCACCGCGATTTTTGATGTTA
Organism: Lysandra bellargus; assembly: GCA_905333045.1. Lineage (NCBI taxonomy): Eukaryota > Metazoa > Arthropoda > Insecta > Lepidoptera > Lycaenidae > Lysandra > Lysandra bellargus. Next base: position 1,815,960 of record HG995344.1, read on the forward strand.
ATTTTTTAAAATTTTAGCAGTTTCTCCTCTGGAGGAAAATAGAGTCTCAATCTGTATAGAGGCATTAATTATGGTACTATTCTAAGTACGGTACCATATTCGGATGACTTAAGAATGCTTAATTCATTTTAGGACTCATATTTGCTCGATAAAGATGTTAAACAACGTAAAAAGAAGAAGAAGAAGCATTATTTGAACGCGCTAATCTTATTATGAGTCAGTAATTACTGGTCCGATTTAAAAAATTATTTCAGTGTTAGATAGCCCATTTATCAAGGAAGGCTATAGGCTATATTTTATTACGCTATCAGACTAATATAAGCGAAGAAATAGATGAAAATGTGGAAAAACGGGGGAAAATTATTCGAAAGGGCTTATTTAAACGCGCTAATCTCAGGAACTACAGGAAGGTCCGATTTGAAAAATTATTTCAGTGTTAGATAGGCCATTTATCGAGGAAGGCTATATGCTATATTTTATCACGCTAAGACTAATAGGAGCGAAGAAATAGAGGAAAATGTGAAAAAAACGGGTGAAATTATTTGAAAGGGCTTATCTTACGAACTACTAGAGCAATTTTTCTCTTATTTGGGTCAGATAGGAATTAGAGTACGTGAAGGATCATAGGCTATTTTTTGTGGACTAATTTGTGAAATATCTAATTTACGCGGGCGAAATTGCGCGGAACCTCTAAAAATAATAAAAATGAATCCATAATATTTCCCTTGGTTACGACATCACGCGTAAACAGCTGGAACGATTCTGCTGAAATTTGGTATAGATATATATTAATACTTTGAGTCCCGGAAAAGGACATAGGATACATTTTGTCCCAAAAAATATACGGTTCCCGTACAATAAACTTTTATGATTTTCGCCTAAACTATTCAATCTATTTTGCTGAAATTTGGTATAGATACTTTGAGTTCCGGGAAATAACATAGGATATATTTTGTCGCGGAAAAATGTACGGTTCCCACAAAATTTACCTTTATGATTTGCGCGTAAACTATTCAATCGATGTACGGGGACAACTATAAACTGAAGTCCACGCGGACGAAGTCGCGGGCAACAGCTAGTAATATTATAAAGCTGAAGAGTGTTTGTTTGAACGCGCTAATCTCAGGAGCTACTCATCCGATTTGAAAGAATCTTTCAGTGTTTGATAGCCTATTTATCGAGGAAGGCTATAGCCTATATTTTATCACGCTAAGACCAATAGGAGCAAATATACAGAGGAAAATGTGAAAATAAAGCTGAAGAGTTTGTTGGTTAGTTTGTTAGTTTGAACGCGCTAATCTCAAGAACTACTGGCCCGATTTGAAAAAATCTTCCAGTATTTGATAGCCTATTTATCGAGGAAGGCTATAAGGCTAGTTTTAGAGTCACGCTGACGCTCGCTGATCGTCGGCGCCGACACCGAAATGTATGAAATATCAGCGCTGACCGCTATGCGTTATTCAAAAACGCTTCCTACAATTTCATATATCTCGGGCCATCAGCGCCGACGGTGCGCGCGCAGTCAGCGTGACTCTAAAACCAGCCTAAGCTATATTTTATCACGCTAAGACCAATAAGAGCAAAGATACAGAGGAAAATGTAAAAAAAAAACGGGGAAAATTATTTGAAAGGGCTAATATCTCACAGACTACAGGAGCAATTTTATTTATTTGACGCGAATATATAGTAGACTACGTGAGACATGGGTTATTAATTTGTGAAAAATATACGGTTTCCGTGAAATTTCAGATTTACGCGGACGAAGCCGCGCGGAACGTCTAGTATTATTAATATGTTTATTGCTCCATTCATCACCATGTCTTTGGCATGCAGAATAATGGCTATCAGCCTCCTTATATTAATTAAGCCCAGTTAACAGCGTTTTCTTTTGTTGAAAATATATTCTAATATTTTATTTTATTCTATTTTTACTATCTTTTATCTAAATATTATTCCAAAATTGGCATTTAAACATTCGATTCAATCGAAAATGATACCAAACTCGACTATATACCTAAATCCCACGCAGTTATTGACCTCATACCTTGTTAAAGCTAAAAACCCTCCCCTCCCCCACCTGCATGAAATATTCAGGTGGCTCCACATCGTAAACCCATCTTAGGGATATAAAGATCAATCCTACCAAAGGAAATCTTTGGTTCAGCAAAAGCCGTATTCCTCGTTTTTTTGTCTTGTACGCACACGACTATTAAATGTAATTGTTTTTTGTTATAATTTAAAACGATAGCCTGATAGACTTCTAGCGCGGATTATACTGGCATTTGTTATATTATGTTTGACTGTGAAAAACGCATTCTGGCCAAATTTTTAATTTAATTGCAATTTTTGCTTTTCATTGCCGAGTGACATGTAGGTCGTGATTATTTTATATTGTACATTCCTATCTGCAACACGGAGGCATTTAACGTAATGACATAACGACACGATATCACGCACACATGAGATCATCGCTACGCGGGAGTACGGGGGATATGACTAATGCAATAAATACAATATTATGTCCACAATGAACATTATTTTAAAATATTTTGTAAGGCTACGAAAAAAGTAGTCACGTTTTGGGTCGATACTTAGGGTCGATATCTTCCTCACTATAAATACGAAAGTGTTTGTCCGTCTATTTGTTACCTCTTCACGCTTTAACTGCTGAATCTAGATACAACAAGATAAACGAATTTCAGTGCAACACAAAAAAAAAACGAAGTAAAATATTATGCAGTTAGTTTTTAACCCACCAAATAAAGTTAAAAAAGAAATATGTAGCACCTCCATTGTGGGTGTCACAGACACAATAGATTTTCAATGGTTATGCGGCAACCGGCTGCTGCTTGGGGATTGATGTGTTAATGCTACATAAATTAAATAAATTGGTGCAGCACAAGCCTATCTTTTCCCTAAGTAGTAACAGAAACAGCCTCTTATGCCATGAGTTTTAGGTTTTATTTTTATTAAGGTAAATGACTAGTAGATTGGACAGTACCAGTCATTGGAAAGAGCACAAAAACACAATATTTATTAACATTGTTTTAAAAGTTTCCTGTTTTTAAAGTAAAAGAACGCCTGTTTTTTAAGAAAAACAGTCAGTTTTTAAAGCAACATTAATAAATGTGGTGTTTTTGTGCTTTTTCCAATGACTAGTACTGTAGTAGATTGGACTACTAGTCATTTACCCTATATCTTAAAATACAAATATCATAAAAATAATACTTACCACAACTGTAGACCAAAATGCAAAGAAAATAACCAGGAAGAAGAATGTGATAATAGGTTGCAGAAAGAGAGCCGGTATTGAGCCTAGACAATGAGCTGTTTCCTTAAATAGCGCAGCCAAAAATGACACACGACTTCTCATCACAAATACCAATAGCAATAAAATAATCTGTAATAGAATGTTTGTATTAAAAATGTTCTGGGTATAATCAAAGCGCACGGCCGTGCGCCGCCAAGTTCCAGCAGGCCGCGCGCATGCCGTGCACTATTTACACGAATGGTTTCGACGCACTTTTGACCCCCCTGTAGCTCAGTAACTATTGCAAGTACAAAGATAAAATTATACGTACGTAATCATGTACTAGTACTTACGCAATATACCAAATTTCATAGATATAGCGTTGTTACATCCTGAAATATGTCCTTGTAAAAATAGCTAATTTTGGCACTCACTCACTCACTGACCGGTAATCAAAACCTCTAGGCCAGTTCCAATTGTCCTAACGCTATGAAATTTGGCACACAGGTTGAGTTTTATATGTAGATTAACAAAAAATTGAGAAATTTAAGAAATCGGTCATACGTGAGTCGGCTCATCTACGAATTTTAGGAAAAATTTCTTATGTAACAGTGAATATGTGTTGGGGGGTGCGTATTAATTTTTATGATATACGTAGCATTTGATTAATTGCATAATTAAATTTAATATTGGTATTTATGTAATCAAATCAATCTGCCAATTTCAAATTTAGAAGTATTAAGGATCAGGTGTTGATGATGATGATTATGATCGATTTTGAAGTGCATCTAAACTTGGCATTGGATTGGATTTCGACTCTTTTTTAAGGCGAATAATTAACTAATAGGAACTTGGCCCCATTTTTAAACAGGTATGTTTTTGGTGGTTATATTCCACTGAATATGTAATTGTATGATAAAAAAAATATATAAACTCACAGTTATGATTGTAGCAATAATTGAGTACCACAAAAATGCCTTTTCATTCTTTAATGATTCCTGAAAGTTTTAATGTGATTTAATAATTAATCATTGTATTTTACTGTATTTATTATTTTATTTATGAGAGAATCAATAGAACACTCCAAAATAAATACTTACAGCTAAAAATATTGTTGAGTCGGTAAAATCTTTCTGCTTTGTCCTCAACTCATAATATGTGTACCAAAGCAGGCCCGTACCAACTACACTTGCTATTGACACTACTATCATGAATATCCAGGATACTAGTGAAGCCAGCAGATGTAATATTGAAACCATTATCAAGGAAAAAACTAGAAATAGATCAGAAATTGCAAATTACAAACATTATTAATAAACATTATCTAAAAATCAAAAAATAACTGCAAGAACCATAATTTACTTTTCAAACTAAAACTGCTCTTGTAGAGAGATATACTTACTAAAGGCTATAATTACACATATAATCATTTCTTTCCAAGAAGAGTATAAATCTGATAACATTTGTTCAACAGTGTCCCAACTGTTCAGCAGATTGTAAAAGTCTTTCAACACTTTTTGAGTGACATCCTTAGCTGATTTTGGAAAGCATCTGTTCAACAGTGGAAAAGACTCATATACTGGCATATTTGGACATGGCCCATAAGAACCGTGCAAGTCTTTTGTATTATACACACTGTTCAGATTAGTTTCATAAGTACATAAGTTGGAGCCAGTCTCCTTGTAGAAATTCTGTAGGTCCAACAAGGTTTCCATTTGTTTGTTGGGACACTGCTTCACGCATATCTTGAGAGATCTTCTTAGTTCTTTCACATTCATAAAGAAAAGGTAAGATTTGTCCACAGTACTTATACCAGATGATGGATGCTCAATCAATTTTTTATTGCTCTTGACTCCACAGGTATTTCCAAAAGAATCGAATCCATTTATAAGGCGTTGGGGATTTCCATACATGAATGATATTATTGCAACAATGAGCTGAAAAAAATTAAACTTAGAACCAAATGAAAAGTAGGTAACCAAACCTTAATAATATAACAAAGGATAATCATACCATTAAAATCCAAAAAATTATGTACAGAACTAGCCATAAAACATCTGTACATCCTTTTCGAGGGGTTTCATTTTGTGGAGAAATTTCACTCTGAGTGCAGCCCATTATTTTATTCGGTACCTTTTCTTTATAACCTTTGTTAGAAATGTGGTGACATTATTCTGTAACAAAAGCTCGGAGTTATAAAAATAAAGTACCTAGTAATTCTAGAAGAATACTTTGCACTTTATGCTTTGCACTACGTACCGAATCAAAATAATTTTGGATAGGGAAATTTGTTTATGTTGTTTACCATAAAACGTAGTGACACAAACTATAGAATGCTAAAGCGCTTAAGCGCTTATTCCATTTCACTAAATTTAGAAATTCTGAATGATTTAGTGACTAAATTTAGTCAAGTAGAATAAGATTTAGTAACTTTGTAAATGTTATTCCACTTGACTAAATTTAGTCACTAAATCATTTAAAATTTCTAAATTTAGTGAAATGGAATAAGCGCTTTATTCCACTTATCCTAGCTAGGTTCCTAGGTAGGATCCTAGCTAGGAACCTGGCTTTCTAAATGTTATTCCACTTGACTAAATCGGAAACGATTTAGGATCCTAGCTTTCTAAATGTTATACCACTTGACTAAATCGGAAACGATTTAGGATCCTAGCTAGGCTAGGATAAGTGGAATAAGTGATTTTCCTAACTTTTTAATTTTTACTGTCAAACAGTTTCCATTTTAGTAACTAGATGGCGTATGGGTAGACAACTATTGGTAATACCAGGGAATACCATCATTATTTGCTACAAAACTGGGCAAAATAATGTGAAACTTGATACATTTCAATTTGAAGAAGACACCATAACATTCCAACGACTAGGATAACAAAGTTATTACAACGATGTTTTAGTTAAAACTCACGGAAGAAATAGCCCTATTTACCGATATTCACACCAAATGTCACAGGAATTATAAATTTTGGTTTTGACAACATCTTACCTGCACTTGCGCAAGATAACGGGTACTTCATGGCTAATATTTTACCAATAATGAACATCAAAGACCCAAATAACACAATTTGGGAAAAATTAATAAAAACCACACCAACAATAAAAAGTAAAAGAAGTTTGCAAGTAACATGGCCGCCAAAGCTGTTGTCACTTGTCAGTTTTCAGTTTGACAAGCTTTTCATCTCAGAGTGTTCCTAAACTATTACCAGTATACTGGCCTAATCGCTTAGGCCAATGATCGCTTAGGTTTAAGATATTTTGATTTATGCCACACTTGACAGTACACTGATATTTTTTAGAAACACGACCAATATGTATCCGTGATGCCAACCTGCAGATAATTTCAGATCGGTGGGGACCCAATAGAAAATCTAGAAGTGTCTATCGTCGCGCCGTCTGGTGGAAATAAAAAGTAAGAAAACCTCTCATTATTTAGTCAGTCAGAAGCGACACTTTTTCCGATTTAGTACACTAATTAGGATCCTAACTTCCTAAATGCTATTTCACTTGACTAAATTTAGTTACTGAATCATTTAGACATCTAAATTAAAAAATTTGTAAGGTGGAAAACCGACAAAGGTACGTATTTAAATACGTGTATTTGGTATTGGTCATATAATTTGTCAAATAGGCAAATAAGGCCAATACTTTGTCAAACATACCGTTCATGGTTTACACATGAGGTGATTGTTTGGCGAATATATCAAATCCAATAGCCATGTGAAGTGCCTCCAGGCAGGGCTTCATAACGTTATCGAATAACAGAAAAAATATCGTTACGTACCATTATTTTCATAATGGTAGCCAGATAACATTATTTTTTAACGATATCTAGTAAAATAACGTTATATTTACCGTTATTATTATAACGTTATTTTTTCGTTATGGCATAACAAAAAAATAACGTTATAATAATAACGGTAAATATAACGTTATTTTCTGGTATCAGGTATGCGATCGTGCACGGTGCACCAAATCTGTCTCCAATCTTATTTCTAGTATTGGTTAAATTTTCATAACGTTATCTATGCCCTTGAAGCAATAACGTTATGAAAAAATAGCGTTATTTGAAGCCCTGCCTCCAGGCTCCATTAAATGCTACGCTACTGGCATAATCCACAGATTAACTTCATTGGCATAATCTTACAATTTTTTGGGAACGGGTAGAAAGAGGTGTAGATTATTTGACGGAAAATAGTTGACACTTGACATTATGCAAATATTGAAATTTTTGTTTGAACTTTGAAAAATGAAAACTACTTTTAGGTTATAATTTAATTTGTCTGTAAAATATATAATTCGCGTAAAATGTTTAATAATTTGCTTTCTGTTAATAAAATAGTACACAATTTAAACTTTGTTCGATACATAAATAATAATGTTACAAGTATCACTAAAATCCATAGGGAGATTTATACCAGGATGTATCCAACAAAAGTGGTATTATCTAATGGTGCCTCCATAAGCATAAGGTATCATGAGCCAAGGAAAATAATAAGAGTACGTACTATGCTATATTCATTACACATTATAAATGTAAACTTTACATATTTTGTGGTATTTACCGTAAATAGCTTTAAGCTATTATTTATTAGTTGGCAGCGGGCGACATGAAGCAACTACAGACGACGTGTCGCAGCGACACTACTGGTTTATATGTATTTCTATGAAATACTCTCTGCAGCTAGCGACACATAATGATAGAAATACACAGAAACCAGTAGTGTCGCGACGACACGTGGTCTGCTGCCACTTCATGTAGCGGGCTCCCAACTTGTACCTTAAAAGACCTCTATAAAGTTTGTATTTATTAAGAATATTTTTATCTGAAATCTAATTATAGTTTATATAAATTAGGTGCAGTTGTAGTTAGTAAAATTAGTTAATTTGTTTACAAATATTACACTTAACACGTTCCCTGTTCCAAAGGAGTCACATTTTTGCCGGACTCGTACGTCTATGACTCCAACTGGAGTCATACTCCAAAGGTAAATGTAATGCTTTATTTTTCAGTGGATGTATGACTAAGAGTAAAAACAATACCATGGACGTATAGTTAGATAACAAGGTTAGACAAAATTCAAAAGAGCCGCCGTAAAGTGTAGCTTTGTTATTATATTAAGATGGTAAAATAAAATACTTTTTTTAGTAGAAATTGTAGTGTATGTAATTGAAATCAATGAAGTGCATTATTGCATGGACGGCAGAGCACTATATCCATAGGAAGTCACATAATTTTTAGTTCATACATCCATGACTCTTAGGAAGTCATACAATTTTAAAATCACACGTCCATGACTCCTTTGGAGTCATAATTTTTATTTTTCATTTTGACTTGAAAAATTTATAGTTTTTAAACTGGTTTTAGTATAAATATAAACCTTTATATAGATACTGTTAACTTATAGGGAAATTGTAGATGGACGTACGAATATTTTTTATACTTTTGTTCTGGGACAGGGAACGTGTTAATGCAATCATTTAATATTTTTAGCTGCCTTTGGATATGAGTCTTCTCTCTGAAGAGGAAAGAAAGCTTCGCCTGGAAAAACGAAAGCCTAAAAGAAAAATTAAAGTGTCTGATACTTTGGAGGATAATTTCAATGCAAAGAAATATTTAAAGTATATTAAAAAATAGTTTAACTTGTATTTATGATGTAGCATAATTTAGTGATTAAATAAAATATATTATAACATAAAAAATTGAGTATTAAAATGAAAAATAATGTGTGTTATAATAGTTAGGGGGGTATTACATTATCATTTATATTGGATCATTTATAGGATCATATATTATAGTATCCAATCAAAAATGATTATTTGATCAAATACTATAATATATGATCCTATAAATGATCCAATATAAATGATAATGTAATACCCCCCTTAGTAAGAAACATGCCGTATACATAATATTATGCAGTTATGCCTCATACTCATATTATGTATTTATTTTTGCAAGAAATCTATCTGTCTGTTAACTCTTCACACCCAAACTGCTAAACTGATTGTGCTGAAATTTGGTATGGACATACTTTGTGTTCTAGGACACATACATACATAGGACACTTTTCATCAACACATTCAAGGGGCAACGGAGCAGGGCTTCAAATAACGTTATTTTTTCATAATGTTACTGCTTCAATTTTAAAAGTTATGAAAATTTACCCGATATTAAAAATAACGTTAAAAATTGATATTAATAATGGTTAATGTTATAACGTTATATAGGATTTATAACGGTAAATATATGTTCATTGATAACGTTATAGTCCGTCAAGAAAGTCATGACAGGCGGGAAAATTTTCTAAACGTAATCACGCATAAAAGATGTATTTTTTCTTTGTATTTTCACACAAATCTCGCAAAAAAGTGGGCTGCGAGTGAGATTTAGTGCACCGTGCACGATCGCATACCTGATACCAGAAAATAACGTAATATTTACCGTTATTATTATAACGATATTATTTCGTTTAAACATAACGAAAAAATATCGTTATAATAATAATGGTAAATATAAAGTTATTTTACTAAATATCTTTAAAATTATTATTTTTAACAAAAAATTTAAACCGACTTCCAAGGTAAAAACAATATTAATAGCATCCTTATAATATGAACTAAAAAGTATTAAATAATTTTTCCTATCTAATATGTAGTGCCTTTTCCCGAATTCGGCTAAACTTCAACTATTTCTGTACTCAATCTTCATCATTTTGAAGTCGGTACCAGATATAGCTGAATCTTTATTTCTTTGACAGAAAATTTGAAACTTTTGGAACTGGCACCGACTTCAAAATTATGAAGATTGAGTACAGAAATAGTTGAAGTTTAGCCGAATTCGGGAAAAGGCACTACATATTAGATAGGAAAAATTATTTAATACTTTTTAGTTCATATTATAAGGATGCTATTAATATTGTTTTTACCTTGGAAGTCGGTTTAAATTTTTTGTTAAAAATAATAATTTCACTCTTTTTAGTTACCTAGTAGGTAAACTGTTAGTGCCAATTCAAATTGTATAAAAAATAGTTTCATATTGTCTTCACTAGATGTCACTGAGGCGCTCCTGTGTCGCGCTATCGCTTGTACGTAGAAGTTTTATATAGGTAGTTGTAACTTGTAACAGATTTTCGTTGTGTTCTTGAAAGTTTGTAAGCAACTGACGTCTGACAACTCAACAGTGAGCTTGGTGTGAGCAGTGAGCATTGAATTGACAACATAAATTTTGACAAAAATATTGAGTGGTAATTGATCTCGTATAATTGTTATTAAAGGTGAACGCAGATTTGGCCGCACCGCACGCACCGCAGTCGCCGCATTCGCAATTCTTCATATTATTATGAAGTTGCGAAGACTGCGGCGCGGGTAGGTAGGTATGCGAGCTTGCCTATAACTTCATATAAAGAATTCCGAATGCGGCGACTGCGGTGCGTGCGGTGCGACCAAATCTGCGTTCACCTTAAGTTGACCTCCGTCATAGTCCGCGAATTTATAAGTGGTCGTCGGTGGTACTGCGTATATTCTACGTATCTTATTACAATTTGTTAAGACTGATATGAGTCATACAGCATACCCCAAGGCCCAAATATCAGGTAGATAGATAAATATAAACAATACATTTAAAAATATCTAAGTGAACACGTGCTGCAAAATGCTCGCAGCGTGGCATCACAATAGACATAACTACCAGTACTTCGACTGCTATGAGACTGACGAGTATTAATATCTGTCGTTTCTTTCGTGTTTCGCCAGGATAAGTTAAAAGCTGGCGCGCTGGCTGGTATAATTTAATTTTAAAAATAAGATTTTGAAATTGAATTCTGACAGTTTTCTTTGCATGTGCCAAAATATAAACAACTAAATTTGTAGGTTAAGACCCTAGCGACGACTTTTGTCATAATACGTCAAACTTAAAAAAATTACATCAGTTCTAAGTCGGCATACTCTATCATTCTGTCTACTCTGGCGACATGCCGCATGCCCTGACATTCCAGTTAGAACTTGAATACGATGTTTACGTACGCGTCGCCGCGCGCCGCCGCGCGCCGCGCGGCGACGCCGTTGCCTCTGCGGCGCCGACCGCCGTGTATATTAAACAGCCTATAATAATTGGTGTTGCTATGTACATAATTATTATTATTGTATCCATACCTATGCCTTGTACTATTATCTATTTTGTGCCATGAGACATTGGTGACCTTAACACGACGTGGTAATGATGATGATGACGATGATGATGATGATGAATTTGAATTGCATGGTAGCATATGCTTTCTGTTCTTAAAACAACGCCGAAACTCCCAAACGTGTATCTATAAAGAGTCAGGAGTTCTCTCAGCATCTTCGAAACCATGGTATACCTTGACCCAATATTTGACTTTTTGGTAGCATATTCTTAGTACACTTCACATAAAACCAAAATAACCATATGTTTCCATATAAATTTCGAGGAGTTCCCTCGATTACTCCTGGATCCCATCATCAGGTCACCACTTTTGTGAACATGGTACCAAATTGGAGTGAAACCTAATACAACAAAACAAAAATTTCGAAAATCGGTTCACAAACGGCGGAGTAATCGTTGAACATACAAAAAAAAAAAAAAAAAAATATCCACAGCCGAACATATAACCTCCTCGTTTTTTGGAAGTCGGTTAAAAATTACGTTATCTGGTTACCATTATGAAAATAACGGTACGTAACGATATTTTTTCTGTTATTCGATAACGTTATGAAGCCCTGCAACGGAGTTGGGGGCACCAACTGGCAACTAGTTTAATATGTTTATTATACTTATGATTTGTGGCCTGGGTAGATCTTTAATCCACACAGTCTGCAGGGTGTAGGTTCCGTGGTGTAAGGTGTCCCTCTACTGAAAATTCTAATGACTCGTAATTTACTTTACCCTAGAATCCAGGTGGACGAAATGAGGAATTTTCTTAACTTTTTAATTTGATTGTCAAACAGTTTCCATTTTAGTAACTAGATGGCGTATGGGTAGACAACTATCGGTAATACCAGGGAATACCATCAATAATTGCTACAAAACTGGGCAAAAGAATGTAAAACTTGATACATTTCAATTTGTAAAAGACGCCATAATATTCCAATGACTAGGATAACAAAGTTATTACAATGATGTTTTAGTTAAAACTCACGGAAGAAATAGCCCTATTTACCGATATTCACATCAAATGTCACAGGAATTATACATTTTGGTTTTGACAACATCTTACCTGCACTTGTGCAAGATAACGGGTATTTCATGGCTACTATTTTACCATTAATGAACATCAAAGACCCAAATAACACAATTTGGGAAAAAATAATAAAAACCACACCAACAATAAAAAGTAGAAGAAGTTTGAAGTGACATGTCCATGACATACCCGCGAAAACTCTTTCAGTTGTCAGTTTTCAGTTTGACAATTTGCGTGTTCCTAAACTGTTACCAGTATACTGGCCTAATCGCTTTGGCCAATGATCGCTTAGGTTTAAGATATTTTGATTTATGCCACACTTGACAGTACACTAATATTTTTTAGAAACGCAACCAATGTGTATCCGTGATGCCAACCTGCAGATAATTTCAGATCGGTGGGGAACCAATAGAAAATCCAGAAGTGTCTATCGTCGCGCCGTCTGGTGGAGATTAAAAGTAAGAAAACCTCTCATTCCCAAACAAAAAAAAAATTGGGTTTCAAATTTAAACGTAGCTACTAAACGAAATCCAAAAATCAGCTAATCTGTGCAAGGTTGACTGATTGGCTGATAAAAAAGACCATAGAGAATATAAACTACATCAGAAAAAAGACGAAGAAGGAGTTTAAAATTCAAAGTTCGATTTTCATTTTGTGAAAATTATTTTGTAGCAACTCATACAAAAATTGTAAATTGAGTGGATTAATTAATGAAAAACGAAAGGTAAGCCATTGTAAAATGTAAATGTAACCGTAAATTGATAAATTGAAGCAAAACATAATTATGTCATACCATGTTCTAATACAAAGTATATAGTAGTATTTTTTGCATATTTGTACAATAATTTACAACTTAAACTATATTAATATGAAAAATATAGATTATTATTTCATAGAAAATATTATAATGTATATCAGTATGCAGTTAATTTGGAAGATGTTAAAATGTATATACTTATTGTTTTATTGTATTAATACAAAACATCGTTGTAATAACTTTGTTACCCTAGTCATTGGAATATTTGGCGTCTTTTTCAAATTGAAAGGTATCCAGTTTTACATTCTTTTGCCCAGCTTTGTAGCAATTATTGATGGTATTCCCTGGTATTACCGATAGTTGTCTACCCATACGCCATCTAGTTACTAAAATGGAAACTGTTTGACAATCAAATTAAAAAGTTAAGAAAATCCCTCATTAATGTTGCCACATTACCCTTACTGTGCTACCTTAAATTAGGGGAGATAATATGTTATCACAACAGCTTTCGCCCGTGGCTCTGCCTACGTTAACGTCTATCCCTCGGGGACCGTTCATTTTCCCGGGATACAAGGTACCCCATGTCCTTCTCCATACTCCAGAGTTCCAGACAACGGGTACCTATGAAAGTTTTATGATGATCCGCTTAGTACTTTATGTGTGAAGGCGTAACCAGCAAACTCACTTTCGCATAATTACTTGCTAAAAGCCCAGCTTTCTGAGGGCTCGCGTCATCACACCTTCACTGACTGATGATAACACATTTACATGTAAATACTATGTTAAAGCACAAATCAATAGGCGTGATAGTTTGTCCGTAAAGTGTACCACAAAATGTACAGGGTTTTGAGAAGTAATAGGGCTCACTTCGCTTGCCCTGATAATATTATTGTACTAGCTTTTACCAGTGCCTTCGTTCGCGTGTATGTAGTTTTCGTTGCTAAAAGTGCGTTTCATCAAATAGTTCCTTTGCCATCATGTTGGCATTCTCTGTTAATAATGTAAACACGGTGGACACGCTCTGCATATATTCATAAGTTTTACTGTCTTTAAGGGTGATTAAACTGACGCTGGTAACCCTATTTCACTAAGCCGTAATGGCGGCAACCCGAGTTTAATGGAATTATTGGGGCCTCGTTACGTTTTTTACGTTTACAAAACTCTTTCACTCTTAGCACCATCATTCCTTCACCACTCTTTAATGTTTTCGGCATGATGATTCTCACAGTGTTGCCAGTGCTGTATGTTCAAAAGTTACATATTGTCATGCGAAAAGTAACATTTTGAGGGGAAAAGTAACATTTCGTATTATTTTAAATGACGGGGGAGGGGGGGGGGGGGGGGGTAGATTTAGAATGCACGAAAACATACTACTGATATAATTACGCTATAACAACAAATACTAAAAACAAAATATAAATAATAGTTTAAAAGGGGTCTCCCATACAACAAACTTGTTTTTTTGGCATTTTTGCTGGATATCAACAACCTGGTACCTACTTGAAATTTCCACAAAATCCTTTATTATATGTGTTCTTTATTAATTTATTAATAAATATTATGGAGTGTAGATTGAGGAGAACTAGATGCAGCAAAGGGTATGGAATGAATGTACAAAATATAATTAGAATAGAATAGAATAGGACAAATTGAATAGAACCAAATATAAATAGAATTACTGGTTACTTACCAATATATTTTGTAAAATATAACCTAAAATAGCTGAAACAAAAGTTGCTTTAATGATTTAAAATTTACCCTGTTGCTACTGTAGTGCCACCCTAACTTAACGCATTTCAGTGGACACTTTTTCCATACAGAGATAGTTCTCCTCTATAGATCTACACTCCATATAAATATAAAATATTAAAATGAAATAATAAAATAAGGGTGGCTCTTATACAAAAAAAAAAAAACACAATTTTTGGCCTATTTTTGCTGTATCACGGTACTCTGGTACTCCGATACTCCTTTATGGGCGAGTCAGACTCACAATTGGCCGATTATAATATTTTATTTTAACGAAGGCATTTTATTTTGAAATAATAAAATAAGGGGAGCTCTTAAAGAAAAAAAACACAATTTTGGACTATTTTTGCACTACCTATCACGGTACGGAACACTTTATGAGCGAGTCAGACTCACACTTGGCCAATTTACGATTATATTTTATTTTTACGAAGGCATTTTATTTTGTTTAGCTCCAAGTCTACCAACATGACTGTCATTAAATAAAACTTTACCAAAGGTGCGACAAACGTGGGAGGGGGCGCTGCTGATAAAGGAGAACTGTCAAAAATAGCATTTTTGAATGATGGCAGCGTTAGTTCCTTTTTTCGCCACGTTCATTTAAAGCCTTAATAATAATAATAATATATTTTTTTTCAATTACCAAAGGTAAAAGTAACATTTGTAGTCATGTCACATGAATGTAACATGCAAGGGTCAAAAGTAACGTAAAATGTTACAAAAGTAACACTCTGGCAACGCTGGATTCTCACGAAATCACAAACTCGCAGAGCATGTCAACCTTGTTTACATTATTGACAGACAGGAATGCCAACATGACGGCAAAGGAACTATACGTTCTAATGAGGAATTTCTTAACTTTTTAATTTGATTGTCAAACAGTTTCCATTTTAGTAACTAGATGGCGTATGGGTAGACAACTATCGGTAATACCAGGGAATACCATCATTATTTGCTACAAAACTGGGCAAAAGAATGTGAAACTTGATACATTTCAATTTGAAGAAGACGCCATAATATTCCAACGACTAGGATAACAAAGTTATTACAACGATATTTTAGTTAAAACTTACGGAAGAAATAGCCCTATTTACCGATATTCACACCAAATGTCACAGGAATTATACATTTTGGTTTTGACAACACCTTACCTGTACTTGTGCAAGATAACGGGTATTTCATGGCTAATATTTTACCAATATTGAACATCAAAGACCTAAATAATACAATTTGGGAAAAATAATTAAAACCACACCAACAATAAAAAGTAGAAGTTTGCAAGTAACATGGCCGGCCGCCAAAACTGTTGTCTTCTTATTCTTATTATTATTTAATGGCGCCCATAGATGCAGGGATGCACCATTCTGCCAGTGTCAAGTAAAATTGTTAAAGGGAAGGAAATTTCTTGTTGTCACTTGTCAGTTTTCAGTTTGACAAGCTTTTCATCTCAGCGTGTTCCTAAACTATTACCAGTATACTGGCCTAATCGCTTAGGCCAATGATCGCTTAGGTTTAAGATATTTTGATTTATGCCACACTTGACAGTACACTGATATTTTTTAGAAACACGACCAATATGTATCCGTGATGCCAACCTGCAGATAATTTCAGATCAGTGGGGAACCAATAGAAAATCTAGAAGTGTCTATCGTCGCACCATCTGGTGGAGATAAAAAATAAGAAAACCTCTCATTATGGCGGGAAATCAATATTCTATTGATTTTAATATACAATTTTCAGCATCGTTTTTCTGTATCGTCAGGTCCAAAAGTCTAGTCAAAATCTAAGTTATAAAAGTCAATACAGTCAAGAAGTCAAGTCGGTTGATTCAATAAAGTGGTAGACGCTTTACTGAAACTTTCGATGGAGTTTTGGAGGCGACACAAAATAGCACTTTTCTGGATATTATTGCATCACTTTCCTACACTTGTGCACAATAACGAATATCTAATGGTTAATATCCTGCCAATATAATGGCGGCACTTCACATGGCTATTTGTATTTGCGTATTTGATGTATTTGCCAAATATTCACCATGTGTAGACGGTATGTTTGACAAATATTTTAGTTAAAACTCACGGAAGAAATAGCCCTATTTACCGATATTCACACCAAATCTCACAGGAATTATACATTTTGGTTTTGACAACATCTTACCTGCACTTGTGCAAGATAAAGGATATTTCATGGCTAATACTTAACCAATAATGAACCTCAAAGACCCAAATATCACAATTTGGGAAAAATTAATAAAAACCACACCAACAATAAAAAGTAGAAGAAGTTTGAAAGTGACATGCCCGCCAAAACTCTTTGAGTCATTGAGATAATATAGACTAGGAGAGAGCCTTATATCGGTGTATAAGCGTCAAAAGCGTGTAATGCTATGTCCAGGGCTTCAAATAACGTTATTTTTTCATAACGTTATTGCTTCAAGGGCATAGATAACGTTATGAAAATTTAACCGATATTAGATATAACGTTATAAATGTATTTAATAACGGTAAATGTTATAACGTTATATAGGATTTATAACGGTAAATATATGTTCTTTGATAACGTTATAGTCCGTCAAGAAAGTCATGACAGGCGGGAAAATTTTCTAAACGTAATCACGCTTTTAAGGTGTATTTTTTTCTTTGTATTTTCACAGAGAACGCTTATTACATTTTAAATATGAGTGAGATTTGGTGCACCGTGCACGATCGCATACCTGATACCAGAAAATAACGTTATATTTACCGTTATTATCATAACGTTATTTTATTGTTATGCCATAACGAAAAAATAACGTTATAATAATAACGGTAAATATAACGTTATTTTACTAGATATCGTTAAAAAAATAACGTTATCTGGCTACCATTATGAAAATAACGGTACGTAACGATATTTTTTCTGTTATTCGATAACGTTATGAAGCCCTGGCTATGTCCTACTTACTAGGACATAACAAAGTAGTCGGTCTGCATACTTCATGTAATAAAAGTGTTAATAAAGGTTTTTAGTGAACATTTTATGCTAGATATTGTTGAGTTTTGTGGTTCCGCTAAATAATAAACCATAAGAATGGCCAAAGAATGCCTCAAACACGTGCATTTAACATTAAATACGTAAGTTTTGAACAACGTTTTTTGGGCTTTTCAATCGGTATTTTTGTAAGCTAAAAAGAGTATTTATAAAATTAATAATCTTTTATTCGTGCTATTTAAGGCATTAGTGCTAAAAATGTCACATCAATTAATAATTTGTCTACAAAAATCGCATAGCTTTTTACGTGTGTTTACGGATTCTCATTACTTGAACTATAATTTATCGATGTCATGAACTAAATGACTTTCTTTTCTGTATTATAATGTGCTTCGAAATGGTCGACAAATAGAAATATTCAAGAAAATAAACACCCACTACCATATGAAAATAAGCACAAAATGGCCACGCGATGACGGGGAAGAGCATAGATAAAGTAATAAAGTATAGATTACATCTATACTTTATTACTTTATCTATGCTCTTAGTTGTCAGTTTTCAGTTTGACAATTTGCGTGTTCCTAAACTGTTACCAGTATACTGGTCTAATCGCTTAGGCTAATGATCGCTTATGTATAAGATATTTTGATTTATGTCACACTTGACAGTACACTGATATTTTTTAGAAACACAACCAATATGTATCCGTGATGCCAACCTGCAGATAATTTCAGATCGGTGGGGAACCAATAAAAAATCTAGAAGTGTCTATCTTAGCGCCGTCTGGTGGAGATAAAAAAAGAAAACTCCGCATTAGGGATGTGACTTTGGAGATAAAAAATCGATTTTTAAATAATCGATTTTTTAAAGTATTAAAAAGTCGATTAATAAATAATCGATTTTTCTTCGGAAAGTAGTCGATTTTTTTATATAAATCGATTTTTTTGTAAAATTTTTTAATAGTTCCAAAATAAACATAATAAATGTATATGGCACATTTATTATGTTTTTCTCGTTAATATGTACTTTATTATATTTAGGGAACTGAAATAAACTGAACCCTTGATTATTCATTATTATTTGTATTTTATAATCACTCTTAGTGTAAGTACTCACATACGGTTTTGCTAGATCGAGCAATCACGTAGGTCGTAGAGTAACAACCACGGCTCGGGCTTTTTACTCCAGTTCGAAGAAAATTAGATACGATTAAAAACTCAAAAAATTTGTCAAGCTGGCTCAATTCGAGCCTTCAAACTGGCACGATGCGAGCCTTCGAGCTGTGGCTTGTGAGTTTTGCGGTCCATACGGTGGTTTTTGCTCGATTTCGAGTAAAACTATCGAGCAAAACCGTATGTGAGTACTTAGCATTACACATTGTGACAAGTTTAATTAACCGGACACAACCCAAATCAAAATGTCATATTTGATAACAAAAAATAGCAAAGTCTCTGTACTTATGGTTTTTGACGTGATAACGTCTTATAATTCGATATGGGGTGCGCGCCCGAAAAACATGACTGTTCATGCGGCGTTACCTCGCTGACAGCTCTGAGGCGTTCCATTTACACTTTCAAGTCTTTCAACAACCGTAAGGCCTACCTGGGCCGCGCTCTTTGTTTCGATTATATTACGTATTTCGATGACTTAGAGAATACTTTTGTATGAAGAAGTTTGGTTAGTTATGACCTTTGATACATTGACCACACTCTGAATGAAAAATAAATAAACAATCTGTGAGTTATTAGTATTATTTCGGCTAATTAAAATTGTTCTCTATTTCCTACGTGTCAAGGTATGACTTGTGCTTTGTTCGAAGATTTTACTGGATTTCACGAATGTATGCAGCGTTTTGTATTGCGAATAGTTTATTTTACTCATTATAAATATTTTTAGACAATCATTTGAAAGAAATACATCGAAATAGCTTTAGGTTACAGTCGAAAAAGTTTGTTTCTATTTATAGAGATTCGGAAGCGAGGGTTAAGGGGTTAAGGATAGTTGAACGTGACAACGTCATACGTTGTCACGTTCAACTATCGTCAGTAAACCGACTTTACAGACAACCGATTTTTAAATAATAATTATGATGTAAGAAGACTAAAAAGTCCGACTTTTCGGCCTCTTCACTTACCTACTTTCTAGTTTTTTTATTTAGTTGAATAATTTGATTTTCTTGATTAATTTTAATTTTTTTGTTATCACATCAGAATGGCAGCGGCGCGGCGAACACTTTAAGTGTTATATGATTTTAAACTTTATCTTCATTATTGTAATACATATTACATAGTAGGTATCGCTAAAAAAACTTAGAAAGTCTAGCGGCCGCGATTTCTCAAGCGATACTATGTATTACAATAATGAAGATAAATTTTAAAATCATATTATGACACTCAAAGTGCTCGCCGCACCGCTGCCATTCTAGTGTGCCGCGGCCCGCGACCATAACAATAACAAAAAAATTAAAATATTAAAGAAAATCAAATTATTCAACTAAATAAAAAAACGGGTTGCACTCCGGGAGTGCCGGCAGAAGTGAAAACTTGATCATTATTCTACTAGCTTTTACCCGCGCCTTCGTTCGCGTGTATGTAGTTTTCGTTACTAGAAGTGCGTTTCATCAAATAGTTCCTTTGCCATCACGTAAACACGGTAGACACGCTCTGCATGTATTCATAAGTTTTACTGTGTTTAAGGGCGTATTAAACTGACGCTGGTAACCCTATTTTACTAAGCCGTAATGGCGGCAACCCGAGTTTAATGGAATTATTGGGGCCTAGTTACGTCTTTCACGTTTATAAAACTCTTTCACTCTTAGCACCGTCATTCTTTCACCACTCTTTAGTGTTTTCGGCATGATTTTCTCACGAAATCACAGTAAAATTATGAAAACTCGCAGAGCATGTCAACCTTGTTTACATTATTGACAGACGGGAACAGTATTAGTGTTCTGTGGACAGGAATGCCAACATGACGGCAAAGGAACTATTCGATGAAACCGTAGATCAGTGTGACCATATTTAGCAGAATTCTGCGATTTTAGCAGAATATGACCCCCAATTTAGGCCTTAGCATAATATGTCGCATAATAGAAAAAGTTGACAGATTTTAGCAGAATCTAAAAAACTTTAGCAGAAATTTAACAGAATTTGACATTTTATGAGTTAACTGAAGTTTATTTCAAAAATCTACCCATTTCCAATTTGTATACATAGGTGCGGTTTTTTCTTGTTGTGCTGGTCACCCTTTTCAATTCAGGGGAACTCCCGAAACATGCGTAGGTAACCGGTATTTTTCCTTGAGGCGCTGTATCTACCAGTTTCAGGGGAACTCCCGAAACATGTGTAATCGTTATTTTTCCTTGAGGCGCTGTATCTACCAGTACATTCTCTTTGTTTTGCTTGGTTTGGGTGGTTATTGTGTGTTTTGAAAGGGAAACAATGAAAAGAAAATATGACCAGAACTATCGTTCCGAGTTTTCGTCCTGGCTATCAAGAGCCAAGGACGACACTAATGCCGCTTTTTGTAAAGCATGTAACATACTTTCAATACAAATTTCCATCCCTATCCCTACTAATACTTATAAATGCGAAAGAAATCTGTCTGTCTGTCTGTTACGCTTTCACGCCTACCTAACCACTGAACGGATTTCGATGAGGTACAGAGACAGATAAAAGCTTGGGAAAGGACATAGGCTACCTTTTATCTCACTACTGGACATGCGCGCGATAACGTGAAGTCCACGCGAGCGAAACCGCGGGCAGAAAGCTAGTACAAAATAGAGATATAATTCGTTAGCAGAATTTTAGCATTTGTTACGAAAAGTTTAGCATATTTTAGCTGAGCAGATAGCATAATGGCTTATTAAATCTGGTCACACTGCCGTAGGTAGAGTAAAGAAACGCACTATAGCATTCACAGATCAAGAACTTGATAGCATTCTTTGCCTCAAATCTCAATGGTTCTATTAATTTTGGTATGAAATTTGCTTTGAAATCTTTGTTTTTAATTGTTTTATAAGTAATTATGTTTAATTTTAAGGAAAATTTGTCTTGGTAATTACTGTGAGGTTTTAATTCATTGTTTCAGGATTTAAAATGAGTAGTGTATACGCCTAACCTTGTCAACTTACGTAAGGTAATCTAACGCAAAAATGGGAAACACAGTAACTGCAGAATCTCTCCATCCCAAAGTAACCGGTAATAATGAGAACCCACCACCTGAGTGTCCGATGCATAATAAAAATGCCCAAAAGGAAGAGGTTAAGAAACCACCCTCGGAATGTCCAGTCAGTGATAACAACATTAATCCTTATAACATGGTATGTGGTGTTTTTATTGTGATTTTAACCCATCAATAGTGTTAAACTGCTTATTTCTCTAAACTATTCGATGCCCTTGTCTGGAAATAAATATAATACATACATTTCATGAAAATTAGTTCAGCAATTTGAGTAAACAGAACCAAGAGACACAGAAAAACTTTTGCATTTATAATAGTTAGAGACTGGATTATATGCAACTTAAAAAGCTTGTTATATGCATGCAAATATGCATGAAAAATGCTTGAAATATGCACGAAAATTGGCAGAATATGCAAAATTAAATGACAATATGCAAATTCAAAATTTGCATACAATTAGTAAATTATTTTTTGATATGCGATAATTAGATACAATAACATTACTTATAATAATATTATAGATATGACATTAAAATTATTTTAAAATTTTGTAAACATAAGCTATCAAATATTATACTAAATTTTCAGGGGTAAGATTGTGTCTATGATCATTTAGAATATTTTTGTAAATAGAAAAGGTTCGCTCCACATTCACTGAAGAAACTGAGCAGAATTTGAGCTTGGGTGCTATGTTAGCACCTAGTTTCTTGCAAAAGTACTGCCGTCCCATTAATTTGTAGTTAGCAAGAGCGACTTTCTTCTGCCTCATTAATTTTATTAACATAACTGTCAAAACAAAAGACTCGCACGGCTACTGGCTGCATTCGAAATGCAGTAAAAAGTCACAACTGTTTCTCAAAAGCCCTTATGTTCTGTAACTGTTACTGTTATTAAATTTAGTCGCTTCTCGGAAGTGAAAAACTTTGTAAATGTACCCATAATATGCGTCATAACTAGATGTTAGGTAAAATATGCTATTACCGCTGAGAATGGCTAAAATATGCAAATGCATATGCAAATATGCAAATACATATAATCCGGTCTCTAATAATAATAGTATAAATTAAATAATAGAAAAAAAAAACGTACATTAGTTTTTATAATATTTTAGTTTATTTTGATGATGGATTATTATTCTGATAGACAACACTTTCTTTCTTAATTATAATTATAGATGCCACCTGCAAATCAACAACCTGCACCTGATCAACCATTTTCTCTTCCAACTCAAAGACAAGTGTCAACAATACCCAGAGCCATGCCTGATGGTTCTACAGAGTTTTGGGTATATCCAAGTCAGCAGATGTTCTGGAATGCTATGCTTCGTAAGGGATGGAGATGGAAGGATGATCAAATTAAACCCAAAGACATGGAAGACATTATAAGAATACACAATGCCAATAATGAACAAGTATGTATTTTAATAAACACTAAAAAATTTATACATAGGCTTCAACATCTAGCTAGCCTTTCCAACATGTTTTTTTTTCTATTTTTTTTTAAATTTAAGGCTTGGCAGGAAGTCCTGAAGTGGGAAGCTCTACATGCAAAGGAATGTGGTCATCCAAGGCTCAAGAGTTTTGGTGGGAAAGCCTCTGATTACAGTCCAAGAGCTAAAATGCGCTCTTGGCTTGGGTAAGTCATTTTAATTTAGCAGTATTTCAACATTATATGATTTTAGAAAGCATTGAGAAACTTTCAAATAAATACAGTAATGGTACCATCGAGGAAATTGATTCCTAGGCAGTTGACAGACCAATGTCATTTGGTCAAATCACGTTAATTCAGTGTTAATACTTCAGTCGGAATTTCCAGGAATTGCTATTGTATTCTATTGTTGTCGCGATCACCGGTGCTAGCGAGGGGCCTGAAGGATTAATTGTGATTTGTTGGATGGATTTGTTTGATGTAACGCGACCAAACTACGTAGGTCCCCCATCGGCCTAGAAATCAACTTCTCTGATAGTACAATGAAGCATAAAGTTCCAATAAATACAGTAATGGTACCATAAGTGTTTGAATAAGTACAGAATGATACAAGTATGAAGTATCTGAGATTAATTACTATAATAATTATTATTGTTTTTGCAGATATGAGCTCCCCTTTGACCGTCATGACTGGATTGTGGATAGATGTGGCAAAGATGTACGCTACATCATTGATTACTATGATGGAGGTGAAGTGGACAACAAATTCCAATTTGCCTTGCTTGATGTCAGACCAGCACTTGATTCTTTTGAAAACTGGTGGGATAGAATGAAGGTCATGTACATGAGATATCGCTATGAAATTGTGGGAGAAAAGGATGGAAGTAAATTAACCAACTGAATACAAATTTTAGTTATATTCTTAGTTATTAGACATGTTAACTTAGTCCCCTTGAGTTTTAAATTATTGAAATCGTAACAAACTCAATGTTGTGTGGGGTTCTTCTGTCGACAGTCAGTGTCGCCGCAGCAACTCTTTGTGATTGTTTTACTTGATTATTGATAAAGTATTATTGTTGACTATTAGGTTATAGAGATAACTAAATTAAAGGCAATATGTTGAAACTTTATCCTTATTATGTAGGTCCGATCATTGTCACATTATGTGCATCATGATAATAAATTAAAAAGTTAAGTACAAGGTCACACTGCTTTGTATACTAACTACTAACTGAAGTAATAAAACATTCAAGTTCTATTCATCTTAGTTTTATTTTAAAAATCCTACAATGACCTATTGGTGAGAAAACTGAGAAAGTACAAGTTGGTAAATTATAATATGAAAATAAACCTGAATCCTAATTAATGAATTTTTAATTTAAATTAATGCAAGATTAATAAAGGAGTATTTGAGTACTAAAGTATTCATTTAAACTAAAACAATTTAACATACTTTTTATCAATAGTATTAACATATCTTGTTTAAGGGTGAAATTTTAAACTGATTTTAATGTTTAATTATCTATATCCAAAAGAGGTTGTGTTGATGTACCTTTGCACTCAGTCTTGAATATTTCAACTTGTTGTGCAATGTAACCTTCAAAGTTGTTGTATGGACAGCTTGGTAATACTTTAGTTCTGGGTTTTCTATAGGGGTAATTAGAGGTGCAATGATAAACAGATCGCAGTGTTAGCACGGGAGGTTTATCTGGAAACTGAAGACCTGTAAAAATAATACAAATATATTTAAGGGTCAGTTCACACGAACACTGCACTGCTACAAATTTAAAATGCACACTGCATATTTTTAGTTTCTCTTCGTAGATTTATCTCAAAGAAACAACAGTGTTGCTGTGTTTTTTAAACCTAACACATATTTTGTTGAGATTCTATGTATTGAACTAGAGGTGATAGGTAATATAATATTATATTTAATAATAATATCTATGGACGCTTTACACCACGTCAGTCTGGCTCCGTGGTAAGTACCTGAAGGACTTGTGTTACGGGTACCAGACAACAGAAATATCGACACCGGAAATATCACTCAATGTAAGGGACAAAACACTACTTTTCAGGAGAGCGAAAAAACAACTTTTTTTTACAAATTCGTCTGTAACTTTTTATCATTTAGTCCGATCTTAAAGGTGTTTATGGCAAAGTTTCTTAGAATTTTGTCGGCTATATAACTATAAAAAAATATTTTCGTAAATTTACGCGTTTAGAAAATAGCATGTCCCTTACATTAAAAAAATTTGCTTATTTGTCCCTTACAGCACTGAATTTTTTTATGTCAACTATGCCATATTAAAGTAAGCACCAAGTTTAATATGAAACTGCGACACAAATATACTGTAAAGGACATAAAAAACTATGCTTTGGAGGAAGTTTGATGTAATATATTAAAATCTAACACAATAAGCCCACCAAGACTGGCTGGTCTACCACATAAGGGATAGGATTTTCAGCAAAATAAGGGAACTTCGACAGACTGAAGCGTTTCCCTTGGCACCGGGACTGTTCCCATCTACACCCAGAGCCCATTTAGACAAGGTGGAACTTTGCAAAACCACGTCTCTGCTCTTTTGTCCTACCGAAATCTGTATCCTGAGCCGAATAGAAGATGGATCTTCCTCCCTGTTCCGCTCTGCGGCCTCTTTCTGTGAACCTGACCTAGCGATCGCACACCACACTACTGTTCTTCTGTTTATCGCGCCTGTCAGAGCTGCTTCGCCAGTGCCCAGTCATGACTTCCCCTTCTATGACCTTCCTTTTTATGGTGTTACGCCAGCTATTTCTATTATCGGCCACTCGAAGTGCGTCGCAGACAGTCGACTCAAGTGTGGTACGAATTTGATCAGACCAACGCATGAGACAGCGGCTCCGCCGTCTTTTCCTCCTCAATCTTGCCAATTATCATGAGTTTTCCATACCATGGTTTCAAGGTTTCCTCCTTTTTTTCTCGTAATGTGTCTGAAATATTCTAAGATGCGTTATTAGACAGATGGTAGAGAGCCTTGTTTGTATGTTTAGTTGAGCCAGAATGGTTGGTTGGTTCTGAAAGCAGTTTATGGAATTCAGTGCATTTTCCTCCAGCACCCTCGACGGCGTCGATACGTCTGCGGTCGAGACTTCAGAGTCCATGTCTCGGATCGTTAAAGACAGATGAAGAATATGAGCACGTACACAAGTTTCCTCCTGGTTTTTAACGAAATCTTCCTGTCAAGCCAGGTTTTATGCATTTTGAGACAATGGCGCTCTTAGTCATCCCAATTCTTCTACGTATATTTGGTTAACAGGAGCCGTTGTTCGTAAATATCAAAGACAAATTTGCTAACTACTTCCAATGTTACCGCGCCAGTCAAAGGCAGAGTGTTGCTTTTGTCTATGACCATGTTTCCCTTCATTAAATGAGAGGCCCAAGTTGTTAATCATTTGCTTCATTCTCCAAAACAGTTCTTGCATCTCGATTTCATTTGCAGCCAGGAGAGCATTGTCATCTTTAATGCTAGCTATATACAATTAACCGCATTACATGTGTATACCTAAAGGCTAAAGGTTTAGCTAAAACACTAAAACTTTATAAAAAACCTTAAACTTTTAATGATAATACTTTTTGAGTAGGTGCCAAAAAATTATCATAATACTTGAAAAATTATATTTAAAATTAAAGTAAGGGACACATTTTAGTGAAGCTATGCCAATTATTATGTATCAATTCTTAACGTAAAGGACATCTTAAGAGAATGGTACTAAGCTAAAGGTTAACGTAAGGGACTGAATTTTATTTTAAAAGAATTTACGTTATCTTTTTTAACACGTAAAAATATTTACGTCCGTTAAATCAATTTTTTTAGGAAAAAACCTGTCTAGACTTTAAAAAATGTGTACTGTAAGGGACATTTTTTCAACGATAGAAGAATTTCAAGTATGCCAAACGATAGAGCTCGAAATTCTGAATTCAATGATATTGTTACGTGCTAGGGTCCGAGGATTCAGAGAGAAAGACCTGGTGACTCTCTTGAAGACTTTATTCACAAACACTAGCTCACACAAATCACTAAGTCCAAACACTAAGCACTAGATCCAAATCACTGAGCACTATCACTGTAACTCACTATTGACTTGTTCTCACTTCGAAGTTGCCTTGATGATCGCTTGTATCAAACTAAACTGATTGCCGGCTTTTATATGGCCCGCCATACTTTCTGGAACCTTCCATTCTGGATTGTTTACGTAAAGACGCAATTCACATAAACAAGGGTTGGACTTTTCTAGAAAGTACGCGCAACTGTCGCGCGCAGGTAAACAACTACCCGTGTCCGTAACAATATATATAAGTCATTTTCGCAAAAAGGTCCCTTACGTTATGTGATATTTCCGGTGTCGATATATTTAATACTTTTACATAATATATTTAAGATTTTTATTATAACATACACATATTTAATACACATCCATGACCCAGGAATGTTTGAAAACTTTTTGTTCCGTCGGTGGGATTCGAACACGCAACCCCCGGCTTGAGCTACCAACAGCCCAAATTAGGTATAGCCTAGTAAACGAATGATTCTGCTTGGAAAAGTCGAAAGCAGAAATTTTGACTTTGGTACTTTGTGAAGACTAAGTAGTTAGGAGATAAACATACTAAAAGTCCTGACCCTTCCAAGGTGCGCTCGAGGGGGGGGGGGGGGGCAAAGAAGGTCCCGTTTTTTGGTTTTTTGCTTACTCATCAAAATGGTGCTTCGTGCGAAATGCTCTTACATAATAAATAATGAGACGTTAAACATACTGGGAAGGAACAACAACATCCGCCTAGTATAGGTCCCGGGCCACAGTAACGTCCCCGGCAATGAAACCGCTGACGAACTAGCTAGGCTTGGGGCCGAGAGTCTCATATATGGCCCGGAACCAGTCTGTGGTATAACTCCCAGTACCACAAAGCAAGTGCTCAAGGAATGGGGTCACAGACTATGCAGGAAGCAATGGGCTGAGACCCCTGGCCTTGAACACTCCAAGGCACTAATTCCTGGCTTAACAAGAAACTATCAGAATTAGTGCTCACTTTAGGTAGGAACCAATTAAGCCTAACTGGGCACTGCAAGCTCAACAAACACCATAACAGATTTGTAGCATAACGTATTTGTAGCATAACGACTTGCAGATTCTGTGAGGAGGATGAAACACCTATTCACCTTCTCCTCGACTGTCCTGCTCTGCTACAGAGCAGGAACAGGCACCTTGGTCGCCACGAATACTCATCCACAGAGGAAATTCGTGGCACCAACCCCAACCATATAGTTCAATTTATGAGCAGTATTGGGTTGGGCCTGATTCTCTAGTGCGAAGGAGTCACAATAGATCCTCATGGGACGCAGTGACGCCAGGGCTATAGCGACCTGCCTTCTTGCTTTATTATTATTATTATAGCGAAGCAATTATTGGAGATAGATACAAAGTGTAAAAGACGAAGTTATAGAGAATTTACTTAGCTTTTATTATGTAGTAGAAGAGAATTTCGTACGAAGCACCGTTTTTGATGAGTAAGCAAAAATAAAAAAACAGGACCTTCTTTGCCCCTCCCTCCCTCGGGCGCACCTTGGAGGGGTCAGGACTTTTAGTATGTTTATCTCCTAACTACTCTAAACAAAGTACTAAAGTTAAAATTTCTGCTTTCGACTTTTTCAAGCAGACCCCCATTTTGGGCATTCGTTTACTAGGCTAGTAGGATAGGTGTGCAAATTGTAATAATAATTATACAATATTTTTATTTTCTAATTATGTAATTTGAAAATATTTACTAAGAGTATTAGTAAAAGGTTTCAAGCTTACCTATATCAATCTGTAAAATCCAGTGGAAATCATTCATTTCAAACAATAAAGCTACACTATTAGCATCATGCTCAAGTATAGCACCCTCATATTTGACAATTATCTGTGCCAGCAATTCCCTCTTCAGTTTATCATTATTTAGTAGATCTTGGACCTACAATTCAAATTTAATTAAATAATATTTGAGAATTTAAATAAAGAAAAGCTTTTTACAATAATTGTAAATTATAATCTTTATAATACTTATAAATGTAAACATTATAATTTTTAAATTACCTTTTTATTTAGTATTTCTGTAACCAAGGGCACATAATCCATGAGAACACCATTTTGATGCATTCTGAAAGAAAATGAAACAACATTATAAGAATGCTAAATACTTTCTAAACTAATAACTACTAATAAGTAAATTGATTTGAATGTCATTTTCAGCAATAGTCTATATTTAATATTGTAAAATCTCAATAAACCTTAAATAAAAACTAAAATACCATAATGAATCACTTACGGTGGTAAAGTTATGTTGCCAAGAACCTTGGTAAGGAATGGTGATAAAATCAACTCTGCATTTGTTGAATTAGGATAGCGAACAAGTAGCAGCGCTGTATCAATACCAGGATTTTCATTGGTTCTAAAAAGAAATCCTTGAGTAAATATACTTGAATATCATAATAATAATATGACACTTTAATACCTCGATCGTGGGAATCGCAGACACAATAGATTTTCAATTGTCATGAGGCAGCCGGGTGCCGCTTAGGTTAAAATAGTTTAGGACTTAGGTGACTTCATAATTCAACTTGTGAAGTTGGTTAGAAAAGGCAAAACATATAAATGGCAAAACAGATATCTTACCCATCATTATAGAATTCAGGTAGTCTGGACGTATCCACTTTAAGTTTAATGAGGAACTCAACTGTGTGATTGCCGACAAACACTTCAACATCTTCTTCTGTTGTAAGTGCATTGCCTAATAAAGCATTGTACTCAAATGATGCTCTGGAATTTGGGTCTTCATTTAATTTTTTCACCTAAAAATATTTAAATCATAAAATATAATAATTAAAAATATATTAATAATAATAATAATAATAATAGCCTTTATTCAGATATCATATATTTAAAAGACATTATGCTTATTTACTCAATCCATATTTCTAATTTTTTTTTTATATTCTATAACATATTTAATATTTCTCTTTGCTATCTGTTTGCTGCACGGCATAGGCCTCCTCCAACATATTCCAGGTGTATCGGTCTTTAGCTGTTCTAGACCATGCGGGACCTGCAATCTTTTTTATATCGTCTATCCATCGCCTGGGGGGACGTCCACATTTCCGTTTAAAGTGGCCCAAGAACCAAGAAAGTATTTTTTATTCTTTTAAAAATATATTAACAGTTATTAACTTAATATTACAATTATAATAATACTGCAAGTGGGCCTATAGCTCTAAACAAGGTTTAACTTAAGAGCTCTGTGTGTTTTATTATTATAAAAATATTTGCATTGTATGATACAAGGATAGTTATTTTTAAATATTACCTGATATGTTTTGTAGAAACATATTAACTCTGTCAATACATTGCTCAAACTCCTCAAGTTACTAGGATTCCATTGTGCTAAGCTCGGTAGACTTTTTTCAATAAAATCCTCGTCGACATTACTAAAGAAACTATCATCGTCAAAACGAAAATCCGGAGCAAACCATGGCACTGACGAGTCAAATATTACTTCCCATTTTAATTTTCTTGAGCAATAAGGCAGTAAGAGGCGAAATTGGTTATGGTTACCTTTTGAGTTGCTTCCAATTTTTTCTATTTCAATTTTTGACTTGCACAATCCTGAAATGATCGCCTCGATCGAATTATCTGCTACCAAGTAATTTTAAGTTGTTATACCATTTTACTCACCGAGTCGCAAGTCTGTGTATATTGTTTCAACATAAGGTCGAAATGCTACAGAAATATCGTCCACCTCAGTCATGATGAAGATTGAAAGCTTGAACAATGAAGGCTCACTTGAGGGCTTGAGGGTATATTAACTTTTATAAAAAAGCAGTTGTTATTTTGTATTTAAAGTTTGTATTTGCAGTAAAATTATAATAACTTTTATGTAGTGAGCCTTTCCAAAAATTAACCACGAAAGAACGATAATAGTTTTAACTTTTATTATAACAATAATTATTTTTGTACAAATTGAGTACAAATCATGTAGGTACAAATAAAAAGAAAAACAACAAATATTAATTTTATTTTAAATTTCTTCTTCTTCTTCATTAATTTTTGACAATTGACGATGACCACAGACTACTTAAGCGCAGGGCTTCATAACGTTATCGAATAACAGAAAAAATATCGTTACGTACCGTTATTTTCATAATGGTAGCCAGGGCTTCATAACGTTATCGAATAACAGAAAAAATATCGTTACGTACCGTTATTTTCATAATGGTAGCCAGATAACGTTATTTTTATAACGATATCTAGTAAAATAACGTTATATTTACCGTTATTATTATAACGTTATTTTTTCGTTATGGCATAACAAAAAAATAACGTTATAATAATAACGGTAAATATAACGTTATTTTCTGGTATCAGGTATGCGATCGTGCACGGTGCACCAAATCTCACTCATATTTAAAATGTAATAAGCGTTCTCTGTGAAAATACAAAGAAAAAATATACCTTAAAAGCGTGATTACGTTTAGAAAATTTTCCCGCCTGTCATAACTTTCTTGACGGACTGTAACGTTATCAAAGAACATATATTTACCGTTATAAATCCTATATAACGTTATAACATTTACCGTTATTAAATACATTTATAACGCTATTTCTAGTATCGGTTTAATTTTCATAACGTTATCTATGCCCTTGAAGCAATAACGTTATGAAAAAATAACGTTATTTGAAGCCCTGATTTTATGGCTGCTTTCAGCTCTTCAAATGTAAAACTCTCTATTAGAAAAGAATTTGGAGATGCTGTCACATTGTCACATGTCAATGTCACATTGGAATTACTGTTCTTGTTCTTATAGTTAATTGGTACTGTACTTCAAATGTAAAACTCTCTATTAGAAAAGAATTTGGAGATGCTGTCACATTGTCACATGTCAATGTCACATTGGAATTACTGTTCTTGTTCTTATAGTTAATTGGTACTGTATCTGGAGTATATTTATTTAAAAACTGTATTATATACGTAGTATCCCCTTAGTAGTCTGAGGTATTATCCATTCACTATCAATAAAACTACTTCTAGGTGTATAACTTCGGTTGAATTTTTTTTTTAATTTTCATCCAAATTTGGCTCATAGGAGTTAATCTACTAACAGATTTACAAAAGTTTTCCCAAGAAAGTCTTCGCTCTTGTTTCAATACGCGTTTTTTATGCGCCTGAAGACGCTTAAATTCAACAAAAGTTTCAATACAAGAATTCGCTTTAAACCGCGCATAGGCTTGACGACAATCATGTACAACCCTGGAACATTTTTCATTCCACCATACTAATGGAATTTTAACTTTTTTTTTTACTGTTACTACAGGCGGAACTTTGAGAAACAGGATAGCAGTTGGGGTGCAAAACTTAGGCTTATTCAAACCGCTGATAAATGCGCCACATTTATCAACAGTTTGAATTATAAGCGCACAGAATCTATTATAACTGTCGATTAAATCGCATGTTTCAATTTGAAATTTTTTTAATTTCTGATTAACAGTTTTTTCATACAAATCCCAATTTACTGTTTTCAGATTCGTGTGAAGAGGAAAACTTTCAAATGTCTGTGACAAGTTACTATGGGAAGAGAATGATGGAGAAAGATTCAATGTTGTCAGAGTTGGTAAATGATAACTACCTAATGAGTCTGAAGAAACTTGCCATTCACAAAATAATGCTAACGACGCCGAAACAAAAGTCAAATCTAGTGCATTTGGCTTCCATCTATGCGACCCTACAGTGGTTGGACGTCCATCATTTAAGAGAACCAAATCATTCTCATCAGCGACATCAACAATATCACTCCCTCGCGCGTCAACTTTGTCGCAGCCCCATAAAGTATGGTGCGCGTTAAAGTATCCAGCAAAAATTATCGGTTTCGGAATAGTCTGTATTAAATCATTAAATTTTTTCTTATTAAATTCAGGAATACAGCTTCCTGGGCTGTAAAAACTTACAATCGAGATTTGTTTTTGAAAAATTTGAATCTGAACAACAATATTTTGTAAAGAATCATCATAAAATGTATTAATTTTGTTATAGACTATAGTGTTATGAATTAATATGGCCACTCCATTGTGATTATTACCACAGTCATTTCTCACAATAGAGTATCCTTTCATGTTAAATGTGATAAGGTGCATTGGGGTAATGTCGTAAACTTTTTGGAAGAGTGAGGCTATTGTGTCATTGTTTCAACTTTATAAGACGTATTGTATATATTTTTAACTATAACTCTAACATTTCAGTTATAATAAACATATTGCCATGTGAATTGTATCTTTTTTAGTTCAAAAGTATTTACGGATTCTGGTATAACTACCCCTTTAAAATATAAATCCTATTTTTACTTTTCATGGGTAATTTCGAAAACTCAAGTAATTTCGAATAACAGCGAAACACGACCTAATGTAAAAATGCATTTAAGGCACACATTTATTTTTATTCTATTTTACCCCATACAAAAACATTGTGTATACAAGCCATAGAAGACACCAAACTAAGTTTTGGACTGAAAAATTTTCGAAATTACCCCATCGGGGACGCAGATGTCCTCAACATTTGGAGAAAAGAAGTAAATATATAAGAACAATAAAAAAGCTAACACTAGATAATATTATTGTATTTATTTAAATTGAATACCCAGCAAAACTATAACTAACGAAATAAAATAGGAACACATTTTTTTATAAAAATAAAAATAATTTTTACCCAGTCTCGTAAATAGCTAAATCAAAATTAAAACTAAATTAAAAAAAAACCGGCCAAGTGCGAGTCGGACTCGCGCACCGAGGGTTCCGTACAAACCTGCAAGGTTTACAAAGTTCGTTCATTACGACAATCGAGTCATAATTATGGTATTTTTATTGCAAAATGAAATTTTACATTACAATATCTGTTCATGAGGAAAAAAGTAATAAGTTTATATTTATTAAAAAATATATATTTTGTAATGTAACTAAAAATTTAAGGTTTTCGGAATTTTTCCTTTATGTGTGCTATAAAACGTTGCTTCATGCCAAATTTCAAGATTCTAGGTCGACTGGAAGTACCCTTTAGGTTTTGATTCCCTTGCGAGTACTTGCGAGTTTCGAAATATGCAGCTTAAATTGCTGTTTCTTTTGATTGCGTTGACATAGAAGTTTGATTTTGTTACAGCTTAAAGGTATTATAGACCTGAGTATTTGGTATGAATTTCAATTTAATACCTCTACGCGTTTATGAGGAAATGGGTAGTAAGTTTAAAATTATTAAAAAAATATATATTATGTGATGTAACTAAAAATTTATGGTTTTCGTAATTTTTCCTTTATCTATGCTATAAGACGTTGCTTCGTACCAAATTTCAAGATTCTGAGTTCACGGGAAGCACCCTGTAGGTTTTGATTCCCTTGCAAGTGTCGAAAATTTGCGGCATAAACGGCTGTATCTTTTGATTGCGTTGGCTTAGAAGTTTGATTTTTTCACAGCTTCAAGGGACAGTAGACCTGAGTAATTGATATAAATTTCAGCTTCATACCTCCACGCGTTCCTGAGAAAAAGGGTCTTGACAGACGGACGGACGGACAGACGGACAACAAAGTGATCCTATAAGGGTTCCGTTTTTTCCTTTTGAGGTACGGAACCCTAAAAAAGGAAGTAGTTTTCAATTGCAGAGAAAAGGCGCGCCTTAGCTCTGCATTTAAAAACCACGTCAGCAATCAGCACCCGAGCAGTTGACACCTGCAAATAATAAAAGTGGCTTCTTCACTTAAACCATTTTTATATAGTCGTACAGGTAATAGAATATTTTTTTTTTATTACAATCAAGCTAATTTTTCGTGAGTAGCTTCATTTTGATAAGACGAACAACAATTTCCTCTGCGTAAATTCTTGAAAGTGGTAGCTAACAGAGATAGAACTATTAACCTATCAATATACAAAAATCAGCTGGTTAGGGTTGTGTTTTAGGGTTCCGTAGTCAACCAAGTTTTGTTGATTAATGAACTAAAACGACTAAAACGGAACCCTAACGAGCTGATTTTTTGTACTTATATTGATAGGTTAATACATAGTTATAAAATTCAAGAGTAACCTTGTCCTACAAAATATAGAACAATCCATATTTTAGGACTATCAAATAGAAATATTAAAATTTAAATCCTTTCTATGTCTGTTAGCTACCTACCACTTTCGAGAATTTACGCAAAGGAAATTGTTGTTCGTCTTATCAAAATGAAGCTACTCACGGAACATTTGCTGGATAGTAATAAAAAAAATTTTTTTGGGAACCCGGATTATACTTTAAAACTGTTTTTATTTTTATTTTAACAACACTAAAAATTGATTCTACACGTCTATTCAAAAATACGTTTTAAACCTCTCAATGTCGAAAATCGACATGATTTGTACGAGTCGAGTCAAGTTTGACCCTGTATTTTCATTCGTTTATGTTTGTTAGTAAAGGCAGGTAAATATTTATA